>CM064424.1:35303461-35963510 GCA_032690845.1 Eleusine coracana subsp. coracana | reverse complement strand
TATTTTGCTTGTTTCAATCTTACTTTAGAGAGAGAGAGAGTATCTTTTGCTTGCTTCGATCTTATTCTAGAGAGAGAGCGAGGGAGTATCTTTTGCTTGTTTCGATCTTACTCTAGAGAGAGAGAGAGAGAGTATCTTTTGCTTGTTTTGATCTTACTCTAGAGAGAGAGAGAGTATCTTTTGCTCGTTTTGAACTTACTCTAGAGAGAGAGAGAGAGCGAGTATCTTTTGCTTGTTTTGATCTTACTCTAGAGAGAGAGGGAGAGTATCTTTTACTTGTTCCAATCTTACTCTAGAGAGAGAGAGAGTATCTGTTGCTTGTTCCGATCTTACTCTAGAGAGAGAGAGTATTTTTTACTTGTATTGGTCTTACTTTAGAGAGGGAGAGAGAGAGAGAGTATCTTTTGCTTGTTTTGATCTTACTCTAGAGAGAGAGATCTAGAGAGAGAGAGTATCTTTTGCTTGTTTCGATCTTACTCTAGAGAGAGATCGAGGGAGTATCTTTTGCTTGTTTCGATCTTACTCTAGAGAGAGAAAGTATCTTTTGCTTATTTCGATCTTACTCTAGAAAGAGAGAGAGTATCTTTTGCTTGTTGCGATCTTACTCTAGAGAGAGTAAGAGAGTATCTTTTGCTTGTTTCGAACTTATGAGAGAGAGAGAGCGAGAGAGTATCTTTTGCTTGTTTTGATCTTACTCTAGAGAGAGAGAGTATTTTTTGCTTGTTCCAATCTTACTCTGGAGAGAGAGAATCTTTTACTTGTGTCGACCCTACTCTAGAGAGAGAGCTTGTTTCGATCTTATTCTAGAGAGAGCGAGAGTATCTTTTGTTTGTTCCGATCTTACTCTAGAGAGAGAGAAAGTATCATTTACTTGTTTTGATCTTACTCTAGAGAGGGAGAGAGAGAAAGAGAGTATCTTTTACTTGTTTCAATCTTACTCTAGAGAGAGAGTATCTTTTGCTTGTTTGGATCTTACAATAGAGAGAGTGAGAGAGAGTATCTTTTGCCTATTTCTATCTTACTCTAGAGAGAGAGAGAGAGTATCTTTTGCTCATTTCGATCTTACTCTAGAGAGTGTGAGAGAAAGAGAGAATCTTTTGCTTCTTTCGATCTTACTCTAGAGAGAGAGACAGAGAGTATCTTTTGCTTGTTTTGATCTTACTCTAGAGAGAGAGAAAGTATCTTTTGCTTGTTTCGATCTTACCCTAGAGAGAGAGAGTATCTTTTCTTGTTTTGATCTTTCTCTAGAGAGAGAGAGAAAGTATGTTTTGCTTGTTTTGATCTTACTCTAGAGAGAGAGAGAGTATCTTTTGCTTGTTTCAATCTTACTCTAGAGAGAGAGAGTGAGAGAGTATCTTTTGCTTGTTTTGATCTTACTCTAGAGAGAGAGAGTATTTGTTACTTGTTTTGATCTTTCTCTCTCTCGAGAGTATCTTTTGCTTGTGTTGATCTTATTCTAGAGAGAGAGAGTGAGATAGTATATTTTGCTTATTTCGATCTTATTCTAGAGAGAGAGAGGGAGAGAGAGTATCTTTTGCTTGTTTCGATCTTACTCTAGAGAGAGCTAGAGTATCTTTTGCTTATTCCGATCTTACTCTAGAGAGAGAGAGTATCTTTTCCTTGTTTTGATCTTACTCTAGAGAGGGAGAGAGAGAGAAAGAGAGAGTATCTTTTGCTTGTTTCAATCTTACTCTAGAGGGGGAGAGAGAGAAAGAGAGTATCTTTTGCTTGTTTTGATCTTACTCTAGAGAGAGAGAGAGAGCGACAGAGTATCTTTTGCTTGTTTTGATCTTTCTCTAGAGAGGGAGAGAGAGAAAGAGAGTATCTTTTGCTTGTTTCAATCTTACTCTAGAGAGAGAAAAGAGAGAGAGCGAGAGAAGAGGGAATATATTTTGCTTGTTTTAATCTTACTCTAGAGAGAGAAAGTATCTTTTGCTAGTTTCGATGTTACTTTAGAGAGAGAGAGTATCTTTTGCTTGTTTCAATCTTACTCTAGAGAAAGATTATCTTTTGCTTGTTTGAATCTTACAATAAAGAGAGAATATCTTTTGCTTGTTTTGATCTTACTCTAGAGAGAAAATATGTTTTACTCATTTTGATTTTACTGTAGAGAGTGAGAGAGAGAATCTTTTGCTTTTTTCGATCTTACTCGAAAGAGAGTATCTTTTGCTCATTTCAATCTTACTCGAGAGAATATGTTTTACTTGTTCCAATCTTACTCTAGAGAAAGAATATCTTTTGCTTATTTCGATCTTACTCTAGAGAAAGAATATCTTTTGCTTATTTCGATCTTACTCTAGAAAAATAGAGAGAATCTTTTGCTTGTTTTAATTTACTTAGAAAAGAGAGGAGTTTTTCACTTTTTTCCATCTGAGAGAGAGAGTGTATTTTTGCTTCGTTCGATCTTACTCGACTCCCCACACCCCCGAACTCCGCCCTAAAAATCACGAGTTCGTCCTTTCGGCATCCGGCCTCTTTCTCTGACATCAGCGGCACCCTCCTTCCAGGCAGAGACCTCCATCCTCCTCCCCCGAAATCCGCCGACCCAGCGATTCCTCCCCACCCAGATCTACTTCGATCGCCGACCCCCCCCCCCCCCCCCCCCCCCCCCCCCCCGATGCCCCCTCCTTCCTAGGCGCGTCGTCGCCGCCGCTGCGAGGCGGCCGCCGCCCCTCTCCGCTCCCTTTGTATGGAAACACGCAGCCGCAAGCGGGCGGAGGCCTCCTCTTCTTCCACGACCTCCCCTTCCCGCTCCTCCAAGCGCTCCCGTTCCAACCCCAACCCTAACCCTAACCCCCCAGTCGCTTTCTCCAACCCTGCTCCGCCACCTCCACGCACGCGCCGCTCCGCCGCCGTCAGCCCCCTTCCCGCGGCTGCCCCGCGCCCTACGATGGATTCCTCGGGCGACAACAACCCCAACCCCAATCCACCCCCGCGGCGCCGCGGGCGCCCCTCTAACGCCGACAAGGGCAAGGAGCAGCAGCAGCAGGAGCCGTCGGAGAGCTCTCGGGTGCGTGAGGCCGAGCGACTGCTGGGACTAGGTTTCGACGCCATGGAGGATGACGATGACGCGGGGTTTGGGTCTGGGGCCATTCCCCACAGCCTGACCTCTGCCAGCACTGCGCTGCAGGGGCTACTTAGGAAGCTTGGCGCTGGGCTAGACGAAATCCTCCCATCTTCGGCACTGTCAGCTGCTGCTGCTGCAGCTGCGTCATCATCATCTGCATCCGGCCAGCTGAGTGGGAGGCTGAAGAAGATACTTGCGGGGCTGCGTGCTGATGGGGAGGACGGCCGACAGGTTGAAGCGCTGACGCAACTCTGTGAGATGCTGTCCATTGGCACGGAAGAGTCACTTGGGGCATTCTCCGTGGACTCTTTTGTGCCTGTCCTGGTTGGCCTGCTCAATCACGAGAGCAACCCAGATATCATGCTGCTGGCAGCGCGGGCCCTAACTCACCTCTGCGATGTGTTGCCGTCTTCATGCTCTGCTGTTGTGCATTATGGCGCGGTGCCATGCTTTTGTGCCCGGCTTCTCACTATTGAATACATGGATTTGGCTGAGCAGGTATGCCTGTAGGCTCTACTTTTACTCATGTGCTTTGTAGTGCGTGCTACTTCTTTACCATCGTGCTATATCCTGTTGTTTGCTTAGTATGAAACGTTGCATTAGTATATGCTTTATTATTGGTGTATAAAACTTTTTCCATACGCTCCTTTCATAGTTTACAAACATATGGAATTACTAATGATTAGATATTAATTTGTTCTTTCCCATATGACTGCTAGAGTCCATAGATGAAAAGGTAAGAAGCATAACCTTGTTGGCGGTATGCCCTTGTTCCTGACAATGAAGGAGTCTTGGTTATTTTATGTTTCTATACTGCTCTGTCTCTTGCAATGGTGGCTATTGAAATCAAGCGGTGATGGTTTGGCTGATCTCTGTTAGGCCCTGTTTGAATCAGTTTTAGTTTCTTAAAAACTGGTTTTTTGATACGGTTTTTACAAACTGGTTTATAAATAAAAACTGGGTGGGGATGTTTGGATCCTGGTTTTTATAATCTATAAACTAGCTTTTGTATAGTTAATGCATTGGAATGAGGCAAAAACTGGCATGAGCGAAACCCATAATCTGGTTTATAAAAACTGGTATAAAAACTAGCCTGTTTGGAGGCCCTCCAGTTTCTAGAAACCAGTTTCTTAAAAACTGGAGGGATCCAAACAGGGCCTTAGTGAGATGTAATGCTTTTGATTCCAACTGCTTGAACTCACTTGATAAACTAAGTAGGGATGAAAACAAAAGATGCCCTTATTTACATACACATCTTCACCCATATTTTAGAGTGTCAGGTGTTAACATGGTAGAAATTCTTGTCATAGTGGTCATTCTTACACCATTATTCTGAACTGATTTTTGTATGAGCATGATGAAGCCAGACAGCTGCCCTTCTATATGATGCAAGCTTGACATTTGTTTATACCTAAAATATGTATATGTCATGATTTTATTTCGCAGATTGTTCATGCTAACAACATATAGTTTGTAACTGTATTCGAATTAGGTGTTATTTTCACCTTTAACTGTATTCAATGTGGCATGTCATTCTTTAGATGTTTTTTGGGCTCTTTAACTGAAAATGGACAGCTTGATATGATCTTTATGAAAAATGTTAATCTAAAACATCAATGGTTCCTCTTTGCTGTTAAATTTTGTTAACATTGAGAAGTAGCATGCGTGGAAGCTCAATTTGGTTATCCTGATGTCCTTAATGCTTCTGTAATCTCTGTTTTTAAGGCGTCGCCTAGCCTAGGCGACAGGACGTTTTTTTGGCCTGGGCGTCGCCCTCGCCTTACTAAGATGGGGTATGGCGTCCGCCTCACGCTATTGAGCGTTGATTAGGTGCGGTTGGGCGTCGGCGGATGTCGAAGCGAGCGAATCAGATGCCATGTCAACGTGAGCAGCAGAAAATCGACCGAGCGGCGGGAAATTGCGAGCGGCAGAAAATCGACCGAGCGGTGGGAAATCGCGAGCGGGAACAAAAATCAGCCGCATTACTTGCCCGCGTGCTCCAGGCTGCAATTACTTGAGAACTCAAGACCGAGAGAGAGAGAGAGAGAGAGAGAGAGAGAGAGAGAGAGAGAGAGAGAGAGAGAGAGAGAGAGAGAGAGAGAGAGAGAGAGAGAGAGAGAGAGAGAGAGAGAGAGGGAGGGAGGGAGGGAGGGAGGGAGGGGATGCAGATCTGCTGGAGAAGAAGGGGCCAGAGCCGATGAGATGCAGGCGCACCGCGTGTAGGTGCTCTCCCTCCCTCCCTCCCTCCCTCCCTCTCTCTCCCTCCCTCCCTCCCTCCCTCCCTCCCTCCCTCCCTCCCTCTCTCTCCCTCCCTCCCTCCCTCCCTCCCTCTCCCTCCCTCCCTCCCTCCCTCCCTCCCTTGTTGCTCCAGCCACCACAAGTCTGGCCATCATTGGAGTGTGCTTGAGGTTTCTTTGCCTGCGTTGAGTGTGGTGAAGGAGAACAGAAAGGCATGGGCCTGGGTTGGAGTAAAGGCCGCATGGGCCTGGTGTGCTGCTGTGATGTGGTAACGTTTTTTTGCTTATTTTTCCTAAATTGCGCCTTGTGGATGCTTATTTTGTTTCTGCTGAATCTTGAATATTATTGTAGGGCTAATTATTCGATGTTTGTATAGCTCCCAGTACTTCCCTGGTTGATCTGTTGATATTGAACACCTTCGTTCTACCACTGCAATCAGTAGAAATACTTAAGTGGCTGCATAATTTTGGTCTAATTTCGCCTTAGGACATGAGGTAAGGCGTCGCCTCGCCACGCGCTTTAAGCGCCTAGGCGGCTGGAAGGGTGGTCCAACGCTGTGCCTCGCCTTACCGCCTTAAAAACATAGTCTGTAATACTCTGGGATAAATCAGTTTTCTGGTTTCTACCATTTGTCATCTGAATGACTTTGCATATTGATGCATACATATCCTCACTATTTTTACATCAATTTTATTGATGTGCCTTTAACATTGACACTTACATCCTTTGTTCCTTAGTCTTTGCAAGCTCTAAAGAAGATATCCCAGGAGCATCCAACTGCCTGCTTGCGAGCGGGTGCGCTAATGGCAGTCCTGTCATATCTTGACTTTTTCTCGACAGGTGTCCAGGTAATTATACTCGATATGCTTATTTCATCTACAATCTTGACATAAGGAGAACTATGTTCTGTTCTCCATTGTGAGTGTCCATCACTGTGGGTTTAGTAGCCCATTGTAACAATCTGCATTTTCTTAATGTGGTACATTGTGTCATATTATTCTCGGACAGTGTTTTGCACTACTGACTGTTGTTTCTTTTGTGTTTCCAGAGAGTTGCGTTAGCAACGGCTGCTAATATGTGTAGGAAACTTCCTTCTGATGCATCTGATTTTGTAATGGAAGCAGTTCCTTTGCTTACAAATCTCCTGAACTACCATGATTCAAAAGTACTATTGACATTCCAAATGCTGATTCCTTCAGGATATCATCTATGTTTAAAATGTCAATTAATATTTGTCTGTTCATTCTAGGTACTCGAGCATGCTTCTGTTTGTTTAACCCGTATTGCAGAAGCTTTTGCTTCGTCTCCGGAGAAATTGGATGAGCTGTGCAATCATGGTTTGGTTGCACAAGCTGCTGGCTTAGTATCTGTTAGCAATTCAGCAGGACAAGCTTCATTGAGTGCAACAACATATACAGTATGCACACCTTATCTTCTTGTCACTATTATTTTATGAGTCGGCAAACTTAATTTATATTTTGTTGCAGGGTGTGATTCGTCTTCTCTCAACATGTGCAAGTGGATCACCATTGGCAGCTAAAATACTTCTTGACCTTGGAATTAGTGGCACGCTTAAAGACATCCTTTCGGGTTCTGGGATGGTTGCTGGTACAACTGTATCCCCTGCTTTAACAAGGCCAACTGATCAGGTGATTTTGATGGGTACTAATGTTCTTCTTGAATGATGCATACTGATTGATGTTTAAATTACCTTTTAATCTTAGTAGCAAGCTCAATTGATGAAGCTGTTTGTGCGGTTCATCTGTATTTTACCGATTTCATTCAGCCTGAGCTTAAAGTACATTCTTCTACCATGGACCTAGAACACGGCATCATCATCCATATTGCAGACAGATAAATTATCAACATCATCTCTGCATATAAGCAGCACAGTTTGAAAATTTACTTCATGATACCAGGCCATCTATTTTTCCCTCATGCATGCCGTGACATAGCAGAGAGGCTTACTTCTGCCAGTACTGGACAAATGTCAATGTTGGGTCACACAATTAATGATGCATCCAAACAGTCCTACAATTTATTTTTATAATAACCAATTGTACTGCTTTTTGGCTCACACTTTAGAATGTACACTTAAGTTTGTAGTCAGTGTACCTATGTGATGGGGCCCTTCTTTAATGCGAGCACTGACAAGTCCACATAATGAGTGTAAGTTATCCTTATCAGCCTATTCTGTCCTTTAGCAACAGGCAGTGATTCCATTTACATGATTGATTTCTGTTCTGTATTAAGATGAATTGCATGCTGCACATGATTCCATATGCAATGATGTTAATATGTTTAATGTTCTATATTACACAGATGTACGCGATTGTGAACCTTGCAGATGAGTTACTGCCTCCTCTACCTGCTGGAACCATTTCTTTACCACTGTATTCCCATGTTTACACAAAAGGCTCTTCTGTAAAGAAATCCGCTCCTAGTAAGCAGGGTGAGCCTGGTTCAATAGAAAATGAGTTGTCGGGCCGGGAGAAGTTATTGCGTGATCAGCCTGAACTTCTGCAGCAATTTGATATGGACTTATTGCCTACCATGATACAGGTAAGTTTGAATGCTCCTGTATCATTGATGTTGGTGCTGATATGACATTGTTTGGATTATTATACTCAAGTACCCTGTACCTTGACTAGGTCTATGGCTCTAGTGTTAATGGGCCAATACGCCATAAATGCCTATCTGTCATTGGGAAATTAATGTACTATAGCTCAGCCGAGATGATCCAATCTCTCCTTGGCACAACGAACATTTCCAGGTATTAACCTGAAGTTTCATTTCTCTTTCTTGAGCAATCTCTTGATTTTAGAAATTGTCCTAACATATATACTTACCATTTCAGCTTTTTAGCTGGCATTTTAGCATGGAAAGATCCACAAGTTCTTATCCCTGCTCTTCAGATAGCGGAAATTCTCATGGAAAAGCTTCCAGAGATATTTTTAAAGATGTTTGTGAGGGAAGGCGTTGTTCATGCTGTAGAGTCACTCATATGCCCAGAGTTCTCAAGCCCGACAGCTCAGTTATCGCAACTGGATCAAGTTGATTCTGTTGCATCTTCACGTTCTAGGCGTAACCGACGTCGAGGCACTGCTGTGAATACTGAAAATAACTTGCCTGATGAAACAAAAGGATCCCATCCGGTGATGGCCAATTCAGCATCAAGCACGGCTGAAGTTCCAAATAATAGTCTCCGTGCATCAGTTAGTGATCGAGCAAAGTCGTTCAAAGATAAATATTTCCCATCAGACCCTGGCTCGAGTGATATAACATGCACTGATGACCTTCTTAAGCTGAGGACACTCTGTGGAAAATTAAATATAACAGCTGACACTTCCAAAACAAAAGCTAAAGGAAAATCGAAGGCTTTGATGGCTAATAACTTTGATGTGTTAAGTAATGTTGAGGAACAGTTGGATGGTATAATTGCTGATATGCTGTCTGAGCTTAGCAAGGGCGATGGTGTTTCCACATTTGAGTTTATTGGAAGTGGGGTCATTGCAGCATTGCTGAATTATTTGTCCTGTGGAACTTTTGGGAAGGAAAAAGTATCTGAAGCAAACCTACCAAAATTGCATCATCAGGCAGTCAGGCGGTACAAAGCATTTATATCTGTTGCCCTTCCAAATGATGAGGTTAGGAATAAAACTCCTATGGCATTGCTAGTGCAGAAACTTCAAAGTGCACTCTCGTCATTGGAACGCTTCCCGGTTGTGCTCAGCCATTCTGGAAGAGCACCTACTTTAGGAGGATCACGCCTGTCATCAGGTTTAGGTGCTCTATCTCAACCTTTCAAGTTGCGCCTTTGCAGAGCACAGGGTGAAAAGTCGCTCAAGGATTATTCATCCAATATTGTTCTTATTGACCCCTTGGCAAGCCTAGCAGCTGTTGAGGAATTTCTTTGGCCTAGAGTCCAGCGCACTGAGTCTATCTCAAAGCCTATGGTGTCATCTGCAAATAATTCAGAATCTGGAGCAGCTAGCTCCACAGCTGGTGCGCCTTCAGTGCCTTCAGCAACTCAATGTGGTCGTCGAACGTCGTTAAGATCAAAGTCATCAGCTGCGACTAGTGGTGCAGTTAATAAAGATCCGCCTGAGGGCAGTGTAAATGCATCCAAAGGGAAAGGTAAAGCTGTTCTTAAATCAACTTCGGATGAGCCAAAAGGCCCACATACTAGGAATGCAGCACGGAGAAAAGCTGCATCTGAGAAAGATGCTGAACTGAAGCCATCACATGGTCACAGCACCTCAGAGGTTTGCTAATCACACGCAGTCTTCCTTTGCACAGTATTTTTCATGTACTGAATCAAACACATTAATTAATGTCTGAAATCTACTTCCATTTCTATAAATCTGTGTTACTTGTTTTACTATAAAAGCTTGGTGTAATAGTATCTTCTAATGTTTACTCAGTTCCTCAATGACTTTTACAGTATGTAAGACATCAATTATGCAGTTGCTGGTTGGTATTTCCTGATTATTCATTGCCCTCGTGTATGCCATGTTTAGTAAACGGCAAATAAAATGAACAGATCTATAGCGTTTTTCCTCCAGTTATGTTACTAGTAGAAAAAGTAGTAGCAAGTAAATTGTATTCTTGGAGTATACCAAAGATGAAAGCTTAACCACTGTGAAATGTGCTGATCCACCAATATCTATGATTTGAACAGTGATGTTATCTGAATGGCATGTTTATTTCTAGCATATTGAATTATTTAACATATAGGGTATCACAAATATGAAATTACATGTACTCCCACGGTCGATGAATTTAAAGGATTTCTGGTTTTGGTCAAAATCAAACTTTTAAATTTTGACCAACTATATCTATTAAATATATGTTATTTCAAAAAATAGAAAAATGACATTGTTTCATACTTTCATGATAACAGCATTTTATGTTTGCAATATTTATAACTTTTTTACTGTTAGTCAAAGTGAAGAATGTTGAGCGAACCTAGAAAGCCTTATATTTGTGGATGGAGGTAGTATTTATTAAGTATATTTTATTTTAAAACTAGGTCTTCCTTGTTATGTATGGCATTTCAATTGCGGAAATTTAATACTGTGCACTGGTACGTTTGAACTGCACATCCTGCAAGTTGTGCTGAAAATATTTGTCTTCAGTTGTATGATGTGGCATGTCTTATATCTGTATAGGATGAAGATCTAGAAGCTTCTCCAGTTGAGATTGATGATGCCCTAATGATTGATGATGATGACGATGATGTTTCAGAGGATGAAGATGATGACCAGGAGGTGATGTTACAATTTATTTTGAATTTAGTTAGTTTTGCTGCTACTATCAAGTGCAAGTTTTGGATATAGGTGCATAATTGTGAACTGATTGAATTTTGTTTAAAATCCTCAGGTTCTTCGGGGGTCACTTCCTAATTGTCTTCCTGAGAGTGTGCATGATGTAAAACTGGGAGACACTGATGGTTCTAGTGTTGCCTCATTGGCAAATGATAACCAGGTGCAGCCCTCTTCTGGTTCCAGCACAAAAAATATGTCTAGCAGGGGAATGGATGCTCCTGAATTAAGAAGTCCAAGCACATTTGGGTCACGTGGCCCAATGTCATTTGCTGCAGCTGCCATGGCTGGGTTAACTTCAGTGGGTAGTCGTGGTGTTAGGGGTAGTCGAGATAGGAGTGGCCTTCCATTTGGAACACGCACAAGTGAGCATTACAATAAATTGATATTTACAGCTGGTGGGAAACAGCTAAACAAGCATTTGACTGTGTATCAAGCTGTTCAACGACAAGTGGTTCATGACGAGGATGATGAGGATAGGTTAGGTGGATCGGATCTGCCTGATGATGGAAGTCGCTTCTGGGGTGATGTGTTCACTATAACTTATCAGAAGGCTGATAACTCAGTGGAGAAGAGCTCTGTCGGAGGTTTAGCATCAATGCCAAAATCTTCCAAATCAGGTCCTTGCAGAGGGTCTGACGCACAGTGTATTTCTCTTCTTGATAGCATTTTGCAAGGAGAGCTTCCTTGCGATTTAGAGAAATCAAACCAGACATACAATATCTTAGCCCTGTTACGTGTTTTGGAGGGCTTGAATCAGTTATCTCCTCGTCTGAGACTACAGGCAACCTCTGATGATTTTGCAGAGGGAAAAGTTGGTACCCTAGATGGGTTATGCGATGTTGGAGCTAAGGTGCCCTTGGAGGAGTTTGTCAACAGTAAGTTGACCCCAAAGCTTGCTCGTCAAATCCAGGATGTTCTTGCACTGTGTAGTGGCAGTTTACCATCCTGGTGTTATCAGCTGACTAGAGCTTGCCCGTTTCTGTTTCCTTTTGAAACACGACGGCAATACTTTTATTCCACAGCTTTTGGGTTATCTCGTGCATTGCATCGTCTTCAACAACAACCCGGTGATAATAACAACGCAGCTAGTGAAAGAGAAGTCCGGGTTGGTAGATTGCAACGCCAGAAAGTTCGTGTATCTCGTAACCGTATCTTGGATTCTGCTGCTAAGGTTATGGAAATGTTCTCCAATCAGAAGGCTGTTCTAGAAGTTGAATACTTTGGTGAAGTTGGAACTGGACTTGGTCCAACATTAGAGTTTTATACTCTTTTAAGTCGTGATCTGCAAAGGATTGACTTAGGATTATGGAGATCTTATTCTCCAGATGATTCTGGAATGCAAATTGATGGTAATATTGATGATTTAACAGCTAAAAATCTTGAATCAGTTTCACTTGTTGAGAGCAGGAACTTAGTGCAAGCACCTCTTGGTCTATTTCCTAAGCCTTGGCCACCTAATGCTGTTGCATCAGAAGGTAACAAATTTTTTAAAGTTGTTGAACATTTCCGTTTAGTTGGTCGTGTGATGGCAAAAGCATTGCAAGATGGAAGGCTTCTTGATTTGCCTTTGTCAACAGCATTTTACAAACTTATACTTGGACAAGTAAGTATGAAAGCCTCCTTGAGCCAGATTTGTTCTATTTTTTTATTGATAATCCTTGTCTTAATAGTTCAACAAAGAAAACAACATGCATCTTCTCTCTATTGACTTCGTAAAATTTGCTTGAATAGGAACTTGATCTGTATGATATATTATCTTTTGATGGTGACTTTGGAAAGATACTGCAAGAACTGCAAATTCTTGTTGAACGTAAGCGGTTTCTGGAATCTAGTTATGGTGAGAATAAACATATAGAAGAACTATGTTTCCATGGTGCTCCGATTGAAGATTTATGTCTAGATTTTACTCTTCCGGGCTATCCTGATTATATTCTGAAGGAAGGTGGAGAGAACGTTGTGGTAAGTAATGGCAACCTAGTTCGATGATCGCACTTGTTTAGCTTTATCCTTTTGTGTTGCTTCAAATTTACTCATATTGTACTCAATTTCTATAGGTTAATATTTACAACTTGGAGGAATATGTTTCTTTGGTAGTGGATGCTACTATTAAAACTGGAATAATGCGGCAAGTAGAGGCATTTAAAGCTGGGTTTAATCAGGTCCCCTTTCCTAATTTTTCAGATTTTTTTTTAGATTCTCCTAATTTTTTGGATTTATGTACTAGTTGGCCTTTTATTTTCCATTACTAACTTGCACATTTCTCTGGTGTACTACTATACATGTCACTTCAGGTCTTTGACATATTGTCCCTGCAAATATTCTCTCCTCAAGAACTTGACTATCTCATTTGTGGTCGACGTGAACTGTGGGAGGTAATGGTTTTAATTGCTCATTTGTATTATCGTCATTATTTGTCACTTGTTTATTCTTGTCCTGTTGTTGTTAGACATTCTCTGAACAATTATATGTTATTATGCTGCAGCCTGATACATTGGTTGAGCATATAAAATTTGATCATGGTTATACCTCTAAGAGTCCGGCAGTCATCAATGTAAGTATCTTTGTTTTCAGCTTTTTGAGTTCAGTTAAATTTCTAGATTTTTAATTGGATACTTCTGTTGTGTTGCAGCTACTCGAGATCATGGCAGAATTTACTCCTGAGCAGCAGCATGCTTTCTGCCAGTTTGTGACTGGTGCTCCTCGACTTCCACCTGGTGGCCTGGCTGCCCTAAATCCTAAGCTAACTATTGTTAGGAAGGTAAGTCTGTCGCCTTTGATTATGTAGTGTTATGTTGGCCTACCCGCTCACTTATTTTGAAGTTCTGAGTTTTATTTCATTTGTAGCACTCTTCTGCGGCAAATACTTCTAATGCAGCTGGAGCAGCAGAGACTGCGGATGATGATTTGCCTAGTGTTATGACCTGTGCTAATTATCTTAAACTTCCACCATATTCAACCAAGGTATGCTTATTTCTACTTTTTAGCAAAAAGTGTTTTGACCTCACATGTTTGTATGTAAACGAAATATTTTAAGCCTTGCTGATTTCGTCACTCCACCTGTCTGATACCTGTTATCAAATATTCTTGTAGGCTGTTATGCAAAAGAAACTGCTTTATGCCATCAACGAAGGCCAGGGGTCGTTTGATCTTTCGTAGAATCAATACTAACATAGATATTGGTCGAGAAATTCGCAACATTGCTACCCGAGTTAGTACCTGTCATGTATGGCATAGGTTAAATGTCATTCTCCCGCCGAAGGCTTGGGGCACATGTCTTTGGGTGTGGATGTCTATATTCTTTTTTGTTATTCCTTTCTCTTTGTATATTCTTGCGGATCATTATAGTGAATAAATAATAAATTCTTTTTGTTCGTCTTCCTATATTTGTTTTTCTTGAAATTTGTGAGAAGATATGATACAAGAAGACTGTACATTGCTCCTACTTGTTTTGCATGTTGAGACTGACGAAAGCCATTTCTTACTTATGGACTTTCAGTTTATCTGCGCATGTAACACAGATTAAATTTTCAGTTTAATACGTCTTGTTTTCCTTAAAAAATTAGTATGGCTTGTTTTCAAATTCAGAAGCAAAGAACGACTAGACAGTCACATAGAAGCTAAACTGCTAAAAGCATAAACTGTAAATCTAGGCAATCTGAGTAGAAGGTTGAGACTGACGATTTATTTATTTATTTATTTTGATTGGGCTGCACCTAAGCTCAGCTTGTCACATAACAATTGTAAGGACTCGTACCAACTACTGCCGGCTGCTTCTGGGACCCACCCTTAATGTCCAAGTTATACACTAGTGGTGCGATCTAACGGGAGAATAACATGAGAATCTTTACAGTTGTATAAATAGCAAGACTGGTGTATCTCCCCTGTTTGACATGAAATCCACAAAGTCTTGTTGTTTGTTTTACTTTGGAATCCTCAAACATAAACATGATGCCTCGAAAGAATACCCCTGCAGTGCCTGTGCATGCAAAAAACAATTAAGATCCCGGGGCGAATAAATATTCTACAGCATGCAAGCAAACTTTATTTATCTCAAGTGCAAAGAAGGTTATTACTGATTAATTGGTGCAATATTGAAAATAAATAATGTGGTAAAGCTGGAAACAACCCTCTACTATTGCCCTGTGATCTCCTAATCACCTAATGTTATTGGAGCTGAAATGAAAAGATTGTATAGTATACCGAGGGGTAAAATTATAAGATGTACCGACCCTTCTAAAGTGAGGTGCGGGATTCTTCTAAGGATTTTTTTTATCTGAATATTTTCAAAGGCCTACCTCTCACCTCTGGCCTGACAAATGCTGTTTTGTTGGTTATGCATCTGATCGCCCCTGCTGGACAGGAACCAGTGACGGATTTAACGGTGGAGGAGCTGGATGTTGAAGACAACCAAATAAATTACCTGTGACACGAGTTGGGCTAGATATTTCACATTTGGCTCACCTCAGAAATAAATTGAGCCCATTAGGACCTGCCGTCCAGCCCAGCGAGAGCAATAGCCCATTCTAATCCCCTGCGACCTGAGGATTTTACAAGCGAGATATATATTATAAATTGAACTGTTGTTGTAACATGCTAAAATAGATAAAACGGAATGAGGTCGACCGATGGCGTCACATGGCAGCTTCGTCATAGCTGGCTGTCGGCCTGGCGGTTCGCTATACTACTCCACTCCAGCTCACTTGCTTGCTCTTCCGACCAGGCAGGTTGGGGTGTTTGTTTATCGAGATCTAAATTTTAGTACTGTTATATTAATCATTCGAACATTAAATATGGTGATTAAATATAAATTAAATATAAAATTAATTATATAGTTAGATGTTAATTTACGAGACGAATCTATTAAATTTAATTAAGTCATTATTAGAAGATGTTTACTGTAATATCACATCATCTAATCATGATCTCATTAGGTTTAATAAATTCGTCTTGTCATTTAGTGGGTAGGTTATGGACTGAGTTATATCATTAATCTATATTGTAGGAGAAGCTGAACTATATATGAATAAAAATGATATAAAATACTTATTTTGAGTAAACCAAATATGCATTGTTTCATATTGGAGTAAAAATATCATATTTTGTCATTAATATATATTGTCTTCAAAGTCTTGTATGATTTTTTTTATCTGTATCCGCCACGGGAACATGGTAGCACCTCAAGGCAAGCTAACACCTGAAGGAAGTGAGATCGGGTGCAGTGGTAAGAACGACTGCAACTTAAGCAGTCGTTGCATCTCTGCCGCACAGCGAGAGTCCAACGGGTTAGGCTGAGAGCCACATCTTTCTTCTATTCTCTTGGCGGCAGCAGAAACTTATGGAGGGAAAAGGCAGCAACTTTTGACGCCAATGACTTCTTTGGCGCGTTTTCTCCCTCGGCAAGACTGTAGCACCACGAGTCAACACTATGGCTGGCATGAGCTCCTCCCTCCTTTCTTTCTAATAGAAGCAGTCCATGGTTGTTTGTGAGTTCTTCCTCCATCCCTGGGTTCTTTCTCCATCCCATCTGAAGCACCAAAAGAGGGAAATCTGAGAAGGTAACTCTCTCAAATACTTATGTTGGCTCCTTTTATTCTTATAAATTGTTTGCTGTTACAATTCTTGATTTTGGGTGCTGTTTATCTTATAGAAAAATGTCTACAACCCCTTGGTGGATGCCTCGCACGGTATGGAGTTTTGTAGTTTGAAGAAAACCCCTTGTTGGATGTCTCACATTGGTTTGGAGTTTAGTAGTTTGAAAAAAGCTCAGGAATTTCGGGTTAGATAAGGTGGACGGATAGGTTTCGGTGTTAGAAAGAGTTAGATAAACATGAGTGACCTTGATGGCTTGGCAACTTCTGGTAGATTTGTTTGTTCAAATCAAGGTTCTAGAGCAAAAAATAAGAAATTTTGTGTCACTAAACATCATCGAGGTTATACAAGAATAGGTTGTAATATTTGTATCGGCATTACCTTGGAGCTGCGATGATGTATGATGAGACATTTGAGTCATTTGAGTGTCTGTTCAACACATTTCTGTCGACACATAAGCAAAAGCAACCTCGCATAATTTTCACACATCAAGATATTCCAATGGGAAAAAAATAGAAACAGACCAAAAAGGTAATTGCAAAACCATGCCATGTATTCGTAAAAACCTCACCATTGCTAAAAGGGGATACCATTCTGTCCCTTTTAGCAAAACGTTATTGTAAGTACAAGTGAATTTACTTACTACTATAATTTTTCAAGCAACAAATTCTCAGCTTCATTTTTCTTTTGTATTGCAGAGTTATGGATGGAAGGTCTTGTTGAAGCTTCTTGGTGACGCAAATATTTTTTGTATATGATATTAGGAACATATGACTTACAGTTGCTTCTGGATGATGCAAAGCTTTTGGAACTATATTAAAAACAGAGAACAAGAAATTGCTCTGAACAAGGGATGTGATCTTTTGAATTCCTTATTACAGTGAATGCAAAGTATTCACTGAACATGAATCAGTGATAAAATTAAGATATAATTATTTTTTATTAGTGTGTGCTAGATTTTTCAGCAATACGTTTGAAGTACTTTAGGAGTAATTGCGCTAAAGCTTCAGCCCTTTTCCTCCAGAAGTACCTACTGGTGACAAGAGAACAGGAGGAAAAGAGCAGACCTCATTTTGAGCTGTTAGATTATCGTTGGGCGCTAGAGATGCAATGATTTCTTATGTTGCAGTCGCTGTTACCACTGCACCCGATCTTTGTTCGGACTGGAAGTCTTCTACCTATCTAGTTGATGTTAATGCACCCTGCTAATGACGAGCAGGGTTTCAAAAACCAGTAATGATCTGGTTTCAAATTGGTAGAAAACCAGCTGGTTAATCTGAAGACCGATAATTAATTGTATTGCTACAGTATATAGCTTCGGTGTCAGATAACCGATCAATCGGTAAACAGGTTTCCTAATTAATCGTTAATCAATCGGTTTCTATGGTTTTAAAAACTCCGATGACGAGATGGTGAGTGTCCACAACGACTCCCCCTACATACAAACGGCCTCCTATCTCAATCCGGTCAGGGATACATATTTTTCTCCCCTTCCAAGTGACACAAGACCAAAGTCAAAAGAAGACTTCCTGAAAGTCCCTTGATGTCGCCTAGAGGGGGGGGGGGGGGGTGAATAGGCGTTTCTGAAAATTTAACAAAACTCGCAGCGGAATTAAAACTGTCAAAACCGGTTGCACCGGTTTAGCAAACCGGTTACACCAGTTTTGTTAGAAAGCTTGAGAATAAACAGGTAAATAAGAAAAGCAACCAAGCTCAAGAGACAAGCAAGCTATAAGAGCAAACACAGGAACTACCTCTATTTGATTCATAAAGAATCTACACAATTTAGCAATGACCAAAAACCGGTCCCACCGGTTTGGGAAACCGGACCCACCGGTTTCCTCGGGGCAGAGAGAATAAAATAGTAAATTACAACATCCCACTTGGTTCTAGCAAGATTAATGAATCCTAGAGAGCATGCAAGAACTAGCTCAAACAAACACAAGGAAAGACAAGCACCACTACTCATGCAACCTATGGATCAAGAACAAGTAAAGCAAGAACTTAAGAAAGCAAACCAAGTGAAGCACACGGAGATTTGTTTGCCGAAGTTCAGATTCAACCCCGTGAACCCTACATCTCCGTTGAGGAAGCTTGAGCTGCTCACAAGGCACACTCCAAGCCGGGTCTCTTTCAACCGCTTTCCCCGTTCCACTATCTTTGCTTCTTTCCTTACGGAGGCGAATCGGACCTTCACAGACTATCCCAAGGCTAACCACAAGCTTGGGAGCTCTTGGGCAATGCCTAGCCAACTAGGAGGATTACCTCCAAGAGTAACAAATGCTTCACGAATTTGCAACACGATGCTCAAATGCTCAAGTGTAGGATTTTCGCTTTTGTGCTCTCAATCTCAATCCCTCTCAACCCAATACTTAGGATTTCTCACAAATCACTCAAACCTCACAAAGAGGTGTTGGGGAGAGCTCTACAAGACTTTGGATGTATTTTCTTCATGCACACAATCAGCAGCCTCTAAAGGAGGGGGGAAGGAAGTATTTATACTTGTCCTCCAAAAACTAGCCATTATACTGAACTAGTCAAAACCGGTCCCACCGGTTTCCCAAACCGGTCCCACCGATTTTCCTGAACTAGCCATTAGAGGTTTGAACCAAAACCGGTCCCTCCGGTTTGGTAAACCGGTTACACCGGTTTTTCCTGTCACAGTGAGAGTTAGTGTGAGTGTAGGTGTTGTGTTTCTCTCATCTCACTTGAGTTTTTCTTTGAGCATTAAGACATTAAATGCAAACCATGTAGCATCCCTCTTGATAGAGCGGCATGCCTAAACTCAAGATTAAATAAAAAGACAATTCTTCTTCTTGAGCTTGCATGATAATGAATTTTCCCACTTCTTCTCTTTTAGCTTCATGAGGGCTGCCACATGTGCTTTTGCTGAGCGTCATCACCTAGAGTTTGTGACTTGAAAACTCTTCATTTATCATGTCCATTTCTTCCTTTTTGTTTACAAGTCACATTATATCTTTATATTTCAATAATGAATAATACTTGGAAATGTATGACCACATATAGCTTGATCGGTCCATCGCGATTGCGCTCCACCTGCCCTTCACCATGGCTTGGTTCCCTCGGCGCCAAGACTCTATCTTGCCCTTCTCCCATCCATGGTCCATCGCGGCCATGTCATGCCAATCCTTCACCATCTTGCTATCTTGAGCCACACATAACTTTGTATCATCGTTATGCCTTCTTTTGAATTCATGTTTGAAGTATTGACTTGATCAAGTTGCTTCCAAGATTAAATCCCATAGAGAAATAACACTTGATCACTTCTTTTTCTTGACAACACCAATTTTTTGAGACCATCTCATATCAATGGTTTTCATGTCTCATATTTACTTCAAATCTTGGCTTCTAATAGTATTGCTTTTATGGACCTATTTATTTGACACTTCCTATTTCATCACATAGGCCCATTTTCCTTACACAATCGTAAATTTTGAAGATTGATCATTTGTATCAATGCAACGTATATTCTTCATGTACAACCTACTTATATACTCACAAAGAGGATTAGTTCTTTAATCATGTTGTCATACAACCACCAAAACCCACTAGGGGCATAGATGCACTTTCAATCTCCCCCTTTTTGGTGATTGAGGACAACCTTGATTAAAGCTTACAAATGATATATATTAAGTAATTTTGAATGCATCTATATAGGATGAGCTCCCCCTAAAACCGTGCATATGAATGGAATTCATCAATTTTGGCCTTAAATACCAATTTACACATTTTGAAATAAATTCACAAGAGCTCCCTCTATATGTGTCCATTCGTGGGGTGCAACATGTGTGTGTGAACATGTAGTACGTGATGCATATGACAAAAAAACCACAAAGAAATAACTCAAAAGAACCACATGTGCTGTCTGGCAAAACCAGTGCCTCCGGTTTGCCAAACCGGTGCCACCAGTTTTTCCTGACTTCACATATTCACTGGAAAAACAGTACATCAATGCATCAAACAACATGCATAGCATAATTATAAGGTCTTAGAGAATTATTATAAGGTTCAACACACCAAATCACTCATTACAAATAGTTCTCAAGTCCATGAGATAAAAACAAAGGAAATGGAAAAGATACATTGGTTCTATTCTGGCAAAACCGGTGCCACTGGTTTGCCAAACCGGTGCCTCTGGTTTTTCCAGATAGACCAGAATTGAAAGCAAAAACCGATAAAGACTTGGAGCTTTAATCCTTCTCTCCCCTTTGTCATCTATCACCAAGAGGGGGTCTTCCTTTGCATCAATGATGACTCCTCCTCGTCTTCTTCTTCTTCCTCTTCTTCATTGTTTGGTGGAGGAGGTGGAGGAATAAAAGGTGGCACTTGAGAAGTCTCACCGTAGCCAAAAACAGACCCGCTGAAACTAGCATCACCATACCATGAAGTGAAGGGGTCATGCTCCTCATAGCGACTCATCCTTGTCTCAAATGTCTCAATCTCTGGACTTTGCTCACCCTCGGAGGCAATAGGAGAGCGAGGAGGCTGAAGGTTGTTTTGTTGATGAAGAAGCTTCATTGTCCTTGTATCCTTCTTTCTCACTTGCCTCTCATGATGTGCTTTCACATCAGCATTATACTAAGACCTGCACATCCCAAAGAGCATCCCAAATAATTTCTTGATTAGTGAGGGAGGCTTGTCCCTTTGCTGCCCACTCCCTCTAGGTGCTGCAGAGGTGGATGCACCATGAGCTAGTGCTGCTGCACTGCTGCTCTCAACTAGATTCCTCAAGTCATTCTTGATTCTCAAAGGGAGATGCTCCTTGTCACACTCAAAGGTACGAGCTGACACCCTCTCAATCATATGCATAATAAAGGGTGCATATCCACAACTCTTCAGAGGGCTATTAGAAATGACTTTTATCTCCTCCCACACAAAGTCAAACACTAAGAAATCATGCCCATTTGGCCCCATAGCAGCAAGGATGTTCCTGTTGTAGGAGGGAAGCTTAGTGGGATCACCTTTCCTAGGAGTGAGGGTCTTCCTAAATAGCCTGTTGATGTAGGCATAGAATGGAAGCAAGTCTATGATAGTGCCATAATTTTGTTGCTTTCCTCTAGGATACATGTGCCTCAATCTTCTATCACCAAGGCAGGTGGCATAGTGAATCCTAGGATGGTTTGCATCAAGCCGCCCAAGACCAAAGAGCCTAGCAAACTGTGCATAGGTCACCTCATACCACTGACCTTCTATCATCCAATGCATCTTTCTTGTATCTCCATGCTCCTCCACATACAAGGTGGCATAAAACTGAGCAATTACTTCATTGTTCCAATTCTTCTGAAAGCCAAAAATGTCCTTCACATGCTTTGCCTTGCATGCAGCAATGACTTCATTGAATATAGGATCATCTTTGCTTTCCATGTATGCCCAATCAACTCATTGAGCATTTGCCACTGGATTGTGCTTCTTTGACAAGATCACTGACTCATAGAAATCCTACTGGAAGAAGGAGTGAAACCTGTAGTCAGTGGCCTCTCTAGGAAGTGGTCTAGGATCCTTGACTCTCATCTCTCTCATAGACTCTGTTTGGCCTTTGTAGCTCACTTTCTCCCTCCATCCCGGGTTTAGAGGAAGCCGGAATGAGAGATGTCCAAGATGCACATAGGTCTGAGGGATGATCTCATCCACATCAAACTCTTCTTGCTCTTCCTCTTCCTTATCACCCTCCTCTGAGCCACTAGCTGCTGCTGTGCCAGAGCCCCCAACTGCTGTCCTAGGGGCACCACTAGGAGGGACATAGACCTCATCCTCAGTGTCATCATCATCAGAGGACTCATGTTCCTGAATTTGATCTTCAGGAGGGTCATCAATTTTCACAGTAGCTCTGGGAAGCATTCGGACGGTTTGCTTTCGTCTATGATAGATTGTGTCAAATTGTGACCCTTGCCCCGCATCATGCCTTGCTTTCACATTCCTCTCCCTTTCTTCATCCGACATACTGACCCTGTGATAGATAAGAGTGAACAAGGTCTTAGGATACAACAGGGAAGGATAAAAGGAGGTTTGGATAACAATTAGAGGTAATAATATGAAAATAGATGTTCTCTGGAAAAACCGGTGCCTTCGGTTTTCACACAGAAAACCTATGCTCATAATTTTATCTAAAATTGTTCTAGGTAAATACTAGGCATGAGCAATACTTGAAAACAATGCTAGGACAAGATGAATCAAAGATTCGATCAAAAACTTGAATTAGGATTTCTCTGCCAAAATCGGTGCCTCCGGTTTGCCAAATCGGTGCCACCGGTTTTCACAGAGAAAACCTAGGTCACGAATCTGATCGATTTGTCCAAGTTTTTATGGGGTTAAAGCAGGATTAGGTATAAGGGCATGCTAGGAAACAATGTACCACAGAGAGTTTTGAATCTATCAAAGGTACTAAGAGATCGAAACTTGAGACCATAGGTACCTTTGGAGAGGAGAAATCCAAATCCGGTGGAAGAACCGGAGCCTCCGATCTTGGGGCACAAAGATCCACCCAAGAGCTAAAAAATCCCACGGAGAAGACTCCAAATTGTCAATGGGAGATGAGAGAGGACGCACCACAGTTGGTTTGAGGAGAAAGAGGTGAATGGGAACGAAGGGGTTAGTTTTGGGCTTGGGCTGGTTAAATCGACAAAACCGGTGCCACCAGTTTTCAAAACCGGTGCCTCCGGTTTTGTCAGGATCTGAACAAAACCAGATTGAGTGGAGATTTTCAATGAATATTGCTTCAAAGCCTGGAGTACTTTGCATTTTCCTTTGTAGATCAAATCCTCGAGATTTATGATAGAGAATGTGATGATAATGAAGATTTGAACAATAATGGAAATTAGGACTTGAGAGAGATGGTCGTACTAATTGTGGTTAGGCAACAAGCAATCAAGAGGAACAATAATCACAAGTAGCACGACATGATCACAAAGATAAAAAATCAAATGTTTTAAAACCACTTAGGACAAAGCACTATAAATTTTTTGAAAATCTGCCCTAACTCACAAAGAGTATGCTTATGACATGAGTCATACACATACCAAGGCACTTCCTACCACATGGATTCTATATGTAGTAAGAAAGACAAAGAGTTTAGGAGGACATACCTTTGGCAATGTTTGTCCCTCTTCAACTAATGAAGGGAACCACTCAAATTGACTAGTGCTTATTTTGTCTTTTACCATTAATGTCAACTTAAAAAAAATAACACTTTATGCACTTTCAATGGAAGACATTGGAATTAGTAGCACAAGATGGAATCTCACACATAGTGATCATCCATGCAAAAAAAAGTGAAAAACGCCTCAAGAAAAAAAAGGAATATATATTTTTTGTCTAAACCGGTCCCTCCGGTTTAGCAAACCGGTGCCACTGGTTTTCACAGATAACATATATTGAAATAAAAGCTAAACTGAGATAGAGAGTTACTCCTTTTTGCTTGATCTCAGCATGAGGCATCATTCATCATAATTTATTCCATATTGAGACTAAACACAAGATACTCAAGGAAAATATTAGTTTCTTTTTTACTCAAGATATAAAATGAATCTCCCCCTAAATATGTGCACCTAGTCTTTTGGATAATTTGTGATGTGTGCACATGCTCTATTAGGAACACGGAGAGGTTCAATTTATATCTTGGTCAAGGTGGGAGGATAATTAAGAAGCATGAAATGAGAGTAGGTCAAGGAATACTCACAACCACTCAAGTGTGTGTGATTACTTCATATCTTCATGTTGGATTCACATGGTGTTTTCCTTAATCATCATAGGTCAATTATCAATCTAGATGCTATCTTGTTGTTGCTTCTGCATCACTTCATCACATCAAGCTTTTCAGGAGAAACCAGACCCACCGGTTTGGCAAACCGGTGCCACTGGTTTTTCCTGATTTCTTGTTTCTTCATTTTATCGGATAAGTCCGATGGACATCGGATATGATGCATAGTGGCAGAGGTTCTAGAGTCCGAAGAATATGTCCGAGACGTCGGACTTTCCTCATGGCATCGGACAAGTCCGATGAAGTTGAGTGACATCCTTACTGGAGTCTGATGGACTTGTCCGATCCCTCGGACAAGTCTGAGAAACTGGTCCCACCGGTTTCACAAACTGGACCAACCGATTTTCCTGAGTTCTTGATATTTCACTAGAATTCCTTTCCTTTTTGATATGCGTTGCTATCTTGGCTTCTTGTTTGTATTCATCAATCCTAAGAGATGTTCACACAACAAATTTTCTCCGAGGAGACATTAATTGCATCTCCTTACAAGATCATTCATGCTCGTATACTTGAGAGCATTCCATAAGTAGTAGCATGAATTTGTGGGATCATTGCTGTAGGAATAAGAAACAAGACAAAGAGTGTTTAGTGGTACTTATTCTTTTCCTTGATGTCATTGATGTAGATAGTATTTTAATGTCTCCATGCTTGGCAAGTTTGCGTGTTGTTCCATCATTTTGTGCATGCCAAGTCATCAATGCATCACCTGCAACTTATAAGAACTTTCAAGCACTTTTTGGTACCCAACGCTTGTTAGGTCCTAGAGAGTTAATCAAGCAAGATTTTGGCACCCATGTAGACTTTGTGCTAGCAATGTTTGAACTAATCACCTTGATAGCACAAGTATCATTATTGGCCTTAGAGGATGAATACTTATTATTGACCAACTTAGAATTTAAAGCTTGAGTCGAAGGGCAATCCTTACTAAGATGTCCTTTGTTATGGCATGTGTAGCACGTTTGATGCTTAATTCTTTTGGACTTATCCATAATCTTCTTTTTGATGTTTTCACTCTTGTCCATGTGTCTTGTGTATGCTGACACAAAGCCTTTCTCCAATTGCTTAATGGGATGGAGCTTTTCTGCAGAAACCGGTCCCACCGGTTTGGCAAACCGGTCCTTCCGGTTTTGACAGACTTGCTCCAATCTTGTTTGTCTTGGACATGAGGCTATCTTGTGTCCTTTCTCCTTGCATCCAAAGCATCTTCTCTGAGATAGACTTCTTTGTCTTCTAGAGAGTGTAAATTGGCCATTTTTCCTTGATGGGCATTCCGAAGCAAAATGTCCCATTGATGAACATTCAAAGCACTTGATGTGTAATTTCTTCTTGATCTTTTGCTTGTTGCTCTTGTCATGAACTTTGTTCAAGCCAGTGGGAAAGATTTTGACGCATGTGGCGGTTGATCCCTTCTCAAGCTTCTTCACCATGCTATCACGGTTATCTTGAGATGGTTGCACATGGCCTTTGCCTTTCAACCGACTTAAGTCCATGTTCAGCCTCTGAACTTCTCTCTTGAGGTAATCATTTTCACTTGCAATAAGTTCATCACAAGTTTCTACAATTACATGCTCATCATTTGATGGCTTTGCTTGAGAGCAACAAGTATTAGCACAAGATAAAACAATTGATTGTGTTGTGCAAGTGCATGTGTGAGGTTGAGAAGATTTTACTACAGTAAGTGCAACCTCATGAGTTGTTTCTAGCATGGTATATGAGTCAATGAGCTTCTCATGTGAGCATAGAAGATCACCATGTCTTTCTTGCAATTTCTTATGCATGCTAGTAGGTTTTTGAAACTCATCCATGATCATTTTGTTTGCTTCCTCTAGCTGTGCTATATAAGAAGATTTGTTAGTAGCACTAGTATGATCATTCCTTGAGTTGTCAACCTTTTCAACTAAGGATACATGAGACTTCCTTTGCCTCTTGGCCATGAAGCAAAAGGATTTTTCATCATCTGAGCATGAGCTTCTTGGAGACATAGACCCTTCACTTGGTCTAAATCTGCAAATAGGATCTTCAACTTGATCATTAACAGAAATAGTTTCTGTTCTGCCAAAACCGGTGCAACCCGGTTTGGGAAACCGGTGCCTCCGATTTTCCCAGATTGGTAGTTTGAGTCTTTTCTTCTTCATTGTTGGAATCATCATATATTTCTTGAATATGATTCCATATAGCATGAACATTCTTCAACTTGTATATATTGTCGAAGACATCCCTACTCAATGCACCAAATAGGGCATTGGTAGCTTGGGCTTGGAGATGTAGGCATTTTTCTTGTGCTTGTGTGCTAGATTCCCTATCAATGTTATGAGAAAAACCTACATCCACAACCCACCAAATTTTGGGACTCATCTCTCGAAAATATGAGACCATCTTAGCTTTCCAATTAGCATAATTTGTACCATCAAAATATGGTGCCTCGTATGAAGGTTGAGAAATGATAAAAAACGAGGCGCTAGAACAACCATAGGAAATTTGACACATTTTACCTTGCGACATGATCAATTCTCCAAGCGGTTAGGCCTAATAAGGAGATTAGGCTCTGATACCAATTGAAAGTCCCTTGATGTCGCCTAGAGGGGGGGGGGGGATGAATAGGCATTTCTAAAAATTTAACAAAAACTCGCAGCGAAATTAAAACTATCAAAACCGGTTGCACTGGTTTAGGAAACCGATTACACCGGTTTTGTCAGAAAGCTTGAGAATAAACAAGTAAATAAGAAAAGCAACCAAGCTCAAGAGACAAGCAAGCTATAAGAGCAAATACAGGAACTACCTCTATTTGATTCACAAAGAATCTACACAATTTAGCAATGACCAAAAACCGGTCCCATCGGTTTGGGAAACCGGACCCACCGGTTTCCTCAGGGCAGAGAGAATAAAATAGTAAATTACAATGTCCCACTTAGTTCTAGCAAGATTAATGAATCCTAGAGAGCATGCAAGAACTAGCACAAACAAACACAAGGAAAGACAAGCACCACTACTCATGCAACCTATGAATCAAGAACAAATAAAGCAAGAACTTAAGAAAGCCAACCAAGTGAAGCGCATGGAGATTTGTTTGCCGAAGTTCAGATTCACCCCCATGAACCCTACGTCTCCGTTGAGGAAGCTTGAGCTGCTCACAAGGCACACTCCAAGCCGGGTCTCTTTCAACCGCTTTCCCCGTTCCACTATCTTTGCTTCTTTCCTTGCGGAGGCAAAGCGGACCTTCACAGACTATCCCAAGGCTCACCACAAGCTTGGGACGTCTAGGGCGACACCTAGCCGACTAGGAGGATTCACCTCCAAGAGTAACAAATGCTTCACGAATTTGCAACACGATGCTCAAATGCTCAAGTGTAGGATTTTTGCTTTTGTGCTCTCAATCTCAATCCCTCTCAACCCAATACTTAGGATTTCTCACAAATCACTCAAACCTCACAAAGAGGTGTTGGGGAGAGCTCTACAAGGCTTTGGATGTATTTTCTTCGTGCACACAATCAGCAGCCTCCAAAGGAGGGGGGAAGGAAGTATTTATACTTGTCCCCCAAAAACTAGCCGTTATACTGAACCAGTAAAAACCGGTCCCACCGGTTTTCCTGAACTAGCCGTTAGAGGTTTGAACCAAAACCGGTCCCTCCGGTTTGGTAAACTGATTACACCGGTTTTTCCTGTTACAGTGAGAGTTAGTATGAGTGTAGGTGTTGTGTTTCTCTCATCTCACTTGAGTTTTTCTTTGAGCATTGAGACATTAAATGCAAACCATGTAGCATCCCTCTTGATAGAGCAGCATGCCTAAACTCAAGACTAAATAAAAAGATAATTCTTCTTCTTGAGCTTGCATGATAATGAATTTTTCCATTTCTTCTCTTTTAGCTTCATGAGGGCTGCCACATGTGCTTTTGCTGAGCGTCATCACCTAGAGCTTGTGACTTGGAAACTCCTCATTTATCATGTCCATTTCTTCCTTTTTGTTCACAAGTCACATTATATCTTTATATTCCAATAATGAATAATACTTGGAAATGTATGACCACATATAGCTTGATCGGTCCATCGCGATTGCGCTCCACCTGCTCTTCACCATGGCTTGGGTCCCTCGGCGCCAAGACTCCATCTTGCCCTTCTCCTGTCCATGGTCCATCACGGCCAAGTCATGCCAATCCTTCACCATCTTGCTATCTTGAGTCACACATAACTTTGTATCATCGTTATGCCTTCTTTTGAATTCATGTTTGAAGTATTGACTTGATCAAGTTGCTTCCAAGATTAAATCCTATATAGAAATAACAGTTGATCACTTCTTTTTCTTGACAACACCAATTTGTTGAGACCCTCTCATATCAATAGTTTTCATGTCTCATATTTACTTCAAATCTTGGCTTGTCATAGTATTGCTTTTTTGGACCTATTTATTTGACACTTCCCATTTCATCACATAGGCCCATTTTCCTTACACAATCGTACATTTTGAAGATTGATCATTTTTTATCAATGCAACGTATATTCTTCATGTACAACCTGCTTATATACTCCCAAAGAGGATTAGTTCTTTAATCATGTTGTCATACAACCACCAAAACCCACTAGGGGCATAGATGCACTTTCACTTCCATCTCAAAAAAAAAGTCAAAAGAAGACAAACACTATTGGTCTGTCCAATATGTGACACGGCTTAAGAAAAACAAATTACAACAAAACTACTAGCACATGTGTCAGCGCACATCGCGGAGTTAGGCACTTGAGCCACCCCATTTGATGATGATAGGCACGATGAGCCGTGTCGGCCAAGCCTGTGGAACAGGAGAATTTAGAGCCCCTGGCCATGTTCTGTACGTCCCAGGAATTGGTGAACTCTGTTAGTAAAACGATAGGTCACGAATCATGTTGTGGCTTCGGTTGGAGCTAGTGAAACGTCTCCGCCGAAACGGGGAGGAGATGGCGCCACACACATGTGGATAAGCCATGGACCTTGTGGATATGACAAGTACATGGAGCATTCCTATGGCCTAACTAAGGCAAAACAATGAAGCCGTGTTGTGTGGTTGCGGATACAAAGGAGCTTAGCCCGCGGTGATAACAAAATTGGATATAAATTGCACGCCATACTGGTTTGAGCATAGGACGAAAGATAACATCAGCCAGAACCGGGGCTGGCTTTTGTCTTTTCCGTGTGTCTGATCTTTTTTTTTCTTTAACATTTCATGACCTTTGAAAGGTTATAGACGCTGAGAGAATACTGAAGGACAAAGCACCCTTATATGAGTATGTATTGCAGTGCTTTGAAAAGCAGACTACAAATTACAATAAAGATGACTATCAACTTTCATCAAGAGGACCTTGTTTTGCACAAGCATGAGGTTGGTGCAGCATGTCATGAGGGAATATTGTCAATGAAGATGAATTTGTTGTTCATTCATCCAGACGCATATAGGAGGTATATGTGCAACATTGAATCTGAGTTGGCGAGATTGGAGCACTTGTAGTCCCCATAGCGTGAAGCCAGGGCATTTTGGTGGTGTCACGGACACCAATGAATTTTGGTAATCTCCATTGAAAATACAGCTTGGCTAGTGGTTTTAGCTTGATGACACCATATGATAGAAGGTGACACCGTTGTGTCATGTGTCTGGCTCAACCACCACTACAAGGTTTCAAGTCTGTCGTAAGGCCTTGAAAACATTGCTATATAGGTATGGCCGTTGCGATAATAAACTATCACAACAATGTCATGTCGTTGGGAGGCGTCGCAAGTAGTCGCGCTACGATAGCACATTGCATCGATTTTTTGTATCGTTGTAGTAGTTGTGGCTTGTTGCAATGACATGTGGCATTATGTATAGGTGATATGGCAACGACGGTTGCATTGCAGTAGGACGGATTTGCAACTACGCACATCATTGCTATAATGGCTATTGCATCAACGTTGCATAGTTACAAATACGTAATATTGCAATGCTCTTGGGGTGTAGCGAATGCCGCAATTGCCACGCAGGTGCTCGTCGCGATATCTGACCCAAATTGCAACAACCTCCTCCGCGTTGCTATACGTTGAGCTGCAATCGCAACACCGGTCGTGCCATTGCTATAGGCTCACCTGCAATCGCGACAAAAGGACTTTCCATTGTTATACACCCAAACGGAATCACGACGCCTATTGTATCGTTGCTATACGCTCACCTATCACAACAAAAGGATGTGCCATTGCTATACGCTCAGTTGGAATCACAACGACTAACATGCCGTTGCTAAATGCTCAAAGGGAGTTGCAACAGCGAATGTATCATTGCTATACGCTAAACTGGAATCGCAATGGCGGACGTATCATTGCTATACCACCAAAGGGAATCGCGATGATGTACCTGTCGTTGCTACATGTTTAAAGGGTATCACATCGAAATAATAGTCGCTGCTATATAGATAGAGGGTAGCGCATTAATTAATCAACCATGACAATCTGCGTTTAGTGTATCGCAATGAAAATGAATAGCGTACATCAATCCAATATTATTGTTAGTTACATCAATCTAGTATTCACTCATACAACCCATTCAAATCCAGAACTGCAATTGTATCCATAGAAATTTCTGCATGCCAAAATGATAACAATGAAGGGAGAATTAAGATTGCTTCGCACCTAGGCAATCCTAAACCTTGTATATCACCCCACCAAATCTCAATGTTCCTACCCCAATAAGAGACATATATGGTTTCTAGTGAGATGAGAATTACAGCTTGTGGAGCTATATAGAATGCATTCATAAAAATTAAGGTAATTATGAATGAAGGTCTATTTCAAGTTCTTACATGCTGATTTCTTTTATCTCCTCGTGTACTACTTAGAACTATCAACTCATTTTGAGAGATGAAACTTTTTGATGACTCATGATCATGATATTCCTTCGCCAAATTCTTTGACAACTTCGTAGGTTTTGGTTTGCGAGCCAGAACATTTTCTTTTTGTGTTGTGATAATGCTTCTTGTCTCAATATGGTATAAAGATGTTGTAATATTGTTAGCTATATTCCAAGCACCACATCATCATGATTGCCATACTTGTTCAAAATCATTACCTGCTCCGGCTCGAGTGTTTGAACGGTGTTATGCACTGGTGTTGCATCAATGTTATCCTCAGTGTTCCTAGCTTCACGTTCTAAGGTTGGTCATCAATGTTATCGGGCTGGTTTGGGTGGGCCAAAGGATAAAATGCCAAAAATAGATGTAAAAAATGTATCTTTCGGATCTAAGGTTGGTCATGAGAGTGTTAATTACCTCGAGATTGTAGTTTTGTGGAAACATTGCTGGAAACTCTTGCAACAATTTTTCTCGAAGTTTTGCCATGAGTCGCTCCTCCTCTTATTTCTTATCGGCAGCTTGCTTTGCAAGAAGCGCTTTTAGTTGCTCAAGCTCAAGAGCTTGTTCTTGGACTCTTTCCATAAGCAGTTGCTTTTTATTTGGATTACGCATGTAACCTTGGCCATGTAACCTCTTGATTTGGCACCAGTTGTTTCCATGTACGATTGGTGGACAAGAAGGCCCTCTTTACCACATGCAAATGTGTTAATTCTTGCTTCATCAAAACCCAATTCAGATGATCCAGCGATATGCAATCTCCTGGCTACATTGCTCTAAGGAAAAGAAACAAATATATATGATCAATGTATGTACTGTTGTGACAAAAAGTAAATTAGTTCACAAAGTTTATAGCACTCACATAAATACTTTCAGACATCTCATTTGACCATTGTCCATGCTTTGTGTGAGTAACCTTAAAGAGTTCCATAAGGCTTGGCTCAACACCAGTTTCTATATCTCTCTACAAATGCAAGCGTACACATCACTAATATATCAGATTAATGTGTTACAAGTAAAGAACAGTCATGACAATGTTTACCATTTCCCAACTACACTGAGAGAAAGGCTTCGAACCCATCACATGCATATTTTTCATTTCTTTACAATTCATAGAGTTCTGGCTGCTGATCTTCTACAAAAAGTTAACAATTACAGTTAGGAAACTCAAACTACCACTGCAAAACATAGAAGGTCAGGACTTTCTAATAGTTCAATATGCAGATGATACACTCCTAATAATGGACAATATAACAAACTTTCATCCCTGCCTGCTTGGGACATGCATGGTTACAAGGCAAAAAAAAACAAGGTAGTTTGGGAATGAAGAAATTAGCAACATAGAATGATACGCTCCTGGTAATGGAAGCCTCCCAAGACGACAGCTATGAAAGCCCTACTACACACATTTGCTGAATTAACTGGCTTTAGAGAGTAATAGATCACAACAAATCAATCATATTTGTACTAAATGTCAGCAATGACAGAATGGAGGTCCTGGCTAACACAATTGGGTGTAATGTGGGAAATTTGTCATTCACATACCTATGATTGCCACTATTTACCACAAAACCAAGATTAGAGGATTTCATCCCACTTGTGCAAACAATTGAGAAAAAGACTCATAAGTTAAGTTACCTTGGAGCATTTGGACTAACACTATGTTACCTTGAACTTTGAAGTTCCAAAGTACTTGATTCAATAGTGGCACTCTACAATGTCTAGGTCTTCAGGCTTATGCTTCATTCTGACATCATAACTCTTGTATGCCTTATATGTAGCACTAAAAGTGGATCTCCATCTTTTGTAGCGCTCCTGCGCAACCTTCAATATCTTTTCCTTGGCATCACCAATGTGCTCGATGTCCCATCCTTCCTATTGTAAGCCACTCATGTTAATATATTGGCAACAACTAATAAGTGGTGTACAAGGAAATTAACATACCATAATGCTTTCTGTGATGTAATTCTTTATTTCTTTGATTACATATTTCCACTATCCAACTCCAATTATTGGAGTCTTTGTTCTTGTAAACGTAACCACTTCATCCACAAATGCACGTCTATTTTTTCCACAGGGACCACCCAAAGTTGGTGAAAATTCAATTTGCATTTTCACAATACTAGCCTTATATCTCATGGCAAGTGCAGCTAGACCTTTCATGGTACCACGACCGACAATCTTGCCATTTCCTAATAATTATAAAACAAATGGCGATGAGATACTCTGTCTATACCAAACTACAAGGTTTCAGGCCTAATGCTACGACATTAATATATATATATATATATATATATATATATATATATATATATATATATATATATATATATATATAACCTTTTGCGTTCTTCTTTATTCTCCTAGCATGAATTGACCATTCTTTTTCTCCTGATCCGCTGCACCCAGTACCCTCACCATCTACTTGTGTAGGCTCCCTATAGTTTTTATAACATACTAAAACATTGCAAATATTGATGTCTTAGTTAAAGAAAAAAACATGTTTACAGAACAAGAAGTCAGAATGAGAAAAGAGTTACTTATGTCTCTCAGGAGGCCTTTCTCCTTCAGCCATGTAGTGTATGCTGCAATTGAACCATCCTGGTCTACATCGCAAAGACCTTCAAGATACCAACAATAGGACTACGTCAAATAGGAGAAAAAATATAGTTTACATGTGGTTTGTGAAGTACAAAAAGAACATGTATACCTGTATCAGATCCTTGCTTCTGAAGCCAATCTTTGTAACCATCAACATTCTCGTCACCAAGACTATCATCATCATCATCATCGTCATCAGACTCGAACTCCCTCACTCGTTTCAGGGGTGTAATGCTAATGTCTCCATTAGCTAATTTATCAAATGTTGTCAATAACATCCTAACTTTCTTCTCGGCACCGATGCAATCAATTAACTTTTCTAAATCAACTGAGAAATCAAATGCCTCAAGACATGCTGAGCTATTTCGACTTCTCTTCTTGTAGTAGAAGTAGTCCCGCGCACTATAATGAAGCCTGTGTTTCATTGATATAAGGCCTTGAAATGTCAGTCGATCCTCATCCAGAGGATCCCAGTAGGTTTGATGTTCCCTGTTTCTTCCCGTGCATTTGACTGCTAAAGTCCATGTTTCACCACTCAATGGGGGGGGGGGGGGGGGGGGGGGCTGCGCATGTGTACATAAATACTATCAATACTAGGGACATCTTGACATCTAAGCAGTTGTATAAGAGTACTACATACTATAGCAAGTGCAAGTTACTCACCTTTCGCTTGCTGGATTAAGGTGATCTGCTTCAACGTCTCGCTATCATCTCGCGGCTGTGCCAGAGTCGGTGGATCGGTTGCCAAAGATATGCATGGTGGTAGATGTTGCGCGGTTAGTGCTCAGAGCAACGCTGCGCAGCAACCAATCATCTCTCCTTGTCCGCCTCCAAAAGATTATGCAAAAAGGTACCCGCGGCTGTGAGTTTTCTCCTTTTGAGATGCCGCTGTGAGTTTTGAGTAGGTGGCTCAAGCCGCACCACATTAATTTGGAGTGGCTGAGTTGAATTAGGCGGGCTCGCAAAAAAAATTTCACCCACGCACGCATAAAGTTTGGAGGGAACATTCCATCAAATAATAAAATCGAACCTTGCTATAAGTTTCAATCACTTGAAAGTTAAGGAACCTTTCAAACAGCGCTATTAACCATTTGAGATGTAGTTAACTTCATTAAAAGCACCAATATTAAAGAACCATCGAATGGACATCATGTTGATTAAAAGTTTCTTTGCTTTGAATCACATGAAAACAAGTATAGTATAGATGTAATAACTTTTAATGCCTTCGTAAAAAAACAAATTAGTATTCAATTATTTGACATTGTTTTGCGTAGAACGAAAGCAAGCGATTAGTTTTGAAATATTTGATGTTGTTTTGAGTCAGTTGCAATTAACAAGGGCGAAACTACCTTGTAGCTAGTGGGTGCAAATGAACCCACAACAAAATGAAAAATCTATTCTCACCATATTAGTAGTCAAGAAAACAATGAAAAAATAGCAGCTAGGTTGTAGTAGCAGCAGCCCCCTTAATTTTACCAGGAAACAAACATGCCCTTAGCTAGCAGCACATCAGAACACATAATACATTAACAAAATAACGCAATTCATCCAGTTTAACCACGAGGTCAATAAAACACAATCAGAAGTGTTCAACATAACCATACAACTACAAAGAAAAAAAAGTGACGACGACAACAAGACTTGAAACTAGCTACGCGACGAGGAGGGGACGACGAGCATCCACAGAGACGAGCGATGACGGTGACGATGAGGGGACTCATTAGTCGACCCGAGCAATATTGTGGTGCAGCTCGATGGTGTCAGGCCTCCCCGCCTTGTGGGGGTGGCTGATGAACCGGGACGCGTGCATGATGTCCGCCATGCTGGAGTTGTACTCCTGGTCATCGTTGCAGAATGGGCACCGGTACCAATACTTGCCAGAGGGGGTGGACCGGGAAGGAATGCGCAATCCGGCAGCGAAGGGGGGGGGCTCTTCGTCGCTGCTGTGGTCGGTGGTGGTGTCATTGACACCGATGGTCGCCTTGACGACCTCCGTTGGTGGCGCCTCCTCCTCCTCTGCCACCGGTACGACCACCTCCTTCCCCTCCACGATCACCAAGGTGACCTCCTCCTCCTCCTCCTCTGAAGCCGGGACGAACCCCTCCTCCTCCTCTGACGCCGGGACGACCTCCTCCTCCTCCTCCTCTGACACCAGGACGACCTCCTCCTCCTCCTCCTTCGATGCCGCCGAGACGTCCGGGGCCAGAGCGCCACGGATGCGCTTCGGCAAAGGCGAGCGTGACTCGCCACGGCATGCTCCAGCCATAGAAGAAGACGAACCACCGCTTTGTAAAGAGTTGATGAATAGTAAAAAATCCCCATTTCATAAATCATGATATATCGACTCAATAACTAAATCAAAGCACAAAATAGTACCGATGTTGGCCTAAAAGAGTCAAGAACTATCGAGAATCATAGAGATATTGAGCAAACGCAAAACCCCTAAAATTGTACTAAAATTGTGGAACATGGGCAGGAACATACCGCGGACTCCAAGAGGAGAGGGGTACGGAGTTTGCCATTGCCAGCGGCCTCCCTCGAGTCCCCCATGGGCGCCATGGCAGTTGAGCGTAGTGAGTGGCGAGCGAGGGTTTGAGGTGGTTTGAGCGCAACAAAGAAGACGAGAAGCAGGAGAGTGGAGTGATGGCAGAAACGGGAGTGCGCCCCTGATATGGGCATGAGGTCGAGAGGCACCTTCTCTCATACTAGCACGCTTAACACACTGAAGCATGGGGCCGTGAAACATGGTCCCACCTATCCTTGAGTCTTGAGTAGAACTTCAATGTATGTCATACAAAAATAGAAGACAAAAAGTTTTTCCTTCTTTTAGGCCCTGTTTGGATCCATCCGCGTACCCTCGCCTTACTTACACTTTCACTGAACAGTGGGTCCAATTGTCATGGGCCCAATGGTCATTTAGTAGTTCACTCTCCCAACTTCTCTCGCCTTTCACCTCCCCCAACTTCTCATCATCATGGCCGAGCACGGAGAACCTCCCACAGCAAAACGCTGTAAATTAGCTTTGAGCGGCCTCGATGTAAAGGAGTATGAAGCGGAAGGATCTGGTCATAACCCAGAGCAATCGTATGTTACATTTTCCACCCCTTTCTCCATGCATGCATTCGGTTCTAACACATGCATGCAATCTCGTTCGATTTCTGCTCTCTCAACCAGGGTGGAACTCAAGCCAGGGCCCGTACCGTAGATTTTGGAGGCCCTATGCTAAAAGCATAATTATAGGCCCTCAGTTGTAGTATATTAATATAATTAAAATTCTTTTTGTCTATTTAATTTTGCATTTCTTTGATATTCTATCATTCATAGTTTCAGCCTTTCAGGCATACATATTCTTGTTATTTATGAGGAAGACGATCGATAGGGTGGAGTATCATTTTATTTTTTTTCGTGGGTTGCTTTGTGTGCATGGGCTGGTTAATTTGTGGGCTGGCTGTTTGATGTTGAGGTTTAATATAGATCGATAGGAATATACCTTTGGCCCTTTTTGGTTAATTTGTGGGTTGCCTGCCATGATGTTTCTTGCGCGGTCAGATCGTAACCGACCTATGGTCATCCAGCTATGGGGAGAATTTTGGGGACCACCAACCGATAGGCAACTATGGAGCCACCAGTCAGCGTGCGGTATAGTGAATGGCATCACATTTTATGAGAGAACAGAAGATGGTGGATGGACGGAGCTGAGAGGTTTGCAGGGTGAACACTCTCTTTTTCTAGGAGCAAATTATCCATTTTGGTTTGCTATACCAAAAAAAGACAATAACAATGTGGTTCCACCATATCAGTATGTTTTAGACCATATGTTTCGAGAAATAGTGAAGATCCCTGCTGGTGATCGCCACGGTCGTGTCAGGCACTATGACATGATTGATTGCACCCGGCATCGTCGTTATTCTGAACCACCTCTACAACTACAAGCCCCTCTATTTATCAGCCCCTACCCACTTTCAAGTAGCCACCCCCCTTTATTGTTATTAGTCTTTGATGTTTAGTTTAAGTTTGTTGGGCGGATCACTATATAACACTTTCTTGTAAGTAATAATTATGCACTCAGATTGTATTTTAACTTGTGAATGTTTCATGTTTTCTATTGTTTTAATGATATTCTCAATTATTATGAGCGAAGTAGGCTGAGTAATCACGGTGTCCCTTGACTTTAACTTAATATATGTTCAGAGAGATAGAATACCCCGTTGGGAGGGTTTAGTTTAATGTTCGTTGCGATACCATGATATTACAATGACAGACACTTTCTTTCGTTGTATTATGTAAGAAGCTGTCACAACCGCGTTGACATTCGTTGCTACATTTATACATTGTTGTAACGACAGGCATATTCGTTGCCATATGTAAGACGCATTCGCAACCATAGTGATTTTCATTTCTATATCCATGCATTTTTGCAATGCCAAAAGCTTGTATTGCAATATGTAAGATGCACTCGCAACCGCATCGATTGTTGTTGCTATATCCATGCATGGCTGCAACGACTAACAATTTCGTTGCAATATGTTAACGCGCAGTCGCAACCACATTGATTTTCATTGCTATACCTATGAGTCTTATTGCAACAGCTCATTCTTCTGTTGCGATATGGTCTTATTGCAACAACTACAAAAAAGCATTGCAAAAACGTCGCGTTAATTATAACACACATGCATGCGTGATGATATATCCAAACTATCGCAACCAAAATCACTTTTTGTGACAATTACCCATATCTATTGCAACGAAAATGACATTGTTACGATCCTAGTCGTGGCATTAGCCCTAAAACCTTGTAGTGAGCTGGCTCATGACAACATGAGGGAATGTCATCCTCAACATCATGAACGCAGACATGATCAAGTAGCTTGTAATGAAGACCATGGTACCATGTAAAGAACACATAATCACATGGAACACTACACACAATGTGGCTACATATTATGCCACGGGTTTGCACAGGGGTGACACATGCATGAAACATGGAGACCACCATCGATCCTACGGCTGTGTCTGCAGAGCCGGAGAGGACTATGTTGGGGGTTGAAGTTCTAGAGGCAGATGAAGATGTCGTTGCTGGTCATCACCGTCTGACATGTTGATGTTGAAATATCAACATTGGCGTGTAGAATGTCATCTTCATCGTCTCCCTTTGAGGGCAACAAGGAGCAACAATTGTGGACTAGTTGGTGGAGCGGCCAAGGGGTGTATGTTGATTTGGCAAAGGGGGTGGTGGAGCGGCTAAGGATCATGAGGACAGGCCCCGTTCGGTGGGGTCCTTCTACGTTGTTGAAGAATAGAAGTAGAGCTGGCAGGTAGGTTTGTGGTGAAGCAAGTTCCAAACCCGCCTCTATTGGATCGAGCGCTAGAAGGCATTGGTAAGGTGGAGATCATTGGGACCTATGAAGCTCCACAGACAACAAAGACGATGAATGATACTACTACTTTATTTAGAGCCTCCACTGTCTAGAGCAAACTCATGGATGGCACCATCAACGAGGAGAAGCCCAAGGACCGTGGCCCTGGTGACCCAGAGGTGGAAGAGGACACAATGTCACATAGCCCAGTAAGCAGGACAACCACGTGATAAACAACCAATAAGAACTAGATCTACGGAGGTTGGAGGGCTTCATTCTCCTTCCTACCATCAATGAGCGCGCCAAAGGGAGAGGCATGTGTGCACGGGAGGGAGGGAGGAGGGGGGCGTGTTATCCTGGTTGAGAGGCTATCGTGATAAAAAAAAGAGCAATGAGTCTACTCTTGATATTGAACCGTGATAATTTAGTTGACTAGTCTAGCCTGATGGCTTATATGGAGTACTAGCAAAATGCTCATGCGTATCCAAGGCCAACTATATAGTAGGCAATGCATCTTGTTGCTGAAAGAAAAATGTAAACATCAAAGCTTGTTGTATCGTTTGACTTGATTAGAGAGAATGATCACCTAAGACCTGATTTAGCGGCTAGCTAGCTAGCTACAGACTGGATAGACGATTGATGTAGCATATGCTGCGAGCTTTAGGACTTGGCATCCCAGAAGCCTATTGTTCCAGTGGCACCTCTCCATCATGATCCACGAGGTATAGCAGCGTAAGAAGGTTTCTGCTTCTCTATGACGTCACCAATGTCAACACATGCAAACCAAGTTCGTCACCTACGTCCGGCCTGTGTTCCATCCGTAAGACGCATATCACTGTTTCCACTCCGCGATGAGGATGATCGATGAAGCATAGGGAAAGGCTCCCACAATCACGGCGGCACAGCGACAAAGCGACGATCATGCATGGCAACCCGTTCCACCTAGCGGCGCGAGGGCAACTCGTGCGACATGACACGGTGATATAATTGGAACTGATTGTTCATGAGAGCATCGGAACAGAAAATTGATCCGTTTTGAATGCACACTAGGAAGAGTGGCGTGCTTCGCCGCGCCTGCCCTGTGACTCGCACCCGTAAAATGGTAAGTTAGCATGTGGACGTGGTCACAGGTGGTCCGGTGGTTTTATTTGTGGTAAAAGATATAACAGGAAAAATAAAAAGTTTCCACACACATTATTTGTAATTGCATTTGAAGATAAACAGATTCTTATAAAAAAGAATAAAAGATACACAGAAAAAGAATAAAGAATTCCTTCCTAAGAGATGCTTATTACATTACAAAGAATAAAAGATTCCCTTCCTATAAGATGCTTGCTGCATTACAAAGACTCGTCCCAGCAAGATACAACATAATAGCAGTTTTTGTAGCCTCTCCATTTTAATGATGCTGAAACTGGTGAGGTAAGAAAATATCCAACAACCATGTCGATATATATACAAATGGACCTGAATATTATGACAAACTTAGAGCCAAAAAACTGTAAATAATACTTCTTTTAAGGGTGAATATAATTATTTCTTGAGATAGGATCACACTCAGTGTTGAAGTATCCACGTCCAATTGCATGGATTTCAGCAAATAAGATAGCATATTAATTAGATGAGCTTAATGATTTTTGTATATCAATTCGAAGTAAAGATAGGTACTTGACAAATGTTTAAACAATCTGCAAATAAATTCAGAGTTAGCATGTACCTCCTTGATGTTGTAGCATATAAAAGCAGAGCTAGTAATTTGTTGTATATATGAAATATTATCCCTTCCTTTTGTAGATATACCATCTCAAATAAGAGGCCACAATTGTTCATGATATCATTCAGCTCCAATTACTCTAGTGCAAAACAGAAAATGGGTCAGAATTTAGACGCTAACATGTCATGTGTTCATTGTATATTAAGCTACCCAATAAAAATATATTTTCAAATCCGTGTAGAGTTTGTCTCGCCGAGCAATAGTCATGTGGTCCACGGAAACATGCATGTAATTGAACATAATTGGCCAGACATCTAAGTTGCTTTATCCAAATATAATATCCATTTACAGAAGCAGTACCTTATTATTGTTTGGCAGTAATCTAAAATATGAAATCATTGATGAGACTAAAGATACAAATTGAACCTCATCATGCACGGAGACACCTAGAGACAATTCTAAATATCACTAATAATGTTTCCTTTTATCAGTAGAATGATAAATCAAACTGAGATTCTAAACATTTAGCCAGCAAACATGTGCACGTTTTATTTTCTCTAGATGACATATTGGTGAGCATGTAATAGCCAATATACCTCACGTTGCCCACCTAGGCGGAAACTAAACCAATCAGCAAGGCAATCCTTTTAGTTCTTTGGAGTTTCATCTCTATAAGAGCCACACAATGTTTTTGTCAAGAATACTTCAACGTTATCTCCAAGGAATGATGTTTCAAAGTTTAAAATTGGAATCTTTAGCCTGCAAACAGAGCAGCAACGGTAACCTATAACCTGACTAAGCACTTTGCATACTCTGCCTACCAAAACAACACAACACAAAATGTGAAATATCTGTTATTTTGTTTTCCTCTGTTTCAGTTTCATAACTTTTATCTAAAAAATAATTGATATGATATTCAAAATTCCAGGTGCAGTAGATTAAGATTCTAAGCCAAAATGTCGCTAAAAAAAACTACTTTGCCTGGTTTCTGATTGAAGCTATCAGACTCCTACGATGTACCTGACTTGGTTATTTGAACTATGATTATGTAAAATTAAACTTCCACAAGTGGGACACAATGTACATCACATAAAAGGAGAAAGGGGCAATTGCGTTTTGACCATAGTTTTCAAGTCCAATTGTGATCTAAACCTAGTTTTTGAGATTTTGCATTTTAACCACAAGTTTTTGAACCTGAGTCTGCACTTCACCATAAGTCCGTTTAATGCTCCTACAGTGTTAACTTTGATGCAAAAAGACACAATTGCCCTTTGTGATTTTATCACAGTTTTTTATATTAGATATTTTGTTCATACCATTATTTTCAAATGTATCTTTATAACTGATTTTGAACTAATTTAAATGGAATAACTGAACAAACTTAATAGAATTTGACAAATGAATTTGATTTTTTGTCCCATTTCAAAATGTAAACAGATTTTCATTTAAAAAAGTTCAAAAAAATTATATCCAGCAAAGGCAATCATATGCCTCCCTGCACTTCATCCTCTTCCTTGTCCTGCCCTTCCTTGCTCCCTAAAATATTGACATTAATCTCTGCCTTGGCAAAAGAGAAGAAAAGAATAGAGGCAATCTGGAATCAAGTGATTGGGTACCTTTGGAATCGAGTGCTCTGAGTTGTGGCCAGTCGCGCAGCCTGCGGCCGCATGCAGCCCCACGCGGCGCATCGCGCAGCCTCACGCCAGCCGTGCGGCCCCTCGCCCACTTGCCCATGCGTGTGCGCCTGCGCGCTCGTGTGCTGCCTAGATGCCCTGCCTCCTTCTGCCCATGTTGCCCTGCCTTGTGCCCGACCGCTGCCACTCCAGCTGCCAAGGGTTAGGACCCTATGATTTCGGGACACAGATGGGTGATTTTGGGACACAAAAGGAGAGGAGAGAGGAGGGAAAGGGAGAGCTCGAGGGTAGTTTGGTCAGTTTGCAGTCAGAAATATTTGTTTCCTTTTTTCCACTTCAAACTGACGCCAGTCGAAAGTAGTGGTTAACGACATCATAGATGAAATGGAAAATGTGAACAATATATCCTCGAGCGAACACATTAAAACGTGAACAATATATCCTCGATGACCATTCATAGATGAAATGGAAAACACCCTCTTTTCTTTTTTTGGTATTGATATGAGATGGTTTCAAAATTTGGTGTAGTCATCAAAGTCAAGAAAAGAAGTGATCAAGTGCTATTCTTCTATGGTATTAATCTTGAAAGCAACTTGATCAAATTAACATTTCAAAGAAGAATTTAAAATGAAGACATAATGATGATACAAAATGTGTATGACTCAAGATAGTAAGGAGGTGAAGGATTGGCATGACTTGGCCATGACGACATGCAAAGGAGAAGGGCAAGATAGAGTCTTGGCGCCAAGGGACCTAAGCAATGGTGAAGGGCAGGTGGAGCTAAATTGCGATGGACCGATCAAGCTATAAATGGTCATACATTTCCAAGTATCAATTATTATTGGAATATGAAGATGTAAAGTGACTTGTGAATCAAAAGGTGGAAATTGATTTCATGCATGAAGAAACTCCAAGTCACAAGCTCTAGGTGACCATGCTTAGTAAAAAACACATGTGGCAATCCTCATGAAGCATAAAAGAGAAAAGGTGGCAAAAATTCATATTTATGCAAGCAAAAGTTGAAGTATAGTCTCTTTATTTAATCTTGAGTTTAGGCATGCCGCTCTGTCGAGAGGGATGTTGCAAGGTTTGCTTATGATGTCTTAATGCTCTAAGAAAAACCCTAGTGGGATGAGAGAAACACAATGGCTACACAAATCACAAGTCTCACTTACATTGGAAAACTAGTTGGTCCGGTTTGGATTCAAATCTCTAACTGCTAGTTCAGAAAAATCGGAGGGACCGGTTTTGACTGATGAAGTGTAACAACTAGTTTTGGGGGAACAATTATTAATAATTTCTTCCCCCTCCTTTGGAAGATGCTGATCGTGTGCATAAAGAAAATACAACCAAAGTTGTCGGTGTGTGCAAACACCTCCAAATGGGGGCCTGCGACCGCCCTTGATGAGAGTTTGCGAGACGCTCGGTTCTTAACCCCAACGTGGGTTGGAACGTATGAGGGAAGTGTAAGACGACGATTTATCTAGGTTCAGGCCACTTGGCAGCGTAATACCCTACGTCCTGCTTGTCTGAGTGTATTCCTTTGCTTGCCCTTCATGATGTGTGCCTCCCCCTTTTATAGGCCAAAGGGGAGGGGTTACATGTACCGGGCCCGGGCCACCGGACCGGCAGGGAAGTGGGGAAGAAGGAAGCAAATCCTGGCCAAGATCCTAGTTACTCCCACCTGCAGCCTAAGCTAGCGTCCTAGGCTGGTGGCTGCGGTGGCATCAACGCACATTTCCCCTCGGGCTCTGCCCTTCGCACCTTCCCCATGAACACTAAAAAGGGTGCGACACAGGGGTGGGGGGTGGGGGGGGGGCATACGCGCTCCAAACTGTCACGCCCGCCCGGCGATAGACACTTGAGTGCCCACATTTACTCGGGCGGTTGGCGGCTGGGGACGATGCACTTCGGCAATTTCACGTGCTGGGTCGTCGACCGGGTCCGAGTACGTCCTTGATCTTTTTTGTCGTGGGCCGACTCTGGGCCGACAGAGTCGGCCCATGGACAGTTAACGGAACCCTATTTTCCTATACAACGATAGGAGCCCCTGGCGCAATCGCTGGTGCGTGGGCCATGACTGATATTGGGGCCACCCGTAAGCGCCTGGATGACTGCCAACGAGGAGAACGACTCGATAGTTTGGTTTCATGCCCATTCAGTTCCTTCTTTTTGAACTTAAATGCCGGTGCACCACCATCTTGTAGTGTCCCCTCGCATTCCTAGCTCCTAGCCTTTCCTTCGTCACTGATACTCGTCGCTAGGAGGGAGTGAGAGAGAGAGAGAGAGAGAGAGAGAGAGAGAGAGAGAGAGAGAGAGAGAGAGAGAGAGAGAGAGAGAGACTTGCTCTATGGGTATCCTTAGGTAAGACTAAGTTGGTAGTCGACCAGGTACTTCATCAATAAGGAAGCCAATCGACTCGGCTTGGAGCACAAGACAATTAGAGATAGACTTTCTATATTAAACCTTGTAGACTACGAGTAGGACTCTTCATGTACCCCCTGCCGACCGAGATATATAAGGCGGCAAGGTACCGCCCTTCAAGGGACACGACATCAGATTACAATCAATACAAACCACAGAATACATGACGTAGGGTTTTTACTCTCATCAAGAGGGCCCGAACCTATATAACTCGGCGTCTTGTGTTACCATCATCGGTAACAACAGAGCCCTAGGTCTGGAGCAGCACAGGTCCGACTCGGCCGCAACCATATCTATGGCGTGATCACTAAGTTCATCAAATCTGATCCCCGTACTAATCCCACTCGGACTCGAAGAAGCAGATCCATCCTCAGAGAACAACTCAAAGTCGGTCCAACCCTTTGATGAGGGCTCGGTCGGATCAGCTTATTCATATCCCCTTACTGTCAACATGGTTGATATAGTAGAAAATCCTTTGGGGGACAAGGATGAGGAGGATGACTTATAAGATGGTCAGGAAGAAGATGGCCATATAGAAGAACCGCCCAAAGAGGATCAACAGGAGGAAGATCCTCCTGCCTAAGAGTTGTTGGTTGGTCATCGCCGTTGACCGAGAGGGTCGCGCGGATCACGCCATGCGCGTCGACTAGATCTTGGACCAGACATTGAAGTGAATGGCGTCAAGGTCTATCACACCCCTCAGGACAATATCACCGAGGAAAAAACATTGCTCGACACCTTAATGGCTGATGCAAATTATCAGACCCCGATGCTGATGAAGGTGGCGGCTATGCTCAAGGCTGCTGCAGCTCAGGATGCTGCCAGGGATAGATCGCAGTCTATAATGAGCTCTAGCCACGCAACTTCAAGAGGTCGGCATAGGCGTGAAGATTTGAGAAATTCTCTCAGTATCCGTAATGGACAAGTTGCCATCATCTCTCACTATGAAGAACGTGCTCGGGATGATCGGCGCTATGAAGAGGAACGTCATGATCGGAGGACTGACAATCGGCGGAGCGACCGACCGGACGATCGACGAGAAGACCGGCGAGACCCTCCTCCAAGAAACAACCGTGATGACCGACATCGATGAGATGACCGGGATCGGCGCGATAACAATGATGATGACGATCGACATTGTCGCCATGATGATGATGTGGGTCCACGACACAACCTTTGACCAACTCCGTCTCCAGACCGGTATAGATGGTCACCGACCTCCACTGACGATGAAATTGATGGCATTAAGGCTTATGTCCCTAGGCTTCGTATAGCTCGATGGCCAAAAGGATTCAAGCCAGTCGCCATCGAGAAATATGATGGTTAGACCAATCCCCGAGAGTGGCTGCAACTTTATAGCACGGTAATCCGGTCAACCGAAGGTGATTCCTATGTTATGGCTAAATACCTTCCGGTCTGCCTTGATCCAGTCGTTCGAATATGACTCACATCTCTTCTAGAGGAATCAATCACGTCTTGGGGAGACCTCAACAAGAAGCTTATCGAAAGCTTCCAAGATACCTACAACCGACCGGGCAACCACTTCGACCTCAGTCGGATCAAGCAGAAGACTGATGAGCCTCTTCGCGACTACATCAAGCAATTCTACGCTAAGAAGACTGAGATCCCCAATGTTCCGGACCAACAGATTATTGCTGCCTTCCAAGGAGGAATCCGTAGTGATGACTTAGTCCAAGAGATCGGTCGGAGGAATCATGACCTCAAGTTGACCGCTCAGGAGTGTTTCGAGATCGCTGACAAGTTCGCATCTGGTGAGTCGGCATTAGACGACATCCAAGGAAAAGGCAAGGAGAAGCGGTCGGACAAACCCGAGTCCTCCAAGAAGGACAAGAAAAGGAAGACTGACAACATGGTTCACACGGTCGACCAATTTCAGAAGAATCCTCGGACGAACTAGACGACCATGGATGATCTGCTGAGTGGCCCATGCCTCTAGCACCCGAAGGGAAACCACAAAGCAAAGGACTGCTGCCGACTAAAAGGTTTTATGACTGCTCCGCTCAAGGTGGCCAAGGATCCCCCAAGACGCAATGGCAAAGACAAATCCAAGGATGGTAGAGACAAGGATGATGCAGGAGAGTTCAAGGAGCCCCGTAAGGAAGTCAACTTCATCTTTGGAGGCCCGGATGTCTATGTGTCCAAGCGCAAGCAGAAGCTGGAACTACGGGAGATCAACTCTGTGGAACCGGCTGCGCCCCAATTCATGAGGTGGTCTAAAATTCTGATTACTTTTGATTGGTCGGATCATCCTAAGCACTTACCTAAATTGGGTCAATACCCGCTGGTACTTACTGCTATGATGAAGGAGGTGAAGTTCAACAAAGTACTCATTGATGGAGGAAGCAGTTTGGACTTAATCTTCACCAAGACTCTTCAAGAGCTCGGTCTGACAGTCAATGACCTTCAGCCGAGCTCATCACCTTTTCATGGGATAGTGCCCGACAAGACTTCGGTTCCTATTGGACAGATTAGTCTCCCGATTACTTTTGGGACCCATGAAAACTTCAGAACCGAGCGCATCATCTTCGAGGTGGCCGATTTCAAATCAGCATATCATGCTATCATCGGACGACCGACAATGGCTAAGTTCATGGTAGTACCGCATTATCCTTATCTCACCCTCAAGATGCCGGGCCCTAATGGAATCATCTCCCGCCACTCTGATCTTCGGAATTCTTTCAATTGCGATGTGCAGAGTTGTGAGATGGCCACTAAGCAGTTGATGCTGTCTGAACGGCAGGAGATCCAGAAGGTAGTCGACATAGAGGAGCAGACTGACGCGGCAGTTCCTGTGAAGAAGCCCACCAAGGACAAGATCCAGACTGATGATATTCAGACCAAGAAGATCGTGCTCGACCCTGAAGACCTCGATAAGGTAACTTATGCAGGGGCCAACCTCGATGAGAAATAGGAACTCGCGCTCACTCTTTTCCTCCAGGAAAATAGGGACATGTTTGCATGGAAGCCATCTGATATGCCGGGAGTTCCTAGGGAAAAGATTGAGCATGAGTTAAGGGTACCTCCTAAGGCTACCCCCGTTCGATAGAGGCTTAGAAGGTTTGCACAAGACCGCAAGGACGCCATGAAGAAGGAGATAGTTAGATTATTAGATGCTAAGTTTATAAAGGAAGTGTACCATCCCAACTGGTTAGCAAATCCAGTCCTTATACCTAAGAAGAATAAAGAGTGGAGGATGTGCGTTGATTATACCAATCTCAACAAGGTCTGTCCTAAGGACCCTTTCGCTCTATCTCGTATTGATCATATTGTAGACTTAACAACCGGGTGTGAGCTTTTAAGCTTTCTGGATGCCTTTTCAGGCTATCACCAGATCCCACTGAAAGTCGAAGATCATATTAAAACTTCCTTTATAACACCCTTCGGTGTCTATTGCTATATCACAATGCCCTTCGGTCTCAAAAATGCTGGTGCGACTTACCAACGGGGTATTCAATGCTGCCTTGCTACTCAGATCGGTCAGAACGCAGAAGCGTATGTTGATAACATTGTTGTCAAGACTCAAAACGTCGAAGAACTTCTTTCTGACCTGGCAGAAACCTTCAACAATCTGAGGCATTATTCGATGAAGCTGAATCCTAAGAAATGTGTTTTTGGGGTTCCTTCGGGAAAGCTACTCGGTTATATCATTTCAAAATGAGGTATAGAGGCTAACCCGGATAAAATCAAGGCGATCCTTGATATGGGGCCACCTAATTCTCGAAGGGATGTTTAGAAGCTGACCGGATGCATGGCATCCTTGAGTCGCTTTATCTCCTGACTGGGGGTTAGGGGGTTACCGCTTTTCTGATTGCTTAAAAAGCAGGATGACTTTGTTTGGACAGCAGAGGCACAGTCGGTATTGGACGAGTTGAAGGTTCACCTCAGCAGCATTCCAGTCTTGGTGCCTCCGGAGCTAGGAGAAAAGCTTCAACTTTACATATCGGCCACAACTCAGGTTGTGAGTACTGTTTTGACAGTCGAACGAGAGGAAGAGGGTCATATACAAATAGTACAACATCCGGTCTATTTTGTTAGTGAAGTCCTGAGTGCTTCTAAAACAAGATATCACCAGATCTTGAAGTTGTTGTATGCATTGTTGATCACCTCTAGGAAATTGAAGCATTATTTTCAAGCTCATCCGATGGAAGTCCAGACCTCCTTCGCACTCGGCATGGTGCTTCACAATCAAGAAGCCAAAGGAAAGATCGCCAAGTGGGCAATCGAATTTGGTCAATATACCATTACGTTCACGCCTCGATCGGCAATTAAAGGACAAGCGTTGGCTGACTTCGTTTCCGAGTGGAAAGAGATTCAAATGCCTCCGGCTACCCAAGATGCTGAGTACTGGAAAATGTACTTCGATGGATCCCTTCAATTACCAGGAGCTGGCACGGGAGTCGTGTTTATCTCACCCACATGAGAGAAGCTTTGCTATGTCCTTCAGGTGATGTTTCGCGCATCTAATAACACTGCGGAGTATGAAGCTCTCCTACACGGTCTGCACATTGCTGCATCACTCGGCATTAAGCGTCTTCACGTCTTTGGTGATTCGGCTTTGGTCATTAATCAGGTCACTAAGGATTGGAACTGTGTAGATGACAATATGAGTGCTTACTGTCAAGAAGTAAGGAAGCTCGAAGACAAATTCGATGGATTGAAGTTCACACACGTTCTTCGGGATAATAACCAGGTGGCTGATGAATTGGCCAAGATGGGATCATCTCGGTCTAAAGTCTCACTTGGTGTTTTCTTACATACCCTGGATGCCCCCACTATATCTCCTCGGTCGAATGTATTAATGAGTATTGTTGCTGATCTTGTTAGTGATGACAACATGGAGACCGATTGGCGCGGCCCACTCATCCAATATTTGGATAAGAGAACACTGCCTTCGGATCCTAATGAGCAACAACAGTTGAAAACCCAATGCCGAGGATATTTTTTGGTGGGAGATGAACTCTACAAAAGAGGAGGATCAAACATCTTGATGCGATGCATTTCGATACCAGAAGGCTAGAAGTTGGTGGAAGAAATTCATTCAGGAATATGTGGCGATCATGCAGCTTCAAAGACTTTGGTCGGTAAGGCTTTCCAACAAGGGTTTTATTGGCCCATGGCGGTTGAAGATGCACACCAAGTCTTTCGGAAGTGTGAAGGTTGTCAATTCTTCGCTCAACAAACACATGTGCCTTCGCAACAACTTCAAATGATACCTTTGACTTGACCTTTTGCTATCTGGGGGCTTGATATTGTCTGTCCTTTCAAGAAAGCGCCAGGAGGGTTCACTTATCTGTTTGTTGCTATTGACAAATTCACCAAGTGGATTGAAGCAAAGCCGGTCGGCAAGATAACATCAAAGAAGGCAATCGAGTTTGTTAAGGATGTCTTCACTTGGTTCGGGGTTCTGTTGGCATTTCTTAACATCGTATCAAGAATATCGCTATCCCTGGTATGACGCTAGAAATGATTTGATGTTTGTTATGCTTTAAGAGTGAACCAATCCGCAAGCGCACGGAACATCTATTGTAGCATTTCACCCGGGAGTATTCCAAGGTATCGTATTTATTTTCCATAGGGAAGCTAGGCGTAAGAGTATCTTGGTTTAACAAAGATATAACTATAAGAATTATACCAACTGACCAAAGACGAGGGTAAGGATGTTCGATAATAATAGTTGGGGCAGCAGTGATACAGGAGAAATCCGCACTAAGATAGATAAAGAGATCGGTTAAGCTAGCCGGGAGGACAGCGAGTCTAAGTCTAGAATTTCTAAGATTATATCTTCCTGTTATATCTAAGTTAAGTGTCAAAAATTCTAGTTACTCGGGTTGAGTGCTTACACCAAATTCATGATACAACCTCGAGTCTTTCACCAATAAGCTTATTTCAGGGCATGACAACAATCCACTAATAGGGTCGGTAACTAACCTCATACACTAGTGGGCACGTTACCGCTAGACAATCCTGCTTAAGACTTCCCAAACGTTGCGGAATACTAAATGGATGGACAGGGTTGTCACCACCTGCCACCTACCACACAGCCCATGGGGACGAATGCAAAACCAGCTAGTGTTAACTTAGGCACCACGCCTACGTTTTCACTAGATATTCTTCCGTTGGCCTAGCAGAAGAATAGCCGGGGAATAACCAAGTCTAAGTTCTATTCAAGAACTAAACTTAATTAAATCCTAGCTGGGAATCCTGTAAACTATGCTTCAAAGTTCCTTCCCGATAATTGTAACTTGAGGAAATTTACTAAGTAAGGATAAATACTTGACAAGATATAAAGGAAAAGATAATTATATTGATAAGGGACAAGTCTTACAAAAAGAGAAAAGATACAAGAGAGCTCATACCAAGACTCCAAGCCGACTTCCAGAATCCCGAGCGATGCTCTCGACTAGACTCTAACTCCCGACTAACTAACCTACTCTACTAAGTAGCACAAGTAGTGAGAAATGGACTCCAATGTGTTTCACTTGCTTGATGTCTTGTTTCTACCAAATTCTTCCTCTATTTATAGGTGGTGGGACTTGGCGGGTACTTCAAGGTGGAGGAGAGTCAGTGGGCAAAATTTGCCCCACCGGGTGGCGGGCCATGCCGCCCGGCGGCATGCACCACCGGGCGGCAGGCCAGACTGAGCGGCCACTATATTTGGTCAGTTTCCAACCGACTTGCTTTGAATGGCTCAGATTTAGCTCCGGATGGCGGTTCCTTGGTCGGTTCCCACCGAATTTTCCGTTTTGGGGTCGGTAAGCCTCATGGGCTGGCAACCCTGGGTGGCCAACCCAGGCCGGGCGGCAGCTTGGGTCGGGTGCCGACCCCTCCGGGTCGCCCCATGGATTCTCCCGGTTAGGCCATTTGGTAGACCGTTTTTCCTTAGCCATATTCCATAGCTTTTTGTTTGGGGGGAGAAAACAGCTTCATGGTGGAGTGTTTTGCAAAGTCGGCCGGGTCGGATGATCAGCCTCATGATGACTTGTTTTGACCTGCCGGGTGGCTGTTTTTAGCCTGATATGACCTTGTTGGCTGGGTTCTGATTTCAATCATCACGACCCTGCCAGGCCCTGATTTCAGCCTCATATGACCCTGTCGGCCTGCTGTTTAAGGTAAAATCGACCGACGGGGCATTTCTTCATGTTTTTACATAATTTTAGCCTTTTTGACCCTACAAACACATATTTCACCAAAACTCGTGGAACTTTATTAGTTTAAACAAATATTCAAGAAACTTTGGTCTTTACCTTGCATTTCCGGACCGGTTGGTGGCCGATATTGGGTTTTATGGGCCACCAACACCTCCCCAAGCTTAATCCTTTGCTCGTCCCGAGCAAATTAAAACTTGGAAGTGATGGATCAGGAGTTGCTTCAATATTAGAGCCCTGCATGGATCAAGTGTACAAACACATACTCCTACAACATAGGGGTAGTGATAAACCAGCACAAGTTAATCGCTAAGTCTTTCTTATTGTAAGTGGGGCTCTTAGGCATTTTATGACCTTGTCATGAGCGGTTGGAACTCAGAACAATTAGTTTAGATTTTGTCATTTAACCTCCTACATGATTATGAGTCCAAAGTTTTTGTAATGTTGCATAAGATTGAAAATATGCCCTCTTGGTGCAATTTTTTTCACTATGACTCTCATCTCTCAAAAGTGTATTTCCTCACCAAGTGTTCATCGTACTTTATGACATTTTGGCTTTATATGTGGAGCTTGGTAGGATGGCACATCTAGTATGCATATTTTGTTAAGTTAAGAGATGGTACTAGTGAAAAGACTTTGCACTTTCTCATTCCAACCATTTGGAAATAATGTCCAGTGGAGAGGGAGAGAATGGACTCACGCGAAGGAGTGGACTAGCACAATAGCAAAATTCTTTAACAAAGACGGGATTTTTGTGCTAGAGTGAAAGGATGGTCCTTTATTTTGCTAAAAGAATGAACCTTGAAACTTGGCATTTGTACATCTATGAGAGCTAATTTTTTTTTCTTTTTCAGCTCTCATAGTGTAGGGAAGCTAGTTCAAATATTTTTGCAAACTTTTTCTGAGCATTTATTTTGGGAGGACCAAAATCTTTCTTGTAGGATCAAGGTTTTCGCAAAGGAGAGAATTTTGGCTGACATGCTTGGTGAAGTGGATGCTTGAATCCAATATGGAAACCGCATAACCAAGCATGATTGTTTGAGAACTCAAAGATAACACGAAGAAAAATGATTGGCTTTGAAAGTGCAAGTCCCTCATAAGGATCAAATCCTAACCAAACTCAATGCATACATGGATGGCATAAAAGTGGATTCACAATTAGTATCTGGCCTTGGTAGGAATTTTTCTATCATAGAAAAGAACTACACCAAGCAGGGGGGTCTTTATTGCAGCATGGTTTTGAAATAAATCATTGGACTCTAATCATGAGGAGATCATAGACTTATCCAAAACATGCTATATCATGAATCCCAACAACTAGACTTGGTCTTTATTAGCCATTTTGCACCTACTAAAACATAGAGAGACTAGCATTATCATCATGTCGGTCTATCATTACCCACCAAAATGAAGAGTAGAGGTTGTATACTTGAGACTCATAGGGAGCTAGCAGAGCAACTATTCATCATTTCCATAGGCAAGGTAGAGACTAAGCTCTCAAATTTTATTTGAAACTGGAAATCTTTTTGTTCTTTTTGGTTTTGCAAATTTTTATGGTTTTCCTTGAAAGCAAAAAAAATATTTTTTAGGTTTTCATAAGTTTTATTGAAACTGAATTTTTTTTATAAAGGAAATAAAACAACTTAACTAGAAACAGAGGGTGAGAGGGTAGGACAAATGGCGTACCTTGGATACGTACCTCCCCAAGCTTAGGTCTTTGCAAGACTTAAGCTTGGATGGCGTTCACTACGGCGATTGATAATTAATGTTGAAGTGGCCAAACAATTGATACATCATGGAGAGGTTTGTCTGAAGTTGTTCCGACGTTTGTTCTTGCCATTGTTGCCTGTCCCTTATGGCTGCTTGTATTTCTGGGGTTCTCATGTTTGTCTCATAAGCATTTGCAGCCAGGTATTGCATGTCACCTTCCAGCTCTGGGAAGTTGTATGATGTGAATCGGGCAGAACGTGAAGTTCCTATGCCTCCATAAGGTTGATGATAACTTCCCATCCCATAGGGATTGGATGGTTCATACTCTTCATGGGATGAACTAGTGAAGTGTGTTGATGAGCTAGTAAATCCAGGGTACTGTGGTTGCTCCAAATGGTATTGGGAGCTTCCCGAAGTGCCCATTCGAGGTGCTCTAGTTCCTGGCCTATCCCCTGAAACACTATGTCATGCACGCTGCATGGGAGCTTGCCAATTGTATAGAAAGTTCTTTCTACCGATGATGGTGAGCTTGGGGTTAGGCAAATCTATCTCTACGTTTTGTGCTGGATAAAGCATGTAGAACCTATTGTTCTTCTCCTTCAAAAAGTGGGCTTGCCAAAAGTGATCTTTCCCTAGCAAAGAAGCACTAGGGAGGCGATCTGTTCTAGCTCTATGAAGAGCGCCAACCTTTCTAGCAATTCTAGTGATAAAAGGTGTGAAAGTGATAGGTCCATGCTGCTTGAATGCTAGAGTGAGCCAATGGTTGATGAGGAAGAAAGTGGAGTTCGTTTTAATTTTCTTTATCACAGCATAAAGATAGGCTTTGTCCAAACTATTCACTAAACGTACATCACCTCAAGGGGTGAGGTAGTGAGTGATAAAGCGGTGAATTACACGGAGCGAAGGGTTATGAATGTCGCTAGTGCGCTCCTGCCCCATGACGGGATTTCCTATCTTAGCTCAAAGTCGTTGAGGGGTGAAACCTTTTAGTTTATTAATGTCTACAGCGGCCTTATAGTCAAAACCAAGGTAGGTACTAATTTGTTTTAAAGACCGTTCATAGGTTTCACCAAAAAGACGAAATGTATAGAGAGTGCCTAATTTGTCGGACGGAGTGGTGAGGACTTTTAAGGTGCAAAGGAATTCAATGGTAAGCCATTTAGAACCGTAATCATCAAGGTGGTAGAAATCATACCATTCGGCTATGTTGAGCGTGTACTTGAAATCGACGAGGACGCCGATTTGCTCGAGGAAGTTGTGGTCGAACTTGCGCACGGACGTGAATTCCCGGTCCCGAATGGCGGTGAACTTGCTTCGCTCATCATAGTCATTGAACACCATATTGTCTTCACTCTACATGAACTTGTTAAACTCTTCAACTTGCATGCTTTGCTCTGTTGGAGCTTCGGATATGGACATTGAGTCCGAGGTACAACTCAGAGCATGCCCATGTGAAGCTCCGGAGTGTCTTGCTTCTGAGTGCTCACTTGGTGTGCGCCTCCCCCGGCTTGAGCTACTGCTGCTGTTGCTGAACTTGGTGTAGAGGCCTCTCCAAATACTTGCCATTCCTGCAAAAGGGTTACTTGGACACAATACCCGAAGGATAATATGATGATAATGGTCAGTGGTTAGTCGTTCGGTTAGTAGTCCAAGTGTTAGTCGTTCAAACATGCAAGGGTGACAACAAGACTCTCTCTAGTTGTTTTTATTGCTGCACATTTTTATTGCTAAGTGCAAGGTGCACTTACTAGAGGGAGCTAGTTGAGTGAGAAAAGAAGTGCAAAGGGAGAGAGTTTGTGAGGGAGAGCGGAAGTTTTCTACCGAATGCTTTGAGTGGAGAAGCAAAGGAGAGTGAGCCCTCTATTTATAGGCTCAAGAGGAGCCTTGGGGGGCAGTGTGGCCAGGCCGGCCGGCGACCCATGTTGGCCGGCAAGCATGGCCAGGCGGTGGCCCATGCCGGCCGGCAGGTCTTTTCCTCCCACTTAGGTGCATTATTGGTGACCACTTTTCTGGCATAGGTACCATGTGAACTACATGCCTCCATTATTCCGAAAAAGGAGAGAGGATAGGGGCCAAGGAAGGATTGATAGGATGGCCAAAGTTAGAATTTTGCAATGAGTGTTCTGCCCTCTAAAAGCCTAGGTGAATAGAGTGGCAGGTGAGAGCGGATGATCAAGAGATGGAATAATTTGTGTGGCTCTCATTCACTTGTATTTTTGCATATAGGGCTCTAGGTGAAACAAATATCACATGTGAAAAGGTGGCTACTCCTCATCCACTCATGGCCATCATTCTTGCATAAAAAGGGCCAAGAATCCGAAGAAATACTGTGTCAGGCGGCATGGCTTGCTGGGCGGCAGAAATGACCCAGTCGGGGGTTATTTTTCATGAAAAATGACCTCCCGGGTGCTGAAATTGGACTGGGTTATTTCAGGCTGGGTTAAAGCCCTGAATCAGCACCCGGATGGTTGTTTTGACACGAAAATGACCTCCCGACCAGGAAACTTGGCCGAATTATCATCAAAATTTTTCATTTTTTATAACCTAATTTAATGGTTAAAGATGAGAATAAAAACAACCTAATCTAATGGTATATAAGAGGGAAAGGGGGATAAATATCGGTTACCTTCCGATGAGGGTTCGAATTTTACATCTCGAACAAGACGTCCTCCTTGCTTAATTCTTCGTGGTGCTCGTCATGGATGGAGAATTTTCCATGATCGGTGCAACTTCTTTCTTCCGTCATACTTGTTTGATTTTCTTTGGCTTGGCGGTGACCTTTTTCTTCATTTCTTGTGACTCGTTCTCCTTCTTGGGCGGCAGTGGTATGCTCTTAACTTTAACCGCCGCTGCACCCATTTTTGGTGGAATTGGATACACCTCAATTTTCTGCACCATGTTAGGATTTTTGCCATAAAAGATGCGTACCTAATTGTATTGTTCCGTTCGGGGCTTGAAGGCAAACTTTTCGTCGTGCCCATTAATGTTAAGGTGGATTTCTCCAGCCCCAACATCAATGTTGGCATTTGTAGTGCTAAGGAATGGTCTTCCTAGTATAAGAGGTGTCATTGCATCGGCCTCCATATCCAACACCACAAAGTCGACGGGAACTAGGGAGTTCCTTATCCTTATGGGTACGTCCTCTGCAATGCCCGTTGGGTAGCGGACTGATTGGTCGGTGAGCTGCAAGCACATTGCTGTAGGGGATAATGAATTGACATCAAGTTTGTCATACACTACCTTTGGCATGACACTCACGCTCGCTCCTAAGTCACAGAGGGTGTTGTTGAATTGTTGCATCCCAATGGAACATGGGATGGTTGGGCATCCCGGATCTCGCTTCTTTTCTGGGAGGGAGTTCAAGATAGCGGCACTACACTCTTCTGTTAATTTGACAACCTCTGTGGACGGCATTGGGCGTTTGTTGTTGAAGATGTCCTTTAGGTACTTGGAGTATGTAGGAACCTGCATAGCATCAAGTAGTGGTATGTTGACATACAATTTCTTTATTACCTCTACAAACTTCCCGAATTGTTCGTCCACTATTGGCTTCCTTTGTCGAGGGGGAAATGGTAACACCGGGGTATCATAGAACTCATATGACGCCTTCTTGAGAGGTGCCTTTGCCTCCTCAACTTCAGTTTCTTCCTCCTCTTCTGACTCATCATTGGTTTTCCTGGTTTTTCCTGCAATGTTAGGATTTGGCGGATCCTATGTAGATTTTCCGCCTCTAGTTGTGACCGCACTAACATTTTCTTTGGGACTAGCTTTTGGCTGACCGGGGAGCTTGCCTTAGTTAGGCTTAACAATAGAAGTGGCTAGCTGAGCAATTGGTGTTTCTAACATTTTATTATGACTAAGCTGGTTTTGCAGGGAGGTATTAAAGGTTTCCATACGGGGAATCTATACTTTCTAGGACTTTATCAGTAGCAATAAATTTTCTACTAATGCTTTCATTGATTTTAGATTGTCCTAGAACAAGATCACGGAAGGAAGGTTCATTACGAGTAAAGTTTATAGAGTTACCCATGTTCTTATCGAAGGAAAGGTTTGGCTTGGACTCCCATCCAAAGTTGTTCGTACGGGGCCTAAACCCATTGTTGTTGTTGCTGTTGTTGAGGTAGTTCACTTCTTCTTCTTGAGTTTCTAGGCAGTGGCTTCCCATGTGTCCAAAGTTTCCACAAACTTCACAAGTCATGCAAAAGTCCAAGGATTGGACAGTCTAAGGTCCATCCATTTTCTTCAAAAGTTGATCCATCTTGATTTCTAGCATGTCAATACCATCAACTTGGTGGACTCCCCTCATCTTGGGTTGCGGTTGGTTCTGTCTTTCATCATAGCCACTGTAGTTGGCGACCATCTTTTCTATGAGAGTTTTAGCTTCTTTGACCTTCAGAGAGAAGAAGGAACCTCCAGCGGCTGCATCTAGGTGCTCACGAGTGGGGCGGTTGAGCCCATGGTAAAAGCTTTGAATTAGCAACCAATCTTGCATTCCATGATGTGGGCATGCCAGAGTGTATTCTTGGAAACGTTCCCATGCCTTAGGAATGCTCTCATTGGTTAGCTGTTGGAAACTTGAAATCTTGTTCCGCAGGGCATTGGTTTTGCCTAGCGGGAAGAACTTGGCAAGGAAAGCGTTAGAGCACTTGTACCATGTGGTGAGCTCTTCTTGATTGCTATAGAACCATTGCTTCACCTTCGCCAAGAGTGAAAATGGGAAAAGGCGAAGGCGAATGGCCTCAGGGGTCACATCCCTCATGGTGAAAGTGCTGCACACCGTCAAAAACTATTGGAGGTGGGCGTTTGCGTCTTCTGATGCCTTGCCACAGAAAGGACTGGCCAGAACCATGTTGATTAAGGCCGGTTTCAGCTCATAGCCTCCATGAGGTGCCTCTTCCCGGAGGATCGAGGTCCCGAAGGTGCTGATAACGCAAACACTTGATAATACAACAATGATCCAATATTTAAGTTTAATTATTACATCAAAGTGTAGCGGAATTACAAGTTCATGAGGTTTCAAAAACAACGAGAGCAAAATAACGATAAGAACTACAAGCTCGACGATACAACATAGTGATGATTCATGCCCGAGGACCCATCACTCTAGCAACACACAACAGTCATTGCGGCGGAAGGTCAGACTCCCAGTGGGCAGTCCAACCCTCAGGGACTTGCACGTCCCAAGGCAACACATCTATAGGCAAATCTATTTCTTCAGTACCTGAAAACCACATAAGTATAAAGCCTGAGTACTAATTACTCTGCAAGACTTACCCGTCAAAACCTAGACATGCCATGGCTCTAATAGGTGGCTTGTTTGAAAGGACTCGCACTAAGCAACCTATTAGTTCTATCAAGTTTTATTTTTCAAGTTAAATGGGTTGAGCTGAAATGTAACTTTAGCTACAACAATAATAAAACAATACATAAAGTAAGTACAACAATAGAGCATTAATAATAATCAGTAATAAACAATACAAATCCATATCCATAATATCATGTGCAACTACGTGATTGGCGCGGTGACCAAGCGGTACTCATTACTGTGAGGGACAGTAATTGCAATCAATTTACACCAGCTAGGAAAACCCGAAGTACACGACACATACACACCAATTAAGGTCGTATATGGCAACCTTTCGCAAGAAAAACCACCCACATCCCGGCCCGGGTGTGGTGACATCGAGTGGGCATGCCGTCCTTCCAACAGTACTTCGTGGTATGGACCGCCCACTCCAGCAGCCGAGGGATCATAAGACCAACGCACCTTAACCGCCCTTGATGTAAGCAACCTTTAATGCTACATCGGTTTACTAGTGCCCATGAAACTAGCATGCATTCGGTACTATTTGAAACTTGATCAAGCGGCCGACCACGGACGGGTCCTAGGGTGGGCAAGACAGGGCTACCGCAGTCAACACTCATGTGTTGCTGCAAACCTACACATGCATAATTCCTGCCCGGCCATACATCAAAAGTAAACTTCTTTTATAAGTTCAATTTAGTGGTCAAACTATTCCATAGTAATAATTTCTACTGAGACTATTAATTACTAAGCATAGCAGTTTAGTACCGAGCCTACCAAGTTTCTAATAATAGCAATATAGGTCATTTGGGTAACATGCAAGATGGGTTCCAATCAACTCCTATGACCTAATGCAACAATTAAACATAGACACTAGTAGTGATATAAACTAGCAAAACTTTATAAAGAGGCTAATGCAAGACGGGGCTTGCCTGGATCCACGCTAGTGTTAGCAACTACAGTGTCTTGCTCTTCAGGCTCTTGGTCCTACTGGACGTCGGGCTCCTGCTCCTGAGTGTCATTACCTATTGATGAACAATGGATTTAGCGGTATTATCGCAACACCGTCACATGCAATGATATGATGGATGCATATTGCATTAGCGTTTTGGTGCTAACAACCTTATTAACAAGTTCTCAAAGCCATATGATTTAAAGAAACAAATTAGAGTTTCATCATTTTATGTGTGTTAATCAGTTAATTAGGGTTGTTATAGTTTTTAAGAACAAGTAAGCAATTAAAATAGTAAACAATTGATTCTGGAATTGAGTGATTTATCATGAACAGGGACATGAATTGCATTTTTACCAAGTTACAGCCTCTGAATTGTATTATTCTATTTACTAGCATTTATTTAAGTTAAAGCATTACATAATTAATAGAGTATGAAATACTGCAGATTTAACTTAACCAAAAATCAGGGTGATGTATTAATATGAAATAATAGTGCATGCAAAAGATTTGAATTAAATTCCATTCCTAGAATTATTAAAGAACTATTTAGTGTTTGCATAAGTTATTAAATTAACTAAAATATATTAATAGAGGCAGCTGGCTAACATTTTACTAAAATAAGGTTCATCATTTAGAAGCTAATAAAATTGGTTTGAAATCATTTGGACTTAGGATGCAATTACTATGAGTTTTGGAAGTATTAGTCAATTTCTCTAGATTTCCAGGTTGCTTATTGGCAAGAACGCGTGGCGGCCACGTCAGCCTGCCAGTCAGAGACGGCGCGAGGCAGAGTTGCTCACCGGGGAGCTCGCCGCTGGGCGCTGTGGTGGGGGAAAGCTCATCGAGAAAGCTGGGAAATGCCCAATACAACAAGGCGGGGCCAGAGGTGATGATCGCGAGGTGGGAAAACTCACCGGAGATAGGTCGGTGACGAGAGGCGGCGGAGAGACGAGGTTCGGTGATGTTGCGTTCTAGCTGTAGGGCACCAAATCGAACTCGGCTGGCTCCTACAGCATCACGGGGGTAGGGGAATGGCCGGCATCTTGTCGGCGTTCGTTGAGGAGGGCTGGAAGGGGTAGCTCGTCGTCGAGGCGGCTCGGACACGGCGGCACAGAGGGGTTCAGCCAGGGAAAAGCGCCATGCCGGCAATCTCGAGTGGAGGAACAGAGGAGAAATAGGTCAGGGAAGCATGTAGATGGTTTGCGCTTGCACGCGAAGAGAATGAAGGCGAGGAGACTCACTGTTTTGGGTGAATTCCAGCCAACAGCGGAGGGATTCACCAGAGGGGATCGCCTCTGGCTTTGCTTTGATTCAACCTATGCGCGCATGAATTTGACCAAGCTGGTGCGAGAGGAGGTAGAAGGGGAGTAGGCGCGTGCGTTGGTGCTTTTAGCTGGGCTCGGGGAGCTATGGAGACAGTGGGGCTCAAGCTCGAGCTTGCTCGGTTAATGGCGAGGCAGTGAACGCGGAAGAAGAGCAGAGGGGAGGGGATTTTACAGGTGTGCGGGGTCAGCTTTGAGCGGCCCGCGATCGCAAAGGAGTGGTGCTCGGTCTTGTGTGCTGTCGGGTGGCTGGGAGCCGTTGGCGCCTGGGGGAGTGATGCGCCCATTCCCGGAGGATGGAGGTCCCGAAGGTGCTGATAACGCAGACACTTGATAATACAACAATGATCCAAATTTAAGTTTAATTATTACATCATAGTGCAGCAGAATTACATGTTCATGAAGTTTTGAAAACATCGGAAGCGAAATAACGAAAAAATCTACGAGCTCGACGATACAGCATGGTGATGATTCATGCCCATGGAATCAACACCCTAGCAGGACTCACAATCACTGCGGTGGCAGATCAGACTCCCAATGGGCAGTCCAACCTTCAAAGACTTGCATGTCCCAAGGCAACACATCTACAGGCAATTCTATTTCTTCAATACCTGAAAACCACATAAGCATAAAGCCTGAGTACTAATTACTCAGCAAGACTTACCCGTCAAAAACCTAGACATGCAATGGCTCTAATAGGTGTCTTGTTTAAAAGGACTCGCACTAAGCAACCTACTAGTTCTATCAAGTTTTATTTTCAGATTAAATGGGTTGTGCTGAATATAACTTTAGTTGCAACAATAATAAAACAATTCATAAAATAATTGCAATAGTAGAACAATAAAATATACCAGTAATAACCAATATAAATCCATATCCATGATATCATGCGCAACTACGTGATTGGCGCGGTGAACAAACGGTACTCATTACTGCGAGGGCCAACAATTGCAATTGATTTACACCAGCTGGAAAAACCCGAATAACACGACACATACGCACCAATTAAGGTCGTTTATGGCAACCTTTCACAAGAAAAACCTCCCACATCCAGACCCGGGTGTGGTGACGTCGAGTGGGCATGCCGTCTTGCTAACAGTACTTTGTGGTATGGACCGCCCACTCCCGCAGCCGAGGGGTCCTAAGACCAACGCACCTTAACCGTCCTTGATATGAGTGATCTTTAATGCTACATCGGTTTACTAGTGCCCATGAAACTAGCATGTATTCGGTACTATTCAAAACTTGATCAACGGGCCGACCACGGACGGGTCCTAGGGTGGGCAAGACAGGGCTACCGCAGCCAACACCCCAGATAGGACGTGATATCAACTAACCGGCGGAGCAACTCGGAGTCGTTCTGCTGTCGGCTGAGTGCTGTAGCCTGAACATCTGCTAGCGAAGGCTGAGCATTAGCTCCCTGCTGAGAGCTCTCAGGATCATCCTGATTCCGAGTTCGTACCATGCTGCAAATTACACCCTACATATTAGTCATTCTTCCAAGTGTTCCATAAGATATAGGTGTAAAAACTTGCATGGGTGCTCTAAGGGTTAAGAAATCACAGCCATTTTCACAAAGCAACATTGGGTACATGGTTATTAAAAAGGATAATCATCACACTAACTCATCCATACGTGCCTCGGCGCCTAACTATGGTATTGCGTACGCACTATGGCTCATACACGACCAACTCATCTACTCCTGGTCTATGACTATCGGCTCATTGGGTTCTGGCGGTCCCAACGGTTCTTCTGGCGCTCCTGGTTCCATTAGCTCTACACCAACATTTTTGGCTTGCTCCATCTCTTCATCCACTTGTTTTCCATACTCCATAGGGATCTCATCCCAATTATCCATGATGGGAAGATGGGTAGCCTTGAAGGCGTCAAATTCGACTTGCAGCTCCTGCAGTTCAGACTCCATGATGTCAGCATCTCCAACAGCTTGGTCACGCTCTTCGATGATCATATCCATCTCTTCATTCTTCGCTTGTACTTGCTGGTTTAATTCTGCAATTTCCAAAATCTTGGCGTGCTTTTCAGCTTCAAAAAACCAAAGAGCGGCCCAAAACATGTCCAGTTGACGGTACAAGTTCTTGCATATGCCAAATAGAGAGAGTCCATAACACTCTGTCACATATCGCGCTGGGCGATACAGTGGGTGGTTTGGATCGAAGACAAAATCTAGACGCCGGTTCCACTCAGGATCTTCCATATTGTCAATGGGTATCAAGGTTACCGGTGTTCCAGTGACCTCATGCTTGTGGAGTTCGCAAAACAGAGTGAGGGCTTTGAGGGCAGCAACACTCCAAGTAGTGAGTAGGTCCACGCCAGTGACACTGATAGTCCATGACTCCTATGTCGGTAAGAAGGAATAGTTGGTGGGAACTGTGACATGGACTACACAGGAAGTGATTGCATCCTCCTCAATGGTCTTTCCAATGTAGGTGGGAGGGATATCATATCCATAACCCTGAAGGACACTCCAAAAGAGTTGAGTCATCCCAGGGATCTCCAGACCGTCGGTGATTTCCCAACCCGGTGGAGCTTGGAAATTGTTTTCAGCCATCTACAAGGGCGAAATCTGAATGAGTCAGAATCTTTCTTAAGTGAAGTGCATTTCATGTTCAACTTCATAAAATGCAGAAACAAATTTTTAGTTTCCATTTTCCAGCCTCAAGGGGTATTAATACGGAGATGGATTTTTAACAGATTCGGTCTTGACTCTGTGGCAGTTAGAAATCAAGTATTGTGCCCAGAAAACAAAATCCACAGAACTGGTTCTTGGTACCACGTTACAGTAGACTTTCATAGCTTTTCAGATGGTGTTTGTATTCCCAAAAATTCCAAGTAGAACTGGACTTATGATCTTTGCAAGTTCAGGGATGTGTTGAAAACAGAGAGTTGATAGATTGTTGCTAACTTAATAATTCAAACATGTATTTTGAATTTTGTACTTTTCAAACTTGCAATCTTTTATTTCAGAGGTGGGTAAGTAAGGAGAGAACAAAATTTTAGTTAAGGTATAAGGAATGCAATGAGGCAAAATTCAATTTATTTACCTAGCGTTCCTCACAACACACACCTATATTGCCGGTACTTAGCGACACAAAAATTGGTGATGACCCGCACGCATCACGTAATCACTAAGTGTTGTACTAACGGTGTTAGTGTACCTATAGAAAAACTCATTGCAGAAACATTACATTAAATTAAAAGAAACTACGAAAATAAGAGTAACTCTACAACGGTTCATGGAACGAACCGCCTTGCGAAACCACGGTTCTCACAAGCGAACCAATGCTCATAACCTATTCTGATGAGCATTTACTAATAAAAAGTTGGCACGGTTTATGGAAGAAACCGTCTCGCAAAACCATAGCCCTCGCGAGTGAACTCTATGCTCCAACACTTGTCAAGGAGCCAAAAATGAAAAATGTTGGCAACGATTCATGGAAGGAATTGTCTCGCAAAGCCACAGTCCTTGCAAGCGAACTTTAAATGCCAAAAGATGAATCAACTAAAAGCCAACTCAAGCATAACCCGTTAGCATTGTCACCAACCCTAATAACTACTAGGGGCAGTACTAACGTATCCTCACACGTAACATCATAGTTTTTTGAAAATACGTTTTAATTGTTGTATTATCATGGACCATGGCTCTGATACCAGCTGAGGCGCCCCTTCCCGGAGGATCGAGGTCCCGAAGGTGCTGATAACGTAGACACTTGATAATACAATAATGATCCAAATTTAAGTTTAACTATTACATCAAAGTGCAGCGGAATTACAAGTTCATGAAGTTTTGAAAACAGCGGAAGAGAAATAACGATAAAATCTACAAGCTCGACGATACAGCATGGTGATGATTCATGCCCGTGGAATCAACACCCTAGCAGCACTCACAATCACTGCGGCGGCAGATCAGACTCCCAATGGGCAGTCCAACCTTCAGGGACTTGCATGTCCCAAGGTAACACATCTACAGGCAATTCTATTTCTTCAGTACCTGAAAACTACATAAGCATAAAGACTAAGTACTAATTACTCCGCAAGACTTACCCGTCAAAAACCTAGACATGCAATGGCTCTAATAGGTGGCTTGTTTAAAAGGACTCGCACTAAGCAATCTACTAGTTCTATCAAGTTTTATTTTCAGATTAAATGGGTTGTGCTGAATATAACTTTAGTTGCAACAATAATAAAACAATTCATAAAATAAGTGCAATAGTAGAACAATAAAATATACCAGTAATAACCAATACAAATCCATATCCATGATATCATGTGGTGATTGGCGCGGTGAACAAGCGGTACTCATTACTGCAAGGGACAGCACTTGCAATTGATTTACACCAGCTGGGAAAACCCGAATAACACGACACATACGCACCAATTAAGGTCGTATATGGCAACCTTTCACAAGAAAAACCTCCCACATCCAGACCCGAGTGTGGTGACGTCGAGTGGGCATGCCGTCCTGCCAACAGTACTTCGTGGTATGGACCGCCCACTCCCGCAGCCGAGGGGTCCTAAGACCAACGCACCTTAACCGTCCTTGATATGAGTGATCTTTAATGCTACATCGGTTTACTAGTGCCCATGAAACTAGCATGCATTCGGTACTGTTCAAAACTTGATCAAGGGGCCGACCACGGACTGGTCCTAGGGTGGGCTAGACAGGGCTACCGCAGCCAACACCCATGTGTTGCTGCAAGCCTACACATGCAAATTCCCTGTCCGGCCAAACATCAAAATAAACTTCTTTTACATAAGTTCCATAGTAGTGACTAAGTTTATTCCATAGTAATCATGATACTACCGAGACTTATCAATTACTAAGCATAGCATCTTAGTACCGAACCTACCAAGTTTCTAATAAAAACAACATAGGTCATTTGGGGGAAACATGCAAGTTGGGTTCCAATCAACTCCTATGACCTAATACAACAATTCAAGCATAGACACTAGTAGTGAATTAAACTAGCAAAACTTTATAAAGAGGCTAATGCAAACCGGGGCTTGCCTAGATCCACGCAAGTGTTAGCTACTATAGTCTCTTGGTCCTCAGGCTCTTGGTCCTGCTGGACGTCGGGCTCCTTCTCCTGAGTGTCGTTGCCTATTGATGAACAAGGGTTAACGATAGTGTTGAAATACCGTTACATGCAATGACATGATGAATGCAACAAATGAGGGATGCATATTGCATTAGTGTTTTGATGTTAACAACCTTATTAACAAGTTCTCGAAGCCATATGATTCAAAGAGACAATTTAGGTTTTCATTATTTCAAGTGTGTGGATCATTTTAATTAGGATTGTTATAGCTTGAGATCAATTAAACAATTTAAAATAGTAACAAGATGATTCTGGACTTAAGTGATTTATCATGAACAGAGACAAGTATGAAGTGCATTTTTACCAAGTTATAGCCTCTGGGCAGTATTATTTTATTTACTAGCATTTATTCAAATTAAAGCATTACTTAATTAATAGAATATTAAATACTGCAGATTTGACTTAGCCAAAAATCAGGGTGATGTATTATCATGGAACAACAGTGCATGCAATAGATCAGAATTAAATTCCATTCCTAGAATTATTAAGGATTTATTTGGTGTTTGCAAGTTATTTAATTAACTAAATTATATTAACAGGGGTAGTTGGTTATTATTTTACTAAACTAGAGCATAATATTATGAAACTAACAAAATTGTTTTGAGATCATTTGGACTTAAAATGAATTTACTATGCATTTTTGAAGTTCCATTAGTTTTCTGGTATTTCCTGGGTTTAAACAATTGACACATCAGCGCCATGTGGCAGCCACATCAGCGCCAACTGGACGCTAGCTCAGCTGCCAGTCAGCTTCGCTGAGCGCGGCGGCGCGCGGCCGGGGCTTGCCGGAGGGCTCGCCGTAGGCGACTCTAGGCGGTGGAAGCTCGCCGCGGGAGGGGGAAAATGATGTGCGCGACGAGGCGAGGAGACTAGGGGGGTTCGCGAAGTCGGAAGCTTACCGGAGATGGGTCGGCGACGAGCGGCGGCAGAGAGAGGAGGTCCGGCGACATCACGGGGTGGACTCAGGGCAGCGAACCGACTGCGGCTAGCTCCTACAGCATCACGGGGGCACGGCGGGGATCGACATCAGGTCGGCGAACGTCGGGGAAGGCCGGAAGGTAGGGCTCACCGTGGAGGCGGCTCGGACACGGCGGCGCAGAAGGGGTCGGCGGGGGAAAAGTTCAATGCCGGTGTTCTTGATCCTGAAATCGAAGAAGCGAAGGGTTAGGAGTGATCGTAAGAAGCTTGCGCATCAATGAGAAGAAGAAAGGGAGATGGGGTTCACCAGGATCGCCGGAATTCGGGAGCGCGTCGTCGGCGGCCGTCGGGGAACTGGGTTCAGAGATTCTTCAAATTGGTCGAGCTTCACCAGAAGGTTGTGCGAGCCATGGGGTGGAAGTGCAGCAGGAAAGCAGGCGTGTGCGTTGGTGATCTTGGTTTGGCTCGAGAGTGAGGGAGTGGCCGAGAATCGAGCTCGAGCTCGTGCTTGGCAATGGCGGGAAGATGAGTGGGAAGAAAAGGGCGAACAGGGGGGTTATTTATAGGCCCATGAGTTTGAGTTCTCAGTCGGACACCGAAGGCAGGTGCGCGCACGCGGTTTTGAGCAATGCCGGGACTCGGGGAGCCGTTGGGAGCGCGGGGAGCAGAGCGGGCACGGCAGGGGAAAAGTAACTCATGGGCTTGGCTGGTAGCAGCGTGCGGCGAGGGAGAAAGGCAGGGTGAGGTGACGGGGCGATCACGCACGGGCTCTGCTGCTGCTGGGCGACAGGGAGCGGTCGGGATCCAGGAAACGAGGAGTTGCTGGTCATCGGAAATCGAGGACGCGGCGGCAGGCCTGGCGGCATCGGGCAGGGGCGAAAGAGACCGAGGCTCTCGGCGGCTAGCGGCGAGCGGGTAACGGAGCAGGCGAGTGATGCGACGGAGCGGGCACGAGGGGTTGCCTTTCGGTCGAAAATGCGGGAGCGGTCAGGCGGGGAGAATCGAGGCGGCAGAGGAGTCGGCTTCGTGCAGGGCGAAGGTAACTCGCCAGAGCGGCAGCTAGCGGCTGGGAGGCAGCGATGACGTGACGGCGGCGAGTGAGAGCGCAGGGAAGTGCGGCGGCGAGTACCGAGGCGGTGAGAGGGAATCGCGCGGGCGCGCGCGCGAGAGAGGTGACGGGAAGAAGAAGATAGGGATTTTTGCAGAAAGGTCCCCAAGGTTTCAAAAAGATTGCAAAGAGGTCCCTGGTTTAGTTTTAATTGATTTAAATTACTTCCTTAATTTATATTAAACTAAAATTTGAACTGTGGGTTAATTAAGATATGAGCAATTCATTTGTGAAGTATTTTTGGTCAGACAAGAAATAATTTAATTGGAATTTTTAATTAAAGTTAAATCAATTCTAGGGTTTAACCATTTAATTAATTGACTTCTTAATAAAATAAAATTCTGGTTTTTGGTCCAAAATTCTAATTCATTAATTTCAAAATTCTAATGTAATTATTTGGCCCATGTTTTATAAAAATTTAATTTGCTTTAAATTTTTGCTTGCAGGGTTTTAATTTAACTTGGAGAAATTCCAATTTTTATCTTGTCCTTATTATTTCATGCTCAAACTTGAGTCCAAAATTTTGGCAATTTTGTGCTAAGCAAGAAATGAGACACCTGGGTGTCACAGGGAGCAGCGCGGGTGCGGCAGCAAAAGCAGAGCGCTCCAGGCAGAGGCAAAAGCAACTCGCGCACTTGGTTGGTAGTAGCGTGCGGAGGGGAGGAGGGCAGGGTGAGCTGACCGGTCGTGGTCACGCGGGAGGGAGCGGCCGGGTATGCGGGAATCGGTCGGGAATCGTGGAGAAGCAGGGAGAGCGCAGCAGAGGTCGAAGCGACACGATGGAGCAGCGAGGCCTTGGGCAGAGGCGAAGGAGACCAGGGTTCTCGGCAGCTAGCGACGGGGCGTGTCTGCATGGGTGCGCGCGTGGGTGCTGAGGCTGCCGGGCGACAGGGAGCGGTCGGGAGCCAGGAATCGTGGAGCTCCGGCCAGTGGCCATGGTGGCAGGGCTGCGCCGGCTTCGGGCAGGGCAAAAGGAACTCCATTATGCATCGGCTAGCAACTTGGTCTACAGCGGTGATGCGGCGACGACAAATGGGGAGGCGCGTGGGTGCGGGATCGAGTGCCGAGGGTGGCTAGGCGGACGCGACAGCACAGGCGCGCGGGAATCGGCCAGCGCTAGGGAGAAGACGACAGGAACTTTGTCCGGGGGTCCTCCACCTTTTGAATTGTTTACAAAAAGGTCCCTGATATAGTTTTATTCAATTCTCTAATGCTACAAGCCTCTAAATGGAATAAAATTTTATATTTGGGCCTTTTAGAATATGGGAAATTTATTAGTGAAGTCTAACTGGCCAGAAAATAATTTATTTAGTTGGAATTAATAATTAAAGTTAAATCATTTCTAGTTTTAATTTAATTATTTGATGGATTTCTTAATGGAATAAAAGTCTTGTTTTTGGCCCAAAATTCTATTTTTTTATTCTCATAATTCTGATGTAATTATTTGGCCTATGGTTTAAGGAAAATTTTATTTGCTTCCAAATTTTTGCTTGCAGGGATTTATTTTAACTTGAGGAACACCAAGTTTTTAATTGGACCTCTTTATTTCATGCTCTTTCTTGAGTTCAATTTCAAGTTTAGGATGCTAGTTAAATAAAAGGAGACACCTGGGTGTCATAGCCCTCCCTCCTTAAAGAAATCTTGTCCCGAGATTAAGAACAAAGCAGACTAGAGAAGGGCAAAAATTTACCTGTGAACGAAGACCAGAATTCCGGGTAATGAGTACTCAGAAATTCTTCTAATTCCCAGGTGGATTCATCCTCTAAGTGATTACTCCATTGTACTTTATAGAATTTGATGGTTATTTTGCGGGTTGTGCGTTCTTTCTCATCAAGGATTTTTATTGGTCGTTCAGAATAAGTGAGGTCCGGCTGAAGATGATCATACTCTTCCAAGACAATATCTATTGGAGGTTTGAGGCGCCGTTTTAGTTGTGACATATGAAACATGCTATGTACTCCAGATAGATTTGGGGGTAACTCCAACTTGTAGGCGACTTGTCCACATCTCTCCAAGATTTTGAAAGGGCCAATATAGCGGGGTGCTAATTTTTCTTTGATTCCAAAATGTTGAATACCCTTCATCGGTGATACTCGGAGATAGACAAAATCTTCCTTGTTGAAAAACAGTGGCCTACATCATCGGTTTGCATACTTTTCTTGACGACATTTAGCAGCCTTGAGATTTGCTTGAATTGTCCGAACCTTTTCTTCTGCATTCTTGAGAAGATCAGGACCAAAAGTTACTCTTCTCCCGATTCGGACCAATTTAACGGTGTTCTATAACTCTGACCGTAGAGTGCTTCAAAAGGGGACATTTTTACACTCTCTTGGTAACTATTGTTATATGAGAATTCTGCATATGGTAAGTACTCATCCCAGTTACCACCATGTGTTAAGACACATGCTCTAAGCATATCTTCCAGGATTTGGTTGACACACTCAGTTTATCCATTGGTAGCGGCATGATAAGCGGAACTTCAAATCAACTTAGTACCCAGAGATGCATTCAGTTGTTCCCAGAAACGAGCGGCAAACTGCGAGCCTCGATCTGTAACAATGGTCTTGGGTACTCCATGGAGACATAGAATTCTTGCTATGTATAGTTCTGCATACTACCGTACGCTGTATCTAGTGTTGACTAGTAGGAAGTGAGCAGATTTTGTGAGTCTGTCCACATTGACCCAAATCGAATCATGCTTTCGTGAAGTGAGAGGGAGGCCAACAATGAAATCCATGCTGATGTCTTCCCATTTCCAGGCGAGAATACTCAATGGCTGAAGTAGTCCGGCTTGCTTCAATTGGTCACCCTTAACTCTCTGGCAAGTGTCACATTCCATGACATACCGAGCAACTTCTCGCTTCATTCGGGTCCACCAGAATTTTTTTTTTCAAATCTTGGTACATCTTGTTACTTCCAGGATGAATGGAGTACTTAGAATGATGGGCTTCATCCAAGATTTTTCGACGAAGCTCGAAATCCTTGGGTACTACTAGACGATTATTGAACCACAGAGTACCATCTGAATCTTGTGTGAAGCATTTTGCCTTGCCACTCTTAATGTTCTCCCGTATGTGCTTCATTCCAACATCTTGCTTTTGTGCAGCAATGACTTCATCCCGAATGGTTGAGTGAATACTAAGATTGCTGATCACTAGGGCAGGCAATACATGTAAGCTTGGTTCGGTGAAACTAGCTTCAACACTACGGTCTATCACTAGATTATTGCAGTGTATCTTCTGACTCAAAGCATCGGCGACCACATTAGCCTTGCCTGGGTGATAATGAATCTCCAGATTATAGTCCTTGATTAACTCTAGCCATCGACGTTGTCTCATATTCAGATCAGTCTGAGCAAAGATGTACTTCAAGCTCTTGTGATATGTATAGATGTGCACTAAATTACCGAGCAAATAATGCCTCCAGATTTTTAGTGCAAGTACAACGGCAGCTAGTTCCAAATCATGAGTCGGATAATACTCTTCGTGCTTCCGCAGTTGTTGAGATGCATAGGCAATGACACGACCATCCTGCATGAGCACACATCCAAGTCCTGTCCTAGACGCATCACAATATACGTCGAACGGCTAGGTGATGTCTGGCTGAGCCAATACTGGGGCAGTAGTCAACAATTTCTTCAATTTCTGAATTGCTTCTTCACAATTATTGCTCCAATCAAACTTCTTATCCTTTTTCAGTAGCTCGGTGATGGGCTTGGTCAACTGAGAGAAATTGGGAATGAATCTCCAATAATATCCAGCTAGTCCGAGGAAACTACGAATTTGATGGATAGTTTTCGGTGGCTTCCAATCTAGCACATCTTGAACCTTGCTTGGGTCTACAGAGATGCCTTCAGCGGATACTATGTGACCAAACAATGGCACATGGTCCAACCAAAACTCACACTTGCTGAATTTCGCAAACAGCTTGTGATCCCGTAGATGCTGAAGAACAATACGGAGATGTTCGACATGTTCTTCCTTGGACTTCGAATAGATGAGAATCTCATCAATGAATACCACCACGAATTTGTCCAGCTCTGGCATGAAGACTGAATTCATGAGATACATGAAATAGGCAGGGGCATTTGTCAATCCAAAGGACATCACTAGATATTCAAATAATCCGTATCTAGTAGAGAATGCAGTCTTTGGAATATCTTCCACTCTGATCTTTATCTGATGATAACCCGACCGAAGGTCAATTTTTGAAAAGACCTTGGCACCAACCAATTGATCAAAAAGAATATAAATACAGGGCAGCGGGTACTTATTCTTGATTGTGACTTTATTGAGAGGCCGATAATCTATAATGAGACGCAGAGACTTGTCCTTCTTCTTCACAAAAATGGTGGGACAGCCCCAAGGTGAAGTACTTGGCCGAATAAAGCCGTTCTCCAGCAACTCATTCAATTGCTTCTTCAATTCAGCTAGCTCATTTGGAGCCATCTTATATGGTCGTCGAGATATGGGAGAAGTTCCTGACTGAAGTTCAATCTTGAATTCCATGTCACGATCAGGTGGAAGCCCAGAAATATCTTCCGGGAATACGTCGGGATACTCACAGACAATAGGGATGTTCTCAAGTGATGGTCCTTCCAGTTGATAAACAGCTGGACTTTTTGATGGAGCAGCACTAAGACAAAGTGTGTCACAATTCATCCATACATGCATCGACGCCTAACTATGGTATTGCAGACACTCTATGGCCCATACACGACCAAATCATCTACTCCTGGTCTATTACTATCGGCTCGTTGGGTTCTAGTGGTTCCAACTGTTCTTCTGGCTCTCCTGGTTCCATCATCCCTACATCGATATTATCTGCTTCCTCCATCTCTTCATCCACTTGCTCTCCATACTCCATAGGGATCTCATCCCAGTTATCTATGATGGAAAGGTGGGTAGCCTTGAAGGCGTCAAATTCGACTTGAAGCTCCTGCAATTCAGACTCCATTATATCTGCATCTCCAAGGGCTTGGTCACGCTCGTCGATGATCATATCCATCTCTTTATTCTTCGCTTGGATTTGCTGATTCAATTCTGCAATCTCTAGAATCTTGGCTTACTTTTCTGTTTCAGAAAGCCGAAGTGCGGCCCGAAACATGTCCAGCTGATGGTACAAGTTCTTGCATATGTCAAATAGGGAGAGTCCATAACACTCTGCCATATGTAGCGCTAGACGATAAAGTGGGTGGTTTGGGTCGAAGACAAAATCCAGGCGACGGTTCCACTCAAGATCCTCCATATTATCAATTGGCAACAGGGTTACTGGTGTTCCGGCGACCTCATGCTTGCGGACTTCACAGAACAGAGTGAGGGCTTTGAAGGCAGCAACATTCCAAGTAGTGAGTAGGTCTACTCCAGAGACACTGATAGTCCATGATTCCCATGCCGGTAAGAAGGAATAGTTGGTGGGAACTGCGACATGGACTACACAGGAAGTGATTCCATTCTCCTCAATGGTCTTCCCAACATAGGTAGGAGCGATATCATGTCCATATCCCCGAAGGACACTCCAAAAGAGTTGAGTCATCCCAGGGATGTCCAGATCATCGTTGATTTCCCAACCTGGTGGAGCTTGGAAATTGCTTTCAGTCATCTACAAGGGTGAAATCTGAATGAGTCAGAATTTTCCTTAAAGTAAGGTGCAATTCACGTACAACTTCATAAAATACAGAAACAAATTTTTAGTTCACATTTTCCAGCCTCAAGGGGTAATATAACCACAATAAATCTCCTACATCAAGCTTTACTTCCTTTTCTGCCTTTATTACCAGTAATTTTATACCTTTTATTCATCTTTTCAATGCTAAGTCTAGGGGTTTGATGCACTTTAAAAATAAATTCAGCATGCTCCTTACATCAACATGAACTCTCTTATTAATAGGTGGAGGAAGTATATCAAGTGGAGTACAAGGAACCATACACTACCTTGAAGGGACTTATCTTGGTAGTAGAATGTGTTGTCTGATTATAAGAAAATTCAACATAAGGCAAACATTCTTCCCATTGTTTCAATTTTTTCTTTAAAATAGCTCTCAACATAGTGCTCAAAGTATTGTTCACCACCTCAGTTGGTCCATCAGTTTGTGAGGACAAGTTGTAGAAAACAGTAACTTTGTTCCCAACTTATTCCAAAGTGTACGCAAAAAATGACTCAAAAATTTTGCAGCAGGATCTGAAACAATAGTAGAAGACATACCATACAAACATATAATTTCTTTGAAAAAAACGTCAGCAATATGACTAGCATCACCGGTTTTATGACATGGTATAAAGTGTTCCATCTTAGAAAAATGATCCACAACAACAAAAATGCTATCACTCCCCCTCTTAGTCCTAGACAGTCCTAATATAAAGTCCATAGAAATATCTGCCAAAGAAATAGATGAAACAAGAAGTGGCATGTATAAATCATGTGGATTCAAGCGAGATGTAACTTTTTGACATGTAGTGCAGCGAGCAACAAAACACTCAACATCTTTCCTCATCCTTGGCCAAAAAAAGTGTATGACTAAAATATCCTCTATCTTCTTAGCAATAAAATGACCCATCAATCCTCCTCCATATGCCTCCTACAACAACAAAAGACGAACAGAACCAACTAGATGCATAGACGGTTAGCTCTAAACAAGAATCCATCATTCAGCACAAATTTATTTCAAGCACGACCTTCTTTACAGTGCAGCAATACATCCTTAATATCAACATCAACAACATATTGTTCTTTAATTGCTTCAAGTCTAAAAATTTTACAATCAAGTTGAGACAACTAAGTATAGCGCCTAGATAAAGCATCAACAATCACATTGTCCTTCCATTTCTTATGTTTGATAATATAAGGAAAAGACTCAATAGACTCAAACCATTTAGCATGTCTATGGTTCAAATTGCATTATGAGCGAATATACTTAAGCGATTCATGATCAGAATGAATAACAAATTATTTGGGAAATAAATAATGATGCCACGTCTCTAAGAAACTTAGTGCATATAATTTCTTATCATGAGTGGAGTAATTCAAAACATGCCCAGTAATTTTCTTTCTAAAGTATGCAACAGGTTTACTATCTTGCATCAAAACACCATCAATGCCTATGCTAGTAGCATCACATTCAAGCTCAAAAGTCTTATCAAAATTGAGAAGTTGCAGCAATGTGCATGTGTAAGTTTGTCCTTCAAAGCATCAAATGACTCATGATGTACCTTACCCCAATAGAACTCAACACCCTTCTTTGTCAACTCATGCAATGGTGCAGCAATGGTGCTGAAATTTTTGATAAAGCGACGCTAGAAACCTACAAGATCAAGAAAACTCCTCACCTGTGTGATAGTCTTTGGTACCGGCCAGCTCTTTATGGCTTCAATCTTTGCCTCATCCACCTCAATTCTCTATGGAGTCACACAATATAGCCAAGAAAAGAGACGCGGTCTGTGCAAAAGGTGCATTTCTCAAGGTTACCAAATAAACGTGCAACTCTTAAAGCATAAAAAAAATAGCACTCAAATGATTCATATGTTCATCCATGGATTTGCTATAAATCAAGATATCATAAAAATAAACTATCACAAATTTGCCAATAAAAGCTCTTAAAACCTTATTGATGAGGACATCACCATGCTGGATACGCGCATATCATGGCCTTCCCCAAGTTACAAGTCGTCACCAACTTGGTCGCCGCGTTCGTCTCGGATTCAGCCGACACTCCTTCACGGTTTTGATGATATCTTCCACATCCGACGTCCAAACGAGGTGTTCTTTGATGCGTTGGAAAGGGAACGACGACGCCGTCATTTTGTTTCTGGTCCTAGCTCTAGAAGGGTCATAAGTCATGCTATGTGACCATGACAAGGTGCTGCCCCACCTATTTTGGGCCAACTTGGCCATGTATCGTGTCGGGCCTTATGCCCATGTTGTGGACGCCCCCCTGGTCGCCCCAAACCCTAGGACACCCCTGGTTCCTACATAAACTTAGTAGCCGCCGTCTTTTAGTTTCGAGTTTTGTTTAGTTCAGTTTTCTTGAGAGAAACTTGATCGAATTATTGTAACTGTGGCAACAAATTCTTTTACAGTAATCCAGGGCCCCTGTTCTTGTTCTACACCACTGTGGCGATTAGTCCTTTTGTGTTCAGAGCTTGAAATTTTTCTTGTGATTCGCTTCATCCATATTTGCAATTTTAAATTGCGTGTTTATTCTTTCTTGCTAGTGTTCTCGATTTCGCTTGTAGGAACAATCAAGTTGTGCTTGGTGTAATGGTTGCGGGGTTGGATCGTGTCTGATTCAAGCCGGGTCGTCGACGCCGAGTTCCTCAAATTCGAGTTTATCCCCTTACCTCTCAGATGATTGGGCCATATCTACATCAAGTGGTATCAAATTCCTAGGTTCCCCTTGAGGTATTATCGTGGTTTCCCCTTTAGATTTGTTTGTGTTCATCACCTATTGTCCACGAAAAAGTCAACAAAAAAAATTATCCCCACTATCCTAGATATTGTTTAGTCTTTGCATAATTTAATTTCAGAGTTCATGGTGTTGAGTTTGTGTTTTAGTCGAGTTCAGTTGCTGGCTTGAATTTATGTTTTGATTTGGTTTGTATTTTGATCTCCGCTGCACACCACCATTTTTCCCCATCCGTTTCAACCACCATCACCATCGTGTTTTCCATTGGATTCACCATCATGTCACCCACCCACCCCCCACAATCTGTTGCCAACGAAAAAACCCTACCCGGTTCCGTTTCTGTCCCCCTCACCCCTCAAACCCTATCTTGACCTACCTTCGGTAAAATAGGCATAACTTTTCGCTCGTTGCTTCGATTGGGCTGAAATTTTTACAGCAGATTCTTGACTCAAAGTTGCAGTGACCCACACTCGGCTCCGCCCTGTGTGCCCTTGTCAAAAAATTCAAAAAAAATCGGGAAAAGTAGAAAAAAATTGTGAAGTTAAAACTAGCATTTTTGGTGAAACTTTGAGATTTTGCCTACGCTTTGTTTCTCCTCTGTTTGAGTTGAAACTTCTTGTGGTTCCTTCCTTTGTGTTCCTCTATCATAGAAAAAAGTGAAAAAATCATACAAAAAAATCAAGATTTTGATTTGCACCCCCCCTCCCGTCCTAAAAATTTCTAAGTCTGTGAAAATTATTTTGATCCTTGCTACCTTTGCCATTGTTCTTGCTATCACAACTATTTTTGAACACAATTCTTTTGCCAGCAATTATGACACTGCTTTGGACATTTATTCTGTGCTATTGAATTGTGTTCCACTGACATACATATTAGCCTTCCAAGCTATACATATTGCAGCACAGGTTTCTTCCTTGCAACTGTTACACCCAGGCTCGACTATAGATTGTGCTGACCTATTAGCCTTGGTAAGAACACTTGCAAGATTGTGATACATTGCTTCTGATATTGTTCTCCACTTTCTACACCCTCTGCTACCTGCTAGTTGATAGAGCTAATCCTTTTGTTTAATCTTGTCTTTTGCTTCTAACCATATCAGAGAAAGGGAAAGGGACACCTGGAGAGTCGGAGTCCCCTACAGTCTTCAATGATTACGTGTCCAAGGTTGAGCTTACGAAGCTTCTTGCGAACCAGTGTACATTCATGGAAACGAAGTTTGCTGAGTTGATGGGCCACATCAACACTGTTGCCAATCGAATTGAGTATGTTGAACGGCGACCTCCACCTCAATGAGCTGCTGATGATGATAATTTTGACCATGATGCAGACCATCTTCACCGTAATCGATACGGTATGGGAGGTAATAACAATTGTGGTAATACTGATACTTTTGTTAAGCCAAAATTTAACATTCCTCCTTTTGCTGGTAGTGCTGATCCTGAAGCATACTTAGATTAGGAACTTGTTGTTGAACAAAAATTTAATTCTCGTTTAGTTCCTGCTGAGCGTAGAGTTAGACTTGCTACTAGTGACTTTACAAGTTTCGCTCTATTTTTGTGGAATGATCTTTGCAATAATAATGCTGCTATACCCAACACTTGGCCTCGCATGAAATCTTGTTTTGTTCCTCCTTATTACCAACATGATTTACATTTGAAATTACAATCTTTAACACAAGGTAGTAAAACAGTAGAGGAATATTATCAGAAATTGCTTATTAGTTTAGCACGTTGTGATATACATGAAGATGATGTTGAGACTAGTGCTAGATTTTTTGGTGGTTTGAACTGTGATATCCAGAATATTGTTGACTATAAAGAGTGGAATAGGTTTAGCCAATTATATCATATTGCTCTTAAGGCTAAACGAGAAGTACAGGGACGCCTTCCACAACATTCTTGCAGGTCCAGCACTGAGCTATCTATCCAGCAGCGCACTGGAGTAGAGAACTTGAAGAGTCATGTTGCTAAGTCATCAGCAACAACTCTTACACTTGCGTCTGCTTCTGAAGCACAATCATCTAGTGTGCAGCACCAACACCAGAAGAAGGTTGCTACTTCCGGTGTTAGGAGTGGCTCCTCCACCACCATTATTTGCCACCGCTGCAAGGGCATGGGACATGTCATGAAGGATGGCCCTAGTCGTCATGCTTTTATCGCTACTGCTGATGGGTATGAAAGTTGTAGTGATATTGAAGATGAATTTGCTCGTATGCCTAACCTTATTGCAGATTCGACGAAGGAGGAGTAGGAGACTACCGCCATTGATTCCATGGCTGCCACCACGGGTTTTCTTAGCCTCATTGTACAGCGTGTGTTGACCACTCAGGTGGGACAAGAGGAAAAATAGCAACGCAACAATTTATTCTACATGTACCTCATTGTTACGGACCACCGTGTTCTCACTATCATTGATACTGGGAGCTGTAACAACTTGGTAAGTTCTGATTTGGTAAGCAAACTTGGCTTGACCATGCATGCACTATATCAGCCCTACCACATCAAATGGTTCAATAATAGTGGTATGGCATAGGTGACTCGGTCAGCACGCATACACTTTTCAGTCGGTTCTTATCATGACTATGCTGATTTTCATGTTATACCTATGCAAGCATTTTCGCTTTTATTAGACCATCCATGGGAATATGATACGGATGCTGCCCACCATGGTAGAACTAATACATATACTTTCGTGCATAGGGACAGAATATTACTTTGCGTCTGTTATTGCCTGTTGATATTAGAAATCATTTTAAATTGCTTGCTAAAAATACTGAGAATAAACAAGATAACAAACAACTTTCTGATATTAAACATAAGCCTATTCAGTTAAAGGGAGGTGCTTTTCTTGCTATAACATCTACCATTCCTGAACTTTGTGATAATCATGATGCACCTTGCTATACTATGCTTTATCGTGATATATCTTCTATCAATGATCATGTATCTTGTACTTTGTATTCTGCTAGTACTAACCTTTTGTAGGACATTGATGATGAGATGGAGTCGTGGGCGACTCCAATTCAAGAAGGGGAGGATGATAAGGACATCACCATGCTGGATACGCGCATATCATGGCCTTCCCCAAGTTACAAGTCGTCACCAACTCGGTCGCCGTGTTCGTCTCGGATTCAGCCGACGCCCCTTCATGGTTTTGATGATATCTCCCACATCCGATGTCTAAACGAGGCATTGTTTGATGCATTGGAAAGGGGACAATGACGCCGTCATTTTGTTTCTGGTCCTAGCTCCAGAAGGGTCGTGAGTCATGCTGTGTGACCATGACAAGGTGCTACGCCACCTATTTTGGGTCAACTTGACCATGTATCATGTCGGGCCTTAAGCCCATGTTGTGAGCACCCCCCTCCTGGTCGCCCCCAACCCTAGGACACCCCTGATTCCTACATAAACTCAGTAGCCGCCATCTTTTAGTTTCGGGTTTTATTTAGTTCAGTTTTCTTGAGAGAAACTTGATCAAATTATTGTAACTGTGGCGACAAGTCCTTTTACAGTAATCCAGGGCCCTTGTTCTTGTTCTACACCACTGTGGCAATTAGTCCTTTTGTGTTCAAAGCTTGAACCTTTTCTTGTGATTCACTTCGTCCATATTTGTAATTTCAGATTGCGTGTTTATCCTTTGTTGCTTGTGTTCTCGATTTCGCTTGCAGGAATAATCAAGTTGTGCTTGGTGTAACGGTTGCGGGGTTGGAACATGTCTGATTCAAGCCGGGTTGTCGATGTCGAGTTCCCTAAATTCAAGTTTATCCCCTTACCTCTCGGAAGATCGAGCCATATCTACATCACTTATTCATCAAACGCATGAAAGTACTAGGTGTATTAGTTAAACCAAAAGGCATGACTAACCACTCATATAACCCAAATTTGGTTTTGAAAGTTGTTTTCCATTCATCTCCAAGTTTCATTCTAATTTGATGCTATCCACTACGCAAATCAATTTTAGTAAAAAAATATAGCACTACATAGCTCATCAAGCATGTCGTCTAGTCTAGGAATAGGATGATGATACCTAATTGTAATATTATTAGTGGCTCTACAATCTAGACATATACGCCAAGTACCATCTTTTTTAGGAACCAAAAGCACTGAAACAGCACAAGGACTAAGTGATTGATGAACATACCCATGATCCAAAAGGTCTTGGACTTGTCATTGAATTTCCTTAGTCTCTTCAGAATTGGTCCTATAGACAGCACGGTTTGGCAAAGTAGCACCCAGAATCAAATCTGTTTGATGCTCAATCCGTCTCAAAAGTGGTAATCCCGCGGGTATCTCAGCTGGCAAAACATCATCATACTCCTGCAAAATGTTAGTGACAATAAGAGGCAAAGCACTAGAAGCAATATCATCAAGCGAAAATAAAGTTTGTTTGCATATGAAAGCTAGCAAATATCATCATCAACACAAATTTCAGTAAGTTCAATTTTTATTGCAAGACATGAATAACCTTGTAATTTAATTCTAGCACCCTTAGAACTTAAAGAATCATTAATATTACTAGGTGTAGAATAGAATTAACATGTTGCTGAATTTCAGATTTTATTTTTTTAAACTAGCAGCTCTTTCTAAATCAGTTTGTATAATTTCAGCAAGGGTCATTGGTAACAAAGTAATTTTAGTTCTTTTATGTATAAAAGTGAACTTATTACTTTTACCATGATGGATAACTGTAATATCCCAATATTAACACACACAAAAAACAAATAGTTAATCAAAAGACTCCCGAAGTTGACTAAAATTTGACTTTTTGAACTATCACTCAAATGGACGATCAGAGACCATGAATGCGTAGATCTCGTCAAAATACATCTATTTGACTACCCATATGTCGAATTTGAATGTCGGATCGAATCATAGCGTTCTAAAGAATATGAGCCGTTGAATAAAACCTAGTTCATCTAAATTAGAACAGGGTCATGAACACTTCTTTCCTTCGAGTCCTACACCGCCACCACCGCCTCCCTGCTCACGTTGCCTCCTTCCCCTGTCCACGCCGCCACCCAGCCGATTTCCATTTTCCTTTCCCAATTCAAGGCGAAATTGTTGTTCCAGTGTTGGTCTTGAGGTGGATGTCCCTGCTGATGCTTGCTCTTCGTTGATCTGGTGGCCTATGGTTTGGGCAGACCAGAGAGAGAAGAAGCAAGGGAAGGCGCAAGGAGGTAGGTGCCCTGCTGGTCTGCGTGAAGTAGCTGCTGCGATCTGCCAGCTTGCTTGCTTCTGAGTATGGTTCAATCCACGGTTTGATGAAGATTAGCTAGTACTTTCAGTACAGTAAATTTGTTTCCAAATCTGGTATTAATTCGTCAGAAATTTGACCTAGAGCCCAAAATAAAAGTTATAGATAATAGTTTTATCTTTAAAACGGCGCTGGTTTCATCCAATTTGGATCAGCGGTTAAGGAGAAAACGTGATTTTAGTGCTTCTGATGCAGATTTCAGATTCTGTGCACTTATCTGTTTATTTAGTTTTGACTAGTTTTTAAGGCGAATCAGCAAAAATTGGATATAAGAGAAGTCGTTGGAAATTTTCTGTAGATGCCTGTAGTATATTTATTTGCATTGATTGGTTAAGTAAATAATAATTTATGAGTTAAACACTAAGCAAGATCGATTTATACCGAACTCTGAACAGTTGAAAAAAAAAGTATTTTCAGTCATTTTCTTAAATAATAGAAAAAATGCTTTATATTTTAGTAGAAACATTCTCAAGTGTAGATCATTATTCACGTTCCAACGATCCCGGTGTCGGGAGGGCATCTTCGGTTTTTCCTCAATCTTAGTTAAGGCAAGTGCAATGACGAACTTCTTTTGATGTGTATACGTGTTGCTCCTTCGAGCTCACTTGGGTGATGTTATTTTGATAACCTTATTTCATATGATGGTTGCTTCAACAATCATGTTATTTTTTTTGGTTCTTTTCGAGGGTTCAAGTTTCATATGGTTTCTTTCATATTCTGGTGCCGTGTGTTTTTAACAAACACCGGTTATGATTTCGTTCATATGTTCAAGTGCCGGGGGTTTGTATAAACACCGGTTGTACAATTTGGTTCTTATATTCAGGTTCCTGTGAATAAGTGTTGGCCCCATTTATTCGGCTTTACCGGTAAATGCAAAGGAAGTTTTAGATGACGTCCGTTCTAGACGGAAACTACTGGTTCATGGTTGTTCCAAGAAATGAGTTGTTCCCTTAAGTTTGAATTTCTTTTGTTCTTCATGTTATTCTTCCGGTTCTGATTTGTACTTGCTGAGTGTTTTTACTCACTCTTGTGTTTATTCGGTTTTTAGGTACACGGTGATCAAACATACATGGGAAGAGAGTAGCCATATCATCTTGAGCACTCACATGATTAATTACTAGATATTTATTTAGTTCGCCAGACTTGAATAATTATATTGTTAAGGATTGTCATGGAGTTAGTTGGACATTGTTGAGGGTTATTTACATGAAAGTGGTTGATGAGATGATTGACTACTTCTTCGTATATGAACTATGTATTTGCTTGTGAGGTGTTAGCCCGTGGATATTAGAGAGTACAGGGGAAACTTTGTCGAAATTTCTTATAATTTATTTACTTAGTAGCATTTTACTATTTTAGTAGTAATCTCTAGGTAGGGTGATGCCTGGGGCGTTACAACAACATCATTATCAAATTCCCAATGTCTACCCAATAAAAGTGAACATGCTTGCAGAGGTACAATATCACAATCAACAGAGAAAATATAAGAACCAATAGAAAAAGCAACTCTGCAAGTTTGTGTTACCTTAGCTTTACCAGAGTCGTTTAACCACTGAATGTAGTATGGATGTGAATATGGGTGTGTGGTCAAATCAAATTTCTTGACCTCATAAGAACTCACCAAGTTTTACAGCTCCCTCCATTAATGATGACACGTGTTTGGCGGTTCTTGACGACAAAGAAGATATGGAACAAGTTGTGGCACTGCATCATCTCGGGCTATTAAACTTTTGTGCTAAGCACACACTAAACAATAATATTCATGTAGCCCGTGGTGTCTCCGCCTTTAAGGACGAGGTCACCGCTGATAGGAGCGACATCCTCCTCCTCATCCTCCACATCGGAGGCGCTCATGTAACCTTAATCGTCAGTCGCCACGTATGCCCGTCTACTTGGGCAATCTTTTTGCAGATGACCAAGTCCATGGCAGCGGTGGCACTGAGCCCCTGTAGTGCGTCCCATCGAAGTGACAGAGGAGGTACTACTAGCTGGTACCTGCACAAAATTTTTACCTGTGGTCGTAGAAGGCGTAGTGGCTGGTCTTGGTGCCGCAGAAGCACCACTAGGTCCCTTGGCAGCAGCAACTGCTGGTGGGGGCGATCAGAAAGATGGCTTGGGCAAACCCAAAGTCCTTATCGGCCGCGGTGGGTAGAAGGTATGACTGGAGTTTCTATACGCCTCAAAAGCCTCGAAACATCCTTCTAATTCTTTCTCTACAAGCATAGCATACTGGAAACAATGGTTGAGAGTATAAATTTTTTTATAATAAAAATTCTCAAACTAGAATAAAAGTGATAAATCTTATCCTCTACTTTTTTTACTATAACACAATGAATCAAACCCTTCTAAAGCTCACTTAAGTACTCTTGAATAGTTTTATCTCCTTCATCTAAGTGCTGTAGTTTATTATGAATCTCTTTATAAAAAGAAGGAGGAACAAAACGGTCATGCATTGCTACCTTAAGTTCTTCCCAAGTAGTAGGCAAATCAGTTTCAGAAGCTAGACCACTCCACCAAACAATAGCAAAGTTCTTAAACTAACTAGTGGATTATCTAACTCTATGTTGTTCAAGAACAAGGTGGGCATTAAATTTTTTCTCTACAGTCATCTCCTAATCAAGATAAGAATTACCATCATATTGGCCCAAAAACAAAAGAATTGAAAACTTAATTTTAGCATACAGATCGTCTGGAGCATGGCCATGATTGTTACCTTATGGACGATGGTTGTGGTTGTGGAAACCACCCATACCTTGAGTGTTATGGTGCAAACGACATCGTAATTTTATGGTCCTTGTAGCAGCCCTATCCATGGTGACATCTGCCCTACACACCATATCTTCATCATGGGCGTCTTTAATATCGTTGGTGATGTTGTCATTGGTCTTATGATCTATTTCCGACTCGTTAACCTGATCGGTTAACTTAGAGATCCTATTATCCAACCGTTCAATGCTTTCTCCAAGGTGAAACTTGTTGACCACGTCGGTGACGGCTCTGGTGATCATCTCTGCCAATCATTCTGAGCCGCCTGCAAAGCCTTCTGTAGCTGATCTTGGGTCACACACTCATCAAATTTTGAGGGCAAAGCCCCTCTCCATCGCTTCCTATCATCACAAACACCAAAGTAGGAAAAAAATAGTGAAGGTTATCCATACAAAACTACTAAGCAGTGGTGCCTCTCAACACAGCAAAAGGAAGCTCCTTACAAAGCTCTTACAAAGTTCTGAAAAGCAAAGCAAAGGATACCAGGGAGGTGTATTCCATGATTGCAAGGGTCACAAAATAACCTGTGCTGTCTAGAACAAATATGTAGAGCTAGGAAGTCCAAATATATATGTGAGTGGCACACAAATCAAAAATAGAGAGTGAAGTTGAATAAGTGTCCCAGGTAACTTGTCCCTAGTTGCTGGTCTACTTATGTCCAAGAACAGTAGTTATAGCAAGGTAGAATTAAGTAGGCAAAGGAACACAACCAAGAATAGAGGACTAGATGTAAAACAGCCAAATATCCTAATTTTAGGGGCCTAATTGGAGCACTACTAGAAATTCCAATTTTCTTTTTCTCTTTTTTATTTCTTTGATATTTTTCTCCAACTCAGTAGCAATGAGACGAATCCATAGAAAATTTGAGCTCAAATAGAGGTAGGATGTGACCTACAGAAAATTTTCAAGTATCAGCGATGTCGGGTTTCAAACTTGAATGATTTTTTTCTTTATCTTCCCAATTGTTTCTTTGAGAAACCCCAACGGACTTTGTCGGTTTGGGGCAGGCTCCAAATCGAGTCATGAAGCTCCTATAAAAATTTTAGCCCAAACGGAGCACCGAGCGAAAAAGTTATGGTTGTTTTAATGGAGGCACCTCGAAATCAGGTTTGAAGGAACCCGAGGCTGGGTTTGAGGGAAACCCGAGTCAGGTTTGGGATCGGGTTTGGAATCTGGTAGGGATTTTTATTTGTCGGGGTGGTTGCAGCGGAAAGTGGAAGTTGCGGTTGTTGGTACGAGATGTTGAGGGTGGATTTAGGGTGGGATGAGGGTCAAATTAGGGTGGACGTGTCGATCAATCAAACCTAGCACACAAAGCCGAACAAAATAGAAGGGGGTGGAGGGGATGGCGGCTAGGGTTGCAAGGGGAACACTACTGATGACTAAACCCCGAACTAAACCAGTGACCAAAACAAAGAAACTAGGGCACAAACTCAACACTATGTACTCTAAAATTGAAATATACAAAAGGCTAACACGTGGTTATGGGCGGGGGAAAATTTTTTTGAGGTTTTTCTATGGATGATAGGAAGAACACAAAAATGAAACTAAACTAAAGGGTAGTGCAAACCTGATGGTGCACCTAAAGCTCTGATTATCATTTGATGTGAAAAAGGGTTCCCTATCTTCCGAAAGGTTATGGTAAGTTGATTTGGTCGAAGACAACACACAAATCAATCCGGCTTCCGAACAACACGTTCCGAACCCCGCAATCATAGCATGACGTTTTCTCTGGTTATCAACCGGTGTTACATGGTTGACCTCGCTGAGAAGGCTAATCCCTGCTTGTGAATCAATAACACAAGCAAGAACAAATAAGAAAGCAACCAAATTGTAGATGTATGATTAAACTCACAAAGTTGGGGTCTCACAAACTGATATGATGGCAAAATTATATGAATAGAATAATCTAAGTAAAACCCAAACCCTAGTGGAGTAGTGGCAGTTGTTTATGAAGACCCTAGGGTCATGAAAGACCCTTTGGATGTTAGAATTTGGCCCATTTTATATGGCCTATTTAGAAGAAATTCCAAAGCAATAAGTGGCTGTTGGTTTTAGTACCACCTTGCTAGTCTATGGTGGTCCACACCAACTTAAATAGCAGCACTCGTACCCATGGCTAAATAAAGAAAGCTTTGGAAGAGAAAGAGAGCATTGCTATGAGTACACACGCATGCACGCGCGTGCACGTATACGCTCTTTTTCGCGTGTTGTCCTGCGTGACTTGTGACGCGCGATCGTGGCGTGGCGTGTCTGTGAGTCTAAATAGTTTTTGCCACTTGTATCCTCTATAATCCTGAACCATTATGTACTAATCAAGAGGATTAATACACAATTAATTGCCATAATTAGTGTTAATAGGCTAGCCTTGCTATTAACTACTAATTAGTGAGTGCAATTAGAGGGCAGTTGAGCCTATATAAGGCCCCTGGAGATGTCCCAGTTTCCAGACCAGAGAAATATCTCTTTCACTTCTTCTTCCTTCTTGGAGAGTTGTGATGTGGTGTTGAGCTGCTTCCATCTTGCTGGCCCTATTCCTTGGCATGCACCGAGGAAAAGGGTGAGCGGAATCTCCGTTCCTTTGCCACCGTGAAACCTGCACGAGGGGCGGTAATAAGGTTTCTGGGCAGCGTATCTATACGACCGCTCGAGACTGATCCGCGACGATCTGTGTTGCCTCATCGACGAGCTACCACGTCTACATCGATGGTCTACTTCATCTACTATTAGCGCTGTTAGACGCGACGACAAACCCAACGTGAGTTCTAATGGCTCCCTTGGTTATTATTGTGTTGCTCTACCTATTTCATGTGTTAGTTAGCATCTTGTGTTTAAATAATTATGAAATTTGCCTAAAACTAAAATCTAGAATTAGAATAACACGCATATTTCCAACAATCTAGAAACCTTATTATTACGTTTATTCTATTATTCTAGCAATGGTTGGTGCTTCGTATGGAATGAAACTTGAGAGGTTTAGCGGTGGTGAAAACTTTCGTCGTTGGCAGACTAAAGTCAGATTCTGGCTTATGTCAATGGGACTGTAGTGGGTGGTCCACCCAGTGATGCCATTCACGGTTGAGCAGACCACTATTTTTCCCATAGCGCGTGATTCGGCGCTTGGCTGCATCTTAACCCTGTTAGCGGATAATTTATATGATGTTTATATGAATTATACCGATACCACTGAGTTGTGGGATGCACTTGAGCGCAAATATGCTATCTCTGAAGCCGGTCGCCTGTTGTACACGTGTGAGCAACTTAATGACTTCAGCCTTGACGCTGCAAAGTTGATAGTGTCTCAAGCTCACGAGTTACAACTTCTGGCCGGAGCGATTGCAAGTTTGGGATGTTCTTTGCATGATCGAGTTATGGCAGCGTGCATTGTTGCTAAACTCCATGCCTCGTGGAGAGATTTTGCCATGAGATTGAAACATAAGAGGGCAGATATCTCTACTAAGAATCTGATTATAGCCCTCCATGTGGAAGAAAAGGCAAGGGCTAAAGACGCTCCTAGCACTTTTGCCGCTGTAGAGAATGGTGCTAGTGCAAAGGTTGTAGTTGAAAAGAAAACCTACTACAACAAGAACAAGGGAAAGATGCAGGCCAGTGGAAAGCCTAAGAAAACCACTAACTTTAAGAAGAACAACGCAAAAAAGGACAATATATCCTGCTATGTGTGTAGCAAACCAGTCATCTTGCGAAAGATTGCCGCCATCGCAAAGATAATTCTGATGGACAGCAGAAGAAGGCTGTCAATGTAACCATTGGCAACAACAACGGTGATGAGACCGATCCATCTGGGTATGGTAATTTACCATTTGTTTTTTTAGCCTTTCAATCTTTGGATTGGTGGGTTGATACAGGTGCCAATGTTCATGTGTGTTCTAATTTGTCTATGTTTTCTTCTTACTAGGGGACGCTGTCCTCCTCCATCCTGATGGGAAATGGATCAGCTGCTTCTATTCTTGGTGTTGGTACAATCGAACTAAAGCTCACTTCAGGGATGACTGTCCTTTTGAAGGACGTGCAACATGCTCCCACAATAAAGAGGAATTTGATTAGTGTTTCCATATTGTGCCGAAATGGTTATAAGTTAGTGTTTGAGTCAAATAAAGTTGTAATGTCCAAGTTTGGAAACTTTACTAGCAAAGGCTAATTAAGCGGAGGCTTGTTCCTCTTGAATTCTTATGATTATTCCTATAATATGAATGTTGCATCCATGATTAATAAAAATATTTGTGAGGCTAATGTGTGGCACTCACGTTTTTGTCATATTGGGTTTGACACCATTACTAGAATGTCCAGATTAGAACTTATTCCTAAGTTTAATATTGTCAAAGGATCAAAGTGCCAATCTTGTGTGCAAGCAAAACAACCTCGAAAACCATTTAAGAGTTTAGAGGAAAAGCGAAACTTGGCACCATTAGATCTTATTCATTCTGATTTGTGTGAAATGAATGGATTATTGACAAGAGGAGGCAAGAGATATTTCATGACTTTGATTGATGATGCAACTCGTTTTTGCTATGTTTATTTGCTTAAAACTAAAGATGAAGCTTTATAATACTTGAAAATTTATAAGGCCGAGGTTGAGAACCAACTTGAGAGGAAAATCAAACGATTACGCGATGATCATGGAGGAGAGTATACCTCAAATGATTTTTCTCAATTCTGTGTTGAACATGGTATTATCCATGAAGTGACACCACCATATTCACCTCAAGCGAATGGGGTGGCTGAGAGAAAAAAACTGAACTCTAATAGATTTGGTGAATGTCATGTTAGAGAGCGCCGGTATGCCCTATGAATGGTGGGGGGAAGCTATCTTGATAGCTAATTTTGTCCTAAATAGGGTAGTGACTAAAAACTGAGAAGTCACTCCCTATGAAGGATGGAATGAGAGAAAACCCAATGTCAATTTCTTAAGGACTTGGGGCTATCTGGCAAAGGTTAATTTACCTGAGCCGAAAAAGAGAAACCTTGGACCCAAAATAGTAGATTGCATTTTTTTTTGGGATATGCACATAATAGTACGACCTATAGATTCTTAGTAGTTAAATCTGATACTCCTGAACAAAATGTGAATACTATCATGGAGTCGAGAGATGCTTCATTCTTTGAGGATATATTTCCTATAAGAGTAGCAGGTAGCACTTCTCAGAGTGAGAATTATCCACAATCATGTGAATGCTCCTGAGGAATACACACCACCATGTGAAACAAACGATGATCTATACGCACCATCTGAAGAAGATGACAATGTCATCAGTGAAGCTCCATGTAGGAGTAAGAGACAAAAGATTGCAAAATCTTTTGGTGATGACCATATTGTTTATCTTGTGGATGATGTGCCCAACACTCTTTCAGAAGCATATGCATCTTCAAATGCAGAATATTGGAAAGAGGCAGTCCGTAATGAGATGGACTCTATCATGTTTAATGGTACTTGGGAGATCACTGAGTGTCCAAGCGGGTGCAAACCAATTGGATGTAAGTGGATCTTTAAAAAGAAATTAAGGCCTGATAGTAGTATTGAAAAGTACAAGGTTAGGCTTATGGCCAAGGGATTCACACAAAAAGATGGAGAGAATTTCTTTGATACATACTCTCCTGTGGCCCAAATTTCCACCATTAGAGTGCTTCTTGCTCTTGCAGCTTCTTATGGTTTACATATCCATCAAATGGATGTAAAGACCGCTTTCCTTTATGGAGAGTTAGAGGAAGAGATATATATGGAGCAGCCGGATGGTTATAAAAATTCCTGGGCAAGAGAACAAAGTGTGCAAATTAATAAAATCCCTATATGGCCTTAAACAAGCACCCAAACAATGGCATGAAAATTTTGACACCACTTTGACATCTGCTGGATTTAGCATAAACGAGGCAGATAAGTGTGTGTACTATCGTTATGGTGGGGGTGAGGGAGTAATATTGTGCTTGTATGTCGATGACATATTAATTTTTGGAACAAGCACAAGAGTAATTGATGAGATCAAAACTTTCTTGTCAAGGTGTTTTGACATGAAAGATTTGGACTAGTGGATGTGATCCTAAATGTGAAGTTGATCAAAAGCAAAGATGGGATTACATTGAGTCAATCCCACTATGCAAAGAAGATACTTAGCCATTCTGGCTTTGAGGGTTGTAAAGTCTCTCCAACTTCCTATGATGCGAGCATCAAGCTTCAAAAATTCGAAGGAGAGGGAAAAGATCAACTGAGATACTCACAAATAATTGGGTCCCTCATGTATCTTGCGGGTGCCACGAGACCTGACATCTCCTATGCTATGAGCAAACTAAGTCGGTTTACATCAAACCCAGGAGATGATCATTGGAAGGCACTTGAGCGAGTGTTGCGCTATTTGAGAGGCACAACCTCACTCAGAATTCACTACTCGGGATATCCACCAATGTTGGAAGGATATAGTGATTCCAATTGGATCTCAGATGCGGATGAGACCAAAGCCACGAGTGGCTATGTGTTTACGCTTGTTGGTGTTGCAGTTTCATGGAGGTCTTGTAAATAGACCGTGTTAACAAAATTCACGTGTGAAGCAGAATTGTAGCACTAGAAATAGCTAAGAGAGCTATTGATGGACTTACCTTTCGTGGAAAAGCCGGTACCACCTATCCTAATGTATTGCGATAACCAATCAATACTAGCTCAGGTTATGAATACAAAGGATAACTCAAAGTCCAATAAACATATCAAGCATAGACTAAAATCTATCAGAAAGATGAAAACCTCCGGAGTTATAGCTGCGAGCTATGTGAAAAGCGAAAATAATCTGGCAGACCCTTTTACAAAGGGATTATCATAGAATGTGATTACCGTGATGTCTAAGAACATGGGTATGAGGCCCATCTAAAAGTTACACCACAATGGTAACCTGTCCTTTTGATCAGAGATCGCGTAACTAAGGTAACAGGAAGAACAAGTTGATTGGTGTAACCAAAGAGTACATTATAAATAAATAAAATATACCCATGTTCAAATGACAAAGCGTAGTACTCTTGACTGTATGGAAGGTTGGCAATGAGCCTTAATGTTTTTTGTTGTAAAAAATATTAGCCTACAGGATATCTTGAAGGAAAACACCTACTTGAGCTCAACTGTAGGTCGCAGTTTGTGAAAATAGGGCGTTCTCATAAAAGCTCAAGAGAAGATTTGGGAGCAGACCATTAATGTTTCGGTTAGGTAAGGTTGTTTTGGCAGCCTAGTATCAGTTTGATTTTAATTATAGTCTACCCACACAAGGCTGAGAATTCAAGGCCTAGTCCATTCTTCAGCTGTGGAAAGATGAATATTGATATTCTAGGTTTAAGTTCAACCAGTACGAGACTTTTATGAAAAGTCTGGTATATTAACAATACTACAACACAGTGATCCTTTTGACATCTACCCTTGCTTTAGAATTAGTGGGGGATTGTTGGAATTTAGCCTATTTTATATGGCTTATTTAGAAGAAATTCCAAAGCAATAAGTGGCTATTGGTTTTAGTACCACCTTGCTAGTCTATGGTGGTCCACACCAACTTAAATAGCAGCACTCGTATCCATGGATGAATAAAGAAAGCTTTGGGAGAGAAAGAGAGCATTGCTATGAGTACACATGCACGCACACGCGTGCACGTATACGCGCTTTTTTGCGTGTTGTCCCGTGTGACTTGTGACTTGCGACGCGTGACCTTGGCGTGGCGTGTCTGTGAGTATAAGTAGTTTTTGCCACTCATATCCTCTATAATCCTAAACCATTATATACTAATCAAGAGGATTAATACATAATTAACTGCCATAATTAGAGTTAATAGGCTAGCCTTGCTATTAACTACTAATTAGTGAGCGCAATTAGAGGGCATCCAAGCCTATATAAGGCCCCTGGAGACGTCCCGGTTTTCAGACCAGAGAAATATCTCTTTCACTTCTTCTTCCTTCTTGGAGAGTTGTGCTGTGGTGTTGAGTTGCTTCCATCTTGCCAGCCTTATTCCTTGGCGTGCATCAAGGAAAAGGGTGAGCGGAATCTCCGTTCCTTTGATGTTGTGAAGCCCGCACGAGGGACGGCAATAAGGTTTCTGGGCAGCGCATCTGCGCGACCGCTCGAGACTGATCCGCAACGATCTGTGCTGCCTCATCAACGAGCTACCATGTCTACATTGACGGTCTGCTTCGTCTACTATTAGCGCTGTTAGAAGCGCCAACAAATCCAACATGAGTTCTAATGGCTCCCCTGGTTATTATTGCGTTGCTCTACCTGTTACACGTGTTAGTTAACATCTTGTGTTTAAATGATTATGCAATTTTCCTAAAACTAAAATCTGGAATTAGAATAACATGCATATTTCCAACACTGGATGTGTCCCTAATTGGGCTCAACTGTGACATCGCCACCTCAAAATGAGGGGTTAGTCAAGGATCGATACTCGAATGACACTTGACGAAGCAAGAGTCCATCAATACACAAATGAACATAGAAAATAGAGTGAAATGTCAAAATTAATTTCTTACAATTTAGGTTCGAATTTAGGATACATAAAAGAGTTTGAAGTTCGAAAACAAAGTCTTAGCAGAAGCGAATAATCTCGACAATACATATCTTACAATAATTCATGGCAGCCCTTAACAATGAATTATTCATCGTGCTCCTCTGGAGTTGGAGAAACGGAAACCCATTCCATGGTCCATCCCTTCGGGGGTTCACCATCCCACTCCATATGATTTCCACTCTCAGTGTACACAACATGTGATATACCTATATAAAAACTTAAACAATAAATCCTGAGCAACTAATACTCAGCAAGACTTACCCGTCAAAATAGCACGCTAAGGTCGACACCTAGCATGCAGGGGGCTGACCAGAGGTTGTTGGAATAATTGCAAAAACAACACTAATAATTTGATCCTTAGTTTTTTATATTTTAGACAAATTAATAGGGTTCTTGTATAAAATAAATGTGGTGCAGCTATACTATAGCAATCATGGTTGAAATACAATTAATAGAAATACAACAAGTATAATCATCATCATCATTTCACTTTCTTACTACAATGGGACAACAACAGCGATGTGACAGCGATCACAAGTGATACTCAATAACTGCGAGGGACGGCGACTCGAATCGATTTACATCCTGCAGGAGAAACTCAAATACACGGCACACGCACACTCCAAGGAGTCACGTACGACAACCTTTCGTGAGATACAACAGAGTCGGTCTGAGTCCCACTTTTTCCGAGTACACGTCACCCCATGCGATCCTTCTGTCAAAGCAATCCATGGGTAGCCCATCCACTCTCCCTTCCAACACATACCCACATTCCACCATACCCGCTTCATCACCAGGCGAAGAGTAGGGTATCGTCCAACCACTGCGGTAATCAAGCTACGTCGGTTTACTAGTGCCCATATCACTAGCATGCACTTGGTACTGTTCAAACTTGCTCAATGGGGCCACACTCGAAACGGTTCCCAACCGACACAAACGGGGCTATGACAACCAAGGTCCAACCTTGTCACCTCAACCTACACATGCACTTCCCCGTTCAGTCTCAATTTAATTCCTTTCTCAGCTTAAGAGGGTAATAGTGATCAACTACCATATACCGAGTAATCCCCAGACTACTCAATGGTTGCTATCGAGACCCACAATTAAGCCTAGCATTTCTAACGAGGCTTCTACAACTATACTCATGCCCATAGGATTTATTTGGTCTACATGCAACTAGGCTTTAATCAATTCCTACACGTAATGCACAATACATGACGCGCATACAGGTAATACAAAATAAAACTTTCAAAACATAGGAGTGCACCGGGGCTTGCCCTTGTTCAGATCACAGTTAGCACTCTTAGGAATATTTATCTCAGCTCCGGACTCCTCCGAAACTATCTCCACCTCCACGTTCCCATCGTTGAGTCCTATTAGATGAAATGCAATGCAAGTAAGGATAGAGAGGAATTCATGGCACTTTCTCAATAAATACATGCAATGACATGATACATGTATAAAAAATACAGGGGTGCATTAGGAAATAATATTGGTGACTCTTTATTTTTCTTTCATATAGTTTTGCATAATGAGAACGGACTTTATAGTGACAACGGTGCAATGGTGAAGTACGTTTAAACCATCTTAGGTGAGGATACATGATGATCAAGGTCAAATCAATGTAATAAAACTTAAAATGACAGGGAAAAAAGAATGCATGTGATCACCATAAAAAGGTACATTCTCAAGTTAATTATATTCAAAATTTTGTTATTACTAGAAACAAATTAAATGTTATTATGGTTAAGCATGGATCTAAAAGACAAATGCAAGTGAGAAAAATATATGTTGTGTAGGACAGTATGTAAGATTTTTATAACAAAGCTCATGGCAAGAAAAGGTACCAATGTTTTCTATTAATTAAAATAGTGCAAACACTAAATTATTCATTACAGATAAAATACTTAAAATTTTAAATATGCCACTTGATGAGATGCATGTAAATGATGAATCATACATGCATGCAAAATTTGAGATTTATATTATTATCTGTTAATTAGTTATGATTTTATCAAAGGCCCTGCTACCCTCGGTGGAGCTATCATCTTCGGTGATTGATTCAGAGTCCTGGCCTTCGGGTTCTTATTCAGCGCACACACCTGCAGCCGGGTCCTTGGTTGTCTACTGGCCAGGAGCATCTTCGGTACCATCCCCGTGCTGCCCTGTTAAGACCAAGAGAGTAGATTGTTAGAATACCAAAACGAATGTAAGGTTGTAAACAAGTTGTCAAGGGGATTGGAGCACCTGTGTAAATCAATGGGCTGTCTGCACCGAAGTCCATCGAGGGCATCTGGATGCCGGGGGAGCAGGGCAATGGTGACATTGTGTCCCCCAAGCCCCCCTAGTACACCCTGCCAGGTCCCTCCGGGATGACGGCCAGTAGCACATCAAGAACGGTTGCGCTTGCCGAGCTAGGAGGACTTGTTGCCAGAGGCGTCCGGACCGGTGTAGTGGTGATAGTCCCTCGGTCAGCTACCGCCTTAGTGGGGGCTGCTAGCCTCCGAGGGGTCTCGTTGTATTGCTTCCGAAGGAGCCGACGCTTAGGCTGCACTGGCACTGGCGAGTGCATGCGTGAGGTCGTTCCAGAGTGTTTTTGATGTAGATATGGTCTGATCTTCCGAGAGGTAAGGGAATAAACTCGAATTTGGGTAACTCGACGTCGACGACCCGGCTTGAATCAGACACGATCCAACCCCGCAACCCTTACACCCAGCACAACTTGATTGTTCCTAGAAGGGAAATCAAGAACACAAGCAAGAAAGGATAATCACGCAATCTGAAATTGCAAATATGGATGAAGCGAATCACAAGAAAAGATTCGAGCTCTGAACACAAAAGGACTAATCGCCACAGTGATGTAGAACAAGAACAAGGGCCCTGGATTACTGTAAAAGGACTTGTAACTTGGAGAAGGTCATGGTATGCGCGTATCCAGCATGATGATGTCCTCATCATCCTCCCCCTCTTGAATTGGAGTCGCCCTCAACTCCATCTCATCATCAATGCCCTGCAAAAGGTTAGTACTAACAGAATGCAAAGTACAAGATACATGATCATTGATAGAAGATATATCACGACAAAGCATAGTATCGCAAGGTGCATCATGATTATCACGAAGTTCAGCAACAGTAGATGTCATAGCAAGAAAAGCACCTCCCTTTAACTAAATATGCTTATGTTTAACATCAGAAAGTTGGTTGTCATCTTGTTTATTCTCAGTATTTTCAGCAAGCAGTTTAAAATGATTTCTAATATCAGCAGGCAATAACAGATGCAACGTAATATTCCTGTCCTTATGCATGAAAGTATATGTATTAGTTCTACCATGGTGGGCAGCATCCGTATCATATTCCCATGGACGGCCTAATAAAAGTGAACATGCTTGCATAGGTACAACATGAAAATCAGCATAGTCATGATAAGAACCGACTGAAAAGTGTATGCGTGCTAACCGAGTCACCTATGCCGTACCACTATTGTTGAACCATTTGATGTGGTAGGGCTGATGTAGTGCATGCGTGATCAAGCCAAGTTTTCTTACCAAATCAGAACTTACCAAGTTGTTACAACTCCCAGTAACAATGATGGTGAGAACACGGCGGTCCGCGACAATGAGGTACATGTAGAATAAATTGTTGCGTTATTGTTCTTCCTCTTGTCCCACCTGAGTGGTCAACACACGCTATACAATGAGGCTAGGAAAACCCGCGGTGGCAGCAATGGAATCAATGGCGGTAGTCTCCTGCTCCTCCTTCGTCGAATCTGCAACAAGGTTAGGCAGACGAGCAAATTCATCTTCAACATCACTACAACTTTCATACCCATCAGTAGTAGCGATGAAAGCACGACGACTAGGGCAATCCTTCATGACATGTCCCATACCCTTACAGTGGTGGCAAATAATGGTGGTGGAGGAGCTACTCCTAGCACCGGAAGTAGCAACCTTCTTTTGGTGTTGGTGCTGCACACTAGATGATTGCGTTTTAGAAGAAGGCGGAAGTAGAAGAGTTGTTGCTAGTGGCTTAGCAACATGACTCTTCAAGTTCTCTACTCCAGAGCGCTGCTGGATAGATAGCTCAGTGCTGGACCTGCAAGATTGTTGTGGAAGGCGTCCCTGTACTCCTCGTTCAGCCTTAAGAGCAATATGATACAATTGGCTGAACCTATTCCACTCTTTATAGTCAACAATATTCTGGATATCACAGTTCAAACCACCAAAAAATCTAGCACTAGTCTCAACATCATCTTCATGTATATCATAAAATGCTAAACCAATAAGCAATTCCTGATAATATTCCTCTACTGTTTTACTACCTTGTTATAAAGATTGTAATTTCAAACATAAATCACGTTGGTAATAAGGAGGAATAAAATGAGATTTCATGCATTGTTTCAAAATAGGCCAAGTGTTGGTATAGCTGCATTATTATTGCAAAGATCATTCCACCAAAATAGAGCAAAACTCGTAAACTCACTAGTAGCAAGTCTAACTCTATGCTCAGCAGGAACTAAATGAGAATTCAATTTCTGTTCAACATCAAGTTCCCAATCTAAGTATGCTTCAGGATCAGCACTACCAGCAAAAGGAGGAATGTAAAATTTTGGCTTAACAAAAGTATCAGTATTACCACGATTGTTATTACCTCCTATACCGTGTCGATTATGGTGAAGACGGTCTACATCACGGTCAAAATCATCATCAGTAGCAACTCGTTGAGGTGGAGGTCGCCGTTCAACATCCTCAATTCAGTTGGCAACAATGTTGATGTGGCCCATCAACTCAGCAAACTTCATTTCCATGAATGTACGCTGGTCCGCAAAAAGCTTCATAAGCTCAACCTTGGACACGCAATCATTGAAGTCTGTAGGGGACTCCGACTCTCTAGATGTCCCTTTCCCTTTCTCTGACATGGTTAGAAGCAAAAGACAAGACTAAACAAAAGGATTAGCCCTATCAACTAGCAGGTAGCAGAGGGTGTAGAAAGTGGGAAACAATATCAGAAGCAATGTATCACAATCTTCAAGTGTTCTTACCAAGGCCAATAGGTCGGCACAATCTATAGTCAAACTTGGGTGTAACAGTTGCAAGGAAGAAAGCTGTGCTACAATATGTATAGCTTGGAAGGCTAATATGTATGTTAGTGGAACACAATTCAATAACAGATAGTAGCACTGAATAAATGTCCAAAGCAGTGTCCTAATTGCTAGCAAAAGAATCATGTTCAAAAATAGATGTGACAACAAGAACAATGGCAAAGGCAGCAAGGATCAAAACAGACTTAACAGACTTAGAAATTTTCAGGGCGGGGGGGGGGGGGGGGGGATGCAAATCAAAATCTTGATTTTTTGTATGATTTTTCCACTATTTTTCTATGATAGAGGAACACAAAGGAAGGAACCAGAAGAAGTTTCAACTCAAACAGAGGGGAAACAAAGTGTAGGAAAAATCTCAAAGTTTCACCGAAAACGCTATTTTTGACTTCACAATTTTTTTTTCTATTTCTTCCCAATTTGTTTTGAATTTTTTTACGATGGCACACAGGGCGTAGCTCAGTGTCGGTCACCTCAACTTTGAGTCAAGAATCTACTGTAAAAATTTCAGCCCAATCGGAGCAACGAGCGAAAAGTTATGTTTGTTTTACCAAAGGTAGGTCAAGATAGGGTTTGAGGGGTGAGGGGGGGGGGGGGGAACAGAAACGGAATCGGGTAGGGTTTTTTCATTGGCAAGGGATTGTGGGGGGTGGGTGGGTGACACGATGGTGACTCCAATGGAAAACACAATGGTGATGGTGGTTGAAACGGATGGGGAAAACAGTGGTGTGCAGCGGAGATCAAAACACAAACCGAATCGAAACACAAATTCAAACTAGCAACTGAACTTGACTAGAACACAAACTCAACACCACTGACTCTGAAATTAAATTATGCAAAGGCTAAACAATGTCTAGGATAGTGGGGATAATTTTTTTGTTGGCTTTTTTGTGGACAATAGGTGATGAACACAAACGAATCTAAAGGGGAAAACACGATAATACCTCACGGGGAACCTAGGAATCTGATACCACTTGATGTAGATATGGCCCGATCTTCCGAGAGGTAAGGGGATAAACTCAAATTTGGGAAACTCGGCGTCGACGACCCAACTTGAATCAGACACGATCCAACCCTGCAACCGTTACACCCAGCACAACTTGATTGTTCCTACAAGCAAAATCAAGAACACAAGCAAGAAAGGATAATCACGCAATCTGAAATTGCAAATATGGATGAAGTGAATCACAAGAAAAGGTTCAAGTTCTGAACACAAAAGGACTAATCGCCACGGTGGTGTAGAACAAGAACAGGGGACCTAGATTACTATAAAAGGACTTGTAACTTGGGGAAGGCCATGATATGCGCGTATCTAGGATGGTGATGTCCTCATAAGTTTTTTTTTCTGGACAGAAGCACCCTCGTCCGGTCGCACGCTACCCCTCATGCTTAAGGATCACTTCGTGCCTTGCTTTGACTGCCGCCGCGGTGGCACGACAACTTCTTCATCCCCTCCCCTTCCAGAGTTTGGGAACCCCCCCCCCCCCCGGCTCAATGGACGGTCTTGGCGCTATAGACCGCTTGATGATAACTTTTAGCTGCTTTTGGGGCGCAGCGGATGTTGCAACTTCCTCATTCGCCTTTGCGTCTTCATCTTCCTCGCCCACGGGCTGCTGCCCCTTATAGTAGTGTGGCTCATGTGGAGGTACCACAGCATTTGCATTGTAGAGCTGCACAATGCGGTTGGTTCGGCTCCAGCGACCCATGTCCCCCAGTAGTTGCCATTCTTTTTGGATTTGAGGGCCAAGGTAGTGATTCGCCTGCTGTTCTATTTCGATGAAGTTGATCCTCGGTAGTAGCTCTCGGGTGAACCATAGGACCCCGCTTACGGGATCCTCGGTGATGAAAGGAATGTGCCAGTCGGCCTGAAGGTGATCGATGCCCGCGATGTAGAACTCTTCGACCAGGTCCCGCATGCTTAGCCGTCTAGCGATACAGGATAACAGCTGAATGCGGGTGGCAATTGTGCTATTGTTCAGAATCACAGGCTTTGGTATATATAGGATCTCCACGTTCTGGCTGCGTAGGTTGCTTTTGGTGCCTACGTTGTAGTAGAACCAACCAGCAGAGATCTGGTTCCCAAAGTGTTGCCTTGATCCCTTCGCAGGCATGTCTTGTTCACGGCATGGACGAAGAGTGATTGATAGATAGTTGGACACCATGCTAGGGTCCCCGGGGCAAGGGTGTTCTCGCTGGGAGGCCAAATGAGTAGTCGTGAATGCCCCAGCGTGCAGCTCGGCGCTCTCCATCCTGAAGGCCCACCCGAGACAAGCTAGCCAAGTGATGGTGTTCGGCAAAACCTGTTGTATCTCAAGGCCGAAGAGGGACAAGACATATCCGACGAATCTAGAGCACGGGAACCGGAATCCTGCATCGAAGAACCGTTCAAAGACCATAATCGTGTCGGGTCGGGGTTGGGGCATGGTTTCGCCTTCCTTCAGTGCTATAGCTCGTGACCTCTCAATCCATCGCTTCGGTTCCACAGCACATGCGTTCAACTTCTCTTCGGTAACTGAACTTGGCCCCAAGTATGAGCTTCTAGCTTTCTTCTCATTGATGTGCTTCGGCTCAGAACCGGGCGCGGGCTTTGCTTTCTGAGGACCCATTTGTTGCCTTGGGCTGGGATCGGATAGTATTGGTGGGTGATACCGAGGGTCTTTGGTACGAGAGACTTCATCGTGAGCGGTGCGTGAGAAGGAATCAGCAGCGCGTTGCTAAGGTTTCACTGGCAGTGGGAAGTGAAAAGCGAAAGTGAAAATGATGGGGGGCAAACGCTCCGCTTATATAGCCGATGGAACACTGTTCACGCGGTGTTATCCCGTGTTTGTTTTTCACGTCCGCTGGCCCGATGACCAATACGTGGTGTGAAGGGCCGCATTTATGATCCTCGCATCTGTTTGCAGGGCGCGCCGGGTGATGACGCATGGCACGTAGGACACATTTATAACAGTCCGGCACATGGGGTGCATTTATGACAGCGCAGTTCTTTGTGTTTTGATGGTTATTGCACAGCGGACATAAGATGCGAAGGCTGTTCGGTGCGGTGGTAAAAATCAGTGTTACCAGTGTCAGCATACCTTATTCTTGATGATTAACTGACCTCACCAGCTAATGTGATGTTTGCCAGTTTCAGGTAACCCACATAAGAATGGCCTCTGGGCAGGCCCGAAAAGGGGGGGAGGCTAGGGGTGGTCATTTCGAATGATCATGGTTTTGGTCCTGCCGAAGGCGGATCTCACCCATGAGGGGCTACTATTAGGGGGAAGCCCACCCCTTAGTCTCCTCAAGGTCAGAAAGCAGCCCATCAGCAAACAACAAGGCTCGGGCAAATAACAAGTCCGGTCAATACGACTTGCATAGGGCAGAGAGGAAGCCAGCGCCAAAATGTTTTTGGACTAGAGAGAGAAATGGACCGGACGATCCGATCAGTTGACCATACAGTCCAATTACCAGAAATCAGCATAGGGGTCAGAGCCATTGGAGCTCGAGTTGCAGTGATCGGACGGTCCGGTCAGGTAGTGACCGGACTGTACGGTCAGTAGGCCTAGAAAGCTGATTTCGTGGAGCAATGGCTAGTTTGAGTTTGGGAGCCTATATAACTTTGTTTCTGAGGTCTTTGTGATGAGGACATCACTCCTAAGGATACATGCAACACTCCTCAAATTCTGGACTTGCAAGGTCCAATGACTAGAGCTCGTGCACGACGACTAAATTTAGAGGTGAGGTTGTTCCTACGTTCTTCATCATATGTCAACTTTGAGAATGGTTTTCTACCTAATGATTATATTATAATTAGGAACCATGGAGAGGACCAGGAGATGATGAGAGAAGGACTTGGAGACATGGAGGACCAGCCAAGGACGTGGAAGCCAAGGGGGAGGCCCAACCAAGCACGGAAAGATAAGAATAAGAACTTTCCAATGCCATCGGTCTCATGTCAAAATTTATCCAGAGTCATAGGGAATTACCGAAACAAGAGAGGGTCCAGAATCTGTTTCGGTGCTGCGTCACCTATTTTTGGCCTTTGGGCTTTGTATCTAGTCGAGCCCAATTAGGGGCACATCCAGAGGGTCTTGCATAACCCTAGAGTCTTCATATACAACCGCTGCCACACCATTAGGGTTCGGGTTTTGCTTAGATTATTCTGTTCATAATAGTTTTGCCGTCATCATGGTTTGTGAGACCCCAACTTTGTGAGATTCATAATACATCTGCAATTGTGTTGCATTCTTCTTTGTTCTTGCTTGTGTTCTTGATTCGCAGGCAGGGAAAAGCCTTCTTGGTGAGGTCAATCATTTTAGGATGGTTGATAACAAGAGAAGACTTGTGCTATGATTTCGGGGTTTAGAACGTGTTGTTCAGAAGCCAGATCGATTTGTGTGTCACCTCCGACCAAATCAACGTATCCAGAACCTTTCGAAAGATCGGGAACCCTTGTCCACATCACTTTGTGACAACTCTTGGCCAACGGAATACCTGAGAGCATTTGGTAAGGTCCAAGAGGAAAAGAGGAGAGCACTAGGAGGAGATATTGCATATCTTGAGAGTGCTTGTGAGAGTAACAAGGAGCGATCTTGCATATCTAAGGCTAGGATGTCCTTGAGGGTGTGATCTAGGTTGTTACTCTTTGTTTATGGTGAGACCTAGACTGGTTAGGTGTTAGTGATCGAGCCTATCGTGATTGGTTGTGAAGGCCGTCATATATTTGTACACGGTTTGAGCCCGCCGGTAAAAGGGGCATCAATAGTGAGCACCCGTGTCAGCTCGGGGAGTCCGGCAAGTTCTTGAGGGAGGCGGGCTTGTGCTTTGGTAGCAGCAGTGACGCACACCGTATCTTCACTCCGGGAGTGATTGCGGGCTCGTGGGTGAGAACTCCACTTGGTAGCGGGAGGGACCGGAACTCAGGCAGGAGTGGTCCAACGAGGAGTAGGGGAAGGCGCCATCCTTCTGAGACCTCGGGAAAAAATCATGAGAATTTCTTGACCCTCTCTTTACTATTCCACAATTGTGTGCTCTAGTAGCTAGGTTGAATTGTGGCTTGCATAGGCTAATGTTTTTGGCTTTGGCGCTTGCTTTTATCATGATGAGGGACCGAGAAGGCGACCAGAGGGGGGTGAAAGGGAGCTAATCAAAATTCTCCAAGAGAACTTGGCCTATGTCCGAATTACAACCCAAACAAACCAGTAAACCAATCACCAAGGCTACACACACCAACATGTGATGTGCTACCCTTCGGAATGATCAACAACAGCAATGGAACATAGCTGAAACAAAGGTGAGCTGCAACAACATGAAATAGTCAAGAACCTCACAAAACAGAGCTCTCTGGACTACCATCGGCAGTGCCAATCATAGCTACAAGCAGTGCCGGTTGGCACCATCGGCAGTGCCGGTCTTGGGTATCGGTAGTGCCGGTCTATAGAAGAAGCAAAGTTGCTGGAACACATAGACACAGCGCATCGGCAGCGCCGAACAGCATATTGGCAGTGCCGGTGTGGGATTCGGATGACCCACCGGTAGTGTCGGACCCAGTCGTCGGCAGTGCCGATCGACCCTGATAGAACAGGAAAAAGTTTCGGGATCAAGCAAAAACTTGGTCAAAACCTAATCAAACGAACTCTAAATAATGCAATTTGTGGATTAGTGAATCCTCATCACATCATGTCCCTAATCCTAGAAGATCAACTCAATTGGCTCAAGGAATCATCACGAATTTTAGATCTTGTGCCAAGAATAGCAAAAAGAGAAAACTTGAGAAATCCTTCAAATGATCAAATCAAAGGTGCTAGAGCTCTTGATTTGGTCATGGACCTATGTAGGATTGATCTAGCTCATCATAGAATGAAGTCTCCCAAGAAATCCGCCCCAAAAACTCATCCAAAAAGTAGATAAAAAATTCCCATGAAAATAGCTCCGAAAATACAGAAAAAGAGATTCAGGATTTAGGGAGAGAGGAAGATCTTGAGCACGAAAATAAATCTCATATCATGGAAACGTGCTTACAAGATCCATAGGTACAAGGCTAGGAAGCCACCCTCTTCATCTCCTCTAAAACATGAAGTCCTCTCCTAGCACTTGAATGAAGTCCTAACACAAGGCTAATGAGAAGAGAGGCCCCTCTTCCACCAGCCCTACCTCTCCTTATATAGGCCCAAGGTCTATTGTCCACATGATAACACTACCCTTGACCTACATAACACACTCACCTACCACCGGGGGCATAATCATCTATCTTTCGCCTCATTGCTCGAATGCCATCGGACGCTTCACGTCTTTGCTTCGTCTCGAAGCAAGCTCCATGATGGTGCTACGTGCACCACCAACCACCACCGCTGGTTTTGAGGTCCAAGCCGGGAAACCTCCTTGCACGCTTCTTAAAGCATGTCTTCTTGATGTTGATGCGTGTCACCTTGTCCCGCGATCCTGACCACCGGCAAGTCTCTCCCAGTCCCTGTCCATCGGGCCCCCTTGTCACTTGCACCGACATCCCGTTCGCCATGTCTTGGTCAACACGCCATCTTCATCACCACCATGGTTTTGAGGCTCAACCGCGAAACCGTTCGTGCTTTTTGCCTCTCCACATGTATGGTGTGGATCACCCTTGACTTCACCCGGCATCCCGATCGTCCGGCCCCAAGTCCCCTACTTGTGCCCGATCCTCTCGCTGTTGACCGCCAAGTTGACTCTAGTGACCTACACATCTTGAGACAAGAAAACACACCTCCAATCTCCTGCAACTTCTCCAACCCAAACACCAACTCCAGTTAGTCATAACAATAACCATGCACACTCATTCAATTCCTGGATTCCCGCATTTCAACTCAAATACCAAATCTACTCAAGTCAGTTACGCACCACATATATTGCAAACCATGACACATATCCACATGGTTTCTCACATGAACACTAGCATATTTAGGGTCTTGGCCTACTAGAATTGTTTAGGTTGCAACACTTGTTAGACTCAAGTAGTGTGAATTGAAGGCAGTTGGTTTCATGAGCGGCTTACCAATTCACCCCCCCCCCCCTCTCGGTATGCCTTCAGACCTTACAAGTGATATCAGAGCCAAGTGCTCATCTTTGAGGCTTCACCGCCTTGAGGAAGGATGTCGGGACAAGTGGGGAATGTTCCTATATTCAACAGGGAGGACTATGCTTATTGGAAGGTTCGCATGCAAGCCTATCTGCAGTCCCTTGATCCAGAGATATGGATGCGAACCTGCTTGAGCCTGATTTTATTAAGTGCAATGCTAAGGCCAAGAATGCTTTGTTTGCTTGCATATCTAAGGATGTCTTTGCTCAATTGGATGCTAGTTCCACATCACAAGGCATCTGGACTGAGATTCAGGGGCTCTATGAGGGCACCAGTGATGTCGAAAAGGAAAGATACTATGTGCTGAAGAACAAGTATGATAACTTCACTAGATTGTCACATGAGAGAGCTATCACTATTTATTCTCATTTTCACGTACTAGTGGAGGAGATCAATGCTCTTGGGGATGACTTCAAGCTGAGGCCTGTTGAGGTGATAAGAAGATTCTTGAGGCTATTCAACGACCCCAAGTATGAGTCCATCATCACCTTCATCTTGCAAGGTGACCTCTAGACCAAGACCATGAAGGATGTACTTGGCAAGATCACTGCCTTCGAGAGCTACCAGTTGGGGATGGATGATCCTCAACCATTCAACCTAGCTCTACCGGCTGACAAGCAAGAATCAAGCAAGAGAAAAAAAACAAGAAGAAGGCAGTCATTGAGGATGATGATGAAGAAGATGATGATGAATGTGACTTGACCGAGGACTTGGCTCTTCTCATGAACAAGATGAAGACCTTCAAGAACAAGTTTGCTTCCAAGTCCAGGGGCAAGTGCTACAATTGTGGCTCAAAGAAACACTTTGTCCGAGAGTGCCCAAATCCCAAGAAAGAAGCTTTCAAGTTACAAGATTCAAGTGAAGAAGAAGAAGAAGAACCCAAGGCCAAGCAAAAGAAAAAGAGGTTCTTCAACAAGGACAAGAGAAAAGGCAAGGGCAAAGCTCAATACTACAACAAGAAGTTCTCCCACAAGGCCCTTGTTGGAGAATGGACAAGCGACAACTCAAGTGATGAGTCCTCTTCCTCAAGTGATGAAGAAGTGGCCGGCCTAGCCATGATCAAGACCACATCATCACGAGCTCTTCCTCCACCTCCCACGTGCCTCATGGCCGCGAACCGACTTGGGGAGAGTGAGGATGAGAGCAGCGATGAAGAGGAGCACATGTTTGCCGAGTTGTGGAGTATGCTTGAGCAAGCCCGTGATATCACCGTCAAGAAATCCAAAATATTGGATGTGGTAAGAAAAGAGTGTAAGTTGGCTAACGACCCTGTTGTTGACCTTGAGAGTGAGCTTAAGGACCTTGTCACATCTCATGAGGCCTAAACAAGAGTTATGACAAACTCAAGGGTGATCATGTAGAGCTTCATGAAAAGTACAAGTCCCTAGAGATTACTTATGAGGCCATCAATGTTGAGAACCTTTTCTCTCCCTCCTCTAGTTTCATGTGAGAGTGATGCTTCTACTATATGTGATGAACTAACCACCTCGGTCGAGGTTTCTTCTCTTAAGCCATTTGTTTTGGAGGAATATCACAAGCTCAAGGAAAAGAGTAAGATGGTGATGGATGGCTTCGAGAGGCTCACACGTGGTAGAGCCATCCACAAGGAGATTCTTGGGAGGAACCTTGTGAACAATGTCTCCCAACGGGGACTTGGCTCATATCATGGCGCCATCGACATCATACGGACGAGTGATTCCGTCCCCGTATGGATCGAACCCCTTCTCGCCGATGACTACTACCGCAAGAGGTGTTGTAAGGATGGCCATGCCACCAAGGATTGTCCTATGGTGAGTAGTTCTTTTGTTTTGCCTAACCCTAACTTGTTCCATGAGAATACCCATTTCAAGATTTTTAGGAACACGAATGGCAAGGTTAAAGCTAAGGCCTTGGGACCACTAAACAAGAAGAGGAAGGTCAAGAGCATATGGGTACTGAAGGACCATGAAGGCGACCAGAGGGGGGTGAATAGGAGCCAATTAAAATTCTTCTCAAGAACTTGGCCTATGTCCCAACTACAACCCAAACCCTCCTTGCGGCAAATCACCAAGGTCACACACACCAACTTATGATGTGTTAACCCTAGGAATGATTTAAAACAATAGGATACATAGCGGAAGCACAAGAGGAACAAAAAGGGAAACAAGGAGGATTCGAGAGATCATAGAACTGAGCCTAACGGAAGTTCTGTGGTGCCCGACGGAAGTTCCGAAGCCCCCGATGGAAGTTCCATCAATCACGGAAGTTCCAGGCGACAGGAGAACTATCACTCACAGAAATTCCGTCGTTCTTGACGGAAGTTCCGTCACTATGACGGAAGTTCTATCATAGCCACGGAAGTTCTGTCCTGGGCGAAACAGTAGCTCCGTTCAGGAAAGAAAATTACCAAAACCCTATCAAACAAACTCCAAAAATCACGAAATTTGGACAAAATGATCCACAAGACATCATGACTCTACTCTAAATAGATCCACTCAATTGGCTCAAGGAATCATCATGAATTTTAGATCTCGTGCCAAGAACACCAAAAAGGGGAAACTTGTGAAATCCTTCAAATCGAAGGTGCTAGAGCTATTGATTCGGTCAAGGATCCATAGAGGATTGTTCTAGCTCATTCTAGCAACAAGTTTCTCAAGAAATCCAAACCAAAAAATCATCCAAAAGTGAGATCGAAAATCACCACGAAAATAGCTCTGAAAATAGGAAAAAGGGAATTTCGGGATTCAAGGAAAGAGGCAAATCTTGAGCACGAAAATATTTCTCATATCATAGAAAGGTGCTGACAAGATCCATGGTTACAAGGCTAGGAAGCCACCCTCTTCCTCTCAATATTTGGAAGAGCAAGAGATGTCTCTCACACACCCACTACTCTCCACTAAACATGAAGTCCTCTCCTAGCACTTTGAATAGAAGACCTAACACAAGGCTAATGAAAGAGAGGCACCTCTCCCAACAGCCACACTTCTCCTTATATAGGCCTAGGGTCTATTGTCCACATGACCACTCTACCCTTGTCCTACATAACGCACCCACCTACCACCGGGGGCAAAACCATCCATCTTTTTCCTCATCGCCCGAGTGCCATCGGACGCTTCACGTCTTAGCTTCATCTCGAAGCAAGCTCCGTGATGGTGTCGCGTGCACCACCAACAACCGCCACCGGTTTTGAGGCCCAAACCGGGAAACCGCCTTGCACGCTTCTCAAAGCACGACTTCTCAATGTCGACATGTGTCACCTTGTCCCCCGATCCTGAACACCGGCAAGTCTCTCCCAGTCCCTGTCCATCGGCCCCCCTTGTTACTTGCACCGGCATCCCGTTCGCCATGACTTGGTCAACACACCGTCTGGTGTGGATCACCCTTGACTTCACCCAGCATCCCGATCGTCTGGCCCCAAGTCCCCTACTTGTGCCCGATGCTCTCACCGTTGACCGCCAAGTCGACTCCAGTGACCTACACATCATGAGACAAGCAAACACATTTCCCATCTCCTGCAATATCACCAATGTCTCCACCAACTCCAGTTAGTCACAACCATGATATGCAAACCCATGCAATCTCTGGATTCCCGCATTTCAACTCAAACATCAAATCCGCTCAAGTCAATTACTCATCACAAATATAGCAAACCATGGCATATATCCACATGGTTTCTCAATCTCCCCCTTGATGAGTACATTGACAACATCAAATGCACAGATTAGAGATTGAAATGTGAAGCCGAATAAGCACATCCAAATGGCTAAACCCAAAGAAAAGGTGAAAAATGAGCCATCTAGCAAGTAGGGATCACAAAACCAGGAGTTGACAAGAAAGCAACTTGAGATGCAAAGAATGTGAAAAGCGCAAGAAAATGCTCAAGATCATGATATGCTCCCCCTCAAGTTGTGATAGGTCTCATGTAGTGCAAAATGGATCATACAAGTTTCTCAGCATTATTTGTGCATGAGCCCAAAATTTTCTCCCCCTTTGGCAATGAACTCATCAAAGAGGCAAAAGAACATGCAAACATGCAATGCATGAAAATGCGAACCTAAGGAGCTTCAACAATTATGCAAACAAGCATTTAACTTTGCTAGCCATAAACATAGAGCCATGAAGTGTAAAAGCAATAGCTCCCAATCACGCAAAGATCAAAAATAGATAGCAAGGCATAAACACCAAGAGCTATACAAGCTAAGCTGAAAGAATGACCAACTTAGATAGAATCAAATTTGCTTATCATGAGCAAAACTGCCACCACATGTGTAAGTACTCCCATCCAAGGCAAAACAAGCATCATGTGAATCAGAAGAGACTAGCCAGTCTCAATCTCAACTAGGGCAACAAGCATTCACAGAAAATGAGCTCTACAAACACTCACATATGAAACAGAGACTCATTTGATCAAGTGATTATTGTTTATCCTCATGTGTCCTCTTATCCATGCGGAGGGTTGCACGACTGGTTACGGCAAACACCCCGAGGCTTCAAGTCACAATGTTTGGATTTAGCATTATTGATTAGTTCTTGATCATAGCACATGGCAGATTTTTCAAGATTATGCACAAGACAAAAGAGCATGCCTTTGCGGCAAAAGGAACACATGTTCCCACAATGTTACATCATGAGCTAAACATTTGCAAAGCCTTCCATTTCACAAACAGAAGGTGCCAAAGCCAAGACATCCTCTAGACTAGCCTCAATGCAAGTTTCAACAAAGATAAGAGCAATTATACACTTGGTGAGCAAGTTTTAGCAAGATTAGATCATAAGGTTCAGAAGAAGCTTAGTTTACCTTTAAGATTAGCAAGTTGCTTACATGAGTCTATAACAGGCCATCTAGAAAATCTAAGCATGAGAGATTACCATTACATTCACACAACTTGACTCAAGCTCAATCATAGCAAAGAAAAATGCAAGAAAGCATAAGAATCAAAGCTCATCTACCAATGTATATATTACATATGAGATGCAATGCGAAAATGGTAAGATACATATATACAAGTGAACACCAACTCCCCCTCAAATGATGCCATAAGGATGACACACACCAAGTTCCCCCCGAAGAAAAGCATGTCTAGAAGCATCTAGGGGCTTGGTGAGGATATCAACTAGTTGGTTTTTGGTGTCAATGTATTTGAGCTCAACATCTCCCTTCTCAACATTGTCTCTCAGGAAGTGGAATCGCACATTGATGTGTTTGACCTTACCATGTTGGACTAGGTTTTTGGCTAAGCATATGGCACTGGAGTTATCACACATGAGTGGAACACCCTTAAAAGTTAACCCATAGTCTCTCATGGTAGACACAATCCATAGGATTTGTGAGCAGCAACTACATACTCAGCCTCTGTGGTGGATTGGGCAACACTCGACTGCTTACGAGAAGACCAACAGATCAAAGAAGTACCCAAGAAATGGCAAGTACCAGAAGTGCTCTTCCTATCAATTCTACACCCAGCAAAGTCCGCATCCGAATACCCAATGTGATCAAGAGATGAAGATGCAGAGTACCAAATACCGAACTCAAGAGTGTATTTGAGATACCTGAAGATGCGCTTGACAGCCTTGCGATGAGTCACCCTTGGGGAAGCTTGAAAATGAGCACAAAGACACACCGCACAGTGTATGTCGGGTCTTGTTACTGTCAGGTACAATAGGGAGCCAATCATGCTCCTGTACTCCATTTGATCCACCGCTTCACAGTCTTCATCAGGGTCAAGAGCCGTTGTAGTGGACATTGGTGTAGCCAACGGCTTCACTTTGACCATGTCGAACTTCTTCAGGAGATCCTTCGTGTACTTGGCTTGATGTATGAAAGTGCCTTGCTTGCACTGCTTGATTTGAAGCCCAAGAAAGAAGTTGAGCTCTCCCATCATTGACATCTGAAATTCACTTTCCATAGCTTCCTGAAATCTGGACACAAGAGCATGAGAGGAACCACCAAAGATGATATCATCTACGTAAATCTAAACCATTAGAAAGTCATTGCCATGCTTGAGGGTGAACAAGGTTTTATCAACACACCCCATGACATACCCGCGTTGTAGCAAGAAGGTCTTAAGCCTAGCATACCATGCCCTAGGTGCTTGCTTTAGCCCATACAAAGCCTTCTGAAGCTTGTACATATGGTTTGGGTATTTGTGGTGCTCAGAGCCAGGGGATTGCCTCATATACACTTCTTCCTCTATGAAACCATTTAGGAAAGCACTCTTGACATCCATTTGATAGAGTCTAATGCCCTTGGAGGCAGCAAATGCAAGCAAGATCCTAATGGCTTCTATGCGAGCAATAGGAGCAAAGGTTTCACCATAATCTAAGCCCTCCACTTGGCTAAAACCTTGAGCAACTAGCCTAGTCTTGTTTCTCACAACCTCACCATCCTCCCTATGTTTGTTTTTGAACACCCACTTGGTTCCTATGACATTGACATTTTTGGGAGGCTCTACAAGGGTCCAGACTTTGTTTCTCTCAAAGTTTTCCAACTCCTCATGCATGGCATTAACCCAATGTTCATCAGATGGTGCATGTCCAACATCTCGGGGTTCAAAGGTTGCAACAAAGAGAGAATTGGTAAAGCAAGCAAGATGTGCAGACCTTGACCTTGTTGTCCTCTCATAGAGATTACCGATCATCTGTTGAGGTGGACGTTGACACTGAATATGGTAAGGAGCCTCTCTCTCAAAGTGTACCTCCCCCTCAACCACAGCTGGAGCTCGCTCGACAGCTGCTGAAGTCAATGTAGAAGCTTCTGGACCCTTTGCTGGAGTAGTGGTAGTAGCAGGAACAAGCTTAGATGAGAGATGAAGTGAATCATTGTCATCATCATCAAAGCCTTGTAGGTCCTCTTCTACAAAGATGCTCTCCTTCATCTCCTTGTCACCTGCAGACTCAATCACATTCCTTGCACAAGAGTTTGATTCATCAAAGGTTACATCGCAGGATTCTACGATGGCGTTAGTCTCTAAATTCAAAACTCTATAGGAATTACCATGAAGAGAGTAACCAAGAAAGATGCCATCAGAAGATCTCGACTCAAACTTATCAAGATTGCCACGCTTGAGAATAAAGCACTTGCAACCAAAAGCACGCAAATGAGAAACCGAGGGCTTTCTCCTAAAACGCAGCTCATAAGAAGTCACATTAAGAATTGAGCACAAGAAAATCCGATTGGAAACATATCAAGCAGTGCTAATAGCCTCAGCCCAGAACCGCCTCAGAGTCCTATGCTCATCGAGCATCGTCTGGGCCATCTCCACCAGGGTTCTGTTCTTTCTTTCGACCACTCCATTCTGCTAGGGAACACAAGGTGCTGAAAACTGATGCTCAATACCATGCTCATGACAGAAGGCATCAAAGGAGGAGTTCTTGAACTTGGTGCCATTATCACTGCGGATTGCTTGTAATGCACCAGGGAGTTTCTTTAACAACCTCAAAGCTAAGCTCCGAAAGTGATGAAACACTTCATCCTTGCTCTCAACAAAGTAAACCCAAGAGTAGCGAGAATAGTCGTCAACAATTACAAGAACATACCACTTCCCACCCGCCGAACAAACCAGAGAAGGACCAACTGTGTCCATGTGAAGCAACTATCCAGGGCGTTCAGTCATCACCAAATTGATTGGTGGATGAGAAGCGGCAATCATTTTCCCATGATGACAAGGAGCACAAACAAAATCCTTATCAAATTTGAGCTTAGGCAATCCTCGGATCAAACCTAGGCCACTCAAGCGACATAGCAAGTCAAAGCTCATGGGACCCAGTCTCCTATGCCATTTCTGGAGCTCAGAAGAAGATTGAGCAAACAAGCACTTGTGAGAACCAGGAGAACCAGCAAAATCAGCCTAAAAAACTCTGCCAATGTGAGAAATCCCACAAACCAAGGAACCACTCGAATCAAGAACACAAGAAGCATTCAACTTAAAGCGCACTTCCAAACCAACATCAAGAAGCTGAGAGACAGAGAGGAGATTGTACTTGAGATACTCAACCAAACCAACATCCTTGAGAGTGAATTTTTCATTTACCTTTACCACACCTCTGGTTTTCACTCTCCCTCTCTTGTCATCTCCAAAGGTCACATACTCCCGTCGCTTCAAGGGAGTGAGGCTGGAGAACCACTTTGCATCTCCTGTCATGTGGCACGAACACCCAGAGTCCATCAACCATTTGTTCTCCAAGCATCCACCCGCTGCCTACAAAGAACAAGAAGGAAAAGTCAATGGCTCAGTGCTGGGGTTAGTCAAAAGAGATTTGGAAAATCTAGCACTTAACCATATGATCAGTAGTAGTCATCACAGTTCTTTGCACATTATCATTTGAACACATAGGACGAGAACCACGACCGGGAAAACGTGGCCTGTCAAAGCGTCTCAATTCAAACCTTGGGTTGTGAGGATAGAAATCATCAATGTGAAAGCCAAATCCACGCGAATGATTCTCACCACGATGGGGAAAACATGAGGCGCCAAAACGCTGTTGCGCAAAGCCTCTGTTTCATGAATCAAGGCCATATGAGGAATGACCCTGTCCATGATAGGCATGAGAAAAAGAGCGAGGCTGAAAGTCAACAAAATCACCATAAAAAGTATCCCTAGCCAACTCAGCTTGCTTCCTCTCAATCCTCTTACGCCTATAACAGATTTCATCCAAGTGGCCCTTGCGACCACAAAACATGCAAATGTAGACACCCTTAGGATTAGGCTTGGTTTGCATGGCAGGCTAGGGTTTTGGCTTCTCTGTTTGCTTTGGGTTGAAGGAGGGTTTTGGATTGGGTGGATAGTATGTGTCAGTGGGATTGATGGTGTTTTCCTCCTCCTTGTAGCTGGAGCTAGGAACAAACTTACCCACATTCTCACTCTCCTTGTCACACCTCTCAAATCCCAAGCCCATGTTATAGGTTGACCTAGAAGCACTCTCCTTCACTCTTGCCAATTCATTCTCAATCTTTTCCTCACTCACTAGGGTTCTCTGGAGCCTAGAAACAAGATAGTCATTTTCCTGAACTAAGACTTTGTTTTCCTCCCTAGTGATTACTAGCTTGTCCTTGAGGGTGACACACACTTCACACGGATGTGGGAGAACTTTCGTGCGAGTCGCATGAAGCAACTTGGAATCAAGCTCTTTGACTTTGAGGACTGAGCTTCTAACTCGTCTATGAGCTTGGGGCACTTCTGACATGCACCCAAAAGAGTTGGTCTAGCTTTGAACTCATCAAGCTCCTTGAGGGCACTCTCAAGCTGACTGGCAACTTGAGCATGCACACTCTCCCTCTGACTTAGATCATTTATCACAACTTGACAAGACTCACACTCTACAACCATGTCATCCTTAGTAAGCTTAGACCTAAGCGAGGCAATTTCAAAATTAGCACTCTCCAACTTAGACTTAAGCTCTCTACTCTCACGAACAGCACAGCGAAGCTTATCATCTTGCAAGAGCAGAACATCGCGCAAATGATCCAGTTCAGAAGAGAGCTCATCAAGAGTGGGAGGTACCTCGCTTGTGTCGGAGTCGGAACCAGAGTTGGTGTCATGGTCATTCTTTTCCATGAAGCAAAGCCTGGTGAAGTCATGCTTCCTCTTGACTCATGGCTTTTCAACCTCCTCCTCCGAGCTTCTGAGGCCTTCGCTTGATGTGAGGTCGACATCGCTCAAGGTGGCAATGCAGGCGCGTGCAATGGCCTTGATGAACTTCTTGGAGTTCTTGCCCTTCTTGTAGAAGCGGTTCTTCTTCTACTTGAAGTCTTTAGTGTTGTTGTCGCGGTACCCGGCCTTCTTCTTCTTGGGACAATCAACGATGAAGTGTCCCGGGTCACCGCACTTAAAGCAGGTTCTTGAACCACCTCCTCTTCTCTCCTTCACGTTGTTGTAGAACTTCCTGAACTTCCTTATGAGCAAGGACAGCTCCTCATCAGGAATGCACTCCATCTGTTCATCGGAAGCTGCAACAAGAGAAGACAAAGCAAACTCCAAAGAAGACTTGTCAAGTGAGGGGTTAGTTCCATAAGAAGCACAATTGTGATCAACCTTCTGAGAACTAGAAAGCAAAGCCATGCTAGAAGCAGGAATAGCAAGATTAGGACGAGATTTCCTAGACAGTTCATGAGATTTCAGCTTGCTATATAGTTGCTCACAGTTCAAGGTATTGAATTCAGCAGTTTCTTCTAGAGCAGCAATTTTAACCCCCCAAACATTTTCATCAAGTGAGTACACCAGTTGCTTAACTCTATCATTGTCATTGTACACAAGGTTACCACAAGCCCGCAAGTTGCACACAATTGCCTCAAACCTACGAAAGGTGTCATCTAGTGACTCGCCAGGTTTTTGTGCAAAGGTTTGGTACTGTCTATTGTAAGAATCCTTACGCATAGACTTGACTTGGTTGGTACCCTCATGGTAAGTACAGAGCTTAACCCACATAGCATGAGCGGTGTCAAGGTGTGCAACCCTATCATATTCACTCCTACCAAGTGCAGAGAGCAGAATATTGATAGCTTTATAGTTGTTCTCATACCTGACTAACTCACCTGTAGATGCAGTGTTCAGGTCCTGTGGTACAGCATACTCCTGCTCAATAATCTCCCAAATTGCACGTCCTTGACTCAGTAGATACGCCTTGGTCCGCGACTTCCAGTAGGAGAAGTCCTCTCCATCGAACATCCACCGCTCAACAGTACGCTTCTCCATGTCGCCTTCGGATCACAAAGCCGGTGAAGGTCAACTAGTGATCAAATTGGCTCTGATACCAATTGAAGAACCGAGAAGGCGACTAGAGGGGGGTGAATGGGAGCCAATTAAAATTCTTCTCAAGAACTTAGCCTATGTCCCAACTACAACCCAGACCCTCCTTGCGGCAAATCACCAAGGTCACACACACCAACTTGTGATGTGTTAACCCTAGGAATGATTTAAAACAATAGGATACATAGCGGAAGCACAAGAGGAGCAAAAAAGGGAAACAGGGACGATCCAAGAGATCACAGAATTGACCCTGATGGAAGTTCTGTGGTCCCTGACGGAAGTTCTATCAATCATGGAAGTACCGGGCGATGGGAAAATTGTCACTCATGGAAGTTCCATCGTTCTTGATGGAAATTCCATCGCCATGATGGAAGTTCTGTCATAGTCACGGAAGTTCTGTCCTGGGCGAAACAGCAGCTCCGTTCAGGAAAGAAAATTACCAAAACCCTATCAAACGGACTCCAAAAATCATGAAATTTGGACTAGATGATACACAAGACATCATGACTCTGCTCTAAAGAGATCCACTCAATTGGCTCAAGGAATCATCATGAATTTCTGATCTCGTGCCAAGAACACCAAAAATTAGAAACTTGAGAAATCCTTCAAATCGAAGGTGCTAGAGCTACTGATTCGGTCAAGGAACCATAGAGGATTGTTCTAGCTTATCCTAGCAACAAGTTTCTCAAGAAATCCGAACCAAAAACTCATCCAAAAGTGAGATCGAAAATCACCATGAAAATAGCTCCGAAAATAGGAAAAAGGGAATTTTGGGATTCAAGGAAAGAGGGAAATCTTGAGCACGAAAATACTATAGAAAGGTGCTTACAAGATCCATGGTTACAAGGCTAGGAAGCCACCCTCTTCCTCCCACTATTTGGAAGAGCAAGAGATGTCTCTCACACACCCACTACTCTCCTCTAAACATGAAGTCCTCTCCTAGCACTTTGAATAGAAGACCTAACACAAGGCTAATGAAAGAGAGGCACCTCTCCCACCAGCCATAGTTCTCCTTATATAGGCCTAGGGTCTATTGTCCACATGACCACTCTACCCTTGTCCTACATAACACACCCACCTCCCACTGGGGGCATAACCATCCATCTTTTTCCTCATCGCCCGAATGCCATCGGATGCTTCACGTATTTGCTTCATCTCAAAGCAAGCTCCATGATGGTGCCACATGCACCACCAATCACCGCTACCAGTTTTGAGGCCCAAACCAGGAAACCGCCTTGCATGCTTCTCAAAGTGCGGCTTCTCGATGTTGACGCGTGTCACCTTGTCCTGCGATCCTGACCACCGGCAAGTCTCTCCCAGTCCCTGTCCATCGGGCCCCCTTATCACTTGCACCAGCATCCCATTCGCCTTGACTTGGTCAACATGCCGTCTTCATCACCACCACGGTTTTTAGGCTCAACTGCGAAACCGTACGTGCTTCTTGCCTCTCCACGTGTACGGTATGGATCACCCTTGACTTCACCCGGCATCCCGATCGTCTGGCCCCAAGTCCCCTACTTGTGACTGATTCTCTCACTGTTGACCGCAAAGTTGACACCAGTTACCTACACATCATGAGACAAGCAAACACATTTCCCATCTCCTGCAATATCACCAATATCTCCACCAACTCCGGTTAGTCATAACCATGATATGCAAACCCATGCAATCCCTGGATTCCCGCATTTCAACTCAAACATCAAATCCGCTCAAGTCAATTACTCATCACAAATATAGCAAACCATGGCACATATCCACATGGTTTCTCAGGTACCTAAGTGCATTGTTGATCTTGAGAGATTGGCTACGTACAAGTGGGTGCCCAAGAACAAGACCTAGATGGTGGTGGTGGTGGACCGAGCGCTTTCATAAAGATCATGTGAAGTCCACCACAAGTAACATGGACCTCAATGTCATCTCTACTCATGAGGGAGGTAACCGTGTTTGTTCTTGGTAGTTGTAGTGTGTTTTTCCTTCTCTTGCATTGCATGGTAATTAGGACTCCTTTGTGACTAGTATGCTTTGCATCCATGCATGTGTAAATAACTAAAAGAAAAACACATAAAAATTAGTCAATGTCTAACCCATCCAAGATAGCTATAAGCAAGGGGGAGTGCTTGAGATGGTGGTTTGGCTTCTCTCAAGGCAAGGGTATGGCTTGTAGTGAGTAAGCTTGGGAGGGGTTCAAACATGACATTGTTAGGTTTCCTTTGTGTCTTGTTTAACATTGCTTGCATTCACATGGCATGGTTACTTTCTTTGCATATGTAATATGCTTATTGCATGCATCATATAGGAAACACAAAGGAGGCTTATCCCACATGGAGATATTTGTGCCTCATGCTCTATATGAGATTACATCTCTATATGTGTGACCAAATGAAAGGATTGTGCTTCATGCCCATTGAGCAAGCTCTTATGAACTTCGAGGTTAAATCTACTCGTGTGCTTCATAGACTAAGGCTCATACATACCCATTTGGATCTTAATTGCCTTAGTTCTTATTTGCTCAATACTTCATTTGGCATTTGCGAAAATTATGAGGCCATAAAGTGCCACTTTTTGAAAAAGAGTGTTTGAGAGTTCCCTCTATATTCCAAATGCGGTGTTTATTTGTGTATTTAGCGATGACACTTGGAAGTTGGAGAAATTTCTTGGTTCAGCAAAAATCCTATTGTGACCGTCTAGTCCGATCACTGGACCGTACATTCCGATCAGTGTCGAGTGCACAGTGTCACGAGTCAGTTTGGTCATAGAGACCAGACAGAACTGTCCTAGAGACCGGACCGTCCATTCTGTGTGGGTCGCCAGTAGATTCGGACCGGACAGTCCGGTCTAGAGACCGCACCGTCCGGTCACTATATTGAAAACGCGAGATGCATTACAATCTATGACCGTTGATTCTTCCTTGATTGGATCTCGGCCGTCCGTTCTAGTTTTGACCTAGGTCAAAATAGCATGAGACAATTGTCTTCATCCTCATTCAATCCAGAAAGCCGAGTTCACGCCTCCGCCATTCTCGCCACTGTGCCGCCCTTCTCCCTCATCGCCGATGTTTCCTCGCCCCCACCATCGAGCTACCTCACCGCCACGCGCTCCACACCTCCAGTGCTGCCTCTCGCCCCCGCTTGTCATCGTGCACAGCACCGCGACCGCATAGCCGCCGCGCCATGCACAACCTGTCGGCTCCACCATGCGCCGTCACCGTGCAGCTTGTTGTTACGCCTGCACCGCCACCTATGCTCCACCTCGCACGCGCACGCACCCAGAGCTGCCCGTAGCTGAGCTCCCCCCCCCCCCCCCCCCCCCCCCCGTACCAATTGCTAAGGTGAAAGATTTCATCTTTCACTTCTTCCATTGCCGACTATTGTACTTCAACATTCCACGGCGGTCAGTTGCGTGACTTTCTCATCTCCGGCTTGGATTCTTCTCCTAGGGTATTGATCTATCTTTCATTAATCGTTTATGTCCTAAATTCGAGTAATTAGTTTAATTAATGCAACTGTAGTTAACTGCCCATTATTAGTTGCATTAATTAGCTAATTGACTCAACCTAGGATGCAATTAATTCCATGATCATCTATTAATTGCATGTCGAGGGTTTGTCTCTTATTTAGTCTATAGTTTAATTAATTGCCTATTATCTGACTGTACACTAGATGACTCGCACCAGCCACTTATAGTCGATGATCACTGTTGTTACTTTGCATATTTGTCTAGTGATCATGTCCTTCATTTAGTGCTAGGATTTCTATTGTACATTCTTTCCTAGCGGTGCTTTGCTGGTAGATTTATACATAGGATTCTATGCTTATCATGTCTATACCCACGTGCGTGCAGTGATAGTAATCAGTAGCAGATGGCAAGATCAGGACAGGACAAGGGCAAGGGAAAGATGTTAGAAAAGCCAAAGAGCAAGAAGAGACTGAGACTAGACCCAGAGACAGAGAGGGCCAGGAGGTTAGCCCAGCACTTAGATGCCATGGAGCAGTCATGCAGGACACCAGGGACACGGCTGATTCTAGAGTCATCTCGTGACACTCAGGGTCTCAGGAGGAGCACCAAACAGAGGACTGCACCTCTGGCTACAGGAGTTGTTCTACCTCCGTGGTCGCAGCGTACTTCGGCTTTTTAGGAGAGGTCGTTGAGAACTGCGGAGGAGGGATCCTCTAGGCAGCAGTAGGAGGAGACCTCATAGTCAGGATCTGAGGAGTCAGAGGAGGAGCTTGAGGAGACTGAGCAGACAGGACCGTAGAGGTCAGCTCACCAGGCAGGAGACTCGAGGTGTACCTATGTAGTGTGAACGAGGAGGTTGTAGGGATGAGCACAGGCAGCTGGGGAGTCGAACATATTTAAGGTTCCTGCAAAGGACCTTAAGGCGCTACATCTAGTCCCCTTCGAGCAGTGGGTTCCGGTAATCAGGGATCCCGCTGCAAGAGATAGGTACTAGACAGGACTCTAGAGGAGGATTGGAGAGGGTCTGAGACGCTACCTTAGCCTGAAGGGCAAGGACAGACTCTTTGTGCCGCAGCAGTACATGACCTACGAGGCCATGATGAGGGCCACCAGCACTGAGATTGACCAGTACTTGCCAGGGCTAGCAGAGCTAGTTACTGCTCCACATAGGTACTTGCTCCACATAGGTACGTTGTGCTGCGATTGCGGGGCCATGTACTTGCCAGGGCTAGCAGAGCTAGTTACTGCTCCACATAGGTACGTTGTGCTGCGATTGTGGGGTTTAGAACGTGTTATTCTGAAGCCAGATCGATTTGTGTGTCGCCTCCGACCAAATCAACATATCTAGAACCTTTTGGAAGATCGGGAACCCTTGTCCACATCACTTTGTGACAACTCTTGGCCAATGGAATACCTGAGAGCATGTGGTAAGGTCCAAGAGGAAAAGAGGAGAGCACTAGGTGGAGATATTGCATATCTTGAGAGTGCTTGTGAGAGTAACAAGGAGCGATCTTGCATATCTAAGGCTAGGATGTCCTTGAGGGTGTGATCTAGGTTGTTACTCTTTGTTTATGGTGAGACCTAGACCGGTTAGATGTCAGTGATCGAGCCTACCGTGATTGGTCGTGAAGGCCGTCACACATTTATACACGATTTGAGCCCGCCGGTAAAAGGGGCATCGATAGTGAGCACCCGTGTCAGCTCGGGGAGTCCAGCAAGTTCTTGAGGGAGGCGGGCTTGTGCTTTGGTAGCAGCAGTGACGCACACCGTGTCTTTACTCTGGGAGTGATTGCGGGCTCGTGGGTGAGAACTCCACTTGGTGGCGGGAGGGATCGGAACTCAGGCAGGAGTGGTCCAACAAGGAGTAGGGGAAGGCGCCATCCTTCCAAGACCTCGGGAAAAAATCATGAGAATTACTTGACCCTCTCTTTACTACTCCGCAATTGTGTGCTCTAGTAGCTACGTTGAATTGTGGCTTGCGTGGGCTAGTGTGTTTGGCTTTCGCGCTCGCTTTTATCATGATGAAGGACCGAGAAGGAGACCAGAGGGGGGTGAAAGGGAGCCAATCAAAATTCTCCAAGAGAACTTGGCCTATGTCCGAATTACAACCCAAACAAACCAGTAAACCGATCACCAAGGCTACACACACCAACATGTGATGTGCTACCCTTCGGAATGATCAACAACAGATGAAACAAAGGTGAGCTCCAACAACACGAAATAGTCAAGAACCTCACAAAATAGAGCTCTCTGGACTACCATCGGCAGTGCCCATCATAGCTATCGGCAGTGCCGGTTGGCACCATCCGCAGTGCCGGTCTTGGGTATCGGTAGTGCCGGTCTACTGAAGAAGCAAAGTTGCTGGAACAAATAGACACAGCGCATCGGCAGTGCCGGTCAGCATATCGGCAGTGCCGGTGTGAGATTCGGATGACCCACCGGTAGTGCCAGACCCAGTCATCGGCAGTGCCGATCGACCCCGATAGAACAGAAAAAAGTTTCAGAATCAAGCAAAAACTTCGTCAAAACCTAATCAAACAAACTCCAAATAATGCGATTTGTGGATCAGTAAATCCTCATCACATCACGTCCCTAATCCTAGAAGATCAACTCAATTGGCTCAAGGAATCATCATGAATTTCAGATCTTGTGCCAAGAATAGCAAAAAGGAAAAACTTGAGAAATCCTTTAAATGATCAAATCAAAGGTGCTAGAGCTCTTGATTTGGTCAGGGACCTATGTAGGATTGATCTAGCTCATCATAGAATGAAGTTTCCCAAGAAATCCGCCCCATAACTCATCCAAAAAGGAGATCAAAAATTCCCACGAAATTAGCTTCGAAAATACAGAAAAAGAGAAATTCAGGATTTAGGGAGAGAGGAAGATCTTGAGCACAAAAATAAATCTCATATCATGGAAACGTGCTTACAAGATCCATAGGTACAAGGCTAGGAAGCCACCCTCTTCCTCTCCACTAAAACATGAAGTCCTCTCCTAGCACTTGAATGAAGTCCTTACACAAGGCTAATGAGAAGAGAGGCCCCTCTTCCACCAGTCCTACCTCTCCTTATATAGGCCCAAGGTCTATTGTCCACATGATAACACTACCCTTGACCTACATAACACACCCACCTACCACCGGGGGCATAATCGTCCATCTTTCGCCTCATCGCTCGAATGCCATTGGACGCTTCACATCTTTGCTTCATCTCGAAGCAAGCTCCATGATGGTGCCACGTGTACCACCAACCACCACCGCTGATTTTGAGGTCCAAATCGGGAAACCGCCTTGCACGCTTCTTAAAGCATGTCTTCTTAATGTCGATGCGTGTCACCTTGTCCCGCGATCCTGACCACCGGCAAGTCTCTCCCAGTCCCTGTCCATCGGGCCCCCTTGTCACTTGCACCGGCATCCCGTTCGCCTTGTCTTGGTCAACACGCCATCTTCATCACCACCATGGTTTTGAGGCTCAATCGCGAAACCGTTCGTGCTTCTTGCCTCTCCACATGTATGGTGTGGATCACCCTTAACTTCACCCGGCATCCCGATCGTCCGGCCCCAAGTCCCCTACTTATGCCCGATCCTCTCGCTGTTGACCGCCAAGTTGACTCTAGTGACCTACACATCATGAGACAAGAAAACACACCTCCAATCTCCTGCAACTTCTCCAACCCAAACACCTACTCGGGTTAGTCATAACAATAACCATGCACACTCATGCAATTCCCAGATTCCCGCATTTCAACTCAAATACCAAATCTACTCAAGTCAGTTACGCATCACATATATTGCAAACCATGGCACATATCCACATGGTTTCTCACATGAACACTAGCATATTTAGGGTCTTGGCCTACTAGAATTGTTTAGGTTGCAACACTTGTTAGACTCAAGTAGTGTGAATTGAAGGCAGTTGGTTTTGTGAGCGGCTTACCAATTCACCCCCCCCCCTCTCGGTATGCCTTCAGACCTTACAAGTGATATCAGAGCCAAGTGCTCATCTTTGAGGCTTCACCGCCTTGAGGAAGGATGTCGGGACAAGTGGGGAATGTTCCTATATTCAACGGGGAGGACTATGCTTATTGGAAGGTTTGCATGCAAGCCTATCTGCAGTCCCTTGATCCAGAGATATGGATGTGAACCTGCTTGAGCCTGATTTTATTAAGTGCAATGCTAAGGCCAAGAATGCTTTGTTTGGTTGCATATCTAAGGATGTCTTTGCTCAATTGGATGCTAGTTCCACATCACAAGGCATCTGGACTGAGATTCAGGGGCTCTATGAGGGCACCAGTGATGTCAAAAAGGAAAGATACTATGTGCTGAAGAACAAGTATGATAACTTCACTAGATTGTCACATGAGAGAGCTATCACTATTTATTCTCATTTTCACGTACTAGTGGAGGAGATCAATGCTCTTGGGGATGACTTCAAGCTGAGGCCTGTTGAGGTGATAAGAAGATTCTTGAGGCTATTCAACGACCCCAAGTATGAGTCCATCATCACCTTCATCTTGCAAGGTGACCTCTAGACCAAGACCATGAAGGATGTACTTGGCAAGATCACTGCCTTCGAGAGCTACCAGTTGGGGATGGATGATCCTCAACCATTCAACCTAGCTCTACCGGCTGACAAGCAAGAATCAAGCAAGAGAAAAAAAACAAGAAGAAGGCAGTCATTGAGGATGATGATGAAGAAGATGATGATGAATGTGACTTGACTGAGGACTTGGCTCTTCTCATGAACAAGATGAAGACCTTCAAGAACAAGTTTGCTTCCAAGTCTAGGGGCAAGTGCTACAATTGTGGCTCAAAGAATCACTTTGTCCGAGAGTGCCCAAAGCCCAAGAAAGAAGCTTTCAAGTCACAGGATTCAAGTGAAGAAGAAGAAGAAGAACCCAAGGCCAAGCAAAAGAAAAAGAGGTTCTTCAACAAGGACAAGAGCAAAGGCAAGGGCAAAGCTCAATACTACAACAAGAAGTTCTCTCACAAGGCCCTTGATGGAGAATGGACAAGCGACAACTCAAGTGATGAGTCCTCTTCCTCAAGTGATGAAGAAGTGGCCGGCCTAGCCATGATCAAGACCACATCATCATGAGCTCTTCCTCCACCTCCTACGTACCTCATGGCCGCGAGCCGACTTGGGGAGGGTGAGGATGAGAGCAGCGATGACGAGGAGCACACGTTTGCCAAGTTGTGGAGTATGCTTGAGCAAGCCCACGATATCACCGTTAAGAAATCCAAAATATTGGATGTGGTAAGAAAAGAGTGTAAGTTGGCTAACGACCCTGTTGTTGACCTTGAGAGTGAGCTTAAGGACCTTGTCACATCTCATGAGGCCTAAGCAAGAGTTATGACAAACTCAAGGGTGATCATGTAGAGCTTCATGAAAAGTACAAGTCCCTTGAGATTACTTATGAGGCCATCAATGTTGAGAACCTTTCCTCTCCCTCCTCTAGTTTCATGTGAGAGTGATGCTTCTACTATATGTGATGAACTAACCACCTCGGTCGAGGTTTCTTCTCTTAAGCCATTTGTTTTGGAGGAATATCACAAGCTCAAGGAAGAGAGTAAGATGGTGATGGATGGCTTCGAGAGGCTCACACATGGTAGAGCCATCCACAAGGAGATTCCTGGGAGGAACCTTGTGAACAATGTCTCCCAACGGGGACTTGGCTCATATCACGGCGCCATCGACATCATACGGATGAGTGATTCCATCCCCGCATGGATCAAACCCCTTCTCGCCGATGACTACTACTGCAAGTGGTGTTGCAAGGATGGCCATGCCACCAAGGATTGTCCTATGGTGAGTAGTTCCTTTGTTTTGCCTAACCCTAACTTGTTCCATGAGAATACCCATTTCAAGCTTTTTAGGAACACGAATGGCAAGGTTAAAGCTAAGGCCTTGGGACCACTAAACAAGAAGAGGAAGGTCAAGAGCATATGGGTACTGAAGGACCAAGAAGGCGACCAGAGAGGGGTGAATAGGAGCCAATTAAAATTCTTCTCAAGAACTTGGCCTATGTCCCAACTACAACCCAAACCCTCCTTGCGACAAATCACCAAGGTCACACACACCAACTTGTGATGTGTTAACCCTAGGAAAGATTTAAAACAATAGGATACATAGCGGAAGCACAAGAGGAACAAAAAGGGAAACAAGGAGGATTCGAGAGATCATAGAACTGAGCCTAACGGATGTTCCGTGGTGCCCGACGGAAGTTCCGAAGCCCCCGATGAAAGTTCCGTCAATCATGGAAGTTCCAGGCGATGGGAGAACTATCACTCATGGAAATTCTATCATTCTTGACGGAAGTTCCATCACTATGACAGAAGTTCTGTCATAGCCACGGAAGTTCTGTCACAACAGCTCCGTTCGGGAAAGAAAATTACCAAAACCCAATCAAATGAACTCCAAAAATCATGAAATTTGGACCAGATGATCCACAAGACATCACAACTCTACTCTAAAGAGATCCGCTCCATTGGCTCAAGGAATCATCTTGAATTTCAGATCTCGTGCCAAGAACAACAAAAAAGGGAAACTTGAGAAATCCTTCAAATCGAAGGTGCTAGAGCTATTGATTCAGTCAAGGATCCATAGAGGGTTATTCTAGCTCATCCTAGCAACAAGTTTCTCAAGAAATCCGAACCAAAAAATCATCCAAAAGTGAGATCGAAAATCACCACGAAAATAGCTCTAAAAACAGGAAAAAGGGAATTTTGGGACACAAGGCTAATGAAAGAGAGGCACCTCTCCCACCAGCCACACTTCTCCTTATATAGGCCTAGGGTCTATTATCCACATGACCACTCTACCCTTGTCCTACATAACACACCCACCTACCACCGGGGGCATAACCATCCATCTTTTTCCTCATCGCCCGAATGCTATCGGACGCTTCATGTCTTTGCTTCATCTCAAAGCAAGCTCCGTGATGGTGCCGCGTGCACCACCAACAACCGCCACAGGTTTTGAGGCCCAAACCGGGAAACTGCCTTGCACGCTTCTCAAAGCATGACTTCTCGATGTTGACGCGTGTCACCTTGTCCCGCGATCCTGACCACCGGCAAGTCTCTCCAGTCCCTGTCCATCGGGCCCCCTTGTCACTTGCACCGACACCCCGTTCGCCTTGACTTGGTCAACACACCGTCTTCATCACCACCACAGTTTTGAGGCTCACCCGCGAAACCGTCCGTGTTTCTTGCCTCTCCACGTGTACGGTGTGTATCACCCTTGACTTCACCCGGCATCCCGATCGTCTGGCCCCAAGTCCCCTACTTGTGCCTGATTCTATCACCGTTGATCGCAAAGTTGACACCAGTGACCTACACATCATGAGACAAGCAAACATATTTTCCATCTCCTGCAATATCACCAATATCTCCACCAACTCCGGTTAGTCATAACCATGATATGCAAACCCATGCAATCCCTGGATTCCCGTATTTCAACTCAAACATCAAATCCTCTCAAGTCAATTACTCATCACAAATATAGCAAACCATGGCACATATCCACATGGTTTCTCAGGTACCTAAGTGCATTGTTGATCTTGAGAGATCGGCTACGTACAAGTGGGTGCCAGCGAACAAGACCTAGATGGTGGTGGTGGTGGACCGAGCGCTTTCATGAAGATCATGTGAAGTCCACCACAAGTGACATGGACCTCAACGTCATATCTACTCATGAGGGAGGTAACCATGTTTGTTCTTGGTTGTTGTAGTGTGTTTTTCCTTCTCTTGCATTGCATGGTAATTAGGACTCCTTTGTGACTAGTATGCTTTGCATCCATGCATGTGTAAATAACTAAAAGAAAAACACATAAAAATTAGTCAATGTCTAACCCATCCAAGATAGCTATAAGCAAGGGGGAGTGCTTGAGATGGTGGTTTGGCTTCTCTCAAGGCATGGGTATGGCTTATAGTGAGTTGATGGAGGTCATCAGGGGACAGGCAGAGGTTCAGGGATAGCAGATGATGATCTTGACTACCCTGATGACTCAGATGGCAGATATGATACAGAGACAGGAAGGTCAGTAGCTAGGACCCTCAGTGTTTCCATAGTTTCAGCAGCTGCCGACTTAGCCAGGACCATTCACTACTTTGATGACAGCTCAGTCTAGCGGGTTGTCACTCTCAGGGGTTATACCGACAGGGGGAGCAGGACAGAAACTCTCTTTAGCTCAGCTCTCCCTCATGTCAGCTTTCTCAGTATCTGCGTTGTTTGTTTCACTGTCACACTCTTCGACTTCGCAGATAGCAGGACCTTCCACCTCTCAGCACCTACCAGTCAGGAGTCTATTCTCAAACATAGTGCACACCACTCGTGTAGACTCTCTGAAAGCTCTAGAGACAGCTACAGCTCCACCTTCCACTACTACAGTCAGCATGCTCACACCATAGGTAGCAGAGGATCTAGTCCGCGGAGGCTTTTCACAGCAGGATGTGGCAGATCTCATCCTTCTTCAGACTTTAGCTCAGGACACCACCGCAGTCACAACAGTAGAGCAGGACAGAGAGTCTGAGTCGCCTATGGACCTTGACTTCATTGAGCAATTGGATGCTCAGGCGGCATAGGCTCAGGGAGCACAGCATGATCCAGCACAGCAGCAGCCAGGAGTAGAGCCCTCAGAGGACGTCGCTGCACCACTTCCTTCGACCATGAGTGCTTAGATGTTCACTTTTCTCGCTTTTTGGTGCTTGTTGCCAAAGGGGGAGAAGTAGTCCTAGGTCTAGGGGGGGTTGGAGTGTGATCCTGCGTGATCAAGAGTAGCATGTATCTAGGGGGAGCATACATGTACATTGGCTTTGGGAGTTAGATACATTTGGATCTTATTTTGATGGAGTTATTTGATGTTCATGGATTTTGATAAGTCATGGTTTTTATTCGCTTGTGTTTGACTCATTTTAATCTCACTTGGTTTATTCTCATATGCAGTGTTCTTTTTCATTAATTACCTTATATGCATGCATATGATTTCATGATGATGATTGCCTATTTGTAATTCCTATGCATTGCCATGCTAATCTATTGCATATCATCATTCATGTCTTGTATTGCATGTCCTTATGTGTTCTTTAATATCCTATCATGATATGCATGCATTATCATCTAGAGTGTGTTTCTCTCTCTTTTCCTTGTATCTCTAGATGATGTTTGTTTGAGTAGGACCTTGTGCATTTCTATCTTATGCGGTCGTGGTTTCTCTCAATCGTAGTGTAACTCTTTTAGCTCGGTTGTTTCTTGTTAAGATTATGATAAGTAATGGTTGTCATCAATCACCAAAAAGGGGGAGATTGTAAGCTTCATGACCATTGATGATTGGATCCCTAAGGTATGAATGTTTTGGTGATAGATGACAACTATGAAATTATGGGCTAATATCTACACGAGTGTTGTCTATGCAGGAATCATCTCTAAACCCTATTACAAAACATAAGGATGATGGTTGGCTTGGCGATTGATGACAAGACCACCAGCATGGACGCTTGATGAGCTTGATGGAGTCCAAGGGTTGATGAAGATGGATCAAGGCTAAGGACAAGCTATGGAGCAAGTGTTGGGTACACTTGTCTAGTTGATAGGGCTTTGAGTCCATAGGAAAAACCAGACTATCAAGGTGGTCTAGAACATTCTCTTAGGTCATGTCTAGTCGGTGATGTGCAAGGTTGCTTGGTGAAATCAGAGGCACTAGTTGACAGTGGAGAAGCTAAGGAGCTGTTTGGAGATGCCAGGAAACGAAGTCAGGCGGGGACAAGGAGTTTCAGCTTCAGGATGAAGTGACCGGACAGAGGGGTTAGTGGTGACCGGACGGTCTGGTCAGTATGACTTGCACAGGACATAGAGGAAGCCAGCGCCGAAATGTTTCTAGAGTGGAGAGAGAAAAGGACCAAATGGTCCAGTCAGCTGACCATACAGTCCGGTCAGCAAAAGTCAGCAGAGGGGTTAGAGATGTTGGAGCTCGAGTTGCAGTGATCGGACTGTATAGTCAGTAGGCCCAGAAAGCTAATTTTGTGGAGCAACGGCTAGTTTGAGGTTGGGAGCCTATATAACTTTGTTGCTGAGGTCTTTGTGATCAATCTTGGCTAGTGCAATACCTGAGAGCATTTGGCAAGGTCCAAGAGGAAAAGAGAAGAGCACTAGGAGGAGATATTACATATCTTGAGAGTGCTTGTGAGAGTAACAAGGAGCGATCTTGCACATCTAAGGCTAGGGTGTCCTTGAGGGTGTGATCTAGGTTATTACTCTTGGTCTATAGTGAGACCTAGACCGGTTAGGTGTCGGTGATCAAGCCAATCGTGATTGGTTATAAAGGTCGTCACATGTTTGTACACGGTTTGAGCCTACCAGTGAAAGGGGCAGCAATAGTGAGCGCCCATGTTGGCTCGGGGAGTCCGGCTAGTTCTCGAGAGAGGCGAGCTTGTGCTTTGGTAGTAGCGGTGACACACACTATGTCTTCACTCCGTGAGTGATTATGAGCTCGTGGGCGAGAAATCCACTTGGTGGCGGGAGGGACTGGAACTCCGACGGGAGTGGTCCAACGAGGAGTAGGGGAAGGCTTCATTCTTTTGAGACCTCGAGAAAAAATCATGAGTATTCCTTGACCCTCTCTTTACTATTCCGTAATTGTGTGCTCTAGTAACTAGGTTGAATTGTGGCTTGCATAGGCTAGTGTGTTTGGCTTCCACGCTTGCTTTTATCATGAACACTAGCATGTGTAGGTTCTTGGCCTACTAGAATTGTTTAGGATGCAACACTTGTTAGACTCAAGTTGTGTGAATTGAAGGCGGTTGGTTTCGTGAGCGGATTCACCCCCCTCCTCCCCCCCCCCCCCCCCCCCCCTTCCCGCTCGGTACGCCTTTGATCCTTACAGTATTGTGACCAACTCTCTCAAACCTCTCATTAGTATGTTTATGGTGACCAACAACTGAGCATTATTTAAAAGCGACCCTAACAATTGATACAGTGAAGGATCCACCGGTGTTCTTTTCATCTCTGATTTATACACTCAACTTGAATTTTATTTCTCCTAATTCTCAATGTCAACCAGCCGTCTCACTATACATCTCTCGGATAAATCTTCCTACGTGTGTGCTGCCATTTTCTTCATTCCTCCTTTTCCTATACGATTCTTCTCATATTTCAAGGATAATTGATATATATTTTTGTGCCTGTAATTTATTCCCTCATTTTAATCTTGATACATGTCAGTTCTTAGAATGCTATTACTAGCAGATGAGTTTGATATACATTGCGAGGTTGAATAAACATTGTTAGTATATATTGCATTGATAAATAATAGCATGTGCGTGTTGCACGTACATAAAATTAGTTTACTAAAATTTCCAAATAAAAAGACTAATAATGGATAACTTTGATATGATTGATATGTTGATGTGGACAAGGGTTCCCGATCTTCCGATAGGTTCTGATAATCTTGATTAAGGCGGAGGTGATACACAAATCAATCCGGCTTCCGAACGACACGTTCTGAACCCCGTAATCGCAGCACAACGTCTCCTCTGGTTATCAACCGTTCAAGAACGATTGACCTCGCCGAGAAGGCTTATTCTTGCCTGCAAATCAAGAACACAAGCAAGAACAAAGAAGAATGCAATCAAGAACGATCTTCTTTGAATAGGGGGCAGCCCAAAGGCCGCAGCGGCGCGGCGCAAAGTGAGCTGCCGCTACAGAGCCTAGGGGGCCTGCCGCGGTTTAAGCCGCCGCTACAGAGCCCCCTATAGCGGCGGTTGACAATGTCAACCGCTGCTATAAATTCCCCAACTTTATAGCGGCGGTTGACAATGTCAACCGCCGCTATTTAGGGCATAATAGTGGCGGTTAAAAATGCCAACCGCCGCTATAAAGTGCCCAGTCTATAAATACCGCGTTCCGACAGCTCCTCTGTTCACTCGAATAGTGGCGGCCCAAAAATTTGGACAAATCATGAAAATCAAAGGGGGAAGGTTTTGAGTTCGTTTTTTTTTTGCAGAAATTTGATCTTTGAGGTAAGGGGAACTCATCCCATTGGTTTTTTGTGTTCTCATTTTGAAATCAAGTAGAATTTTGGGGTTTAAGTTTGTAAGGTTTTCATCAAATTTTAGCTAAATTCATTTGATTTGGATGGTTCTATTTGGATATAGTTGAAGTTTATGAAGGCATACATCATCTCTTTTCATCACTACACAAAAAAATTATTATATCTAGCTGGTTTTATGTCAATGGGAATCTAGATCTAGTTTGGTTTTTAGAAGAGAGAGAAGGTAGTATTAGAGCAAGAGGGATGCTAATTATTTTATTATTTCTTGATAAAAATTAGATAATATATAAAATAATTTAATGCTTGTTTGATTTTAACTTGCATAATATTTCTTACTTAATGTATATTATATTTCAATATTTAAAATTTTAGTGAATATTCAAATTTTTTGTTACACGTAATTAATTAATTAATTTCTAATATTTTTGATAGATTGTGACAAAATTTAAATAATATATAAAATAATTTGATGCTTGTTTGATTTTACGTTGCATAATATTTCTCACTTATTGTATACTATATTTCAATGTTTATATATTTAGTGAATATTTAAATTTATGTTATTAACTAATTTTTGGGTTTTCGTTCAAGGTCGTTCGCGTTGGATAGATCTTGGATGTACGAGGCACCTAGACCGGGTCCAATATTTTTACGAGAAGTTTCTAAATTCATCGAAGCGGCTGCAGAACATGCTCGACGTGATCGGACGACTGATATATATTGTTCATGTTTGATTACAAGAATCAGAAGTTGTGGAATGATATAGAAGTAATAAAGTCACACTAGGTGCGGAGGGGTTTTGTTGAGGGGTACACGAGATGGACAAAACATGGTGAGAACAGTGTGGCCGATATGGAATCTGATGAGCATATTGAAGTTGAAGTTGAGGCTGTCAATTCGCCTCGTGCAGATGCGATGGATTTGCCTGGTGAAGCTGATTTTGATATTGAGGAGTTGTTGTGTCACATTGAGCCATAGGTGTTGATCAATGCTGGTATAATTAAAGGGCTTGATAATTTTCATAGAATAGAGAAGGCATCAAAGGATCTATTATATGATGAATCTAAGGGATGTGGTAAAGAGTTCACCGTGTTGCGTACTGTACTTGAGCTGATGAAGCTGAAGGCCAAGCATGGTTGGTCGGACGCTAGTCTCACAGATTTGTTGGAACTTATTTCCGATGCGCTGCCGAAGCCCAACTTGTTGCCAAGGACCACATACCTTGCTAAGAAGCTGATTTCCCCACTTTCGTTGGGCGTTCAAAAAATTCACGCGTGTCCAAATCATTGCATATTGTATCGAAAGGAGCATCAGGACGCTGTGAGATGCCCAAGGTGCAAATGCAGTCGTTACAAGAGGAACAACGATTGTGATGCTGATGGAGGCGTAAAGAATACAACTAAGGGGAGAAAGAAAAAAAAGGAGTTCTATCAACGATGATAGTGATGACAGTAAGGTTCCTGCCTTAGTCATGTGGTACTTACCCGTGGTCGGTCGCATCAGACACTTGTTCGCCAACCCTAAGGATGCGGCAATGATGACATGGCATGCACGCGAGGGAGATGGTAAGCTCAGGCATCCCGCAGATGGAACACAGTGGAAAAAGTTTGATGAGGATCATCGAGACTTCTCTAATGAGAAAAGGAACATACGATTTGCATTGAGTACAGACGGGATGAACCCATTCGGTCAAATGAGGAATCCGCATAGCACTTGGCCAGTGATACTAGCAATGTACAACATTCCACCACGGTTATGCCATAAGCGTAAGTACCTACTACTGACCACTCTTATATCTGGGCCCAAAGAACCTGGTAACGGCATAGACGTGTTCTTAGTACCATTGTTTGAAGACCTGTAGAAACTATGGTTGGAGGGGGTCCGTATATGGGATGAGTATCTAAGAGAGTATTTCACGCTCAGAGCAATTATTTTTTGCACGGTAAGTGATTCCTCGGCACTAAGGGCGTTATCGGGACAGGTCAAAGGAAAGGCGGCATGTTTCATATGCGTTGATGATACGTCCCATGTGTACCTTCCAGCATCCCAAAAGCTAGTGTATATGCGAAGCTGCCGATTCTTACCAGCAAAACACAGGTATCGCGCGATGGCTAGATACTTTGATGGCAAAGTTGAGAACGACATAGAACCTCACCGTTGTACTGGCAGGGTCATGTTTGACCTTGTTAAAAACATCAGTGTTGTTTTTGGAAAGCCGGTGAAGGGAGTCAAAAAGGGAAAAGGTCTCACACCATTTAAGAAGAAATCCATTTTCTTTGAATATTTCAATTATTGGAAAGATTTGGAAGTGAATCATGCATTCGACTGGATGCATATTGGGAAGGGTGTATTTGACAATAGTAGCAGACTTATACTCGACCAACCCAGTAAGACAAAGGATGGACTTAGCGCACGTAGAGATCTTGTAGTGACAGGAATAAGACCAGAGCTCCATCTGCAAGAAAGAGCAAATGGAAAGTACTTTCTCCCCCCGACAGCCTACACACTTATGATTGAGGAGAAAAAAGCATTCTGCAAGTGCCTCAGTGGGATTAAAGTACCGACGGGTTTCTCATCGAATGTCAAGAATCTTGCAAACATGGAAGAGTTAAAGATAAGTGGGTACAACACTCACGATTGCCACATAATGCTTTCGGTGTTTCTCCCTATTGCTATCAGAGTTGTTAAATCACCATGGCTGAAGTTGGTTGTAACTCGCCTTTGCTACTTCTTTAACACGGTATCGAAGAAGGTGATAATTGAAGACGAGTTAAATGACCTACGGATCCACATGAAAGAAATAATGTGCATACTTGAGATGGTCTTACCTCCATCCTTTTTTGATGCAATGGAACACTTCATGATTCATATTGTTGACCAGATCTCTGCATTGGGCCCCATCTACCTGCATCAGATGTTTCCATTTCAGAGGTTCATGTATATATTGAAACGCTATGTACGTACTCGTTCACATCCAGAGGGTTCTATGATCGAGGGCTACACAACTGAGGAGATCATCGAATGTTGCTCAGATTACATTAATGATGGTAGCAGATCAATTGGTCTCCCCGTGTCTCATCATCAGGGTAGATTATCTAGAAAAGGTATGAAAGGACGTAGATCGTTCATTGACCATGACTTCAAACGAGTGGACCAAGCACATTTCAGCGTATTGCAACAGACGCAGATTGTGGGACCGTACTTTGAGAAACATCTGTTAGAGCTCCTCCAGAACAACAAGGATGCGATGGATAAATGGATCATAGACGAGCACAAGCGCTCTTTCACATCATGGTTTAGATCCCTAAACCTTCCAAGTGGTGAGTCTGTGGAAGAGAAAATGTTGAGAAAGTTAGCTAACCGCCCAAGAAGAACCGTGGTTACCTTTCAGGCATACGACATCAATGGTTTTACCTTCTACACCCAACATAAGGATAAGAAGAGCAAGTGTCAAAACAACGGTGTACAAGTAGAAGCCATTGACGAAGAGGACCAGGCGACCTTGTATTACAGGTACATTGAGGAAATATGGGAACTAGACTACGGTGAAACTTTACAGGTTCCCATATTTAAATACAAATGGGTGAAGCATCCTAATGGCATCGAGGTAGATGAATATGGTTTCACAATTGTTGAACTTAACAATATTGGTCACAAAGATGACCCTTGATACTTGCCAAGACCGTGGAACAGGTGTTTTATGTACTTGATCCAAAGGACAAAAAGAAATACATTGTTGTTCCAGGTAAACAAAGAATCGTTGGAGTGGAGAATGTGGAGGATCGAGATGACTACAATCAATATGACGAGGTGCCATGTTTCATAGATCTGAAAAATATTAAAGTCTTAGAATCAAGACTCTCATTTGCCGGTGGAATGCCCTATATGCGCACAGATCATTGCCAAGGAGAAGTCGTTCAAGGCTAACTCAAGCATCATGTAATTTTATTTTGTTAAGTACCTTTTATTATTCAAACCTTGTATTATGTTCTATGTAATTTATGCTTATATGAATATAAATATTGTGTAACTTATTTAAATAGAGGACTAATACTATAATTTTTAAAAAGTGTAGGTGTGTTTCTGCAAAAATCTAGGACTAAAATAAAATTAAAGTGTAAAAATATTAGGACTGAAATGAATAATATATTGCTAAATGACTAATATATTTCTTAGTGAATATATATTTCTAAATAAATAATATATTTCTTAGTGAAATGTAATTTATTTTGTTAAGTACCATTTATTATTTGAACCTTGTATTATGTTCTATGTAACTTATTTGAATATAAAGATTGTGTAACTTATTTTGTTAAGCATCATGTAGTTTGAAGTTTTAGGAGCTAAAAGGTAAATATAAAAGAGTTTAGGGACCAATTTATAAAATGACAAGAATTAAAATGTAAAAATATTAGGCCCAACTATGATTAATAAAAAGTATAGGGTTGTTTCTACAAAATTTTGGGACCTAACATTAATTTTTATTAAGTATGGGGGCCTAATTTTTATTAATTTTGGGACCTAATATTAGTTTTTATTAAGTACAGGGGCCTAATTTTTATTAATTTTGGGACCTAACATTAATTTTTATTAAGTACATGGGCCTAATTTTTATTAAGCATGAATAATACAATATAAAAAAACACCACGGCTTTTTAGCGGCAGCTCACAAAGGCAACCGTCGCTATTCCTTTTTAGCAGCGGTTGGCTTTGTGAACTGCCGCTAATTAGGACTCCCCCTATATAAGCAATGCGCGGCGGGCCCCTAACCCTAATCTCGTAGTTTGCTTTCCTATGCCATGAGGCTGCCCAATTCTGCCACCATCTCTGAGCGCCGCTGCCCTCCATCTCCTCGTGCCCTCTCCGACACCTCCCCGAGCGCCGTCGCCGAGCACTACCACCATGGGGCCCATCCTCGTCCCCGAGCGCCGCTGCATCGGTCCCCCTCCTCGTCCCCGAGCACCGCCGCCGTCGGCCCCCTCGTCGTCCCCGAGCACCACCGTCGTCGGCCTCCTCCCCGAGTGCCTCGACGGTCCCCACATGGGCCTCCTCGTCCTTCATCGAGCACCGCCGCCGTGGCCCCCCACCTCATCCCCGAGCACCGCCGCCATCGGCCCCCTCGTCGTCCCCAAGCACTGCCGCCATCGGCCTCCTCCCCGAGTGCCTCGACGGTCCTCACGCGGGCCTCCTCGTCCTTCTCCGAGCATCGCCGCCGCGGCCCCCCACCTCGTCCTGAGCACCAGCGCCATCGGCCCCCTAGTCGTCCCCAAGCACCACCGCCGGGGCCCCCCACCTCGTCCCCGAGCCCTGCCTCGACGGTCGCTGCACGGGCCCCCTCGACCTTCCCCGAGCACCGTGCGCCGGCATCCTCCCTCCTCAAACTCGCCAACCATCAGAGGGACTCCCCCTCCTCCGCCTTCTCTCTAGTAAGCGCTGCACCCTCTTCTTCCTCCCCTCTCCCCTCCTGTCCGACACACTGCTACCCGTCGATGACCAGGTGCGCCCTTTAGTGCTATGTGCTATGTGCTCATGTTTTATCCATCAGCTTGGCCCTGATTGTAGCTCTAGCAATTTGGTGTGTATCCATCAGCTCCTGTTTTATCCTTGTCAAATGTTGTTGTTCATTTTTCTGATATATGCCATCAGCTATTGTTTTTTCCTTGTGTATCCATCAGCTCCTGTTTTATCCATCAGCTTGGCCCTGATATATGCCATATACTTGTTGTCGATCTTTAGCTTGCTGCTGTTGTTGATATCTGCTAGTGATATATATGGTTCATTTTGCTGCTGTTGTTGACTGCTAGTGATATATGTTGTTGTTCATTTTTCTGCTATATAAATGTGCAATGCTGCTGTTGTTATGATATATATGATGATATATATGCCATATACTTGTTGTTGATCTTTAGCTTATTGTTGTTGTTGATATCTGCTAGTGATATATATGGTTCATTTTGCTGCTGTTGTTGATATCTGCTAGTGATATATATGGTTCATTTTACTCACTGTTAGCTCAGAATGGTAGATATCAATTTACATAGTTTGTCATTGCTTGCTGCTATATATGCCATATACTTGTTTTCTGCTATATATAAGTGTAGAGAGAATGCTTGTGTGCACCAACCAGGTGCACACAAGTATTCTCTCTAGGCTTTTTATTTAGTAAATTACATATAAAAAGTCTGGAGAGAATGTTTGTGTGTACTGGGTGTCATAGTCTCTCTGTACTTATTATTTACTTGTGGCCATATATATGCCATATTACTTACTGCCCTATAGTCTCTCTGTACTTATTATTTACTTCTATTCTTCTCCTAGTTTCTCTGTACTACTTATCTATTCTATGTAGGTGATTGATGCTCAATGATGAAAGAGGACTAAGTGAGGCTAGTGTGGCGACATGAACCATATCCTAGGATATTGGATATATACTGTTGTACAGGTCAAGGATCTTAGAGCGTTAGAAGGCCGTTGATTCGGCAACCCGCACTGAGAGCAAATTTTGATTTTTTTTTCTATTCTTCTCCTTATCTCTCTATACTACTTATCTATTCTACGTAGGCAATCGACCCATGCTCAATGATGAAAGCGAGCTAAGTGAGGCTAGTCCAGCGACATGGACCATATCCTAGGATATCGATATATGTTGTTGTACGAGTCAAGGATCTTAGAGCGTTGGAAGGCCATTGATTTGGCAACCCGCACTGAGAGCAAATTTTGATTTTTCTATTATTTTGTTTTGTTTTCTTTGTCTCTATGCTTGATGATGAAATGTGCATACTCTTTATTTTCTAACTTAGTCGTCATATCTAACATTAGTTGTCAAAGTCTTCTCGTCATGATGGACAATATGCCCTCTCAAGAGGAAGACGCCCTCAAGGGGCACTCACAAGTGAGGTCGTCTTCAGACAATGAAGGATCAAGCGAACATTGGGAAGAACCAAAAGATCTGCATCCTCCACTACCAAAGGAACGTCGACTGGGGAGCCCGGATCCTGATTTCGTGCCTCAAGATGAGGTATCTTGTCAAATATAATTCTCTCATTTGTTCAACTAATTTGTAAACTAAAATCTACTACTTATATCCTAGGGCCCCCGATGAAGTGCCCGTCGGCTATTTGCAGCTGAGGCTATGACAGACGAGGCCCTCGAGCAGCAAGTGGAAGAGGTGCCTGCCTAAGTTGCCACACAGAAATGCAAGCGTGGTCAGCGCTCCGCGAACAAGGCAGAGGGCATCTACGAGGTTACTGCACTAGACCCCAAAGATGGAGACCGATTGAACCCACTAGTGTCAATGCCAAATGGCGGAACCGTTGCGGCAAAGTGGTGAGGGACCATTGCAAAATCACGTGGCATGTCCACTCTCAATCACATCTTTCGAGATTACAAGTCCAAGCTCAACTGCCAATACGCCAAGAAAAATTGAACCCCATTCGACAAGCATGGAAATATTAGTCAGCAGGAATGGGATGAGTTTGTTGAGCAGAAGACGAGATGTGCTTTGAAGGAGCTCAGTGAAAATATGGTTGAGCTAAACAAGCGAAACAAGATCAAGGCACAGTTAGGTCTGGGTGGATATAAAAAGAAGATTCCAATTTGGAGAGAGCAGGAAGCCAAGCTCCACGCAGAAGGAAAATCTGATCCATTGCCAAATACCAATGAGCGTACCAGGAACTGGGTGTATGGTCGCTCTTAGTTAACCAAAGAAGGAGAGATCATTGTGAAGGATCACGCGACAAGTGAAGTCGTGCAATCCTTGAAAGGCCTCATCACGGCATAGACGGAGGTTGGTCTGTTTACATCAGAGAATCACAAGGATGAGCTAGCGAAGGCTATTGGGACCAAAGAACATGGTGGTCGAGTACGAGGAGTGTCATCATTGGCAACATGGAAAGAAGGTTTCTCTGAAACATCCTCACACCTCTACAAGAAGCATACATTGCATAAGAAAGAGTAAGAAGATAAAGCCAAGGAGGATTGGAGGTGACAAGTTATTTTGTTTGCTATCGACAAAGAAAGCAGTCGTTTGGACCCCAACCTGCAGGCTGTGGTGGATCCCTTCTTACGTGGTTCATCCACATCCACGCAGCCATCCGTCTCCACGCAACCATCAGTCTCCGCTCAACCATCAGTCTCCATGCAATCAGAAATGGATGACATCACTGAGGATACTCCTTGCGAGTTGCATGTGCCATTTGGTTACAAGAGCAAGATGATGAAGGTTGTATCGGGCACGACATTTCCAGGAGAGATGCTCCATAATAGGGATATCCCCCCAGGTTACGTGCGCGTCACCGTGTCAGAAATAGTACCTGGCTATGAGGACAACGAGATCGAATGCCCGATACCTGATGCGGGTATAGAAACTCTCCAAGATGCCCTCAGCTCTTTCATTATTTGGAAATGTCATGAAGTTGTCCTCTCACCACGAGTTTCTCCACCCCCGTTGTCTGGGCACGGGTCCTTTTATGTGAGCCAGCCAGCCAATATAGGTGGGCAGCCGTCTCCTATGTCTATGGCAGCCTCGGGAAACAAGCCTCAATCTCCTCATGCGGAAGCCGACTCAACTCACAGTCCTATAATCTATAGTGACAACAAGCCTCTTCCACAGAGTGTTCAGCCTCGGGAAACAATTCAAGTTGAGCCTCCGTCAATAGCTGCTACGGTGGTTCAAGTTTAGGCTCCGGTAATCCAAGTCCAGCCTGCACCAGTTGTTGTCAAGGCTTCGGTAATCCCAAAGATGATTACTGGTTTTGTCAAAGAGCCAAAGGACCCAAAAGCAAGAAATGATGTTGATAAGTACTTGGCTGGATTGAAAAAACATCTAGCAAGCACCGGTAAGCTCGTCATTCAAGAACAAGATCCTCGGGATAAAGTGTCGTACGATGATCACATTTTTGACAATCCTGCGGATGATGTGGACTACACGACATTCAAATTGGGTAAGCCCCTTATATCAAATAACATGTACAAGAACCTGCCGTGGGAGATGCGAAAGTTGCATGACTAGTACATGATGGCATCGAAGGAAGAGGTCACCGCAATCACTTGTAGGATTCCAACTGATGTGTTCAATGAAGAGGACGGTGAACAAACCTTAGGCCTATTTTGGGAGGATGTCCACATAATGTTTCGCCTAGGCAAGATGGACATCACCTTCATCACCTTGTGGTGCATGTAAATTTCACGTTCGATCTACTTCGAATTTCAAGCACAATTCAATATATTATCTTATATCTTTTTTTTTGTAGCATGAACTCTTTTTATCAAACAAAGAGGGTTGATAGAAAAGATTAGAAGGTGGCCTACGTCAACCCGAACCGTATCAACCAAAGTATTATAAACCCAACGGTAAATCCAGATCACTATCCGGATAAGACACCAACAAAGATAGGTGAAATGAAGGCAATCATGAGAAATGAAGCAAGGACTTTGGTTATAAATTATTTATGTGAGTGCTTTCTAAAGTGGCAAGATAGACAATGCATCTTAACCCCCTACAACTTCAAGTAAGTTGGACTACTACTACCTTCGTCATCTATCATATGTTAAAGTTAATTCCAATCATAAGTAACTTGTTATCAACATTCTTGTAGCGATCATTGGATCTGTTTTATGATAATTCCCAAAAATGGGTACCTTCACATGCTAGATAGTCTCGACTACGACAAGAAGTTGTACAACGACATGGTGGAAGTCATAGATAGATAACAAATTACTTTGTGTATATGAATTGATAACGTTAATATCATCTAATGATGCTTTTGTCGACTGTTTAGTGCTTATGAGAAATATGTCATAGCGGGAGGGAAATGTCATCCAAAACGGAAAAAGAAGATGTACTTCCGTCATCAGTTTTGGGTAAGATTTATATGCCTAGCATACTAGTCTTTATCGTAGTATCCATCATATAAAGTGTAACTAACTTGTGTTCTCTACTACATAGTGCTTTAAGCAACAAAAAGGTAGTGTGCATTGCGACTACTACATGTGTGTGTTTGCATCTAGCTCTTCATCTTACCTAGATCATATCGTTGAGGAGTCTAATGAAGAGGTAAGTTGATTTTATTTATGTCCATTTTACTTTCCTCGAATGGTGAAGTTTTGAGATCTCATATTAACATATTCTACTCATGTGACACAGAGAGCCATAAGGAAAAAGGTATAATGGACTGCAAAGATGAAGAGGAACACCGAGATCAGAAAGGGTATGATTCCTCAATCATGCGTTCACTTGAGTACAAATAACATGTATCTAGTTGTAGCTTCTCTTTATCGTTTTATGTTGAGAGAGGTAATTACTCCAGAATGGAAGTGTTTTGACTCAAATAATGAACTAGCAACAAAATATAGGTCCCTTTGTGACTGGGCTAGTTCAAGAGCACCATATGAGCCTAATGTATCGAAAAAAGATGATGACAATGCATTAGGGTTCATATAAAATATTTTGTAAGCTCGATTGAATATTTTGATGACAATGTTTATATATTCAATGATGAGATGTAAATATCTGTGATGAGATTGTAAATACTTGTGATGACATGTTGTAAATATCTGTGATGAGATTTATAAATTTTTATGTATGCAGAATCTGTGATTTCTGTATATTTGCTAAATCTTTTTTTGAAAAATAACAAGTAGCAGCGGTTGATGTTGTCAACCGTCGCTACTAATAGTCAATAATAGCGGCAGTTGAAGATGTCAACCGCCGCTACTAATATGTATATAGCGACGATTTGTATGGGCCACAGACCACCCGCCACTACAAACGTATATTTATAGCGGCGTTTGCGTAGCGGCGAGGTGACCTGCCCGCCGCTATAGGCCCTTTCCTACTGCCGCTACAGTGTCTTTTTGTTGTTGTGATAAAAAAATCGTGTACGGCTTTTGCTAAGCGTTACAAGGATCATCTTTTTGTGATGGGATATGCCGTCATGCTGCAGATGTTTGATATTTACTATGCTATTTCAGTTTCTCAGCTTTGCTTGTCTCCACACTGTGTATTTGGAATAATCCCTACTCCACTGGGCATTGCCTGGAGCATTCAAATCCGATAATGCACCTAGCCACATCTCCAGGATAAATCCATTTGAAGACAAATGTGTCGCATTCGAATTTTGAAGCTCTAGCTGAAAGGAGCACGAAACATAAATTCTCGATTCAAATATGACTTTGATTTGCTCTCGTGAGGAAGGACAAGGCGGAAGAAGGCCGAGGGGTATGTGGACTGTGGGCAGAATAGCGTTTCTGATTGTATTGCTGAGACCCAAACTGATTTTTCATGGCTAAGGCCCAATGAACATTGCTAGCATCACTACGGGAAAACGCTGCTTTGCTGAGTGCCCACAACTTTACCGAGTGAAATATATCGGGCACTCAGTAAAAAGATAGTTTGCCGAGTGCCACACCGAAGGACACTCGACACACATAAAACACATGGTAAGCTGAGACTTTGCCGAGTGTCGAACACTACGGGTCTCGGTAAACAATGAGCACTCGGCAAAACCCATCCTCCAGACTCTCGGTAAATAGCAGCACCATTACTTCGATAACGGCCAGCTAGTTGTTTGCCGAGTGCTATGAAAAGACACTCGGCAAACGTGACTTTTTGCCGAATATTTGAAGGAGGCACTCGGCAAACATATATTTGTTTACTTTTTTTGGCCACAAATTTTTTTTGGAGCTCACAGGTAGCTCATGGTATTTTTTTTTTGAAATTTAGTATTTTTAAGATATGTTTGTAATATTTATTCAATTAATTTCATAAAATATATTTTATGGAGAAAAAAGAAATTTAAACTATAGGTAATTCGAATGATGGAATGTACTGAACTGAAATTTGAGATTTATGTTTGTGACATCAAAGTGTTGTCGTATCCAAGTAACAAAAGAAATTTTTTATGAATCTTACACATAAAATATCAATATGAATGTGTGGTCAAAAAATTTTCTTTAAATTCTATAAAAAGGAAACGAAGTCAAAAAAATTATGAGAATTGCCATAGGATCATCATATCATATGTAGGTGTTATAGTAAAATATTTAGAAAGTTCCATAAAAATTATCACGCACACGATGCACATAACGTAGAATCTCCGAATAAGAAACATAGAGTTCCAAGTAAGCTCTTAAGATTTTGGATAGATTTCAAAGTTAAATTTGAATTTTATTTCAAATACTTTTTGCTGAGTGCCTCCCTGGTGATACAAAATCTTAACTTATTTCAAAGTTAAGATTTTGTATTGATAATTTATAAGATAATTATTGTCATGATAATTTTTTTTATTTTTTGAATTTATTTTATAAATCTAAATTGTTTTTTAAGTAAATGAATTTTTTTTGCTGAGTGCCTCCCTGGTGATACTCGGCAAATACTTTGTTTGTCGAGTATTTTTTCCTGACATTTGGCAAAGTGTTTGGTTAGCGAGTGTTTAGATCAGACACTCGGCAAACAGATCTGAAAATTGTTTACCGAGTGCTCGTTGACCTGGCACACTTAGCCGAGCAACGGCGTCTTCTCTCTCACTCTCTTCTCTTCTAGTCTCTTTTCTCTCGCTCTCGATCTCTCTCGCTGCCGTCTGACTCCCCTGCCGCATGACTCATCGCCGCCATCCGACTCCCCCTGTCGCTCGCCTCCGTCCGACTCCTCCTCCGTCGCTCGCCCCCGAGCTCCCCGGCCCGCCGTCCAACTCACCCTCCACCACTCGCCCCTGAGCTCCCCGGCCCGCCGTCCGACTCTCCGACGCCCCTGCTCGGGTCCTGCTCGGCCGCGCCAGGCGTCGCACCTAGCCAGGACCTTCTCGTCCGTGCCCGGCCCCGAGCTCCTCGACCACGACGTCGGTGGGCATCAACCTAGCCCTTACCGTGCTGCTCGTCGGGGCTGACACGCTGCTCCACCACCGCCCGGCGTATGTCGAGGTCTACTCCCCAGCGCCGGCCCTACGCGCCGCTCGAGCCGTGGCTCTGCACCGCGTGGCGCCGCTCCGAGGAGGACATCCATGTACGCATCTTCGTCTTCAGCTGGAAGCCCCTCTCATCCCCTGCTTCACGACTCTATTCCCCTTTCCCAATTGAGTTCCGTTTCCTAACTCCATGGGGCTTGTGTGCTCCTATGTTTGTACAGCATCAGGGTCTTCACCACGGCCGTGGTGCTTGGGGTCGGTGTGCTCCTGCCAGTGAACTTCCTGGGGGACGAGCTACGGAATATCGACTTCCACGACCTGCCCAACAAGTCCGTCGATCTCTTCAGCATCTCCAACATCCAGGACGGGTCAAAAAAGTGCGGAATTCGAGCACACTCATGCTTAATTTGATGCTAAAAATTTACTACTTGATGATATGCATTATTAGTCACGACTACTAGTTGTAACTTTAATTATTGTTTGGTTGAGGAATGGGACTTGAGTACTTGAGTTGCTTCTCTACGAGTCTACTGTATTGATGTCTGATATGTCTATATTATGGCTCAACAGGCCACACAATGTTATTACCTTTCATACCCGTGCCAAGACGACGACAATCTTGTAGACTGGGATGTTGTATACAAGGTTTTACCATGCAGTAAACTCCCTGTTCCAAATGATGTCGATTACAACATAGACCCAAACACATGTCAAGAAGATGAGTTCTTTCAAGACAATAAGTTAGAAGGGAGTTTTGTGATAGAAATGTTCGGGATGGAAGTCGACAATGTAACGGTTGTTGATGAGGACGCTAGAGATGAGGTTGATAATGCGGATGACATACAACTTCTTGAGCGATTACAATTGGGCTCTGATGAGGACGAGGAAGATGAGGTTGATAACGTCCTCGATGATGTCGATATGGCAGATAGTGATGATGAGAGGAATGATCAAGTTAATCCTAATGATGATTATTATTTTTAATAAATGTATGTTGTATATTAATTAATTTAAAAATATATGTTGATTATTTTTAATTCTATATTTTTACTCTCTTTTTAAAGTATATATGTTGATATTCTTGCTCATTTGAATTTGATTTGCAGATGATTTGGTAAATATGGTGGGTGGATTGAGGAGGCTCTCGAGGAAGATCAGCTCGTTGTATAGTGGCAGGGGAGGTGACGACGAGCAGGCTGGAGCTGGTGGAGCTAGAGGCAGGGGTGGAGGTCGAGGTGGAGGCAGGGGTGGAGGTCGAGGTGGAGGGAGGACAGTAGCAGCTGAGCCCTCGTGTTCGTCTGCCAACATAGAGGAGGAGGATCTAGAGGTGGTGTAGCCGCAGCAGCAGTTGGAGGAGGATGACGAGGAGATGGTGCAGTCGTAGCAGCAGCAGAGGAGGACAAGGAGGAGACACAACAGGAGTCGGCGGGGGGTTCTGGCTCGTCTGGTGCGTCCTCTATCTGGCAGCGAGGTCCCTCTAGCCTCCCTAGGCGACCGATAACTGTGCACCTACGTCTGATGATTAAGCCCGCTGGGTCACGGTACATAACTATAGATATTATTAATTCATTTGTCATTTCACATATTGTTAATCTCATCGAAAACCAACAATTGTTTGTAATCACTTTCACAGCAGCTGGGAAATTGTCGAAGACCCAAGTGGTGAAGCGCGCGTGTCCAACGGTATCCTGTGTCTCTTGTTGAAGTTACACTGGCCTGGTATGGTGCACACTGCTGATGGAGACAGGCCGTGTACCACGTTTGACCGCTACTACCTCGCTCCGGATGCTGAGCTCCACAACAAGGCGGAGCGAGTTGTGGCCGAGTTGTGGGTAAGTCTTGCCGCACTATATTGCCGAACATATCACATTCATATAACATTCTCCAAATACTGATTGATACATCGTGTGTATATGCAGGATTTCATCAGATGCCCGGTGGGTCTGGAGGCACGGGGTATTCAACAAGCAAAGAGAGCCTGTCCGAAACTTGTGACGGACATGATTTATGAAGCACGCATCCAGGTCCAGCTAGCAGAGGAGAGTCAGGCACGGGACAGGAGGGCCCAGGAGGCGCTTGAGACAACGGTCTTGAGACAGCAAGAGACGTTGTCGCAATTCCTCGCCTACATGCAAGGTCACTCTCAGCATGTTGGACACGCTCCTCCACTTATTCCTCTCCCACCTCTTCCTGTCTTTACTCCACCATTGCCTGGACTGTCTGAGTCTCCTGTGAGTATCTTGACAATCTTATGATTTCTTTATATTCTGTTCTTTGTCTTAGATTATTACTTATACAACACTAGATAACCACAAACACCTTAGAAAACTTAGAAGTTTATAACTTATAACTTACAAATACTTACAGAATCTCCCTTCCTCGGCGGGGGCGTCAAATAATCAGCCAGGAAATAAAAAAGAGTTGGATGCAGGGATCGCTCGTAGCCTCTTCGCACGGACCGGAGTCTTAGTCACTTCTCAGATATTTCTACTTGTCATCGTATGAACTTATATATTTGAGTACTTGTTTACTTGTAAATTTGTAAACTTGAAGACTTCACGACTTTGAACCTTTTCATGCTTATTTGAGGACATGAGTTTGTGTTTTCATATCTATGATATGTCTATGAGTTTATTTGAGATATATGCTTGTGATGGTATTGAGATTTATGTCTGTGATATATACTCTGTGAAAATGTAATTTTTTTACTATGGGGACAAGGAAAACAAAATAAAAAAGAAACTGGAAAAAGGGTTTGGGTCAAGGCACTCGGCAAAACCTGGTAGCATTTGCCGAGTGCCTTGACCAAGGCACTGGGCAAAACCTGGACAAATTGCCGAGTGCCAAGGAGCAGACACTCGGCAATATTGGACCATTTACCGAGTGCCTGGTCGACGTGGCACTCGGTGAAGCTTAACATGTTTGCCAAGTGCCTGGTCAATGAGGCACTCGGCAAACTGTTCATCAGCCGTTTCCTACCGTTACTTGCTTTTTTTTTTGCCGAGGGCAAAATCTTTGCCGAGTGTCCGACTTTTGACACTCGGCAAAGACTACTCTGCCGTAAGACTAGCCGCCGTGCGCTCTTTGCCGAGAGCTGGCACTCGGCAAACCGTTTGCCGAGTGCTTTACCCACCTTTGTGGAGTGCCCTTGGCACTCGGCAAACATTCTGTTTCCCATAGTGCATGGTTTTGATCTTTTTTACTTTGTGGAGTCGGAGTACTGAGCCATAACCACCAAAGGTTTGGAGGCAGAATAACCTATGTACGATGCCACTTAATTTAATAAGGTGTAAAGATTAAACAAGATGGTCGTCCACCATAGTTATTCTGCCCACGACACTTGGCCCAAAGTCGGACTGGTTTCAGACTCGAAGACAACTTGCATCCTTTTATTTAGTAATTTTATGGTTGATGCCTCATCACATTGGTTCTTATACTTTCCAAAGAAAAAAATAAAGTTGAGTCAAGAGTCCGGTGTTAGGTATGTAGGATCGACTAGATTCAAATTGAATCACATCACATACCTTCTTTAGAAGGGTTGGCCATCAAAACTGTTTGATGATTACTGTCTAGTTCTTCCCTATGTTTAGACTGAGGATGTAGATTGGATTTCAAAGAGTCACTTCAATTCTTATCCTTTGGATAAACCTGTGCTTCTCTTTTATAACCCCAGCCTACACAGGGGAAACCAACATCACATAGGTCGGTTCTCACCCACCGATCAGGGTGAAAACCCACAGTAAGTCAACTGATTTTGACTTCTGTCAAAACCAGGTAATTTGAACTCATGGTTTTGAAATAAATTAAATGCACTATTTCATTTTATTTGAATCTGTGTGCTATCTTCTTTTCAGATTTTTAACCATAGATCATTTTCATTATTTCCCACATTCTCCCCCTTGATCGTAAGGTTAAAACATTAAAAGCTTATTTATCAATAAAATAGTATACAAAGACAAGAATTACAACGGTCAATTATACAGTACTGAAGCAATCCAGTGACTATTGCACACTACTCCATATCAAAATAAAACTTCTTTATCTTTAGGAGCTCCATTAACTTTGCTCATGATACAAAACATATTGGCTCACTTCTCGATAAATAGTACATCAAGAAATAGATTACAACAGTCAATTAAGTACTATTGAACCAATTGACTATGGTTCCTATTATATCTCAAAATGAACTATCATTATCTCATGGGGAGATGATGTCATCACAATTCTAATTATTCCAAGATCATAGGTAGTTCTATCAAACCCATGCCGGCAACATGATCTTTAAATACATTGGGTGGTGGACCTTTAGTAAGTGGATCCGCCAACATGAACTTTGTGTTCATGTACTTTAAACTTATCGTCTGATCTTGGATTCTATCTTTCACAATATGGTACTTGATGTCAATGTGTTTGGCAGCACCACTTGACTTGTTGTTACTTGAATAGAATACTGCAGGCTGATTGTCACAGTACAATGTGAGTGGTCTTGATATAGTACCACTCTCAATTCTGGGATAAAATTCTTTAGCCATACTACCTGTCCAATGGCCTCATAACATGCCACAAATTCTGCCTGCATTGTGGATGATGCAGTAACAGATTGTTTGGAGCTTTTCCACGAAATTGCTCCTCCAGCGAGTGTGAAAATATAACCTGACGTGGATTTCTTAGTATCAACATAACCCGCAAAATATGCATCTAAATATCCAACAACTTCTAGGATATCAGATTTCTTATATGTGAGCATGAAACTTTTAGTGCCTTGCAAATATCGCAAAGCTTTCTTAATAGCCTTCCAATGATCAAATCCTGGATTGGATTGATATCTGCCAAGCATCCCAGTTATGAATGCTAAGTCAGGGCGAGTGCACACTTGTGCATACATTATACTTCCAACTGCTGATGCATATGGAATTGATTTCATTTGCGTAATTTCATAATCATTCTTTGGACATTGAAATGTTCCAAACTTGTCACCCTTGACAATAGGAGCAGGCGAAGCTGAACATTTATGCATATTGAATTTCTTCAATACTTTCTCAATATATGTCTTCTGACTTAGCCCGAAAATCCCATTGGATCTATCTCGATGAATCTTTATTCCCAAAATATAAGAAGCTTCACCAAGATCTTTCATATCAAACTTTCGGGAAAGAAACTTCTTAGTTTCCAACAACATATTGATGTTGTTGCTGGCTAAAAGGATATCATCAACATAAAAGAACCAAGAATGTACAATTACTCCCCCTGAACTTAGAGTATATGCAATTGTCCACTTTATTTTCCTTAAAACCAAATTGTCTGATAATTTGGTCAAACTTAAGATACCATTGTCTTGACGCTTGTTTCAAACCATAAATTGATTTCTTAAGCCAACATCCCAAATGTTGTTTTCCTTCCACAACAAAACCTTCTGGTTGAGCCATGTACACATCTTCATATAAATCACCATTTAGGAAAGCCGTCTTTACATCCATCTGATGTAACTCCAAATCATAATGTGCTACAAGCGCCATTGTAATTCTGAATGAGTCTTTTGAGGAAATAGGCGAGAAAGTTTCATTATATTCTATGCCTTCCCTCTGAGTGAAGCCTTTTGCTACGAGTCTTGCTTTGAACCTTTCAATGTTGCCATTGGAGTCATATTTTGTCTTGTAGACCCATTTGTAGCCTACTATTTTGGCTCCTTTGGGAACTTCTACTAGGTCCTAAACTTTATTTGTGCTCATAGACTTCATTTCTTCTTCCATATCATTATGGCATTCAGAAGCATATTCTCTGTTCATGGCTTCTTTAAATGAGGTGGGATCATCGTCCAACACCAACTCATCCATATTTTCACTCATATAAGTGACATAATCATTTGAAATAGCAGGTTTTCTAACTCTCTGTGACCTTCTAAATGGTTCATCATTATTAGTCACAGGTAGAGATTGCTGAGTCTCAACATGAGGTAAAGTACTTGGTGTGACATTTGAGGTGACCACACGAGTCTCAGCAAGGATTACATCAATAGTCTTATCAACTGGAGGTGCAACATTAATATGTATCGGGAAAAGAGATTCTTGAATGATAGGCATTAAAGCACAATCACATTTTTCTTCAAGATCTATTTTCCGTGATATCATATCTGCTTTCATCATCTCATCTTCCAAGAACACAGCGTGTCTTGTATCAATGAACTTAGTAACTTGTTCTAGACAATAAAAGCGATATGCTTTAGATTTTTCAAGATAGACAATAAAATGGTAGCTGACAGTCTTGGGGTCTAATTTGCCCATATTTGGATTGAAAACTCTAGCTTCTGCAGGACAACCCCAAACATGAAGGTAATTCAGGGTTGGTTTTCTCCCAGTCCATAATTCATATGGTATCTTGGGAACAGACTTACTGGGGACTTTATTCAAAATATGGCAAGCTGTTTTAAGAGCTTCCATCCACAAATTAATGGGTAGAGTGTAGTGACTTAGCATACTTCGTACCATATCCATAAGTGTGCGATTTCACCGTTCAGCCACTCCATTTTGTTGAGGTTCACCTGGTGCAGAGTATTGAGCTTTTATGTCATTTTCCTACAAAAACTTTGCAAATGGTCTAGGAACTTGGCCATGTGGAGTATGTCTCCCATAATACTCTCCACCACGGTCAGATCTAACAACCTTGATCTTTTGATCATGTTGATTCTCCACTTCAGCCTTAAAGATCTTGAACTTATCCAATGCTTCAGATCTATCCTTTATAGGATAAATGTATCCAAAACGGGAGCAATCATCAATGAATGTTATGAATGAACTATTACCATCCACTGAAGTAACATTGAAAGGTCCACAAATATCTGTGTGGATAATTTCCAAAACCTCTTGGGTTCTTATTGCACCTTTCTTTATTTTCTTGGAATATTTTCCTTTGATGCAATCAATACATTGATCAGCATCCTTAAAATCCAAGGGTTGGATTATTTGTTCTTTAATGAGACATTCCATTCTCCCCCGCGAAATATGGCCTAAGCGATAGTGCCATAATTTCAAAGACGTCTCATTATTATTTCTTTTATGTTTAAAGCATCTTTCAATATTTAGAGTGGAATTAACATTATTGATGGCATTATTTATGGAAATAAGGTAAAGTTTGTCTTGTCGGATGGCAAGACCAACATTATTTTCATTATACATAATTATACATCTCTTATTTTCAAAGTTACATACAAAACCATCATCATCCAAACATGATACAGAAACTAAGTTTCTCCTCATAGATGGTACATATAATACATTATTGAGTTGAAGCTTAAAACTAGTATGAAGTGTAAGTGTAACAACACCAATAGCTTCAGCTTCAGCTTCAACTCCATTTGCCACCCTAATTCTTCTTTCCCCTCTTTTTAGGGTCCTCTTGGTATTGAATCCCTGTAAAGAGTTAGCAACATGAACGGTTGCACCTGAGTCAATCCACCATGTGTCGGTGGCATAATCAATATCCAAGGATTCATCTATAAAAGTAATAAAATTATTACCTTTCTTATTTAACCACTTGAGGAAACCAGGACAATCTTTTCGAAAATGTCCAGATTTGCCACAAAAGTGACACCCATCATCTTTCTTTTCATCATCATTATCTTTATTGGGATTTCCTTGAGGCTTTTTCTACTGGCTCTATTTTGAACATTCCCCTTTATACTTAAATTGAGGCTTTCTAGGCTTAAGAATTTCCTTCATGAATTTCTTATATTGCTTTTTTCAAGAGATTTTGAATTGATTGATATGATCTATCCTCTCAGCCTTAAGCATTTCTTCCTCTTGTACACACATGGCTATCATTTCATCAACACCCCACTTAACTTTCATTGCATTATAGTTGACATAAAAGGAGAAAATTCAGGGGGTAAAGATGACATTATGAAGTGTACAAGAAAACCCTCAGAAATTTCCATCTCCAAGGATTTAAGCTTTGAAGCCATGTTGCACTTTTTTATAATATGCTCCCTCAAACTTCCTGTTCCATTATATTTTTCATCTACAAGCCTCTTTATAAGAGTGCTTGCATAAACTTTAGAGGAACCTTTAAACTGATTCTCAACTTTAGTGAGATAATCTTTGGCTGATTGAGAATCAGGGATCGCTCCTCTTGTAGTTTCAATGATAGAACTTTTAATGACCATGAGGCATTTACGATTCGATTGCTCCCATTCCATCTTACTCGCGATATATTTTTCATGAAGAGTTGCATAATTTTCAGAACCTTCTTTAGGTTCCTGAGGACCAGCATTATTGAGAGCATAATCAAGATTTAACAGAGCCAGAGTAATCTCTAATTTCTCTTTCTAGGAAACATAATTACTCCCATTAAGTTGCTCAATGTCGTTTATTATACCGGCAATATTAGCATTAAAGGATGCTGCATACAAATGGAGGAAAAACATTAATGAGCAACATCAAAACTTCTTTTATTAATCAAATTCAAATCAGCTTTGGCCAGAAATGAATAAGACCAATAAAATTTTATGAAAATTATTCATTTATTAGCTTTGGCCAAATAAAATAAATAAAATTCACACTTTAATAATATGTCTCAAAAACTTCTTTTATTTAACTAGTCCATATCACCTTTGGGAAGAAATGGGCCAGAAAAATAAAGTATTCATTTATCAGCTTTGGCCAGAAAAATGAATAAATTTTACACTTTAAAAGAGACATAAATAACATATTTAATAAAAACAATATTATTACAGCAGAAACATAAAAAATAATATTTAGGGAAAAACTTAAAAGCATAAGGCAATGCCCAACTTAAATATTGCCCAAGATTTATTAGCAATTTATTCAGAATCATTAAATTTTAAATTTGAATTCAAATTCAAAATATAATTGAATTTAGAAATTCACAAAAGAAAATAACAAAAGACACTATTCTCAATAGGCCGCAGCAATCAAATTCCCCCACCGGCCCGACTGGCCCGCTTCACCCGCCGCCCTTCCGTGATCGTCGATCTAAATCAGACGGCCAGAAAACATTTGCGGTGGAATATAAAACTTGTTTTCTTCTCCCCCCGCTGAAACCCTACTCATTTCTCCCTCTCCCTTTCTCTCTCCACACGCAGCGGCGGCCGAGCGTGAGTGAAGAGCCGAGCGTGGCGGCGCTCAGCCGGGAGCATGACGGTGCTGGAGAGCTCCCCTCACCGGAGCACGCGTGCGCCTTCGGCTGGTGTGCGGCTCCGTCGAGCGGTGCTCGTCGGCGCCCTTTTTGTGCCAGATCGACGGCGCGCATCACTGGAGAAGATCCCAGCGAGGGCGACAACGATGCTGATGGCAGCTTCGCACGGAGGGGCGCAGGAGCGACGACAGCCACGAGTGCTCACAATGCGAGCATCCGAGGGTGCTAGCCGTCGTGCGCACTTACGTGCTTGTGCGGCAGGCAACATCGAGAGGTGGCCATGAGGTCGCCGCCAAGCATGACGACGGCAAGCGCGGCCAACAACTCCATCAAGTAACCTACCGCCTTTACCTTTAATGCTAGGGTTTGATCTTTATGGGAAATCATTCGGGGATTAGGTTGTAGCTAGGGTTAGGGCTCCAAAATTGGGGGAAAAGAAAAATTAATGTTTTGATGAACAGATCCAAATCCCCTCCATCTGCATGCTTAAAGACATAAACCCGAAGCCATAGCACATAGTTTCACATAATCATAGCATGCTGCTAGACATTTAGCATTAAACAGTAAACTATTGAGCATGAACATGATGGCAGGATGAAAAAATTAACCAATTTTGCATCCAAAATTTAGCATGCAAACATGAACAATTGTAACTTGGGCACTTTTGCATGTAATTGGGCACGAATAGGATTCAAAATAAGCATGGCTCTGGTGCCACTGTTAGGTATGTAGGATCGACTAGATTCAAATTGAATCACATCACATACCTTCTTTAGAAGGGTTAGCCATCAAAACTGTTTGATGATTACTGTCTAGTTCTTCCCTATGTTTAGACTGAGGATGTAGATCGGGTTTCGAAGAGATCACTTCAATTCTTATCTTTTGGATAAACATGTGCTTCTCTTTTATAACCCCAGCCTACACAGGGGGAACCGACATCACATAGGTCGGTTCTCACCCACCGATCAGGGTGAAAATCCACAATAAGTCAACTGGTTTTGACTTCTGTCAAAATCAGTTAATTTGGACTCATGGTTTTGAATTAAATCAAAACCACTGTTTTATTTTATTTGAATGTGCTCTCTTCTTTTCAGATTTTTAACCACAGATCATTTCCATCATTTCCTACATCCGGTTCCTTTCCTCCATAGTTCCTATGCCATTTTTCATGAGCGCATATACATACACTTAGACTGGACATCGGTCCCGCACAACACTTCGTTGCATGAACTGCTCAGAAGCTGCACCGGTGTTGTCTTGCTTTTCAATTTTATATCAAGTTTCAGAGATGACTTCTTATGAACTCACTATAACCGGATGTTCCAGTCCCTAGCGCTTGACATTGTTCATTGCATCAATCTGACGGGGTAAAAGAATCGTAGCTAGACGTTCCAATCCCTACACACCATGACGTTTGTTGCATAACTCTGATCGAGTTAAAGAGACAACGTTTCAATTCCTAGCGCTCGACACTGTTCCTTGCATGAACTGATCAGAACTCGTCACTGTCGTCTCGCCTTTCGAACTGATCAAGTTCTGGAGACGACGTACCACGATCTTGACATCTTATAACAGGTCCTTGATATTCTTTGGCCTCTTCACGTCCAAGCGCATCATGGATTTTAGCCGTTCGGCCACCTTCCACAACGTAACGCATGCATCAGCCATGAATCTTTATCTTTTTTTTCGTTGAAATTCCAACATGTATGGCCTATATTGCTTAGATGCACATCAGTATGGTCTTCTTTTCTCTCAAGATACATAGGGTTTTTGGACTAAAAGATGTGGTGTATTTATTGAACTCTACATAAATAGCGTTGTTGAAGTCATAGATTCGGTGATTAGGATATGGACAAATATGTGCAAGGTCGTTGGGATTTGTTTAGAAGAAGTACATGGATCTCCTGATGGGTTTGACAAAAACAAAAAGATTGCATTGCGTTGTTAATTCTCCTTGTTCCACATGCACAACTAACAAAAAAAAACGCTATCTACTATCTACCTGAAGGTGTATTTGTTTTTTTTTTGTCTAAATTTTAGTGGGATCACATTAATCATTAAAATACTACATATAATTATTAAATATATATTAAATATAAAACTAATTATAAAATTAAATACGTATCAACGTGATAAATTCATTAAACTTAATTAAGTCATCATTAAGAGATATTTACTGTAACATCATATTATCTAATCATAACCTAATTAGTTTTAATAGATTTATCTCGTTATTCAGAGGGAGGATTATGAACTAGGTTTTACCAGTAATCTATATCTAATACTCATAATTAATATCATAATATTCGATAAGACAGGTCTAAAAATCAAAGGGGTGAAAACGAACACACCCTAGATATTGTTTTCTTTTTAAATCCGTAACAACACACGAACACTTTGCTAGTTTTTAATTAAAATATGCTACTCAATTTTGAGCGTCTAATAAACGTTGCAGCACAACCTGAATATGTATTAGATATATAGTTAGCTCATTTCCAAGAATATGTTTATTGTTCATGCAAGAGGAAAATATAGTCTTCATGGCTGTTGACGAATACACAGTAATGAACATCTCATTCAGCAACTTGGTACCAGTACCACATATTACAGTTCCTGACCGCTGTTATATACACAAGATTTTGTGATTAAGTGAAGGTCTGCACTACCGAATGAATCACGCCATCCTAGCCTGTGTGAGAGACTGAGATTTGGTACATGGTTAAAGGAGTATAAGGAGAGCTGTTTAAAGGATAAAGTAGATAATTAATTAATTACAGTGAAAAATGCAACGGCTAAGTAACGTATTCTGTGCCCTTGCTATTGTCATATCTGCAGATCATCCAGTGACAATTCCTCAGTTGATAACATCTTTAATTTCTGCAAATATGACACACACAGAGCATCAAGTTACCAGGTCCAACTAGTGAATTGGAAAGAAGACTTGAACAATCAGCCGATTAACTTACAGTTATGAACTGCGGTGGATTATCAAGACTAGTGGAGCCAAGGATGATTTCTCTCTTTAGTTTGCCTGTTAGCTTGTGAGCAGCACGTAACTGATTCACATAGGGGACATGGATTGAGGATACGAAAAAAAATATTCATTATTTCTGATTTATTAAGTTAGAGGCCTCATTTAAATATGAGAACATTAACCAAAGAAACCAAAGGGAAAACATACCTCAGATCGAGTAGCACCCCCAATTACAAAGATAAACAAGCGTTGACCCAACTTTCTGAAGTCACTTGATGCATGCTTCAGCACAGAGTCGCTGTACAAATCCATATTACTCACTGAGAAATAGTTGTAACCTAAACTTTAATCACATCCACTAGACTAAATAATTCATGTTACCGAGCATTATACATGTTCAAAATATGATTAAAAAGTATATTTTTCGTATATCCCCCAAAAATCATATTTCCTCAAAATGGCTGTCTATGCATGTTTGGTGAGAATGTCACTTGTTTGAAAATAGGGAGTATTGAAAACATTTAAAAATTGCATGATAATTTTGTTGCTTAATGAATGCATTTCAATCTTATAAAAATTGCATGATAAGAATTGCATTTGAATATTTTTGCTTTATGGGTGTAGGGGAGCTATTATACTTTCTACTCCCATTAGTCCCATGTGTAGTTACTCCCACATTTGAAAGACAATATATAAACAGACAGTCAAACAATTACCAAGATGCTGAGGACAAGTCCAGGCAGACAAGAAAATGAAGTATAACAGAACACTAACCTTGAATAACCATCATCAGAGTTCCGAGGTCTAGCCCATGTGCCACGTATTCTCCTAGATCTCATTGATTGAGCTGGTTGATGAGCTGGGCTTGTTTGGGCAGATACGCTGCCTGGAATTCCACGGAAACTGGGACAAGGGTCATTCATGCAGTGGTACTCATCTTTTGGTAGCTCGCCCTTAGTTTCTCGATTAAATCCTACAGAAAATGCAAGAATCACATAGATAAATATATTATAAAAAAAAAGATTAATCCAACTAACCAGAGAGCCATAAGACAAACGTTTGGAAACTACACTGGAGATACTAATTTTATAATCAACTTGCATGTACTATTAACAAAATTATTACTATTATTAAGAAACAGTAACACCCTGGTCATGCATACAGCCTGGACTATGAAAGTGCTTAAAACAACTTTACTTGGATTTTTGGGATTACAGAGATTCATGAACAGGAGAGCCATCGATCTCATATTTTATGGATTGGAAATGCTGTACGTACTTCCCAGTCATCCGACCAGGCCTTCTGACCAGTGTTAACAATTGTCTAATGCTCCATGTCCACGGCTGATTAGCACTAATCGTATAGCCAGGTTGGATGACCCGGTCGTATGTATTGCAGTGATCTTTATGGATAAGAACGATACAAGACAATATTAGCAACAGCTATAGGTGAAACCCAACGGACTGACATAGGTCGTTGATTCAATCCGTCCATTGGGCTAAGGTTTATTTACAAATGTAGCAGAAGCATACAAAATACATCAGCTGTCATGTGGGGCCACCACTACAGCCGCCGGGGCTGAGGATTAGGGATTAGCTATGATATGAGATCTTTTGCTTTCCTTTCTTTTAGGAGATTTAGTTCCCATTTTCGGTTGGCCTTAGGCCTATTTATATTCGGTGTAATCAGACTTGAGGTTTAAGCAAGATTATTATCTCCCAATCCCATCTCTTCCTCTAGTCTCCCTCCTTCACCATTGGGCGACCGGCCACAAACGCCGCCGCCCCTACCAGTTCTGGTTAGGAGCTCCGTAGGCGGGGCGCTGCTGTCTTGAGCGTTGACGCCCTTGACAACCTGGTATCATGATCCAGGCGTTCCTCTCCTACTCCACCCGCTTGTCGCACCACCCTGCTGCCGACCCCATCTGCTCCGATGGCAAAACCATCCATGGCCGAGATCGCCACCCTCCTCCGCGCGCTGTCGACCAAGGTCGACGGGCTGCAAGGGCAGGTGGACGCCCTCCAACAAGGCGCATCCTCCAGCGCGCCGTCTAGGCCGCCGCCGGCAACCGGCGAACACCACAACAACCGACCGCCGCGGTTCCAGAAGATGGATTTTTCCAAGTATGATGGGAAGTCCGATCCGTTGGCATTCATCAACCGCTGCGAATCATACTTCCACCAGCAACGCATCGTCGAGGAGGAGGTCTGTATGGCCTCCTACAACCTCCTGGACGCCGCCCAACTGTGGTTCATCCAGGTTCAGCGCGAGAAAGGCACACCGCCCTGGCGGCGCTTCACCGACCTGCTGCACCTCCGTTTTGGCCCCCCTCTCCGCTCCAACCCCCTGGGCGAGCTCACAACGTGCAAACGCACGGGCCCTGTCGTCAAGTACCAGGAGCATTTTGAAGCCCTACTTCCTCGCGCGGGCTATCTCACCGAGGCACAGAAGGTGCAAATCTTCACGACGGGGCTCCAACCGCCACTCAGCCTCGATGTCGAGATCCACAACCCGTAGTCCCTCGCCATCGCGATGAGCCTCGCCCGCAAGATAGAACTGCGCAACCAGTGCGACTCGCCGGCGCCTGGGTCAGCCCTTCACCGCAGTTCTCACCGGGGCATCCTACCGTCCCCGCCCCAGTGCCTAGCGCTGCCCGCACCGCCACCGTCGCCCGCCCTGCCAGCTCTTCCAGCGCAACCAGCGCCCCTCTCGGTGGACGGGCGCCCTATCAAACGGCTGTCCCAAGCCGAGATGGAGGAGCGCCGCCGGCTGGGTCTTTGCTTCAACTGCAACGAGAAGTTTGGGCGCGGCCACAATCGCGTCTGCCAGCGCATCTTCCTCCTCGACCTCGCGGAGGGGGACGACGAGGACACCGCCGCCACGGAAGAGCCAATGGGCGACGAGCCCATGATCTTGGTGCTAGCGATCTCTGGTGTCCGCACCCGTGAGACGATGCAAATGGGCATCAACATCGGCGGCGCCTCTTTCCTTGCCCTCCTCGACTCAGGCTCTAGCCACAACTTCATCACAGAGGAAGCTGCCGCCCGCACAAACCTCGTCCTGGTTCCCCAGGGCGGCATGCGCGTCACAGTCGCCAATGGCGATCGCGTACAGTGCCCAGGTGTCTACCGCTCCACGCCGTTTGTCATCGAAGGCGAGGGTTTCTCCACCGACTTCTACGCCCTCCCGCTGGCCGGCTATGACGTCGTGTTGGGCACACGATGGCTGGCAACGTTGGGGCCCACGCCCATCCTGTGGGACTTCAGCACCCTCAGCATGGCCTTCTGGCACTGCGATCACAGGGTGTGTTGGCAGGGCCTCGCAGGGCCCCCCAGCCCGCTTCTGGCGCTGAGCGACGAGGACAGCCTCATGCACGCCGTCATTCACGAGTTCGCGGCAATCTTCGAGGAGCCGTCTGGCATGCCACCCCCGCGTTCCCGGGACCACCGCATCACCCTGGTCCCCGACGCAGCACCGGTGGCCGTCCAGCCATGTCGCTACCCGGCCGTACACAAAGACGAGCTCGAACGCCAATGCGCCACCATGCTCGCCCAAGGCCTGATCAAGCGAAGCACGTCGGCGTTCTCCTCACCAGTGCTGCTAGTCAAGAAGGCTGACGGCTCTTGGCGCTTCTGCATCGACTATCGGGCGCTCAACGCGATCACTATCAAGGATGCCTACTCGATACCGGTCGTCGACGAGCTGCTCGACAAGCTCAAGCAGGCTCGCTTCTTCACCAAGCTCGACCTACGATCGGGCTATCACCAGGTACGGATGCACCCCGACGACATTGCCAAGACGGCATTCCGTACACATGACGGCCTCTACAAGTTCCTCGTCATGCCGTTTGGGTTGTGCAATGCCCCAGCGACATTTCAAGCACTCATGAACGACGTTCTTCAGCCATTCCTACGCCGCTTCGTCCTCATCTTCTTCGACGACATCTAGCCGCTCGCGGGTGGAGCACCTACGTCACGTCCGCGCCGTATTCACCGTCCTGCACCAACATCGGCTGTTCGTCAAGCGCTCTAAGTGTGCGTTCGGGGTAGAGTCCATCTCCTACCTCGGCCACATCATCTCGGCCGCCGGCGTGGCCATGGACCCGACTAAATTTTAGGCTGTCACGGAGTGGCCTCGCCCACGCTCGATCAGGGCTGTGCGCGGCTTCCTCGGACTCGTGGGTTACTACCGCAAGTTCGTCAAGGACTACGGCACAATCGGGGCTCCGCTCACCGCATAACTGCGCAAGGACGATTTCATCAGGTCTGAGGAGGCCTCAGCGGCGTTTGAAGCTCTGAAGCGCGCCGTCATCTCAGCGCCTGTCCTCGCCCTTCCCGATTTCGCCAAGCCGTTCATTATCGAGTGTGATGCTTCTTCGCATGGCTTCGGTGCAGTCCTGCTGCAGGACCAGCATCCGGTGGCGTTCTTCAGCCGGCCGGTTGCGCCACGCCACCACTCCTTGGCCGCCTACGAGCAGGAGCTCATTGGCCTGGTGGTGGCCATCCGCCACTGGAGGCTATACCTCTGGGGGCGCCGGTTCCTCGTCCGCACTGACCACTTCAGCCTCAAGTATTTGCTGGACCAGCGACTTGCCACCATTCTGCAGCACCATTAGGTGGGCAAGTTGCTGGGATTCGATTTCACCGTCGAGTACAAGGCCGGGCGCACCAACACCGTGGCGGATGCCCTGTCCCGTCGCGACACCAATGAGGCAGTGGCCATGGCTGTCTCTGGCCGCACTTTGACTTCATCAACCGCCTGCGCGCTGCCCATGATGACGATCCCGCCCTGCGCGCCCTACGTGACGAGATTGCTGCAGGGCAGCGAGCGGCCCCGTGGTCCATGGTGGACAGCATGGTGGCGTTCTCAGGCCGCCTCCACATTCCGCCGGCCTCCGCCCTGCTCCAGGAGTTGCTAGCCGCCGTGCATGAGGACGGCCATGAAGGGGTGCAGCACACACTCCACCGCCTGCGCCGTGACTTCCATTCTCCCAACCTTCGCAGGGTTGTCCAGGACTTCATACGAGCTTGCGCCACCTGCCAGTGCAACAAATCCGAGCACTTGCACCCAGCCGGGCTGTTTCTCCCGCTGCCGGTGCCCACGACGGTATGGGCGGATGTCGCGCTGGATTTCATTGAGGCCCTGCCTAAGGTGAACGGCAAGTCGGTCATCCTCACCATGGTGGATCGCTTCAGTAAGTACTGCCATTTCATTCCGCTCGATCACCCATATTCAGCGGAGTCAGTGGCCCAGGTGTTCCTTGCGGAGATTGTTCACTTCCACGGGGTGTCGCAGTCCATGGTGTCGGACAGGGACCCGGTGTTCACTTCTTCGTTCTGGCACGAGCTCATGCGTCTCACCGGCATCAAAGTGCACATGACCTCGGCGTTTCACCCACAGTCCGACGGACAAGCGGAGGCCGCCAACAAGGTCATCGTCATGTACCTCCGTTGCTTGACCGGGGACCGCTCGCGACAGTGGCTGCGCTGGTTCCCATGGGCAGAGTACGTCTACAACACCGCCTTCCAGTCAGTGCTCAAGGATACGCCTTTCCGCGTCGTCTATGGCCGTGACCCGCCCACCATCCGTTCATGAGTCGGGCGAGACACGGGTGGCAGCTGTCGCCCGAACCATGGAAACCCGCGACGAGGTCCTCGCCGATGTTCGACAACGACTTGAGCAAGCACAGGCCATCTACAAGAAGCACTATGACAGACAACACCGTGATGCCTCCTTTGCGGTCGGTGATTGGGTCTGGTTGCGCCTTCGCCATCGCGCGCCTTTGCCCCTTCAGGTGGCTCCCTCGGGAAAACTCCGGCCACACTTCTATGGCCCATACAAGATCATCGCCGTCATCAACGAAGTCGCGTACCGTCTGGACCTGCCGCCGCGCGCCCGCCTGCACGATGTCTTCCATGTCGTCCTCCTGAAGAAATACGTGGGCGAGCCGCCAGCCGCACCCCCGGCGCTGCCACCGATCCACAATGGTGCCGTGGTGCCGGAGCCCGAAAGTGCGGTACGCTACCGTCTGGCGTGCGAAGTGCGCCAGGTGCTTATCCGCTGGAAGGGTGAGCCCGCTGCGTCTGCTACATGGGAAGACATCGACAACTTCATCACTCGCTATCCCTCTTTTCAGCTCGAGGATGAGCTGCTCGTCAAGGGGGGGAGAGATGTCATGTGGGGCCACCACTATAGCCGCCAGGGCTGAGGATTATGGATTAGCTATGATATGAGATCTTTTGCTTTCCTTTCTTTCAGGAGATTTAGTTCCCATTTTCAGTTGGCCTTAGGCCTATTTATATTCGGTGTAATCAGACTTGAGGTTTAAGCAAGATTATTATCTCCCAATCCCATCTCTTCCTCTAGTCTCCCTCCTTCACCATTGGGCGACCGGCCACAAACGCCGCCGCCCCTACCAGTTCCGGTTACGAGCTCCGTAGCTGGGGCGCTGCTGTCTTGGGCGTTGACGCCCTTGACATCAGCAATGCAATAAAATATGTCAGTAATTTAGAAACAAAAAAGTGACAAATTATAACTAAGTGAAAGTGTAATAACTAACAATATTTAGGACGTAAAAAAAGATAAACGCAAATGGACAAGGCAAGCAAGGTAATAATAAATTTACGCCCCTATTAAGCATATGACTGTTTAGATATCATAGCTCCGGAATGTGTTTGATGTTCGTACCTCGAGGATAGGATAAAATCGAGATAGCATCCACGTTGACTCTTCCCCAATTCGTTCCTTTCTAATACCATGCTTTTTCTGATTTTCATGAAATTGAGTTAACTCCTTAGATATTGAAGTCTATAGGATCTGAAACAAAACTAAAAGACTGATTGTGACAGCAACGACCTTATGAAGATCAAATTTCAAGGAAAAGCCCCCAACTGAAGAAGACTTTTTCATATCCGGTCCACATAAGCAGCACATATAGTTTACCACAATCATGTCATCAGCAGATAGTCCGGCAAGCTGTTAAAGAAAATGAATAACAGCAGCAGAAACCACCACAAATCCATGTCAGCATCTAACTGATCAAACATGGAACTGAGACACCATTTGGCAATTAACTACACAATGGACATATATTGGACAAAACCTAATCAAGTGAAAAAATATATAAATGCTTATACTTCTATAAGTGATACAGAATCAAAATGGAAAATAAGATGAGACAGAAAAACGAATTTACCTGCATCAGCTTTGAACCTTTCTCACTTTCAAACTTCTCCGGGTTGATTGAAGCATAAATCATTAGTAGACGCAGCTTATTTTCACGACTTACATCCTGCAGTAAGTAAAGAATCATAAATGCCGTTAAAAGGTTTGAGTATCCCACAGGTTGTAGTTCAAAAAACACTTACCAACCGTGTCCGCAAGAAATTGATAAGTTCTTTTGTCCCAGCATCACCAAACAGAAGATCTTGCTCAAGCTGTCCAACATCTTTGAGATGTTGTTCTTTGATTATTTTACTGAGTTTATCTGCAATCTGTATTTGAAATGAGTAAAGGAGATATTTTTTTCAGCAACTGCTATTATCTTCCAATGAGGTTCTAATTTAATGATTTCATGATACATTTGGGCATTATTTAAAATGCCTATTTACGTGGCCACAATCTCATCCAGCTTGTGCTTGTTTGAACAATACTATATGTGCAATCTACTCCCTGGTTGAAGAGTACTAGAATGCTTAACATAATTCAGCTTCCAGCAGCATCATACACCAAAACTATATCTATTGCAGAACCATTAGCATTTGTCTATCATATCAATAAATCTGAACTTCAGAATTCTCAATTGAGATTTTCACTGTGGTTTGCATCACTTAACCAGTGAATGATAGATAAGCTACAATGTTTTTTAAAGGGCTAATTGCAAAAATCACCCTATAATTTATTTGAAGTTTGAGGTTCCCACCCATAAGTAATTTTGTTGCAAATCCCCACCCACCGAGTGAGTTTTGTTGCAGAAACCATCTCAATATGCACATGTTTAATTAATTCCACATATTTTTGTTTATTTGTAGTCAATGGAGTTCTTATCAAATATACAAAATTTTGAAAGTATAATCTTCATGTTTTTTAAAGAGAATGTGTAGCAAAAATGCCAATTAAAGTTCGAACGGTGTTTCACAAACTTTGAGATTTGGATATATTTTTCATAAAATTAAGAGCAATTAAACACAATAATTTTTTTAACAATGTTAAACTTATAACTTAGTTTATTTTTTAAATTTATATCAATAAATAAAAACATATGAAATCATCTAAACATGTGCGATCTGTGGTGGTTTTTGCAACTAAATTCACTCGGTGGGTGGGGGTTTGCAACAAAAGGTTTATGGTGGGAATCTCAAAATCTAACTAACTTATGGGTGGTTTATGCAATTATCACATTTTTAAATGTTCGCAGGAGGAGGGATGTAACACAATATATAAAAAAAAACTACCTCAACATGAAGGGTAAGCTTGTCAATTTGATCACTGTACTGTGGAAGAGCGTTGGACCATTTTCTGCAATTGTTTGGTCGATAACTCTCCACCAGACCTGAAAGAACACACCCACATGCAAAAAAAGAATAAGATAATTAAACAACAAAACTGGATCCTGCAAAAAAAACTTTATTGTTGATTCGTCAAAATATTTATCATATGTCCATTGGGAAATGACAAGCATCCGCCTACAGGCTGACACCACACCACCAAGCCATGCTAATTCATTAAATAAATCAACTGGAAACCCAAGCATATAGCCTAGAATGGTTTGACTGATAATTGTTTGGGAATACATGAAGCACTATTCATAGATCACAACATAATTAGTAAAAAAAGTTTCCAGCCCAGTATCAATTTAGCAATAACATCTTAATGACACTTTCGTCACCATGATATCCACAAATAACCAAACAATATAATTCTTCAAGTAGTTTTTGACCACTAACCACTACTGTGGCCTTGACTAGATAAATAACATATATAACTAAAAATTTTGAACTATTTGCCTTTTTTACTCAAGCCACAAACTGAGCGCTTTCAACTCCATGCAAGCTTTCATAATGAGTAATAAAGAATTAATATTTTACTTGTAATACATTTTACCCTATTGTTTTTCCTCTAACATCTACCAGTGACAGAATGTAAGTAGATTAAGTGGAAAAGGCTGGCAGGGAAACAAACCCATCCAAGCATATATGTTGTGTGCATAAATCAAGAAGAGGAGAATTGGGGAATTAGAGAAGTAAGAGAGGAGGGAGGAGGGGAGCAACAGCCCTAGGGCTGCTGTCCTAGGCGCTGGAGGAGGGAGGCGGCAGCATGGTGCTGCCGCGGCGGCGCTAGGAAGCGGCGGTGGCTGAGAGAGAAGAGAGAGATTAGGGTTTAACCCCTTAATCCTGCTTGTCCTTTATTGATAAACTGCCTCTCTTTATATAGAGAGGACATAACTTGACCCCTAAGTAACCTATTACAATATGGAAGGTCTTAGATATAATATTATCTAACTTAATGGGCAAGGATCTATATGCGGGCCGCTGCTACAGTAAAGGCGGTACTGTTCACACACGTGAACAGTACCCGACTTTGTTAATGGGCCTGCCCTTTGGGCCTCTAGGCAGCTCAACGGACCATGGGCTGCATAATGACCATAACAATATAGCCTTTAAAATTTTATATACACTTAAAAAGAAGGGAGCTTATGAGCAACACATGAATGTCAAATGCATATAAACAGCAGCGATATTATGTTGTAGCACCACAAATAACCTTCAGAACACTCAGTTATCCATCAAATTTCAAAAACAAAAAATTCTTAAACAAACCTTTCCTGTTGAAGTTGGGCTGCTTTATTTTTTGATACAAAATTGGTCATCTTTTCATGCAACCGTACATTAACCTGCAACATTGATGTCATCAATTTAATTGGCAAAAGCATACAGAGTAGTTAAACACCAAAGTGGCAATAATCTTACATCAGCTATATGTGCATGCTGAAGCTCAAGCCACACTGGATCATGATCCTCCAACAAAACCTCCTTTCTCTCATTAGCTGAACCATTCTTACTTGGAACCTATTGGTTTAGAGTTGTATGAAAAATTTAAGAAATAAGCATCAAAAGCATGAAAGAACTGTACTTATCCTCCAACAAACCTCATTTTTTATCTCATAAGCTCAAAATTCTCAATTGGAACCTATTAGTTTAGGGTTGTATGCAAACAAGCATCAAAAGCATGGAACTGAACTTGTGGTAAGCCAGCGGAGTACGAAGCAAGTTACTAATAAGCTCACCTCCTGTACATACTTGTTGCCATCCATACACAATAGATCATGGCACATAGCATCATAGGTCCACTCATGAATAATTGGTGCAATCTATAGTTCTCAAGAAAAAGTGAGAAATCAAATGATGCATCAGCTGTATTCCATGAGACAGGTGGGAATATAAATCCTACCTGATCTATCGACCGGTCTACAATAAGCAATTCACACGTTTCTGTTTGCGGAAATTCAGGTATTGTAGACTTATATCTGGAGAGGCAATTCCACACAGAAGCAGCAAGCTTTGTGGGGACTAAGTCTCGCAGTGTTGTCAGAGTAGAAGCATCGATCGTCCTGGCCACACGGTAGTGCACACGAGGAAACTCCTAAAATAGATGGAGACAGTCTCAAAAAACATGAAGAATACATGATAATTTGGTAATTACAATAAAGTAAATTATAATGATTCTTCAAGAGCCCAAATTTATCTTGCCCATTTCGATCATTTCCCTCCATTATTGATTCTAATCAATGAAAGAATTATTTGTCAGATAGACTCGTTGCTAGTTGTCATTTATTGGCAAAACCACTGTTAATCCAGCACATGACCTGTGCATTGAATGTTGAAACTTGAACGTACATCTCAGGATTCTAGACACCATAGGAATGAATCCCTTAGGATTTGGGGGGATAAGATATATGTTTCATTCATCATGCTTCCTTTCAAAGAATCGATACACAGGTGGACCCGAACCTAAAAAGAAACAATCATACCTATCATATCAAACTAATTACTTTAATTTTATCACTAAACAATGTAACTAACAATATTTCATCTCAATCCCAAAACAAACCTATCTGACTAATGAAAAACATGTGATACATAAGCCAAGGTACTACCCTAATGGGCCTAAATAGAGTGCACTTGACACAGTATGGTTTTTTAATTCCTTGTCTGGTAATTGTAAACTATCCCCATCATTTCAGAATTATGACCCAAGTAACAGTGCACACACACCAATAAAAATCAAACAAACATGCAGTATAAAGACTGTAAATAGCAGCGAATGGTAAAACCTACCCTCATTGAAGCAAATACTGTAGCAATTCGTGTGGCCATCGTGTTAAGGCATGCATTGTACTTATGTGAACCTTCCGCACTTTCACTGAACAACTCTTCTAGTGCCTTGTCATTGTCAGTTATGAAGCCCTGTACACATTGAAACAACAAAATTTGAAAACAAAATTCAATCAACATTAAGTTATATTCAGTTTCTGTTGGGATTACTACTACAATCTAAAAAGTTTAACGCTTGCAAAACAGAAAAATTACCTGACTATCAATAGCAAAGTACTCCAGGTTCATCTGCGGACATTGAACAGAAGTCAGATAACAGGAAGTTGCGTCTGTGCAATAATCTAATAAATGAGCACGCAGGAAACAAATGGAGCCAGACAACCTCACTGAGTGCACCAATACGTGTTAGAACAGTCGAATCTTTTTTTATATGAGCTACCAATTCCCTCTGTACAGGAGAACTGAAAAAGACATAAGCTCTGCACCAAGTTTCATAATGTATCAGTGCTTAAAGCTACAAGGCAATGCCCATCATTGAAGATATTATTAATCACATACTTTTTATACAATGGATTTTTTCCTGACATGTCGGACATGAATATGCGAACGCTGCAATATCATTACAGTGAAATGGTTACAGAACTGCATGATAAATTTCAATACTAACAAGGAAATATAAAGTACATTAGTCACAACAAAATACTGCCATGTGCATGTGTAAGGCATTAGAGGCAGGAAATAATTTTTTTCCCAGTAAACTTAAAGGAGAGTTCAGTGTACAATATTGTAACAAAAATGCATTATTTCTGAAAGAACATAATTTATATGAGATTTTTTTTGTTCTATCCACAAAAAGAACATAGTGTTGACAGCAACTCAATTAATAACCTGTCATAAGTGTCAAAGAAGCATAAATGGAAATTCAAAGCTACCTCACAAAGTTATTACAGTGCTGAGAATGCAATAAAGTTGTGATGAGAAAGAAAATCATAACTAGGATATATAGTTTACTATTAGGAGAAATAAATCATACATTCTAGTAAAATTGACCAAGAATACTGGTTTTAGGAGGTCTCAGAACTATAGAAGCAAAAGAGGATTAACAGCCATGAGATAGCTATATCAAGTAGCAGTACTTAACACAACATACTTTTCTTTAGTTGGCTGCATGAAATAAATTGCATCCATAGAAGGCAACGGTTGCCTTCGTTTGTACAGGTCCTCAACCACTGCAAAAATAGTTGTCGATACTTAATTTGTACACTTGAATGTATACATGGTAGTCCTAGTAAGAGACTCTAGCAACAAGATTATAAAAAGGAAACATTTGTTTCAAGGAATTCCATGTCCAAGGTCATACAACTTTGAGGAAGCAAATGGTACATCAAAGATGTAATACATTGACCAAAAAAATGTGGGAAAGTTTTAATTTAGCGGAGGCCCGAATTTGCAGTGTCCTGGCTAAATGCAAGACTTGCGGTGTGCTACAGCTAAAAACACGATTTTGGAGTATCCCACAGCAAATTTCCCTTATACTATATATCTGATGTAGCCTAGATTTACTTTATTTTGGATGCACTCTTTTTAAAAAGAAAAACAAATGGATACAGTATCTCCTTTTTTTTTTTTTGAAACGTAGTAGTATTTGCACCTTGTGAAACAAAATTAGCTACAAAAGGCTGGTACTTATATGAAATAAATGCCACGATTAACTATGTTTTGATAAGTTATAATATACTCATATTGTGACATAATCATAATCTACAGATTTACTTATACGGTTAGATGCAAAAATTTCGGATGTAAGAGAAAAAGAAATGGATACAGAAAGTGCTTTATGTGAAATAAATTAGTGAGAAAAGGTTGGTACTTTTATTATAAATTATATGACACAAGTGAAATGTCACAAAAATTAATAGAAAAACAAATGGATATAAAAACTGCTTGATGTGAAATAAGTTATGAGAAAAGGATGGTCTTTTTATATATTATATATTACAAATGTAACAATAAGCTATGTTTCGATGAGCCTACTTACATGAAACCATTTCTTCAGTAATATCCGCCATCTTGCACGAAAATGACATTACCTTGACAGTAAATTTGTCCATGATAAGAACCTGAAGTCCATATCACAATTTGATGGCATATCTCAGACTCTCCTCACAAGGCCACATAAAATGGAAACATCTGAAACTAAAACATCTATCATGTAAGATACCTTCCATGTCGACTTTGAGCTCTTCCGAGTCGACCTCAGCATTTCAAATAATAATCCTACACAATAGCAACAATAACAAATAAACAACTCTTAAATTTGGAACACGGCAGCATGCATACAATGAAAGAAAATGTGGTAGATTAAAAATATAAAACAGGGCATACTGAAATAAGTAGATGATATCTTTCAAAAAAATGTAGATGAATATAAATACAAGATACAAACAATTCCAGGCCAGTCATTCTTGTCCATCTGATATTAGATAAGCCTCTCCAAGAGCTTTTTAAAACTAATTTGGAACACGGCAGCATGCATACAATGAAAGAAAATGTGGTAGATTAAAAATATAAAACAGGGCATACTGAAATAAGTAGATGATATCTTTCAAAAAAATGTAGATGAATATAAATACAAGATACAAACAATTCCAGGCCAGTCATTCTTGTCCATCTGATATTAGATAAGCCTCTCCAAGAGCTTTTTTAGTTACTTGGCCTTTTTAAAACTAATATTTTATTAATAACCCCTCTGGGTGCATATTTGAAGGATCTAGCCCCTTTTAGTCATGCCAATCAGTTTGATAACTCCTATGGCTTTGCAGGATCAATACCAATCTACTGAACCTAGTTGACAATTCCTATGGCTTTGCTGCCTCCTAATGTATAATATGTATTTAGATGATCAGATTAACAAAAGGACAAGAATGCCAGGAACATATACTATGCTACTATCAGCCTATGCTACCATTCTACATAAATCTATTCAGTTTGCACTTTACAGCATCCAGTGCACCGAGCGTTGATATAACCAGCGCAGCCCACAAATTGACAAGTGAGGTATTTAATGAAATCTGTTATTTTGTCACTACCTCACTGCTACAAATCTACAACGTTTAAAATGCATCCTCAATGTAAGCTATTTACAGTCCAATGACATTCTGTCGATCTAATGTTAGGTGCAGTTGATGCCTGGCCTTAAATTTTGTTTATTATTCGGGATGTTAAAAAAAAAACTTCAACACTGCCCTTCAACTGAGACTGGAGTCCCGGATATTTAATAAATATTTCTTTCTATTTAATTCATGTATAGTTAAACATTGGCTATCATCGTTTTTACAAATTATGGATTGAACATAAGAAAAATATAGTTAATTATCTACAAATATATGCATTCAGCAGTTCTGACTTCTTGATCATAATATACTACACAAATGAACTCAGTTGAACCACTCACGCTTTTAACTGCTATTCTGAGTGTGTCACAGTGCCCGTTAATTTTTATTGTAGTTCCATACTACATCTGTTCTTGAGTCCTATTCCAAATGAATTTCACTACAATTGTTTCTGCAAACCAATGTCATTACATCTATTTAAGCCACTAGTTTTAAAAATAATTAAACTATTTATAGTCTGTTTGTCTTCTGTTTATAGCCCCTATCAAAAGTGTGAAACACGCCAGGTTGTCACGTCATCCTCCAGGCAAGCACATGTAGGCGAAACGAACAACAAATCAGCATTTCTCAGCATCAGCAACCAGCCCCTTCCTACTCTGCGCAGTTCCCAGAGTCCCAAGCCACAAGCGCAGCCACAGAGATCACCTGATCCCCACCAACCAATTAGTTTTATAGCGAACCAGAACGGAAGCGGGGCTTACTGTCTCGGGTGATCTGGCGGAAGCTCCTGTGGTCGGCGCCGCCGAATGAGGAGGAGGAACTGTCCGAGTCCATCGACATCGCCGTCGCCTCCGCTGGCAAGCCTTTGCTGTAGGGTTAGGGTTCGGGTCTCCCTCCGGGCACCACCGCCGTCGCCGACTGGAAATGCGCGCTTGGCGAGTCGGCTGGAGCAAAGGAGATGCGCGTGCCGAGAGGAGGGGCAACGCGGAGGAAGGAAATTTTACGAGGTTGCCGCCGCCGCGTGGGGTTGGACGGTGACGGAAACAAGGAAACGGCTCCTTTCTATTTCTCCACAAAGGAGGAGTCATAATGGGGTTTTAGGTAGGACTATGGCCGCTGGGGCCATGACTTGCAGTTAGAAACCGGATTCCACACGTCATTGGATGTGGCTGTGGGGCGCGGGACGGGTGCACGAGAAGTTTCCAACCTTCCAGAAGTGGGTCGTGAGCGAAGAAGAGAGGGAAGGAGGGGGCTTGCTTCGGGTTGGAGAGAAACTCCAGGAACGTGTTTGGTTCGGCAGTTTGTAACTTGTTCCTATTAGAGTATCTTCAGCAGCTACCTCAAAAGTGAAATTCTAAAATTGATTTTAGCATAGAAGAGAGAAGATTTTAGGAATTCTTAACATGCTCCCCTTCAGCAACAATCCTAAAACTGGAATCCTATAATATATCTTTCAAGTTTTATCAACTTCAATGACTTTTCTATTAAAATGTCAAGACATAAAACAATGTTGATAAATTACACTATTCTATGAGGATGTTTTTGCAAAAATGTCTAACCTTATCCCTTCCCACCCGCCACGCCCCTCTCCCACACGGGCAGTGCACTACCCACCCCGTCGTCTCCTCCTATGCGCCACACCCCGTCGCCGCCTCCTCTCACGTGTGAGACGGAAGCGCGTCGTCCCTCACCTCGGCTCCTCCTCCTCCGCGTGTGACGATGTTGCGTCGTGCCGCCCATCCCCGCGGCACGTCCTTCTTCGCGCGCGACGGTGGATTGTCGCCCCTCCCCTCGGCGCCCTCCTCCGTGCGTGACGGCGCCGCCCCGCCCTCCTTGTCTGCGCCCCTCCCCTCGGCACCCTCCGCGTGTGATGGCGCCGCGCTGCCCTCCTCTGTGCCCCTCCCCGTCGCGCCCTCCTCCACGCGCAACGATGCCACGTCGCCCCTACCTGCGGCGCGTTCTACTCCGTGCGCGATGGCGCCGCACCGCCCCTCCCCTCGGCGGCCTCCTCCCCGCGTGACGGCACCAAGTTTTAGAGGCAGAAATCTCCAAACGCGGGGGGTTGCTGTTTCGCGCGCCTGGAGGAGTTTTTGGGATTCGATGGATTGAATTGGTATATTTGGAATTTGCTGTTAAAGGAATAGGATATGTCCTAAAACTTAGAGATAGCAATCCTTATAGGATTGCTGCTGGAGTTGTTTTTTTGGGTAGATTTTAGGATATATGGTAGTTTTTAGGGATAGCAACTCATTATAAGATTGCTACTGGAGATGCTCTTATAGTGTAAAACAATTACGTTAAAATATGTTTGGTTGGATCTACTCTGTAATTGGGTGCCTGGTAATTAGAGCCGGATCTATTTAACTACCAAAACATCTCCTCTTCCACTGGAATCAAATCGTTTATGGCTGTAATTGTCCCGTCCGTCTTCCCGAGCGAGCGCCCGCCACCTCCCCTCCTCTTGTCGCCTTCTCGAGCTAGCGCTGTCACCTCCGGCTTCCACGGGTTGATGGTTTCTTTTTACTGATACTTAACTAAAATCCTAGCAGCCCTTGATCCGCTATACCTGAGATATACTGTATAACTAGCAAAGTGTTCGTGTGTTGTGATAGGCTTAAAAAATAAAACACTATGTATAGTTTGAATAAAAAATTATTTATACAATATATTTGTTAGAAATATATAGTATTATTTATATTTTACATAAAAAATCATTTTTTTACTATTTTTCATCATATTATCATCATAAATATGTTTCTTTGTCTCTAATATTATAGAATTAGGTGAAATAATACTAAAAAAAATTCAAAGATGAGAAGCAACAATATGAAGCCCGACATCGGGCTTCCCAAAAGTCCATGGCACCTACAAGATACCTCTGCACGTACATAAAACCCAAATTGCAAGCCCAAAGTCATGACCCAATGACTAAGAATTTTATAGAAGATTTATCCGAAAAGAAAGATCAATTTACGCAGTCAGAAACAACATTGTATTGTGTCGCGGTTTATGACTTCAACACATACTCCAATAAGAAAAGTATGACTACAAAAGTTATAGATCTCATCGAGAGCTTTCCAGAACATAAATACATCATACTATTTGGACTCCAGAGTTATGAGATATATGTCCCGCAAGGAGACGTGCATACAGGAATCCGAATCGGAACATATACTGTTGCATCGTATATTTGGACACAAAGACTTCCGAATCTATGAATCCATTTAATACCAAAATTGTACATCTTTTTAGTGCTACGGGATAGAGTTCGAGTTTGTCTCATTTGAACTCCGGACGTGAAAATTGTGATTATTGAAAGTCGGTGCTTAATATGAAAGGTATAAAACCGACTTGGATTCAATCTCTAATTTTATGGACACGAAATGAATGACCGCACCTCAATTAATAAGTAACTAGCAAAGTGTCTGTGCGTTGCTACGGGTTAAAAAAACAAAATACTCTTTATGTTTTAAATATAAATTATTTATATAATATAATTATTAGATATATACAATATTATTGACACTTTTTACATGAAAGATTATATTTGTATTACCGTTGGTGCTTCTTAGTATTCCATTTTATATATCAAAAGTAATAATTTTTTCATTATTTTTTACCATATTCTTATCTTAAATGTTTTTAACCTATAATTTTAATGATTTCCACATCTAGTGTCGTTTGAGTGCTATGTTGTAAAATTAAGTGAAATAATATTAAAAAATACCCAAATAAGAAGTACTGATATGAAACCCAACTCGCAATAAAAAGAGGGCTTTCCACAAGACTATGACACAGACAAAATACCCTGGACCTCCATGAAGCTCAACATGTAATTCACGTAGACTAGAAATAGTACTATATTGCAACGTAATTTTGAACTTGATGACGTGCTCCAATAGGAAAAGTTAAAACATGAAAGTTGTAGATCTTGTCAAAACCTTTTTCAAAACATATATGGATAATATTATTTGAACTTCTCACCTAGAAGATATGGGCTCCGCACAGAGACCTGCGTAAAGCAGTCCGAATTAGAACAAATACTTTTGCATCGCATATTTGGAAACCAAAATGGTGGGATCTGGACTTTCATTGAATACCAAAGTTGTAGAACATTTTGGGGACTACGAGATAGAGTCCGAGTTTGACTCATTTGAGCTCCGGAAGAGTGAGTTATGATTTTTGAAATTCAGTACTTATATGGAAGGTATGAAACCAATTTGGATTCAATCTCGAACTTCATGGATACGAAGTGGACGACCGTATCTCAATTAATAGATTATAGAGATTGAATTATTATTATTATAGAGCCCTTATTTTTAGCTCATATTGATTGATTGCTCATTTTTTATATGTATATAGCATTATGGCTCGCCTTTTCTTAGCTACAAGAATTCGAAGAAGGAATATGACCCTTAGGAATATCTTGACTTCTATACTTCTGATGTACTATTATGTATGGTAACTCATGGCACTAGCATATAGAAGGAAGTGCTTGAAAATAGAAATAAGGTTGAGAAATGCAGAGTGTAGAACTGAGAATTTGAATGGTCTGATTCGAGACAGTGATACAACATGTATTAGTGAGCTTCGCATGGATAGGAGAAACTTTTATATTTTGTTTGAGATGCTTAGAAATGTTAGTGGACTCAAGGGCACACAAAATATGACCCTAGAGAAGACAGTGGCTCAATTCTAGTACAAATTGTCTCACAATTTGAAGAATCAAACAATTAAAAAAATATTTCTTCTGAAGTGGTGAGACAGTTAGTAGACAGTACAATTTATGTGTTTAGCTGTTCTAAAACTACAACATTTGCTACTTAAGACTCCAGAGCCAATACCAGAGGATAGTACAGATGATAAGTGAAAGTATTTTAAGGTAAATTGGTTCTTTAGGATTTTTTCCTGACCATCAATATATATTAGGTGTGTGCTATTTCTCCTTTTTCATGACTTGCATCTGTAGAATTGTTTGGGTGCTTTGGATGGAACCCCTGTAAAGGTAGCAGTACCAACTAATCTAAAAGGAAGGTATAGGTCAAGGAAAGCAGATATTGTGACAAATGTGTTAGGTGTTTGTGCATATATGCAATTCATCTATGTGTTGCCTGGTTGGGAGGGCTCAGCGCATGACGGTCATGTGCTTCGAGATGCTATCTCGAGGCCAAATGGATTACGTGTCCCTCATGGTGAGTTTTTTTAAAACAATACATCAAAATTACTTATTGCTACATTGTCACATGCAGATATTGAGTTTTTTTTACTCCCTGTTTTAATATTGTTACTACCTTGCTGATGTTGGTTATACAAATGCAAATGGGTTTTAGCACCTTATCGAGGTCAACTAGACCATCTGGGTGGTTGGGCAGCACAAAATCCACCATGTAGTGCTGAAGAATATTTTAATATGCATCATCCACGGGCAAGGAATATTATGGAGAGGTGTTTTGGAAGGTTAGAGGGTGGATGGGGGATTTTGAGGAGCGCTTCATATTTTCCTATAAAGATGCAATGCCGTATAATAATGGCATGTGCCCTTTTACACAATTTAATTCTAGAAAAGATGCCTAGAGATCCAATGGAAAATGAGGAACAACCAGTGGATAATTCAATGGAAATTGTTGAGGAAGAACTAGGTGAACCAGAATTTATCATGGGTGTCTCGACATTAAATGAGTGGACTAGTTTTCGAGATACTCTTGTCCAAGGGATGTATAATACTTATAGGGCTTCTTGTTCTCATTGAGGTTTGTTTGTTTTTTCATGGTGCATCTAACGTTTGTTTCTCTAGTTCTCATTGACAATGTGTTTCTAACTATATTATTATTACCATGCAGTTATGGATTTTTTAGAGAGCTCAACAAGTGTGCATGGTATGGGAAAGAACAAGAGGAAGTGGGTTGCGACTGGAGATGATGAGCTGATCAAAGCGCTGCATGAGGTGTCTCTAGATCCAAAGTGGAGGAGTGATGACAGCTTAAAAAATGGTTACATGTTAGAACTTGAAGTCCGTCTAGCTGAGAAGTTACCAGATGCAAGAATTTCTGCATTTCCATATGTTGACTCCGGATTAAGGTATTTCAAGGCAAAGTATAGTCTCGTGGAACAAATGTTGATCAAATGGCTTTACATGGGATGGCAAAAAGAAGATGCTTTAGTGTGAGAATCAACAATATGAGGAGCATTGCAAGGTACATTCCTTGGTTGTCTATAGTTCTTTTTCTCGCAACTTGAATCCTGTGATAAGAAACATATCTGCAACTGTGAATGTTGTTTAATTCCTGCCTAATAATTCTTTTTCTCTTAGTAAAAGTTCATGTAACTGTCATGAGACAAATCTACATCAGTAAATATTTTTAATTCATTGGTTGCCTGTTAGTTCTTTTCCTTACCGATGTAGAATCACCCTGATGCCAAAGGCCTGTGTGGAGTTCAATTTCCTTACTACAATGTACTAGCAGCAACATATGGGAAGGATACAACCACAGATGAAGGTGCGGAAGACATGAGTAATGCTATCAACAACATGCAACAAGAGTTAGCTGCTGGAAATGATAACAATGAAGAGGAAGAAGAGGATAGGACATCTAGAGAAACACCTAGACGGTCTGTTTACTCAACATCATCCAACTCCAAGAGGCGCAAGAAAGAATGGAAAGGAAAGGAAACTGTGTCAAAAGACCCACTTCTTGATATGTTCAATGAAGTGAGTGGTGAGCGGAAGGTTGTGACCAAATCAGTGGGCAAAATGGCACATGCAACGGAGCATGAGGCTGTTGTTCAAGAAAAGGCTATGAGCGAGGATCCAAAGCAAAAACTAAGAGAGTGGGTTATCAATGAGGTCCAGAGGCTTGAGTTTACTGGTGCTGAAGTTATTGAGGCTGCACTTGTGTTTGTGAAGTTTCTGGATCAAATGGGGATGCTATTTACACTTCTAGAGCCACTCAGGAGGGAGTACATTGTCAACATGCTCTATGGTGTTTCTCTGAAATTTTAGTTAGTGATGGATGAATTGGCTACCATTAAACTCTTTTAATTTCTAACTGTGTTGTTTTTGATAGATGAATCCAAGAGGATGGAAAGAGAAGAGAGACTAAACCGATGAAGCAAATGAATGAGTTGGGAAAAAAGAGAAAGAGATGATGAACCATCAGGATACCCTACTTTGTATTGTTAGCAATGAGTCGTTCTGGGTTTGAGAAGATGAATACTTTGTACTGTTAACATTAAGTCGTTCTGGGGGTTTGAGTAGATGAATGCCTGCTAATTTCTGAGCCTGAGTTCTCTGGATGAATTCCTGTTTTACTCTATTATACATGTCCAAACTTCTCATAGGTTGTGTTGTTTTGCTTGCATATTCTGGTGAAAACATTTGTGAATAAGTTTGAATCTGAGTTATGTGAACAAGTATGTGATTTTAGTGGTAGATTTATATTGCTTGTCAGGAAAAAATCATAATTTTTAGAGCTCTGAAAGTATAAGTTTCAGATTTTTGAAGCAATGAGAAATTTTGGTTTAAACAATGAATTTTTCAATCAATCTTAACTGTGGCTGTGATGTTTAGGTTCTAGATCTCGTTATGTTACTTTTGCTCTCAGCCAAACACAGTACAGGTCTCCAGTGCAGGTGCGGCTGTGCCAACAGTCCTCGCCCGCCATACATCGCTGCCTGTTACGTGGACAGAATCCAATCTGATAACCCCTCCTCTGCCTCCTTGACAGTGGACCCACTGCATAGTGCTGCTTTCTTGTCGCGCTTGAAACCATGCCACCGCCGTCGAGTCCGCAGCGCAGCCACGGACGCCATAGACACTGAGAATCTTTATTGCTGTGTGAGTTTGTACTCCCAAAATCCAAAACCTTCTCCTCGATCACAGCAACAGGCAGCGAGCCAGAAAATTTAGCGCGATGGCGGTAGCATCGTCGGAGCCAGGGGAGGCGGGGCATCACATGGCGACAAGTTATTGCAGCGGTGGAGGAGGCGGGGCACCGTCGGAGCTAGGCGGGAGGCGGGGCGAATGGTAGGAAAATTTAACGTGGGTGGCGATGGCGGGCAATAGTGAAGGCGGCGCTCCCGAGGACGAATGTCTGTAGAAGATGGGGAGAGGGGGTGACCGGACGATGTCCAGTCAAACAGCAATGACGAGGCCCCGTCCTCGCTCGCAAGACACAACTGACATCGTATGAGAAACAATAGAACACAAACTAAGGGTATATCCAAAGGCAAAGCCATATGTAGGAAAGCTTTGCAAAATGTCAGAAGATAATAAAGTAGCAACAAAAGAAGAAATATAAAAATTATTGGTAGGTTGGACGTGGAGCTCGCTCGGTTTGTATTAGCTCCTTAGAAAATTGGCTCGACTCAGCTCGACTTGTTAGAGAACAGTGTTAAAACCTTGGCTCGGTTCGACTCAGCTCAGTTTGATAATTAGGTCAAGAGCTCCACTAGAACAAATGTAACACCAAATTATTGCGACATAAATTTTCTACATAAAATAGATAAAACATAAGATATTTACCTAATGACAAAAAATAGGAAAAACAAACACACTCTTGCCCTTCCTTTGTAAGCTCTATGGCCATTGGTATATGTAACCACAAAAGTATGAATGTTTTGGTGATTGAGCACAAAAATGAGAATGTTCAGTAACGCCTACATCTAGTATTATAAATATAGAAACAATTCGATAATCTTCACATGAACACAGTGATTGGTCATCTTAGTGATTGATATGGACTTAGAGAATTGCAACGAGGATCTAGATGGAGAGTCATCATGATAGAGATAGATCAAGGCTAAAAATTGTTAGGACCAAGTGTGTTGTGATCACTTAGCTAGTGTGTAGGCTTGAGCCCATAAGAAAAATTAGACTATCGATGATACGAGTCATTCTCTTAGTTTTCTCTAGAGTTAGAAGTGTTGGGATGCTCAGTGAGGCTCCTAGACACTAGAAGTAGAGAAGGATCAACCAAGGTTTAGAAGCAAGGACACAAAGTCAAGGTGGACAAGGTGTTTCAGCTTCAGATCAGGTTGTCATAGGATATGGCAAGGTCACCGTAAGGTACGGTGACTTCTTCAAGTAGTTGCACAGCAAAGGAGTTAGGCAACATAGGTCACCGTAAGGTCTAGAAGGTTCACTATAAGGTACGGTGACTGGTCTATGGGAGATGGGCTCTCTGTATATGGAGGTATGTGGGTATCACCATATGCTACAGAGGTTGATTCACCGTAAGCTACGGTGAGTGCTAAGAAGTTGCACAAAGAGGCTACTAGTCTGTGGGTAGGAGCTCGGAGGTCACCGTAAGGAACTACAAGGTTGTTGTAGGTTAGGATGAACGTGGAGCAGATGAAGACGAGAAACTTGATGCCCCTAGTGAAGTGACAGCGGGGTCGCCATAAGTTACGATGACCCAGAGAGGAAGAGAAGTGCAAAACAAAGGAGTCAGGCATCACAGGCCTCGTGGACTAACTATTTGAGTAATGAGTGTTCTAGAGTTCCCTTCCAAGTTCAAGTTCTAGCTTTTTGAAGGACCGAGAAGGCGACCAGAGGGGGGGGGGGGGTGAATGGGAGCCAATCAAAATTCTCCAAGAGAACTTGGCCTATATCCCAAAAACAACCTAAGCCAACCTCCGAACCAATCACCTAGACTACACACACCGACTCGTGGGTATTAGCCCTAGGAGAATTAATCACAGCAAAGGAACACAGCGGAAACAAATAGGGAAGATGAAATGCTCAATAGTCTAGAACTGAACACTCATCGGCAGTGCCGATCCCTGCCATCGGTAGTGCCGGTCGGCATCGGCAGTGCCGGTGCGCGTCATCGGCAGTGCCGGTCCCACCTATCGGCAATACCGGTGCGGGATGCAGTCTCACTGGAACCTACAGACTAGTCCAATCGGTAGTGCCGGTCCTTGTCATCGGTAGTGCTGGTCGACCCCCAATAGAACAGAAAAACTCTCGGGATCTTCTCAAATCTTCTCCAAAACTTAATCAAACGAACTTCAAATGATGCAATTTTTGGACCAGTGAATCCTCATCACATCACGACCCTAATCCTAGGAGGAGATCATCTCAATTGGCTCAAGAAATCATCATGAATTTCAGATCTTGTGCCAAGAACACCAAAAAGGGGAAACTTGAGAAATCCTTTAAATCGAAGGTGCTAGAGCCAATAATTCCATCAAGGATCCATAGAGGATTATCCTAGCTCATCCTAGCAACAAGTTTTTCAAAAAATCCGGGCCAAAAATCCGTCCAAAAGTAAGATTGAAAATCACCACGAAAATAGGTTCGAAAATAGGAAAAAGGGAATTTCGGGATTTAAGTGAAGAGAGAAATCTTGAGCATGAAAATACTTCTCATATCATAGAAAGGTGCTTACAAGATCCATAGGTACGAGGCTAGGAAGCCACCCTCTTCCTCCCACTATTTGGAAGAGCAAGAGATGTCTCTCACACACCCACTACTCTCCTCTCAAACATGAAGTCCTCTCCTAGCACTTTGAATAGAGTCCTAACACAAGGCTAATGGGAAGAGAGGCACCTCTCCCACTAGCCACACCTCTCCTTATATAGGCCTAGGGTCTATTGTCCATATGACCACTCTACCCTTGACCTACATAACACACCGTCCATCTTTTTCCTTATCGCCCGAATGCCATCGGATGCTTCACGTCTTTGCTTCATCTCGAAGCAAGCTTCGTGATGGTGCCACGTGCACCACCAACCACTGCCACCAGTTTTGAGGCCCAAACCGGGAAACCACCTTGCACGCTTCTCAAAGCATGACTTCTCGATGTTGACGCGTGTCACCTTGTCCCGCGATCCTGACCACCGACAAGTCTCTCCCAGTCCCTGTCCATCGGACCCCCTTGTTACTTGCACCGGCATCCCGTTCGCCTTGACTTGGTCAACACGCCGTCTTCATCACCATCACGGTTTTGAGGCTCAACCGCGAAACCGTCCATGCTTCTTGCCTCTCCACGTGTACGGTGTGGATCACCCTTGACTTCACCCAGCATCCCGATCGTCTGGCCCCAAGTCCCCTACTTGTACCCGATCCTCTCGCCGTTGACCGCCAAGTTGACTCCAGTGACCTACACATCATGAGACAAGCAAACACATTTCCCATCTCCTGCAACATCACCAATATCTCCACCAACTCCGGTTAGTCATAACCATGATATGCAAACCCATGCAATCCCTGGATTGTCGTATTTCAACTCAAATACCAAATCCGCTCAAGTCAATTACTCATCACAAATATAGCAAACCATGGCACATATCCACATGGTTACTCACTTTTGTTGTGTGCTTGGCGAGGCACTTGAGCTTTAGAAGAAATTCCTTGAAATCAGTTTTTCTGGTATCATCATAATGTATGGCGGGATTGCTGTAATATGCAATGAGTGGTTCGCTACTCACACTCGAGACCATGCATCTGCTTGTCACCATATCATATGGTGTGGTCACTGTAGCTTCTAGTTATGGTTACCGTATAGTACGACGACCCAAATGTGCATGACAGTCTCTAGGAGTGACCGTATACTACAATGATATCACCATAAACTACTAAATTACGGCGGTCTATTTCATTGTGTAACCCCAGTTCTTCTATGAGTCATTGATCTACTCCTTGATGAATCTCAGTCATCCGTTTGAATTTATCTCTAAGCCCCCGTAAGAATTTATCCATGGTAAACATTTTCCAAATTTCATCGTGCCTCCGTCTTTGACTCGCTGCCGCGCGTGCTCGCCTTTGCCTCACTTAGGCGTCACCAACGCCCATAGCCGTGCACTCGCCATCATCGTGCCTCGCTCTGCTTTCGTTGCATAGTATTGGTCGTTGGTACGCACCCATTTATATCACAAGAGGATGGTGTATATTGCAGTCTTTTCCCTCTAGAGTATCCCAAGGTTTATATCGATCCACAGAGACCAGTAGGAACCATGCAAAGTTGTTAGTGAAAGATCTAGTTAAGCTTCCTAAATGTGAGAGCTTTTTGTCGGTGAGTTGGGGTTGTGCTGATCAGTGCACTACTGTGTCGATCAACACAGTGGCTGTTTATGTTGAAAGCTGTTTTGATTCGGAGAGGGGCTTAAAGAAAACTTTTTGGCGAGTTTAACCATATATCTACTAGCTGAGATCGTAACCACAAAGTACAATCAAATAGCATAATATATGATCCACAATAGTAATCTTTATGCTCTATTGTAACGCTACTGGACCTTGCTTTTATATCCGTCATATCCGAGTGATTGAATATCTGGATATATATGATCCACAGTAGGCCCCCCATAAACTTTATAGTTTTGGATCTTGATAACCGAGTGATTTTATATGCAGCTTCGTCACAAATTGGAACGTACTTCAATCATATCCCAAGATCTTCAAAAGAAAAATATATCCTTATTCATGTGCACCTAATTAGGTGTACTCAATGAGTATAGCCCCTGACTCAAAAGGTATTTAAATTTTTAAATATCTTTGGAGTCTTCAAAATCTTTATGCGAAATTAAGTCAAGTGGTCCACCTAATTACGTGTATCCCTCGACTCAGAAGTTATTTAAAATAAATAGCTTGCGAGTCAAATAGGAATCTTAACACACCATCACGTATATAATATCTCTTTTCCTATGCTACAATGAAAAATGTAGCCCCCAATAATGGGTCTAATGCTCCCCGCCCCCCGAGTGATTTTGATGAAAACCGTAGCCCCCAAGAATGGGTCTACCACTCTCCCGAGTGATGAATTTATCACGTAAATGGGTCATGAAAAATAAAACCAAATGATTGTATGTAGTCCGATTAATATGGCCTTGTTGATGGTCGTTAAATACCAATTCGGACCATCAATATACCTATAAAAGTAGGAAGACTTAGCATTTCATACCTGCATGTTAGTTAGGAATAACAAGATTCCACTTGTCCTTGGAGATTCATGTGCATGCAGGGATTTGATACAATATAAGTGGGGAAATGGAGCATAATCCGAGGAAACACTATTCCAGCCAATGAGACGGTGCCAACTAGACTTTCCCCAGATTGCATACATGGCTATATGGGATTCTCTGCAGAACACCGACTTAATTCAGAAGAGGACCCACCTACCAGTCACCCCGAGGAAGCACACCCCAAGGGGGCCCACTTGCAGGCCGGTCGACCTAGGGGTTTGGGCAGGCCTCCACATGTTGACTCCTCAGCCCTTTGGCAACGTCGGTGCATGGCAGTTCCGTGGTGGTTACTCCTCAGTACCTACCTATGGCCCCAATAAATAGAAGGGGAGAGCTCCACTCTAACATACACACTCAAGAGATATTCATTTCCCTCTTTCAGTTAGTAGTTTCCTAGTCCTAGTGGAGTTTAGTGTAGGAGGAGCCTTGCTCAAGTCTCCAAGTCGTAGGAGTATTGGTATGGCCCTTGTATCTTCACCTTTATTCTATTTTATTATGACTTTGATCTATTCAATTAATATAGTTCTTCCATATAGTTATGCTTATGATATGTGTTCCTTGTTTGGTTATATATCATATTCATGTCATAGGACTTTATTATGCTTTCATGATGATATAGACTTGCTACCTTGTTGTCATGATTGGCATATACCATGACTATAGTCTAAATGTTATAATGCTAGTTTGTGCTTTAGTCTAGTTGAATGTGCCTTGATGTGGGTTTGCAATTGCTTAGCCATGACTTGTTAATCCATAGGGTTAGAGTGAGGTGTGCTTTATTGCTTGTTAATCCAATCGGTGATTCTAGTGTTTGATAAATGCTAGAATTCTACTTAAATATGTAAGCACGGTGCTTAGATGGCTAGGTAGTGTCGATCACCTCATAATCCACGGTTTGTAGAGGTAGTGATGTAGATATGGCCTGATCTTCTGAGAGGTAAGGGGATAAACTCGAATTTGGGGAACTCGGCGTCGATGACCCGACTTGTATCAGACATGATCCAACCCCGCAACCGTTACACCAAGCACAACTTGATTGTTCCTCCAAGCAAAATCGAGAACATAAGCAAAAAAGGATAAACACGCAATCTGAAATTGCAAATATGGATCAAGCGAATCATAGGAAAAGGTTCAAGCTCTGAACACAAAAGGACTAATCGCCACAGTGGTGTAGAACAAGAACAAGGGTCCTGGATTACTGTAGAAGGACTTGTCACCACACTTACAATAATTTGATCAAGTTTCTCTCAAGAAAACTGAACTAAACAAAACCCGAAACTAAAAGACAACGACTACTGAGTTTATGTAGGAACCAGGGGCGTCCTAGGGTTGGGGGCGACTAGGGGGGGGGGGGGTGCCCACAACATGGGCTTAAGGCCCGACACGATACATGGCCAAGTTGGCCCAAAATAGGTGGCACAACACCTTGTCATGGTTACACAGGATGACTCACGACCCTTCTGGAGCTAGGACCAGAAACAAAATGACGGCATCATCGTCCCCTTTCCAACACATCAAAGAACGCCTCGTTTGGACATCAGATGTGGGAGATATCATCAAAACCGTGAAGAGGTATCAGCTGAATCCGAGACGAACGCGGCGACCGAGTTGGTGATGACTTGTAACTTGGGGAAGGCCATGATATGCGCGTATCTCGCATGGTGATGTCCTCATCAGGTAGGTAGTAGGTTGTGACAACCCTATCTGTTCTTTGTACTCCTCCATGTTCAGTTGTGACGTGTGTCCAAGACGGAGTTGCCTTGTGTATGTCGGGCATGAATCTGTACACGAAGCATTGAGTGCATTAGACTATGACTAGTGTAAACTTGCATATAATTGTTTGACTATGTAACTATATAGGTAGACTAACATTATAGATGCTACTTTGCTTTCCTAACCAAAACTCCCTAGTGACTTAGGATCTTTTATTTATCTTTAGGAATGATTGCTCTATGTGTCACACTACCCCTATCATTATTATTATACTTACCCCTATATAAACTCTGAATATTCAGACCAATCTTTATGTATAGATTACTATTAACAATCATATATTCATGCTATAGCCTTGCTTTGGTAGAACTATAAATGACAAACTATTGGAGCAATCCAATAGTGAAATGCTACAACGGTATTATCTGTGCGCTTGTGGATTATACTATACTGACACTCAAGTGCATCTTTATAATTATGCATGGTGCGACGTTAAGAAACACCACAAGAATTTCTGGCGCTTGGCCGGGGATGATTATATTCATGCAACTTAGCAAATGTTAGCAAGTGTCAACAAGCATTTCTGGCACCGTTGCCGGGGAAGGCATAGAAGAATATATATTGTTAACAATGACATAAACAAATTGGTTGTAGGATAACCTTGTATATTTTCTTCCTTTGGTGTGAAAACAGGATAGTGCATGACCGGTTTTGATCTGCCAGAGAAGGTCATCAAGAATCCGGGAAGAATTTTAAGGAAAAATAATCTTAACATCTCTTCTCCTCGAAACTCTAAGCCAACAGATCAACCAGTCGTCACCACACCAAGAAGATCCAATCCAATGGCTGAGAAGGATCTTAAGGACTATTCTGCTCCCTCTGCTAGTAACGTGCTCATTGGGCCCTAGATTGACATCGGGGATAAAAACTTTGAGATTAAAACCAGTCTTATCATGATGGTGCAAGCTAGCCCATTTTGTGGGAAAGTCATTGAGGATGCCAGTGCTCACTTGCAGCAATTCTTGGAGTTGTGCAACACCTTTATGATAAGGAACGTGCCTCTGGATGCCATTAGGCTCCATCTGTTCCCGTTCTTACTACTAGGCAAGGCCAAGCAGTGGTTCTACTCCAATAAGGAGGCTATCCACACCTGAGAGAAATGCTCCACCGCGTTCCTTGTGAAGTTCTCCGTTGGGTAAAACCATCTCTCTGCGGGGAAGAACTTCATGTTTCCAGCAGGCGGTTGGAGAAACAATACTAGAAGCGTGAGAAAGGCTTCAGGAATACGTCATGGCCTGTCCCCATCTTGAAATGGATGATTGTCTTATCATCCAGAGCTTCTACAATGGACTGATGACTTCAAACTATCAGCACATTGATGCCGCCGCTAGAGGAGCCTTCTTCTTATTTACCTTCAAACAGGGAACCGAGTTGATTGAAAAGATGGTCTCGAATCAAGGCTGGAATGACGAGTGAATCTAGCCACATGCGTGAGGCATGCACACAGTTAACGGACATGCTCGCTGTGAAAGTGGACCTTAGTTTGAAGCGGCTCGACATCCACGACAACCTATCCATCCTAAAGGGCACAATACAAGCTCTGGACCGTCACATGACGTGCGAGGTCTGTGGCAACACGGGACATTCAGACAATGACTATTTGGAGACTCGAGAGGAGGTCGCGTTTGTGAACAATGGGTATTGCTCTCAAGGAGGTCAGGGGTGGCAACCAGGCCCCTATAAAAAAGGTAACTATGGTAATAATTCTTTCAATGCTAACCAACCTTCCTAAAAAGATTTTGTCTTAGGCCAAACTAAAATTAATGAAAACTATAGTAAAAAGTTTGCCTCCACTGACAAGAGCTTAGAAAGCATTAATGCTAAGTTAGAATGCCTTTCTTCTTTACTTAAGAGATAGCTTGGTTTTAATAAAATGTTTGAAACTTAGCTAACCCGAATCTACCACAGAAAATGTGAATGTGGTGATGCTTGTGGGTAATCCCACTCGCAACCCTCCATATACTAACATGCAGGAAATGATGAAGAGGATGAGTTGAACATCATCCCAGTAATTCAAGGTGATCTAGGGAGCCCGATGATCTCATGTTCAATTGGGACAAAATTCTTCGAGCAAGCATTGTGCGACCATGGAGCCAGTGTCAGCATCATGCATAGAGCTGTTGTGGCTGTTGACACTTCTTAAGCCTAACAAAGAAATCTGCAAGCGTACAAATGCTGACATAGCCTTCAACCAGGAGTATTCCAGAGTATAGACTTCCACGGGGAACAAGAAGTGTATCACACCTAATCTATCAAGTCCAGGTGGTGTAAGGTTGAAAGAGATTAGGTTCTATAGAGAGAAGAGGTCCTTGGGCTAGGTTATCTAATGTAGTAAACTCCTGCTAAGTAATCTAATGATATCCTATTTCAATTTATCTCCTTCGGGGCACGAAAACGATCTACTAATAAGGGTCAGTAACTAACCTCATGTACTAGTGGGTATGCTATCGCTAGACAACCCTGTTTGAGACTTTTCGAATGTGGTGGAATACAATATTGGACAGACAGGGCTGTCACCACCTGCCGCTTACCACACAGCCCATGGGGACGAATGCAATTCTAGGAAAACAAAGTCTAAACACCGCGTTCACACTTAGACCTTCATACCAGCTCCAGAATTGGTAAGCATAACAAATCAATGCTATAAAGCAATAAAAGTTATGCATAAGGATCCCGCAGATAAAAAGGATAGAAATACTCACTTTATCACTTGGACAAAAGTTTAATTACATGTTACCAGGCCCCAAAGACGAAGGAGACTACTCTCGCACGACCTTCATCCCCGAGGCACTGGTTGAAGGAGCCAACATTCTGAACTCCTTCTCCTACACCTCTACTCTTTACTTGGATAAAATCTTGGCCTAAAATGCTCTTTCTTTGTGAATTCCTTCACACCTCCCTGTGGCAATGGGTCGGGAAGTATTTATAGGCGATGGGGAGTCGGTAGCCCAAAGTCGGTCCGCCGGACGGCGGGCTAGGCCGGGCGATCGGGCATACCGGGCGGCCTTTGGATCCGGTCGACTCCCTACTTACTCTTATTGGATGACTCGAATTTCACCCTGATGATGGTTGGTAGGTCGGTTCCCACCAACTCTCTTCTTTTGGGGGCGGTAAGTCTCTTGGGCCTAGTAGGAGGCGACCCGGGGCCGGGCGGCGGCCCATGTCGGGTGTCGACCCCGTTCGGATCGCCCCTTGACTTCTCCCGGTTAAGCCATTTGATGGCTTTCTTTGTTTTGCCACTTTTCATCACTTTTGATCCGGGAAGAGAAAACGGCATGATGGTGGAGCGTGTTTGCAGAATCGGTAGGGTCAGATGATCAGCGGGATGATGATCCTGATTTGATCGGTCGGATAGTGGTCTGAGCTGCTGGTTAGGCTTCCAGTCTTCATCCAGGTGATGACTCTGATCACTCAGTTGGGTGATGATCCGGGTGGCTGATTACCCTACCGGCACCTGATCTATTGGCAAGACAGGGCCGGGTGCTGATTTTGTCCTTAAACGACCCTGTCGGTCGGCTGTTTTACAGTGTGATCGGCCGACGGGGTGTCTCTTCATGCTTTTGCATATTTTGGCGCCTTTTGTACCTACAAACACGTATCACACCAAAACTCATCGAGCTAATTAAATTTAATAAGGTCTATTAAGATTCTTTCGAAGAATTTCATGCTTAAAAGGTTACTTGGTAGTCTAAAAAGGGAAATAAATACTACCAACACCCCCCATGGTTAGGACTTTGCTCGTCTCGAGCAAAGTAAGGAAAAAGTTCTCATCAAGCCTAAATTTTGGGTGTTCCCAAAATGTACCCCTAAGTATGTTGGAAGTGGCTAAAGCCAAGGCCTTGATTGTTGAAAGGTACAAGAAATCATGCAAAGCATAAAAAATTTAGACTACACCTTTTTATCAGAGATAACTCATAGAAAATCAGAGATGTGAATCTATGGAGTTCATCCTTGCTTATTCGAAAAGGTTGGCTAGAAAGTGGGACTTAGTAGGGTGACACATTTAGCACACATATATTGTTAAGTTAAGAGACAGTCCTAACGAAAGATATAGCACTTCCTCATTCCAATCATTTATAAATAATAACAAGGGGTCAGGGAGAGAATGGACTCACGTGAAGGATTGGGCTAGCACAATCGCAAAAAATCTTAACACAGACTAGATTTTTGTGCTAGAGTGAAAGGATGGTCCTTTATTTTGCTTAAAGGTATTTTTGAATGAACCTTGAAATTTGACATTGTACATCTATGAGAGTTGATAATCTTCTCTTAGTTCTTTTTTCAGCTCTCATAGCATAGTGGAGCTAAATCAATGGTTGAGATATTTTTGTGAACTTTTTCTGAGAAAGGTACAAGAAATTTGACATTTGGGAGGACCAAACTCTTTATTGTAGGATCAAGGTTTTCACAAAAGGAAAAGATATTTTGGTTGACATGCTTCGTGAAGTGGATGCTAGAATCCATTGTGGAAAATGCATAATCAAGCACGCGAAGGAAAATGACTGACTTTGGAAGTGCAACTCACTCATAAGGATTGAATCTTAACTAAACTCAATGCATGCTTAAATGGCATAAACAAGTTTCTTGTAAATGGCTATTGGTTGTGAAAGGATGTTTTCAAAGACAAAAAGGTTTAAGTCACGAATAAAGAGGCATTTGGATGACTATCATACCGATCAATAAATAAGCCTTGGCGGTCCTATTGAGAGGCTACACAATTGTAATGGGGTCATTTGAGGAGCACCCTTCATTTAAGCCATTTGAGAGCTGAATCCTTTGAGAAAAGTTATCTGGTTATAAAAGGTGGGGAATAAAACACCCTTAACCAAAAAGATTTATGATCAAATCCATATTGACAAAAGAAAGCTGGATTGATTAATTTACCAGCCTTAACCATGTCACCTGGCGTGTCGTGTGGCCAGGTTACTGAGGCTCCGGCACACCCTGCCACCCGTCCCATCGCTCGGCGTGCTTAGCCGCATGGTGGACTCTGTCACCCGTTGGGCTCTACTGTGCAGCGTGCTATGCCGTTGTGCCACTAGTTCGTCCCTTTTTCTGTTTTGTCACGAGACTGGATTGTTTGTGAGATAACAAGTCCGACCTATGTGTTGCCACTTAGATCGAAGAATTTACTTTGAATTGAGCGGACAAACAAGTCTAAATTTTATTCATAGAGACCTGGTGCATTACATTGATAAAAGAAATAAAGAAAATCCTGAGGAATTTAAATACAAAGAACTATGACAATAAAGGGAAATGTAGGAAATAAACTAAGCGCCAAAGAAAATCTAAATGGACTTTATTGGTGAGGGATGTAGTAGGCGTCCGGGTGCCCGGCTTCCGTGGCTACCAGCTTAATCTTGGATCCTAATCCCTTGCGAATCCACTTCACATCATCTTCAAGCACCTCACGCCTTAGGTGCTCTTCCCCCATCCAATCTTCTACTTTGTCCACCCGCTACCGCAGCCCCTTCACTGCCTTCCATAAAGCGCCTGTGTCATCATCACTTGGATCACTGAATTCCATTCATCCAGGTGGTGGAGAAGGGCGGTGCCTAGGCCTAGGGGGCGTGGAGTCAGTGGACTCAATGATCACCCCCAGAGGAACCCTTTTGTACAGCACCTTCCCATAGTCGGTGGTCATTTCGTGGTCATGAACGACATATGGAGGGGGACTACCGTTTCCCGTGGTTTCCTCCGAGCTAGACACTGATGTAGATGAGGCCCCATCTTCCAAGAGGTAGGGGGATAAACATGAATTTGGAGACTCGGCGTCGATGAGCCGGCTTGAATCAGACACAATCCAACCCCGCAACCGTTACACCAACGACAACGTGATTGTTCCTGCAAGCGAATCGAGAACACAAGCAAGAAAGGATAAACACACAATCTGAAATTGCAAATATGGAGGAAGCAAATCACAAGAAAAAGGTTCAAGCTCTAAACACAAATGGACTAATCGCCACAGTGGTGTAGAACAAGAACAGGGGCCCTGGATTACCGTAAAAGGACTTGTCCACAGTTACAATAATTCGATCAAGTTTCTCTCTAGAAAACTGAACTAAACAAAACTTGAGTCTAAATAGCAGCGGCTACTGTGTTTATAAGGGAACCAAGGATGTCCTAGGGTTGGGGCAGTCAGGGGGGAAGGTGCCCACACCATGGGCTTAAGGCCCGACATGATACAAAGCCAAGTTGGCCCAAAATAGGTGGTGCAGCACCTTGTCATGGTCACACAGCATGACTCATGACCCTTCTAGAGCTAGGACCAGAATCAAAACAATGGCGTCGTCATCTCCTTTCCAAGGCATCAAAGAACGCCATGTTTGGACGTCGGATGTGGGAGATATTATCAAAACCGTGAAGGGGTGTCAACTGAATCTACGATGAACACGGCGACCAAGTTGGTGATGACTTATAACTTGGGGAAGGCCATGATGTGTGCATATCCAGCATAGTGATGTCCTCATCATCCTCCCCTTCTTGAATTGGAGTCGCACTTGACTCCATCTCATCATCAATCTCCTGCAAAAGGTTAGTACCAGCATAATGCAAAGTACAAGACACATGATCATTGATATAAGATATATCACTACAAAGCGTAGTATAGCAAGGTGCATCATGATTATCACATAGTTCAATAATAGTGGATGTCATAGCAAGAAAAGCACCTCCCTTTAACTGAATAGGCTTATGTTTAACATCAAAAAGTTTATTGTTATCATGTTTACTCTCAGTATTTTCAGCAAGCATTTTAAAATGATTCCTAATATCAGCAGGCAATAACGGATGCAAAGTAATATTCCTATCCTTATGCATGAAAGTATATGTATTAGTTCTACCATGGTGGGCAGCATCCGGATCATATTCCCATGGGCGGCCTAATAAAAGCAAACATGCTTGCATAGGTACAACATGAAAATCAGCATAGTCTTGATAAGAACCGACTGAAAAGTGTATATGTGCTGATCGAGTTACCTGTGCCATACCACTATTGTTGAACCATTTGATGTGGTAGGGCTGACATAGTGCATGAGTGGTCATGTCAAGCTTGCTGACCAAATCAGAACTCACCAAGTTGTTACAGCTTCCAGTATCAATGATGGTGAGAACATGGCGGTCCACGACAATGAGGTACATGTAGAATAAATTGTTGCGTTGTTGTTCTTCCTCTTGTCCCACCTGAGAGGTCAGCACACGCTGTGCAATGAGGCTAGGAAATCCCGTGGTGGCAGCAATGGAATCAATGGGAATAGTCTCCTGCTCCTCCGTTGAATCTACAACATGGTTAGCCACAAGAGCAAGTTCTTCTTCAACATCACTAGAACTTTCATACCCGTCAGCGGTTGCGATGAAAGCACGACGACTGGGGCAATCCTTAATGACATGTCCCATGCCCTTGCAGCGGTGGCAAATAATGGTGGTGGAGGAGCCACTCCTAGCACCGGAAGTAGTAGCCTTCTTCTGGTGTTGGTGCTGCACACTAGACGATTGCGGTTCACCAGTAGGCGCAAGTGGAAAAGGTGTTGTTGATGGCTTAGCAACATGACTCTTTAATTTCTCTAGTCCAGAACGGTGCTGGATGGATTGGTTAGTGTTGGACCTGCAAGATTGTTGTGAAAGGCGTCCCTGTACTTCTCGTCCAGCCTTAAGAGCAATATGATACAATTCATTGAACCTATTCCACTCTTTTATAGTCAACAATATTCTAGATATCACGGTTCAATCCACCAAAGAATCTAGCACTAGTTTCGATATCATCTTCATGTATATCACAACGTGCTAATCCAATAAGCAATTCCTGATAATATTCCTCTACTATTTTACTACCTTGTGTTAAAGATTGTAATTTTAAACATAAATCAAGTTGGTAATAAGGAGGAACAAAACGAGATTTCATGTGTTGTTTTAAAACAGGCCATGTGGTAGGTATAGCAGCATTAATATTGCAAATATCATTCCACCAAAAGAGAGCAAAATCTGTAAACTCACTAGTAGCAAGTTTAACTCTATGCTCAGCAGGAACTAAATGAGAATTAAATTTATATTCAATAGCAAGTTCCCAATCTAAGTATGCTTCAGGATCAGCACTACCAGCAAAAGGAAGCATGTTAAATTTGGGCTTAACAAAAGTATCAGTATTATCATGATTGTTATTGCCTCCCATACCGTGTCGATTACGGCGAAGACGTTCTGCATCATGGTCAACATCATCATCATCATCATTAGTAGCTCGTTTAGGTGGAGGTCGTCGTTCAACATCCTCAATTCGGTTGGCAACAGTGTTGATGTGGCCCATCAACTCGGCAAACTTCATTTCCATGAATGTACACTGGTCCGCAAGAAGCTTCATAAGCTCGGCCTTGGATACACAATCATTGAAGTCTGTAGGGGACTCCAACCGTCCAATTGTCCCTTTCCCTGACATGATTAGAAGCAAAACACAAGACTAAACAAAAGGATTACCCCTATCAACTAGCAGCTATTCTAGGTTGTGGAAAGTGAGAAGCAATATCAGGAGCGGTGTATCACAGTCTTGCAAGTGTTCTTACCAAAGCCAATAGGGTGGCACAATCTATTATCGAGCTTGGGTGTAATAGTTGCAAGGAAGAAACCTGTGCTGCAAGTATGTATAACTTGGAAGGCTAATATATATGTCAGTGGAACACAATTCAATAACAGATAGTAGCACTGAATAAATATCCAAAGCAGTGTCCTAATTGCAAAAGAATTGTGTTCAAAAACAGTTGTGACAACAAGAATAATGACAAAGGCAGCAAGGAGAAAACAGTGGCAGAACAATAATGACTTAGAATTTTCAGGCGGGGTGCAAATCAAAATCTTGTTTTTTTGTATGATTTTTTCAGTATTTTTTTGTGATAGAAGAACACAGAGGAAGGAACCACAAGAAGTTTCAACTCAAACTGAGGGGAAACAAAGCATAGGCAAAATCTCAAAGTTTCACCAAAAACGCTATTTTAACCTTCACAATTTTTTTTCTATTTTTTTCCGATTTGTTTTGAATTTTTTGACGAGGGCACATAGGGCGTAGCCTAGTGTGGGTCACCTCAACTTTGAGTGTTTAGCTATTCTAAAACTGCAACATTTGCTACTTAAGACCCCAGAGCCAATACCAGAGGATAACACAGATGATAAGTGGAAGTATTTTAAGGTAAATTGGTTCTTTAGGATTTTTTTCCTGATCATCAATATATATTAGGTGTGTGCTATTTCTCCTCTTTTATGACTTGCATCTGTAGAATTGTTTGGGTGCTTTGGATGGAACCCCAGTAAAGTTAACAATACCAACTAATCTAAAAGGAAGGTATAGGTCAAGGAAAGCAGATATTGTGACAAATGTGTTAGGTGTTTGTGCACATATGCAATTCATCTATGTATTACCTGGTTGGGAGGGCTCAGCGCATGACGGTCATGTGCTTTGACATGCTATCTCGAGGCCAAATGGATTACGTGTCCCTCATGGTGAGTTTTTTTAAAAAAACAATACATCAAAATTACTTATTGGTACATTGTCACATGCAGATATTGAGTTTTTTAACTCTCTGTTTTAAGATTGTTACTGCCTTGCTGATGTTGGTTATACAAATGCAAATGGGTTTTAGCACCTTATCGAGGTCAACTGAACCATTTGGGTGGTTGGACAGCACAAAATCCACCATGTAGTGCTGAAGAATATTTTAATATGCGTCATGCACGGGCAAGGAATATTATGGAGAGGTGTTTTGGAAGGTTAAAGGGTTGATGGGGGATTTTGAGGAGTGCTTCATATTTTCCTATAAAGATGCAATGCCGTATAATAATGGCATGTGCCCTTTTACACAATTTAATTCTAGAAATGATGCCTAGAGATCCAATGGAAAATGAGGAACAACCAGTGGAGAATTCAATGGAAATTGTTGAGGGAGAACTAGGTGAACCAGAATTTATCATGGGTGTCTCGACATCAAATGAGTGGACTAGTTTTCGATACTCTTGCCCAAGGGATGTATAATACTTATAGGGCTTCTTGTTCTCATTGAGGTTTGTTTGTTTTTTCATGGTGCATCTAACGTTTGTTTCTCTAGTTCTCATTGACAATGTGTTTCTAACTACATTATTATTACCATGTAGTTATGGATTTTTTAGAAAGCTCAACAAGTGTGCATGGTAGGGGAAAGAACTAGAGGAAGTGGGTTGCGACTGGAGATGATGAGCTGATCAAAGCGCTGCATGAGGTGTCTCTAGATCCAAAGTGGAGGAGTGATGGCAACTTAAAAAATTGTTACATGTTAGAATTTGAAGTCCGTCTAGCTGAGAAGTTACCAGATGCAAGAATTTCTGCATTTCCACATGTTGACTCCAGATTAAGGTATTTCAAGGCAAAGTATAGTGCCGTGGAACAAATGTTGATCAAGAATGGCTTTACATGGGATGGCGAAAAGAAGATGCTTCAGTGTGAGAATCAACAATATGAGGAGCATTGCAAGGTACATTCCTTGGTTGTCTATAGTTCTTTTTCTCTCAACTTGAATCCTGTGATAAGAAACATATCTGCAACTGAGAATGTTGTTTAATTCCTGCCTAATAATTCTTTTTCTCTCAGTAAAAGTTCATGTAACTATGATGAGGCAAATCTGCATCAGTAAATATTTTTAATTTGTTGGTTGCCTGATAGTTCTTTTCCTTACCAATGTAGAATCACCCTGATGCCAAAGGCCTGTATGGAGTTCAATTTCCTTACTACAATGTACTAGCAGCAATATATGGGAAGGATACAGCCACAGGTGAAGGTGCGGAAGACATGAGTGATGCTATCAACAACATGCAACAAGAGTTAGCTGCTGGAAATGATAACAATGAAGAGGAAGAAGTGGATAGGACATCTAGAGAAACACCTAGACGGTCTGTTTACTCAACATCATCCAGCTCCAAGAGGCGCAAGAAAGAATGGAAAGGAATGGAAACTGTGTCAAAAGACCCACTTCTTGATATGTTCAATGAAGTGAGTGGTGAGCAGAAGGGCTTGACCAAATCAGTGGGCAAAATGGCACATGCAATGGAGCATGAGGCTGTTGTTCAAGAAAAGGCTATGAGCGAGGATCCAAAGCAAAAACTAAGAGAGCGGGTTGTCAATGAGGTCCGGAGACTTGAGTTTACTGGTGCTGAAGTAATTGAGGCTGCACTTGTGTTTGTGAAGTTTTTGTATCAAATAGGGATGCTATTTGCGCTTCCAAAGCCACTCAGGAGGGAGTACATTGTCAACATGCTCCATGGTGTTTCTCTAAAATGTTAGTTAGTGATGGATGAATTGGATACCATTAAACTCTTTTAATTTCTAACTGTGTTGTTTTTGATAGATGAATCCAAGAGGAAGGAAAGAGAAGAGAGACTAAACCTATCGAGACATATTCTCGATAGTAGATCTAGGTATGCGTATGAGTATGAAAGATTGATGGACACACAAGACGCAAGTTTTAGACAGGTTCGGGCCTCCCAGAGGATAACAACCCTACGTCCTGTGTTCTGTGGTGTATTATGCGGGATCCCCACCAAAGAGCCCCTGCCCCTCCTTATATATCCGGGGGGCAGGGTTACATGGTAAGTGTCTTAGTCAGTTACAACATGATCTCCGACTAGGTCTCTATCTCTAACTTTCTATCTCTAGTATTGACTTGTCGTGTACTCCAAGTAACAATCCGAGTAGTTATCTTCATGGGTTTTTATCTTTATTGGACCCTAGCCCACTCGGCAATATATCCGAGTGGCGAGGTATCCCTGGTATATACATACCACAGTAGCCCCCAACCACTTCCCGTATTGAATTGTCATCTTGGTTTGCCTCGACATCTTATGAAATTGGGAAGTGCTTTTTCTATTAATTCTTATTCATAAATCTCTAAAAAAGATATAGCCTATGCATGTAGCCCCCAACTCAGAAGATTGTTAAGGCTACACCGAAGCAACTTTTGAGTTATTGAAAAATATCCAATTAATCTTGTCCCTCCACAGAAAAGGGCATAATGAGGTCTGAATCTTCCAATTTTGTCTTAACAAGCTCCATATTTAGCTTTATTCTCTTACTCGCCGAGTGATACATCACCAAATTAATATTTACATCACTAATGCTGAAGTGCCCTTAATCCAAATGATTAATGACAAATTTCAATTGTCATAGCCCCCAAGATTGGTGATGTATCAATAGTAATAATATAACACGAAAACGCAGCCCCCAAGATTGGTGCCGAGATAATCCGAGTGATTTATCATAGAATTTTGAAAGGAGCAATCTCAGACTCTGAAACTATAGTAATCCGAGTGATTTATCATGAAATCTCGAAAGGTACAATTTCCAAGGATGAAACTACAGTAATTTGAGTGATTTATCATGAAATCTCAAAAGGTACAATTTCCAAGGTTGAAACCGCAACAATCCGATTAATAAAACTGGACTTAATAGATTACGAGAAGCCTCGGCCCAATAGGTCATCTAGCCCTTATAAAAAGGGCCTCCAAACAGCCGTATCCCTTCGTCTTCATTTCGCTACCGCCGCCTTTTTGTGCACACAAACCCTAAATCTCAGGATTCCATTTCCACCCCAAAGCTCCACGCAACTGCTTCTCACCACACTCAAACAAGAGCGATGGCCCCGAAGCGCACCCGCCAAAGCTTTAAGGCACAATAACAGAAGCAATCTTCCCCTGAGAAGGGCGAGGAAGAAGAGCCAATTTTCGACATCCCCGCCACCATCAAGGAGTTCCCCGTGTCAGCCATGGATTCAGAGAAAATCAACAGACTGGTGATTGATGGCGTGTTGCAGGATCATCAGACCGGAGGATGGATCGAGGCCATAGGTCAGAAATTTCCCCAACCTCCCGTCGACCAAATGATGGTTTTCTCCTCCTTTTTCTATCATGGATTTGGGATCCCTTGTTGCGACTTCTTTCACGGTCTTCTGTTCTTCTATGGCATCAATCTTGTCAATCTAAATCCAAATTCCATCTTACATATTGCTATCTTTATCCACCTGTGTGAGGTGTTCTTGGGGATTCATCCTCATTTTGATACCTTCAAAGGACTGTTTGTTTTGAAATCAAACAACAATAATGTTATAGGAGGGGCCGGATTCCAACTAAGGAATAAATCCAAATACGTTGATATACCACTTCCATCAACGAACAAAGGTTAGCACGCGGACTGGTTTTACCATGGAGACCATGCTCCACATTTGTCAGAGACTACGGCCGAAGCCCCAAGCCACAACCTGAGTGGTCAGCAAAGGCCCATTCAAACAAGAAGTCTCAAGTTGATGCCATATTAGAGCACATTGCCTATCTCAAGTCCCAAGGTTATACTGGCGTACATGTTGTCGCAAGCTTCATATATCGCCGTGTGCAGCCTAATAAGAAACGTCATGTTCCTGGATGGAAGTTCCAACTAGGTTCAGACCCCACCATGGAAGCGCCAGAAACATTGTCAGAAAGGGAATTAACATTGCGGCTGGAAAACATATTTTCTTCACTCCTTGGTTGGGCTCCAGGTAGTGTGAAATGTGGACATCATTCCAAGACTGGCAGGAGTTCTGTAAGTTATCCACTTCTGTACTTAAAAAGTCAACACTTCATGCATTATGTTCAGCAATGAATATACGTAACATATATTGCAGAATCTTGATGTATACATGTCCAACCCCCCATTGCCGCCAATGCCACAAAAGAAATCTCCCACTCAACCATCAGCTCCCAAGCGCCGCAAGCCGCATATTGAAGATTCTGATAAAGAAGAATCGCTGGCTGAAAGAATAGCTAGACTTCAAGAAGAGGCAAAGAAGAAAACTCTAGAGAAAACCTCCACCACTCGACGGGCCATGGATCATAAAGGACAAAATTGTCCTAGTGAAGCTAGCAAGGCAGTCACCCATGAGACGGCGCCAGACATGATAAGCTAAAAGACGACCTCAAGACAATGCAAGAAAAACAAAATTTGTGGAAGAAAAGAGCTGAAGGTAAAAATGAATATACTTATACATACAGGAATATATATATGTACTAAAATGTTGTGTTGTGGGGTCTTGAAGACGTCTTCACCATCAAGTTTTAAGGTGAGGTCTCCCATATCTAAGTTTTGCACGACTCGGGGTCTCAGCTGAGCATCCGGTCTTCAAAGCGGAGGAGTGGTGGCGTCTGGATCACTGTCTTCGAGGTCAGTTTCATGTCCATCTACACACGGCATAGTACCGTGCGTGGCAGCATCCGCCAAAGTTTTGCCGTCTGCTTGCCCCTGAGCAGCAGGTGCTACCATGAATACCTCGTGGAAATTAGAGGAACAACTCTCTGAATCACTCGGCTCTTCAATCAAGTCCGGGAGTGACTCGCTTTCGAGGCCGATTGTTGCAACGAATCTTGATTCATCAAAAAATTTAGGATCTTTGTCCGACTGGTCCATGTGATGAGCCGGGAGATCAACCGTAGTGTAACCCGAATTGACCAAGGTTGCCAATCGGGGTGTTGCGGACAACGTTGAGTTGCCGCCCGGAAGGGTTTCCGCCTGGAAAGCTGTTGCCGTGTTGTTGAGGCCAAGCGGGAATCGGCTAGCTAGCCGGATTGCTCTGGTCGGTCGAGGCAGCGTCCGAGTGGGCCACGCCCTCACGCTTGACGAGGTTCCCGTGCTGATCGGTGATGAGGCTGACAGTGCCAAAGCATATCTTGTCTCCCGGGCAAAACTTGATGTCGACGAAAGCCATCGATTTCGATGAAGCTACACTCAACGCTGCCCCTACCTGGCGCGCCAACTGTCGAGAGATATGCTCGATAGTAGATCTAGGTATGCGTATGAGTATGAAATATCAATGGACACAGAAGACACAAGGTTTAGACAGGTTTGGGCCTCTCGGAGGATAACAACCCTACTTCCTGTGTTCTGTGGTGTATTATGCGGGATCCCCACGAAAGAGCCCCTGGCCCTCCTTATATATTCGGGGGGCAGGGTTACATGGTAAGTGTCTTAGTCGGTTACAACATGATCTTTGACTAGGACTCTATCTCTAACTTTCTATCTCTAGTATTGACTTGTCGTGTACTCCAAATAACAATCCGAGTAGTTATCTTCATGGGTCTTTATCTTTATTGGACCCTGGCCCACTCGGCAATATATCCGAGTGGCGAGGTATCCCTGGTATATACATACCACAAAACCGATGAATCAAATGAATGAGTTGGGAAAAAAGAGAGAGATGATGAACCATCTGGAAACCCTACTTTGTATTGTTAGCAGCGAGTCATTCTGGGTTTGAGAAGATAAATACTTTGTACTGTTAGCATTAAGTCATTTTGGGGGTTTGAGTAGATGAATGCCTGCTAATTTCTGAGCCTGAGTTCTCTGGATGAATTCCTGTTTTACTCTATTATACATGTCCAAACTTCTCATAGGTTGTGTTGTTTTGCTTGCATATTCTGGTGAAAACATTTGTGAATAAGTTTGAATCTGAGTTATGTGAACAAGTATGTGATTTTAGTGGTAGATTTATATTGCTTGTTAGGAAAAAAATCATAATTTTTAGAGCTCTGAAAGTGTCGAAGCTTGAGATCGGCAATAAATATATACGGGTACGTCGAGACTAAGAACTACGATGGTAACACAAGACGCCGAGTTATACAGGTTCGGGCCCTCTCGATGAGAGTAAAAACCCTACGTCCTGTGTTCTGTGTATTGTATTGATGTTGTGGAAAACTTGTCTCCTGTCGCTACTGCTATTGTCTGTCCCTTGATGGGGGGTACCGTGCCGCCTATATATCCAGTCGGCAGGGGGGGGTACATAAAGAGTCCTAGTCGTAACCCATAAGGATTTACATAGAAAGTCTATCTCTTCATGCCTTGTGCTCCAAGCCGAGTCGATCGGCTTCCTTGTTGATGAAGTACCCGGTCGGCTACCGACTTAGTCTTGTATGAGGATACCCGTAAAGCAAGTATCCCACAACAGCCCTCGAGTGCTTCCTGATTTTGAGCTTTGATTCTCAGAGTGATCTTTAATGTTGATCATAAATTAGGAAGACCTCTTTATCAAAGTTCCTGATAGATCTGGTGCACCTGATCAGGTGTAGCCCCCCGGCTCTTGTACAATTTGGAGACTGACAAATAATGCAAGAGTCTAATCATATTAGCTCTTATTATTTTGTAGGTATTTTACTCAAACCATCAAGTCTGAGTCTAACAGACCTCTGGTCATTAAACTAGTGGCTCACTTTGCAAGGTTTCAACCTTGCTGACCGATTATCAAAAAGGCCGAGTGATATACACTATGTCCGAGTGACTGGTCGGTCTGAATTTTATAATATCAATCATATTCAATTCATGTGAACCAATATGACATCAATCATATAATGGTATTAAGCTAAATGACATCAATCATAATATAGCCTTTCCCTAATAATTAGTCACTCTATCTATTCATGAGTCCAATTTTAGCAATTTGGTTTTTGACTTCAATCAATACCATAACCTTTGAACTTATATCCATATGACCATCAAGTCCTTTGCTACATGATCATCAAATCATATAGATATGGTTAAATATTTCTCAAATGCTTCTCATCAAAGAAGCCCCCGAGTTTTACTTCTCAAGGTTTTAGACCATAATCATGTTTAAGGCCCTTAATTAATCTTTGCTTAAGTAAAATCCTTCGTCACTGTACGGCCCATCCCGGCCCATGGGGCCCTTAGGTCAAAAAGCGGGAGTATAAAAGGGCAGCGTCAAGTTGACCCTCAGTCCATGCCGCATTTGCGCACAAACTCTTCGTCTTCCTCGCGTCTTCTCTCCTCTCAGCGAGTCCTCCGCTTTCCAGCTAGGGTTAGTGCCTTTGCTTTTGGCTGTCGTAGATCTCGCCGCACTTAGCCCCCAAGCTTCTGCTAGGGTTCGGTACTTGATCTGCCATGCCCAAAACAACCAATGCCATGGGTCGCAAGAAGGTTTCAACCTCGATTCCTGCAACTTCCACCGCCGCTGCCGCGTCCTCCTCATCGGAGATCGACATTCCGGAGGAGCTTCAGGAGTTCTTGAAGATCAACCTCTCCCAAGTCGATATGAACCAGATGGTGGTCGACGGCATCCTTCCAGAGCAAGTGCGGATCGACTGGAAGGTACTCCATGAATCTTGCCCCATCCCCATTCATAAAGAGATTGTTGTGTTCTGCTCGTTCTTCGAGCATGGTTTTGGAGTCCCCTACTGCAGCTTCTTGCGCGGGCTCCTATTCTTTTATGGGATTGAGCTTGTCAACCTTAGTCCTAACTCCATTCTTCACATCACCATCTTCGTACACATGTGCGAAGCATTTCTAGGCATTCTCCCCCACTTCAATTTGTTTCGCCATCTATTCGTCCTACGACCACTGCCGACCAAGGACAATCAAGTAGCCATAGGCGGTGTTGGCTTCTAGTTGTGCAAGAAGGAGGCCTATATCAATGTGCTGTTGAAGATCGGAATCAAGAACTAGAAGGATGAGTGGTTCTATTGTGACAACCCTCCCCCTATTCTTGCCGACTTCACTAGTGCCAAGGCAATTCCCCTGGTGCAATGGACGGAGAAGCCTGATCCGACCGACCCTCAGGTGGTCGCTCTGTTGAAGAAGATAGCTGACTTGAAGGCTAAAGGCATTGACAGAATCACCGTTGCTAAAAGCTTCATAGTTCGTAGAGTGCAACCCCTAAAGCTTCAAGGTCACCCGGCGTGGAACTATGTTAATAATGATGAAACCAGGGAGGTGCCCAACCCGTTGAATGGTGAACTCCATAAGAAACGCCTATCAAAAATGTTTGAAGGGGATATCCTTCAGGATGACTCGTTGATCAGAAAGGCGTATAACAAGGGCACTCTGCACGCCCGAGTAAGCCTCAGTCTACTTTGAGCAATCCCTTATTTTCTTATCTTGATGTCCCGCTTGATATCTTGATTCTTGTGCAGGTTCTGGATACTTATATCCCATCCTCCGCTCCCTCCGACCGATACCGAGGGACTGGATTATGTTGAGAAGCCACAACAGACCGGCACTGGTGGCTCAAGCTCTTCTGCAGGCACTCGTGCTGATCTAGTTGTCACCTTGCCTCCCCCCGGTCGACTAGTGAAGCAGACTGTTGGGCGCCGACGACAATATATTGGGGATCAGGGTGATGATGAAGAAATGCCATTTGCTGATGCCGGTCAACCCACCCCTACTCCCCCTCGACCGACCTTCAAGCCAGTCGGGGCCCCCAAGCCAAACTCAGAGTGATGCTGGGGTGGTGGAACAGACCGACAATGCAGACAAATCTGCCCAGAAGAGGAAGGAGACTAATTCTCAGTCGACTTCTTTGAAGAAAAGGATGTGCCGAATCAAGCTTAAGAAGGCTACCAGGTTAATTCTTTAACCTTATACTCCTTGTCTCTTATTGCCATCCATAACACATTTTAATTTCCTCCATCTTTATTTTGACAGTAGTCGAACGAGTGATTCGCAAAGTGCCCAAGAGTCCGAAGCCACTCGGTCAGGACCTCCTCCTCGTCTGACTGATCTGCCCAAACCGGTCGGCAAGTCATCAAACATGCTGACCGAGGTGGATAAGCCATGTGACAAGACAATTCCTGCTTTAACCGTCATCCCTTCGCCTCTTGACAAAGCTAAGGCGACATTATCTGCAAATATACTCGATCAGACCAAAGTAGAGGACATGGAAATTATGCACCAACATCGAGAAGCTAGCAAGGTACTTCAATACTCTGCTTTAGCTTTGTCTCAATCTTATCCTTAAGATTAACCCCTTTTTGTATACAGAAAATGTATGCTCTTGTAGAGAGGAAACAGGCTAGGGTGGAATACCTTGAAGCTGAAACTTTTGGTATGTCCTAAACACTTTGGTCTTCATGTCTTTAAGTTTAAGACTGACACATTGCTAGTGTTATGCTAGTCACCGGTCAGCAGCTCGCTAAAGCACAAAAGGAGATTGAAAAGCCGCAGACCGATGAAAGAGAGGTGACCAAGGCCTTAGACCAAGGCCGTGCAGATATAGCTGGTAAGATCACTCACCATCCGTGTTTAAATAATCAACTAATCACTCCAACGCTAAAAGTTCAAATGTTTGTCTTTAGCTCATGACCAGAAGATTGCCAACCTGGAGAAGTTGACTTCCAATCAGCAAAGGTTTGTTAATGCCTTGAATACTGAGAAGGAAAACCTTTCCAAGTCGGTCGAGGACCAGAAGGCCGAGATCACTCGGCTGCAGAAGGAGCTGAAGGAGGTTGACTCCAAGATAGAGGATGCTAAGAGCACCTCTAAATCCTTCAAATGTAAACTTGCTAGTAAGCCCTTCATTATTTCTCACATCTGCTTGAATCCTCTTTTTATCATACTGACCAAAAATCATCACTCACAGCTCCATCTTACGCTGCTCGAAAGGCAATGGACTATGTTCATGCCGACCGAGTGGAGCAGTCTGGCCACTCCTTGGAGTACTTGCTGGAGCATGCATCGGAAGCAATTGCTCATAACACTCGACAAGTGGCGACTGAGGCCGGGAGTCAGGTTCTGGCGATTTGCCAATCTTGGTCTCCTGCTCTGCCATTGGACAACATCAAGGAGGGCATCAACCCAGACTTGACCGACGACCAATGCCAGCTACTCTTGGAATCCATGCTGGAGACTTCTCGAGCCTTGGTCGACAACATAGAGATCAATCCGACCGTGCCTACTCCTCCAGCAACTCCTGAAGTTTAGCTACGAGCTGACTCTTCCTCTCCTTCAAAGGAGCTGTAAATCCTGCAATGCTAGAGAACTTTAGTAATATCTATGTAATGAAACAATGTTACCTGTATGTAAATTAGTTTCATGCTTAACATCTTTAAAAGATTGATAAAAATATCATAAGTATGTTTCTGTCATTGAGAAACTCAAATTGTATCGGTCTGCCTTAACATATTAGGCTGTGACTCGTAACCGCGTAACAAGCAGAGTCGACCAATCAACACATGACCTCTCGCACTTTGGCTCTGGGTTTAGTGTAGTGGTAGTCTGATGTGCAGTATAAAGTGTATAACCATAATGTATAGATGTTATACCAAGAAAATGAAGACCGTATTCAAAGAGAAGAAATCGGTTGGAAAATAGTCCAAAACCAAAATAAGGTTAGACTAAGGTGGGACATTATTACTAGCCCCCTGGCTCGATTGTTTAATAAAATGAATTAAGGAATCGAGACAATATAGAATGAAAATCATCAAAAAATCTTTCATCAAAAAGACCAAAGTTGCATTCAGAAAATAATGTATGAGTATACAAAAGAATAACTAAGTATAGAAACGACGTAGCTGATTTATGTTCAAGGAATTTGGTATATCATCGCCGTCTTCGTACATCAGTCGATAAGCCCCCGGGCGAGTGAGTTCCTTCACCACATATGGTCCTTCCGACTTTGGAGAAAGCTTATGCTGGTTCTTCGTTGACTACACTCGACGAAGCACTAAATCTACAACTTGGAAGTGGTGATGACGCATGTTTTTATCATAATATCGACGCAAGCCTTGTTGGTAAAGTGCCGATCGAAATAGAGCGCGATCACGCAACTCCTTTGCTACAATCAAATCGATCTCTCGGTTCTCCTTAGAAAGCTGTTCATCATACACCTGAACCCGTATTGAAACAAGACTGACCTCGGTTGGCAACGTAGCCTCTGAGCCATAGACCAATGAGGAAGGTGACTGACCAGTTGCCCGACAGGTGTTTGTGCGAAGCCCCCAAAGAACTGAAGGCAATTCTTTGACCCACCGACCGGCATAAGGCTTAAGCCCGTCGAATATCTGTGGTTTCAATCCTTGAAGAATCATACCATTGGCCCGTTCGTCTTGCCCATTGCTTTGAGGATGAGCCACTGATGCAAAGTGGATTTTTATTCCCATCTCATCGGCAAAGTCACGGAACTCCACTGATGTGAATTGAGTGCCATTATTAGTGATGATATCATGAGGAACCCCAAACCGAGTGAAGATATCCTTGACAAACTCGATTGCCTTCTTCGATGTAATCTTGCCAGCCGGCTTTGCTTTGATCCACTTGGTGAATTTATCAATAGCAACAAAAAGATAAGTGAACCCGCCTGGTGCTTTCTTGAAAGGACCGACAATATCAAGCCCCCAGACAGCAAAGGGCCAAGTCAAAGGTATCATTTGAAGTTGTTGTGAAGGCACATGCGTTTGTTGAGTGAAGAATTTACAACCTTCACACTTCCGAATGACCTGGTGTGCGTCTTCGACCGCCGTGGGTCAATAAAACCCTTGCCAGAAAGCTTTGCTGACCAAAGTCTTGGAAGCCACATGATTGCCACATATCCTAGAAAGAATTTCTTCTACCAACTTTCGGCCTTCTGGTATCGAGATGCATCTCATCAAGATGTTTGAACCTCCTCTTTTATAGAGTTGGTCTCCCACCAATAGATATCCTCGGCATTGGGTCTCTAACCTCCGTTGCTCATTAGGATCCGAAGGCAGCGTTCCCTTGTCCAAATATTGGATGAGTGAGTTGCGCCAATCGGTCTCCATGTCATCATCACCAACAAGATCAGTGACAACACTCATTAGTACATCCGACCGAGGAGAAATCATGGGGGAATCCAGATTGTGTAAGAAAACACCTGGCGAGACCGCAGACCGAGATGATCCCATCTTAGACAATTCATCGGCCGCTTGGTTATTGACTCGAAGAACATACGTGAACTTCACTCCATCGAACATACGTGAACTTCTTGATAGTAAGCACTCATATTATCATCCACACTGTTCCAATCCTTAGTGACCTGATTAATGACCAAAGCCGAGTCACCAAAGATGTCAAGGCGCTTAATGCCAAGTGATGCGGCAATCGCAGACCATGTAGAAGGGCTTCATATTCCGCAACATTATTGGACGCGCGAAACATCACCTGAAGGACATATCAAAGCTTCTATCCAGTGGGTGAGATAAACACGACTCCTGCACCAGCTCCTTGTAATTGAAGAGATCTATCAAAGTACATTTTCCAATACTCGATATCTTGTGCAGTAGGTGGGTTTTGAATTTCTGTCCACTCGGTAAAAAAATCAGCTAACGCTTGTCCCTTTATAGCTGACCGAGGTGCGAATGTAATGGTATATTGACCAAGTTTGACTGTCCACTTGGCAATTTTTCCTTCGGCTTCTCAATTGTGCAGCACTATGCTGAGTGCGAAGGAAGTCTGGACTTCGATTAGATGAGCTTGAAAATAATGCTTCAACTTCCTGGAGGTGATCAACAATGCATACAACAACTTCAAGATCTGTTGATACCTAGTCTTAAAGGCTCCAAGGACCTCACTCACAAAATAGACCGAGTGTTATACTTTTTGTATATGTCCCTCTTCTTCTCGGTCGACTGTTAAAATAGTACTCACAACCTGAGTCGTGGCTGATATGTAAAGTTGAAATTTTCTCCTGGCTCCGGAGGCACCAATAATGGAATGCTGTTGAGGTAAACCTTCAACTTGTCCAATGCCGACTGCGCCTCTTCGGTCCAAACAAAGTCCTCCTGCTTTTTAAGCAGTCAAAAAAGTGGTAACCCTCTAACCCCCACTTAGGAAATAAAGCGACTCAGGGATGCCATGCATCCGGTCAGCTTCTGTACACCCCTTTGAGAATTAGGTGGCCCCATACCAAGGATCGCCTTGATTTTATCCGGGTTGGCCTCTATACCTCGTTTCAAAATGATGTAACCGAGTAGCTTTCCCGAAGGAACCCCAAAAAGACACTTCTTAGGATTCAGCTTCATTGAATAATGCCTCATATTGTCAAAGGTTCCTGCCAGGTCAGAAATAAGTTCCTCGATGTTCCGAGTTTTGACAACGATGTCATCAATATACGCTTCTGCATTCTGACTGATCTGAGTAGCAAGACAGCATTGAATACCCCGTTGGTAAGTTGCGCCAGCATTCTTTAGATCGAAAGGCATTGTGATATAGCAATAGGCGCCAAAGGGTGTTATAAAGGAAGTTTTAATCTGATCTTCGACCTTCAGCGGGATCTGGTGATAGCCTGAGTAGGCATCCAGAAAGCTTAAGAGCTCACACCCGGCTCTTGAGTCTACAATCTGATCAATACGAGGAAGAGCGAAGGGGTCTTTAGGACAGAACTTGTTAAGATCAGTATAATCAACACACATCCTCCATTCTTTATTTTTCTTGGGTACAAGGACTGGATTTGCTAACCAGTCGGGATGATACACTTCCTTTATAAACTTAGCATCTAATAGTCTAACTATCTCCTTCTTCATGGCATCCTTGTGGTCTTGTGCGAATCTTCTAAGCCTCTGCCGAACGGGGGTAGCCCCAGGGGGTACCCTTAACTTGTGCTCAATCTTTTCCCTAGGAACTCCTGGCATGTCAGATGGTTTCCATGCAAAAATGTCCTTATTTTCCTGGAGGAAAAGAGTGAGCGTGAGTTCCTATTTCTCGTCGAGGTTGGCCCCAACATAAGTTACCTTATCAGGGTCCTCAGGATCGAGTATGATTTCCTTGGTTTGGATGTCATCGGTCTGAATCTTGTCTTTGGTAGGCTTCTTTGCTGGAACCGCCGCTCCAGTCTGCTCCTCCATGCCGACTGCCTGCTGGATCTCCTTTTGGTCAGACAACATCAACTGTTTATTGGCCATCTCACAACTCTATACATCGCAATCAAAAGAATTCCGAAGATCAGAGTGGAGGGAGATTATTCCGTTCGGGCCTGGCATCTTGAGGGTGAGATATGGATAATGCGGGACAACCATGAATTTAGCCATTGTCGGTCGACCCAAGATAGCATGATATGCCGAGTCAAAATCCGCCACCTGGAAGAGAATGCGCTCGGTCCTGAAGTTCTCATGGGTACCGAAGGTGACCGGCAGACTGACCTGTCCAATAGGAACTGAAGTCTTGCCAGGTACAATCCCATGGAAAGGTGAAGAACTCCGCTGAAGATCATTGATTGACAGACCGAGCTCTTTAAGAGTATTGGTGAAGATTAAGTCCAAACTGCTTCCTCAATCATTGAGTACTTTGTTGAACTTTACCTCCTTCATCGTAGCAGCAAGCACCAGCAGGTATCGACCTGGCTTTAGGATATACTTGGGATGATCCGACCGATCAAAGGTGATTGGCACCTCAGACCACCTCATGAATTGAGGCGCAGCTGGTTCCACCGAGTTGATCTCTCGAAGTTCCAGCTTCTGCTTGCGCTTGGACACATAGGCATCCGGGCCACCGAAGATGAAGTTGACTTCCTTGGGGGGCTCCTAGAACTCTCCTGAATCATCTTTGTCGCCATCGTCCTTGGTCTTGTCTTTGCTATTGCGCCTCGGGGGATCTTTAGCCACCTTGAGCGCAACTGTTGCAAAACCCTTTAGTTGATAGCAATCCTTCGCTTTGTGGTTTCCCTTTGGATGCCAAAGGCACGAGCCACTCAGCAGCTCATCCGTGGATGGTTGGTTTGTTCGAGGGTTCTTCTGAAGTTGGTCCATAGTGTGAACCGTATTGTCAGACTTCCTCTTCTTGTCCTTCTTGGAGGACTCGGGCTTGTCCAACCGCTTCTCCTTGCCTTTTCCCCGGATGTCATCTAATGCCGACTCACCAGATGCGAACTTGTCAGCGATCTCGAAGAACTCTTGCCCGGTCAGCTTGAGGTCATGATTCCTCCAACCGATCTCTCGAACCAAATCATTGCTGTGGATCCCTCCTTGGAAGGCAGCAATAATTTGTTGGTCCGGGACATTGGGGATCTCAGTCTTCTTAGCGTAAAATTGCTTGATGTAGTCACGAAGAGGTTCATTGGTCTTCTGCTTGATCCGAGTGAGGTCGAAGTGGTTGCCCGATCAATTGCAGGTAGCTTGGAAGCTTTCTATGAGCTTCCTGTTGAGGTCTCCCCAACACGTGATTGACTCCTCTAGAAGAGATGTGAGCCATATCCGAACGGCTGGATCTAGGCAGACCAAAAGGTAATTAGCCATTACGTAGGAATCACCTCTAGCCGATCGAATCGTTGTGCTGTAGAGCTGCAGCCACTCTCGGGGGTTGGTCTGACCATCGTATTTTTCAATGATGGCCGGCTTGAATCCTTTTGGCCATTGAGCTATGCGAAGCCTAGGGATGTAAGCTTTCATGCCATCGATCTCGTCGTCGGTAGGTGTCGGCGACCGCCTATGCCAGTCTGGAGACGGAGTTGGATGGTGGCTGTGTTGCAGACCAACATCATCGTCATGACGACGCCGCCGATGGTCATTATCATCGTTATCACACCGATCCCGATCGTCACGTCGATGATGGTTGTCGCGGTTGTCTCTTGGAGGAGGATCTTGACGGTCCTCTCGTCGGTTGTTCCATTGGTCGTCTCGTCGGTCTTCCGTTCTCCAATCATGGTGTTCTTCCTCATAGCGTCGGTTGTCCTGAGCGCGTTCTTCATAGTGAGAGTTGATGGTATCTTGTCCATCATGGATACTGAGAGAGTTTCTTAGATCTTCACGCCTATGCCAACCTCGTGAAGATGCGTGACTAGAGCTTGTGTTCGACTGAGATTTTGCGGCCTCTTGAGCTGTAGCAGCCTTAAGCATAGCCACCGCCTTCTGCATCACAGGGGTCTGATAATTCGTATCGACCATTAGAGTGTCGAGCAAAGTTTTGGCCCCTGTGATGTTATTCTGAGGAGTGTGGTAGACCTTGACGCCATCCACTTCGAGTTCTGGACTGTGATCCAGTCGGCGTGTGTTGCGTGAACCACGCGACCCTCTTGGTTGATGGTGGTGACTGACCGATAAGTCATCAACTGGAGGATTGTCCTCCTGTTGACCTCCGTCGGCTAGTTGATTCGGGTGGCCATCGACGGGGTTACCTTCTTGTTCACCGTCTTGGTCACCATCTTGGTCTCCATCCACGAGATCTGCTATATCCACCATGATGATAGTATGGGGATATGGGTAAGCGGATCTGACCGAGTCCTCATCAAAGGATCGATCCGGCTCTGAATCGTTCCCGAAGGAAGGACCTTCTTCCTCAGACCCGAGTGGAACCAATGTGGGGATCATGCCAGACGAACTCGGTGATCGCACCATGGAGACGGCTGCAGCCGAGTCGAATCTGTGATTTTGCAGACCTAGGACTCTGTAGTCGCCGATCGTGAAGTCGAGCGATCCAAAGGAGATCTTGAAGTCCGGCAAGTACTGAATGATGGGAATTTCAGCCATCATAGTCAACGGAGAATCCCGACGAGCCTTGTCCCCTACCTGGCGCGCCAACTATCGAAGCTTGAGATCAACAGTTAATATATAGGGCTACATCGAGGCTAAGAACTACAATGGTAACACAAGACGCCGAGTTATACAGGTTCGGGCTCTCTCGATGAGATTATAAACCCTACGTCCTGTGTTCTGTCCCTCGATGGGGGGTACCCTGCCGCCTTATATATCCGGTCGGCAGGGGGGTACATGAAGAGTCCTAGTTGTAACCCACAAGGATTTACATATAAAGTCTATCACTACATGCCTTGCGCTCCAAGATGAGTCGGTCGGCTTCCTTGTTGATGAAGTACCCGATCGACTACCGGAATAGTCTTGTATGAGGATACCCGTAAAGCAAGTATCCCACAGAAAGTATAAGTTTCAGATTTTTGAAGCAATGAGAAATTTTGGTTTAAACAATGAATTTTTTAATCAATCTTAACTGTGGCTGTGAAGTTTAGGTTCTAGATCTCGTTATGTTAGTTTTGCTCTCAGCCAAACACAGTACAGGTCTCTAATGCAGGTGCAGCTGCACCAACAGTCCTCCCCCGCCATTCATCGCTGCTCGTTACGTGGACAGAATCCAATCTGATCACCCCTCCTCTGCCTCACTGACAGTGGACCCACTGCATAGTGCTGCTTTCTTGTCACGCTCAAAGCCACGCCACCGTCGTCGAGTCTGCAGTGCAGCCACGGACGCCATAGACACTGAGAATCTTTATTGGTACGTGAGTTTGTACTCCCAAAATCCAAAACCTTCTCCTCGATCATAGCAACTGGCAGCATGTCAGAAAATTTAGCGCGATGGCGGTAGCACCGTCGGAGCCAGGGGAGGTGGGGAATCACATGGCGACAAGTTATTGCAGCAGTGGAAAAGGCTGGGCACCGCCGGAGCTGGGCGGGAGGCAGGGCGAGTGGTAGGAGAATTTAACGTGGGTGGCAATAGTGGAGGCGGCGCTCCCAAGGATGAGCATCAGTAGAAGATGGGGAGAGGGGTGACCAGACGATCAGCAATGGCGAGGCCCCGTCCTCACTCAGCAAGACACAACTGACATCATATGAGAAACAATAGAACACAAACTAAGGGTATATCCAAAGGCAAAGCCGTATGTAGGAAAGCTTTGCAAAATGTCAGAAGATAATAAAGTAGCAACAAAAGAAGAAATATAAAAATTATTGGTGGATTGGACGTGGAGCTCGCTTGGCTCATATTAGCTCCTTAGAAAATTGGCTCGACTCAGCTCGACTTGTTAGAGAACAGTGTTAAAACCTTGGCTCGGTTCGACTCAGCTCAGTTCGATAATTAGGTCTAGAGCTTCACTAGAACAAATGTAACACTAATTATTGTGACATAAATTTTCTACAAAAAATAGATATTTACCTAATGACAAAAAATAGGATTAAGTTACACACACATACGGTACATCATCAATGGTAAACAGAATAATTATCCATATCCTTTATTTATTACATCATATCTTTATTACAAAAGGACCCGTGGGTCTAGAAGACAAATACATCAATGCAGCGGAAAGTATCTAGCGTAGACATCCCAAACTCCACAGGCATCGATTGGAGGATCATCGCCTAGTACTCGCTTCCTTCCTCTTAGTATTGGCTCCAATCTTCTCCTTGGGCTGAATATCAACGTGGTATAGCAAGGGTGAGTACATGTCGTACTCAGCAAGTGGGGGAAAAGATGACATGGGGCTATAGTCAAGAGAAGGCTTTATAGAGTGGGTTGCATGAGCTTTTAATTAACCTAAGCATCCTATTTACTAAGTGGGGTCATCCCAACCCTACTTTCACAAGGTGCTGTACTAACCAAGTCTCAATCCATCCCACCTTTCCAACCATACCAACCCATCCCCAACTAATCTTGTGAGGATTCCAGGCCGCTCTTGACCGTGAGCACGGCTATCATGATAGTTTGATACTCTGCAGAGTTTGTACCACTTTACCCACAAGTCGTGATTCCCTTGGTGCCCGTGGACGCGACCCACATTACACACTTCCTTTGGTGTGTGGCAGGGTTTCACTACGAGGCTTTTCCAAAGGGTCTCCCAGTACATGCTAGCCACTAAGGTTCCACTCCCGTCCATAAGTGATAGCCCTTCAACAAGCAGCTCATCACCCCAGGAGCCCCCTCTTGAGCCATTCGGATACAAGGACAGTCCTCTCGACTTCCATTCCCTGCTCCACCAAATGCTGCACCGACACTGGGAGAACACCTAATTACTAGGCCAAGCCTTACCCATGTCGGTCTTGTGTTGGCACTGTTTTCCTGGTTTGTCACTCCAAGAACCGGTTCCTAGGATCTACAACAAGCCTACCACCACAAGCATGTGCCCACGGCACCACATCCTTTCCACCTGGCTTGCATAGATCCCTAAGCCATGTTACTAAAAGATTTACCAAACATATCCCACGTGATATTGTTCATTAATCCAAATTAATATTAACCCACATCCCATAAGCCATCTTAAGCATTTTCTACCCACAATTCACCCATTGGTTCAAGGCGACAAGGAACATGGTAAAAACAATTACTAAGGAAAACCCTAACAATAGGTTCCCAATAAATTGACACAAGCATGCAATTCTATAGTAACATTCCAATAGGTGTAATATGCATCAAGGACACTTGCCTTCGTCCTGCGTAGAAGGCTGCTCTAACCCTTCAAATTCTTGCTCTTGAAAATCCTCGTAGGGTGGTTCTTGTGTATGCTCGCCTTTATGTAACGACATACCAATACAAGCAAAACATACAAAATCAATACACTATATGCAACAGAGGAAAAACAGTATGTAGATGCAATGGATGCAAAGGCTATGCTCCTACGAGAATTTTGGCGCAAAAATCACCTAATTTGGAGTTATGAGTAAAAAGTTATGCTAGTTTGAAGTTTTAGGGGCAAAAGGGTAAAAACAGAGGCTTTTAAGGACCTATGTGTAATTTTATAAAATTACAGGGACTAAAGTGTAAATTATTAGGGCTGAAAAGTAGTTTATTAAAAGTATAAGGTTGTTTTTGCAAAAATTCTAGGACTCAAACATAATTAATACTAAGTGCAGGGGTTTAAGTGTAAAAAGATAGGGCCAAAAATCTAATTAAAATTAAGTACAGGGATGTTCCTGTAAAAATTTAAGACTAAAATAATATTTATACAATTAATAAGGATTAAGGTATAATTTTAAAATAATTCTGGGGACTAAAACATAATTAAAATCAGTCAGTTTATTAAAAGTATAAGGTTGTTTTTGCAAAAATTCTAGGACTCAAACATAATTAATACTAAGTGCAGGGGTTTAAGTGTAAAAAGACAGGGCCAAAAATCTAATTAAAATTAAGTACAGGGATGTTCCTGTAAAAATTTAAGACTAAAATAATATTTATACAATTAATAAGGATTAAGGTATAATTTTAAAATAATTCTAGGGACTAAAACATAATTAAAATCAGTCCAGGGGTGTTTTATAAAATTACAAGGTCAAATAATAATTTAAATAATGTATAGGTGTGTTTCTGTAAATTTATAGGGCTAAAATAATATTTATACCATTAATAATATAAAAAGACTGGATTAAAATATAATTTAAAACAATTCCAGGGGTTTTCTACAATTTATAGGGCAAAAATATAATTTCTTAAAGGTATAGGGGCTTTTTGTAAAAATGTAGTGCTAAAAATAATTATTATAAAGTTCAGGGGCCTAAAAACAAATTTTTATTTGTTCTGCACAAAAACAGGAACCTAAACCTAATTTAAACTAAGCACAGGGGCTAAAATGCAAAACTGCCACAATATCCAGGAATTAATTGAATTAATTTTAAACTAGAAATGCGTGGACCGGGTCTATAGGTTCTGTGTACCATTGGTCCACTGGTTCACGGTGGACCGATTACATAACCCGAAGGGGTATGTAATCTGGACGGTTGGATCAAGATCCAACGACCAGAATCAAAGGGCGGGGGAAGGTCGTCGCCGGCGGCCGGTTAGGCGGCGGCGCGCGGCGGGGCTCACCGGAGACTGGCCGGAATGGCGCTCCGGTCGGCCATTCCTCGCCGCTAGAGTCCCGGGAGAGAGAGGGGAGGGAGGGGAGTCTCACCGGCAGGTCGCGCGGGTGCGGGAAGGCCGGAAGGGGGTCGGCGGCGCGGCTCGGTGGCGGCGGTGGTCGGAGCTCGGTGGGGGAGGTCGTCCGATGGTCGCGAGCGAGCGGGGGAGAGCGGAGGAGCGGCGGCGGAGCAGGGCGGTGCCGAGGGGGTGCTTTATAGGCGCGGAGGCGGGCGAATTGAGCCGGCGCGGGGCTCTCCGTCCATCAATGGCCACTAGCGCCATTGATGCGCGCGGGGGGTTCGTAACGGCCGAAACGGCCGAAAGTTAGGGGGGAAAGGGAAGTGGAGGCGGTCGCGTGCGCTCGGGCGCCGGTTTCGAGAGCCGGGGAGGTCGGGGGAGGGAGATCGACGGCGGCGGCGGCAGCGGTTTCCGGTGACGGGAGAGAGAGAGGCGGAGGAGGAGATGACAGGCGGGGCCCGCGTGTCAGTGAGAGAGAGAGAGAGAGCACGGGAGGAGCGGGCCGCGCGCGCTGGGCCGGCCGGGAAGGTGGGCCGTGGGGAGAGAAATGAGGGAGGGGAGGCGGCCTGGCCGGCTGGGCCGAAAGGAGGAGATGGGGAGAGGGGAGGGGTGGGCTGAATGGTGGGTTTCGGCCCACTGTTCTAGTTCCTCCTTTTCCTTTCTTTTTCTTTCTCAATTCTTTTCCTTGTCTAATTTCTATTCTAATTCTATTCCTAATATTCCTGGTAAATAAATATTAATTAAACTAAATGCATAATGCAATGAAAATCTATATGAATATGACATGTTATGCAAATGCAATAATTTAATTTAATTTATTATAAAAACAATTTGTCCTAGGTTATTTAATTAAACTCCTAAATGCTAATAGTTGGCATTTTTAGAATTTGCAAAAGTAGGGTGTTACAAACCTACCCCCCTTAAAATGAATCTCGCCCTCGAGATTCGGAAAGATTGATGAAGAGGTGGGGAAACTCGGGTTTTAATTCTTCTTCACGCTCCCAGGTGGCTTCTTCTTCCGTGTGATGATTCCAGAGCACCTTGCACATCCGGATCACCTTATTTCTGGTAACTCTCTCAACAACTTCTAGGATCTTGACTGGTTGTTCCGTATATATGAGGTCTTTCCGAAGGTCTATTTCCTCAACAGGGAGTTGTTCTTCAGGCACTCTTAAGCACTTCTTTAACTGGGACACATGGAACACGTCATGCACATCCGTGAGATGTGAGGGTAGCTCCAACTGATATGCGACTTCTCCTCTTCTATCAAGAATCTTGAAAGGGCCGATGTAACGTGGTGCTAACTTTCCTTTTACTTTGAAGCGTCTAACACCCCTCATGGGTGATACCTTGAGATATACGAAGTCTCCAATCTCGAAGGATAGGTCTCTTCGCCTACGATCGGCGTAGCTTTTCTGCCTTGACTGTGCAACCTTTAGGTTCTCACGTACAATCTTAACTTGTGTTTCTGCTTCTTATAGTATCTCAGGTCCGAAGACTTGGTTCTCTCCTGTTTCATTCCAGAACAGAGGTGTCCTACACTTTCTTCCATATAAGAACTCGAAAGGCGCCATCCCTATACTTGCTTGATAACTGTTGTTATAGGAAAATTCTGCGTAGGGTAGACTCTTGTCCCAACTCTTGCCATATTTCAAAGCACAAGCTCTCAACATGTCTTCTAGTATTTGGTTCGTCCTCTCGGTCTGTCCATCAGTCTGAGGGTGATACGCAGAGCTGAAGTTCAACTTGGTGCCAAGAGATTCATGTACCTTCTCTCAAAACCTCGAGGTGAACTGAGAGCCTCTGTCAGATACTATCTTCTTAGGGACTCCATGTAAACACACTATCCTTGACATGTATAGTTCTACCAGTTTTGCACCACTATAAGTCGTCTTGACGGGAATAAAGTGTGCCACCTTGGTTAAACGATCAACTATAACCCATATAGAATCGTATCCCGACTGTGTACGGGGTAATCCAACTATGAAGTCCATACCGACTTGTTCCCACTTCCACTTAGGAATCTTTAGAGGTTGATGTAATCCGGCGGGTCGTTGGTGTTCTGCCTTGACACGTTGACATGTGTCACATACCGCAACATACTCTGCGACATCGCGCTTCATGCCATGCCACCAATAACGAGTCTTCAAGTCTTGATACATCTTAGTACTTCCTGGATGAATGGAGTATGCAGAATTGTGTGCTTCTCGTAGGATTATGTCACGAAGGGGCTTCTTGTCTGGCACACATATTCTTTTACCTATCCATATAATACCCTTCTCATCTTCTGTAAAGTCGGTAGCTTTGCCTTCCTTGATGAGCGTTCTGATCTCACTTAGCTTCTCATCTTCTAGCTGTCCCTTGCGAATTTCTTCGTCGAGAGTTGGTTCCACTTCCATTGCCACGGCCTCTAACTCATTCACAAATCCAAGGTTCAGTCGCTCAAACTCCTTAAAGAGCTCTGGCGGTAGCCTTTCTACGACTAACTGACTACAATAGATCTTTCTACTCAGGGCATCTGCAACAACATTCGCTTTCCCTGGATGATAGTTAATACCCACATCATAGTCCTTAATCAACTCTAACCAACGTCGTTGTCTTAGGTTCAACTCTGTCTGAGTGAATATGTACTTGAGACTCTTGTGATCCGTATAGATCTCACAACGATGACCAAGAATGTAGTGCCTCCAAATTTTTAGAGCATGTACCACTGCCGCTAACTCCAAATCGTGTGTCGGGTACTTCTCTTCATGCTTCCGTAACTGCCTAGAGGCATATGCCACAACGTGACCTTCCTGCATGAGCACACATCCTAGTCCTTGCCTGGATGCGTCACAGTATTTGTCAAAACTCTTACTGATGTCAGGTAAGATTAAGACAGGGGCTGACGTTAATCTCTTCTTCAATTCTTCAAAGCTGGTTTGACAACGCTGAGTCCATTCGAAACTCTTGTCCTTCCCTAACAGTGTTGTCATTGGCTTTGCTATTTTGGAGAAGTCCTTTATGAATTGTCGATAGTATCCAGCTAATCCAAGAAAACTTCTAATCTCCTTTACTGTTTGTGGTGGTTTCCAATCTAGAACGTCCTTTACCTTGCCTGGATCGACTGACACTCCTCCAGCAGAGATCACATGACCAAGAAATGCTACCTCCTTTAGCCAGAATTCGCACTTACTTAATTTGGCATACAACTGGTGTTTACGTAGCTTCTCTAGAACTAGCCTGAGGTGTACCTCATGCTCTTCTTCATTCTTTGAAAACACTAAGATGTCGTCAATGAAAACCACAACAAACTTATCCAAGTACTCCATGAACACCTTATTCATAAGGTACATGAAGTAAGCCGGTGCATTGGTTAACCCAAATGACATTACCGTATACTCATATAACCCATATCTTGTTCTGAAAGCCGTCTTGGGTATGTCTGATGGTCTGATTTTCAACTGGTGATACCCGGATCGTAGATCAATCTTGGAGAATACACAAGCTCCTTTCATTTGATCGAACAAGTCTTCAATCCGTGGTAGCGGATACTTATTCTTGATGGTTACATCATTAAGAGAACGATAGTCCACACACATCCTCTGAGTCTTATCCTTCTTCTCGACAAAGATTACTGGAGCTCCCCAAGGTGAGGAACTAGGGCGAATGAAACCTTTCTCTAGCACCTCATGTAATTGCTTCTTTAGTTCTACCAACTCATTAACTGGAATCCTATAAGGCCTCTTAGATATAGGAGCAGTTCCTGGTATTAAGTCGATAACAAACTCTATGTCACGGTCTGGTGGCATACCTGGAAGTTCTTCAGGAAAGACATCAGGGAATTCACAAACCACTCGTATCTCTTCTATGGGTGTGCCGGTGGTTTGGTTTAGTATAACTTCCTTGGTAGTAGAGTTGGCTGCTATGAATTCAACCTTGATACCCTCTGCACTAGTCAGTTGTACCAACTGCTTGGCGCACTGTATCACTCCATCATACTTGCGTAACCAATCCATTCCAAGTATTATATCTATCCCCTTGGAGTCTAGGATTATGAGATTAGCTGAGAAGTCCACCCCCCTTATTTTAAGGGCGACCTTTGGGCATATTTGATTGGTTCTCATTTCTCCACCAGGAGAGCTAACTAGCATGGTACGCTTCATAAGAGCAATCGGTAAGTTGTGCTTTACCACATGTGTGGATGTTATGAATGAATGTGATGCTCCCGAATCAAACAAAATGGTTGCAGGTTGAGAGTTAGCTAAGAACATACCGAGCACCACATCTGCAGCTTGCTCAGCTTCTTCCGTAGTGACATGATTGACGCGCCCTTGAGCGTAATTCTGTTGTCCTCGATTGCCTGGAGGCAGGTTAGTTGAAGCTTGCCTTGGTGCATTGTTCCGTTGAGGACAATGTCCCATGAAGTGACCTTCCTGTCCACAGTGATAACATCCGCGCTTCACACCATTAGTGTTTCCAGCGGTGTGGCGGTTCTGGTTTTGTGGAGCTGTTGGGGCTGTGGGGCGGGGTGCTTGCTGATAGGTGGGACGAGGTGCCTGCTGCTGGCTAGGGCGGGGTGCCTGGTAGTTGGAACGTTGCATTGGAAAGTTTGGGCGTGGAGCTTGCATGGGTGGCCTGACAGTGCTGGGAGCACAATAGTATGTGTTAGAAGATGGCATCATGCAGGGGCGAGTGTTGCTACCATATGATTGTCCTTGGAATGGCATCTTCCTCTTGCCTTCCCTCTCAATCTCATTGCGCTTATTCTCCACAACAATGGCCTTGTCCACCAGTTTCTGGAAGTTGACATAGTCATTGTTTATCAACTGAAACTGGATGTCATTCTGCAGTCCCCTCATGAACATGTATTGCTTCTTCCCATCGGTGTTCACATCCTCGGGAGCATACCTGGACAGTTGGATGAACCTATTCAAGTATTCACTTACTGACATGTCCCCCTGTCTCAGGTCCTAAAATTCCTGTCTTTTTAGCAATTTGATGCCCGTAGGAATATAGTGGGAGCGGAAATTATCCTTAAACTCAATCCAAGTGATGCTTTCCACATCAGCATTAGCATTGCAATAAGCTTCCCACCAGTCTACGGCTACACCATACAGCTAATGAGCTGCAAAGAGAACCTTCTCTCGATCATTGCATTGAGCGATTATCAACTTCTTTTTGATTGCCTTGAGCCAATCGTCAGCTTCCATCGGATCCTTAGATGGGGAAAAGGTAGGTGGCTTAGTCCTTAGGAACTCCCCCAATCTATTCTGGGGTGGAGGTGGAGGTGCATTGTGGTTCTGCTGGTTGTTGTGGTTCTGCTGGTTGTTGTGGTTCTGCTATATAGCGCCCAAAGTTTGGATCATTGTTTGCATGAGCTGAGTCTGTACGGCCAAGAATTGCTCAAGGTTCGAAGCATTATTGCCCTCCTCGTTGTTCTGATTGCTACCTCCAGCGTGGCCTCTAGTGCGAACCATCTGATTAGAGTAGGTGGTGGAAGTAGTGTGAGACAAGGTGTGGTAATAACGAAAAAGAAAGATCCCCATCTAAATGTATCAAGGAGTGATAAGTAAAAGATAGTTTATTTTAATAAGCAAACAAACGATGAGATTGTGGACAAGGTGCCGAGGCATTCTACAACCCACATCAAGCACACTTATTAAGCAAGCCAACGAGTTCATTACATCACACCATGAAAGTAAATCGATGTAAGCGTTTGATTATTACAATCTTTATTCACGGGTAAGGGAATCTCCTAGGCATGGGAGTTCACTTCGTCGGAGATCGAAGGTATGGAACTTGCGCGCTTCGGGGAGTTTGCAGTCCAAGTGCGGATACCTGATGAGTAGAGGTCACTCTGCTTGCCCATCTTGACTCGCTGGTCGCGCTTTATGTAATCCTCGGTATCGCGCAGCCTCTTCCGAAGGGCGTGGTTCTCCCTCTGTAGTGCCTCTATAGTGCGGCTTAAGTCCACCGCTATTCCCTGAGTCTCGTCCATCTCCCTGGTACTCACATACCATTCTGTAGGAGCGACGGTGTACTTCTCCGTGCCTGGCTTCCGACGGGGAATGTGTGCAAAACTTGTCCTTGCTATTCCATGGCGGTGAGTGTAGCAGAGGCTAGTGAGAGCCCTCCAAGCAGCGTCGTCTATTGCAGCCCCACGAGTAGCCCTAGGGGTGCGGCCACGGTGCGTAGATATGACACGGTCGCCGTCGTAGATGTTGACCTCCGCTGTCCATTCCTCACGAGAAGGACGATCCACTCTCTTGATGAAGTACTGAGGCTTGTTGGTGATGCCAATCTCCTCAAGTAGCTTTCGCAGAGTCTTGGAGAAGGTCTCACCCTCTAGTCCAAAAGAGCGGTACTTCTCGGCCATACGGACGGCTAGGTCTTCGTCCTCATCCGAGTTATCACCATTCTTAGGCTCTTCGAGGTCCTCGGGCTCTTCTGGGTCTTCTTCCTCTTCAGGTTCCTCAGGGTCCTCTTCTTGCTCATACTCTTCTGGTTCTTCTTCTTCTTCGGGTTCCTCAGGGTCCTCTTGCGGTGCCTCTGGAAACGTCTCATCCCTTACTGGGGTCTTCTCGCGTTCAGGTTGATTTGCTTCTTCACTCGCTCTTGAAAATCCTCGTAGGGTGGTTCTTGTGTATGCTCGCCTTTATGTAACGACATACCAATACAAGCAAAACATACAAAATCAATACACTATATGCAACAGAGGAAAAACAGTATGTAGATGCAATGGATGCAAAGGTTATGCTCCTACGAGAATTTTGGCGCAAAAATCACCTAATTTGGAGTTATGAGTAAAAAGTTATGCTAGTTTGAAGTTTTAGGGGCAAAAGGGTAAAAACAGAGGCTTTTAAGGACCTATGTGTAATTTTATAAAATTACAGGGACTAAAGTGTAAATTATTAGGGCTGAAAAGTAGTTTATTAAAAGTATAAGGTTGTTTTTGCAAAAATTCTAGGACTCAAACATAATTAATACTAAGTGCAGGGGTTTAAGTGTAAAAAGATAGGGCCAAAAATCTAATTAAAATTAAGTACAGGGATGTTCCTGTAAAAATTTAAGACTAAAATAATATTTATACAATTAATAAGGATTAAGGTATAATTTTAAAATAATTCTGGGGACTAAAACATAATTAAAATCAGTCAGTTTATTAAAAGTATAAGGTTGTTTTTGCAAAAATTCTAGGACTCAAACATAATTAATACTAAGTGCAGGGGTTTAAGTGTAAAAAGACAGGGCCAAAAATCTAATTAAAATTAAGTACAGGGATGTTCCTGTAAAAATTTAAGACTAAAATAATATTTATACAATTAATAAGGATTAAGGTATAATTTTAAAATAATTCTGGGGACTAAAACATAATTAAAATCAGTCCAGGGGTGTTTTATAAAATTACAAGGTCAAATAATAATTTAAATAATGTATAGGTGTGTTTCTGTAAATTTATAGGGCTAAAATAATATTTATACCATTAATAATATAAAAAGACTGGATTAAAATATAATTTAAAACAATTCCAGGGGTTTTCTACAATTTATAGGGCAAAAATATAATTTCTTAAAGGTATAGGGGCTTTTTGTAAAAATGTAGTGCTAAAAATAATTATTATAAAGTTCAGGGGCCGAAAAACAAATTTTTATTTGTTCTGCACAAAAACAGGAACCTAAACCTAATTTAAACTAAGCACAGGGGCTAAAATGCAAAACTGCCACAATATCCAGGAATTAATTGAATTAATTTTAAACTAGAAATGCGTGGACCGGGTCTATAGGTTCTGTGGACCATTGGTCCACTGGTTCACGGTGGACCGATTACATAACCCGAAGGGGTATGTAATCTGGACGGTTGGATCAAGATCCAACGACCAGAATTAAAGGGCGGGGGAAGGTCGTCGCTGGCGGCCGGTTAGGCGGCGGCGCGCGGCGGGGCTCACCGGAGACTGGCCGGAATGACGCTCCGGTCGGCCATTCCTCGCCGCTAGAGTCCTGGGAGAGAGAGGGGAGGGAGGGGAGTCTCACCGGCAGGTCGCGCGGGTGCGGGAAGGCCGGAAGGGGGTCGGCGGCGCGGCTCGGTGGCGGCGGTGGTCGGAGCTCGGTGGGGGAGGTCGTCCGATGGTCGCGAGCGAGCGGGGGAGAGCGGAGGAGCGGCGGCGGAGCAGGGCGGTGCCGAGGGGGTGCTTTATAGGCGCGGAGGCGGGCGAATTGAGCCGGCGCGGGGCTCTCCGGCCATCAATGGCCACTAGCGCCATTGATGCGCGCGGGGGGTTCGTAACGGCCAAAACAACCAAAAGTTAGGGGGGAAAGGGAAGTGGAGGCGGTCGCGCGCGCTCGGGCGCCGGTTTCGAGAGCCGGGGAGGTCGGGGGAGGGAGATCGACGGCGGCGGCAGCGGCGGTTTCCGGCGGCGGGAGAGAGAGAGGCGGAGGAGGAGATGACAGGCGGGGCCCGCGTGTCACTGAGAGAGAGAGAGCGCGGGAGGAGCGGGCCACGCGCGCTGGGCCGGCCAGGAAGGTGGGCCGCGGGGAGAGAAATGAGGGAGGGGAGGCGGCCTGGCCGGCTGGGCCGAAAGGAGGAGATGGGGAGAGGGGAGGGGTGGGCTGAATGGTGGGTTTCGGCCCACTGTTCTAGTTCCTCCTTTTCCTTTCTTTTTCTTTCTCAATTCTTTTCCTTGTCTAATTTCTATTCTAATTCTATTCCTAATATTCCTGGTAAATAAATATTAATTAAACTAAATGCATAATGCAATGAAAATCTATATGAATATGACATGTTATGCAAATGCAATAATTTAATTTAATTTATTATAAAAACAATTTGTCCTAGGTTATTTAATTAAACTCCTAAATGCTAATAGTTGGCATTTTTAGAATTTGCAAAAGTAGGGCGTTACAGGTAACACAAGACGCCGAGTTATACAGGTTCGGGCCCTCTCAATGAGAGTAAAAACCCTACGTCATGTGTTCTGTGTATTGTATTGATGTTATGAGACTTGTGAAATTGTCCCTCGATGAGGGGGTACCCTGCCGCCTTATATACCCGGTCGGTATGGGGGTACATGAAGATTCCTAGTCGTAACCCCTTAAGGTTTACATAGAAAGTCTATCTCTACATGCCTTGTGCTCCAAGTTGAGCCGGTCGGCTTCCTTGTTGATGAAGTACCCAATCAGCTACCGACTTAGTCTTGTATGAGGATACCCGTAAGGCATGTATCCCACTGCAGCCCCCGAGTACTTCGTGATTTTGAGCTTCAACTCTCCAAACGATCTTCAATGTAGATCATAAATTAGGAATACCTCTTTACCGAAGTTCCTGGTAGATCTGGTGCACCGATTAGGTGCACCTGATCAGGTGTAGCCCCCGACTCTTGTATAATTTGGAAACTTAACAAATAATGCAAGAGTCTAATATATTAGCTCTTATTATTTTGTATATATTTTACTCAAACCATCAAGCTCGAGTCTAATAAGCCTCTGGTCATCAAACCAGTAAGTTAACTTGCAAAGTTTCAGCCTTGCCGACCGATTATTAAATAGGCCGAGTGACATTCACCATGTCCAAGTGACTGGTCGGTCTGAATTTTATGATTTCAATCATATTCAATTCATGTGGACCAATATGACATCAATCATATAATGGTACTAAGCTAAATGACATCAGTCATAATACAGCTTTTCCCTAATAATTAGTCACTCTAATTATCCATAAGTCCAGTTTTGTCAATTTGGTTATTGACTTCAATCAATACCACAACCTTTGAACTTATATCCATATGACCATCAAGTCCTTTGCTACATGATCATCAAATCATATAGATATGGCTAAATAATTTTCAAATGCTTCTCATCAAAGAAGCCCCCGAGCTTTATTTCTCAAGGTTTTTAGACCCTAATCATATTTTAAGGCCCTTAATTAATCTTTGCTTAAGTAAAAAATTGTCTTCACTGTACGGCCCACCTCGGCCCATGGGATCCTTAGGTCAAAAAGCGGAAGTATAAAAGGCAACGTCAAGTTGACTCTCAGTCCATGCCGCATTTGCGCACAAACCTTTTGTCTTCCTCGCGCCTCCTCTGTTCTCGACTCCTCAGCTTTCCAGCTAGGGTTGGCGCCGCCACTTCCGGCCACCATAGATCTCACCGCGCTTAGCCCCCAAGCCTTTGCTAGGGTTCAACATTCGATCCGCCACGCCCGAAACAATCATCGCTATGGGTTGCAAGAAGGTTTCCACCTTTATCTCTACCACTCCCACTGCCACCGCCGTGTCCTCCTCATCGGATATCGATATCCCGGAGCAGCTTCGGGAGTTCTCGAAGAGCAACCTCTCCCAGGCCGACATGAATCAGATGGTGATCGACGACATCCTTCTAGAGCAAGTGTGGATCGACTGGAAGGTACCCCGTGAATCTTGCTCCATTCCTATTCATAAATAGATAGTTGTATTCTGCTCGTTCTTCGAGCAAGGCTTTGGAGTCCCCTACTGCAGCTTCTTGCGCGGGCTCATTTTCTTTTATGGGATTGAGCATGTCAACCTCAATCCCAATTCCATCCTTCACATCACCATCTTCGTGCAAATGTGCGAAGCATTTCTGGGAATCCTCCCCTATTTCAATTTATTCCGCCATCTGTTTGTCCTCCGTACGCTGCCGACCAAGGACAATCAAGTAGCTATAGGCGGCGTTGGCTTCCAATTGCGCAAGAAGGAGGCCTACATCAATGTGCCATTGAAGACCGGGAACAAGAATTGGAAGGATGAGTGGTTTTACTGTGATAACCCTCCCCCTGTTCTTGCCGATTTCACTGGTGCCAAGGCGATTCCTCTGGCGCAATGGACAGAGAAGCCCGATCTGACCGATCCTCAGGTGGTCACTCTGCTGAAGAAGATAGCCGACCTGATGGCTGAAGGTATTGACGGAATTACCGTTGCCAAGAGCTTTATAGTTCTCAGAGTGCAGCCCCTGAAGCTACAGAGTCACCTGGTGTGTAATTACATCAATAGTGACGAAACCAGGGAGGTGCCTGACCCGCCGAATGGTGAGCTCCGTAAGAAACGCCTGTCAAAAATGTTTGAAGGAGATATCCTTCAGGATGACTCGCTGATCAAGAAGGCGTATAACAAGGGCACTATGCGGGCCTGAGTAAGCCTTAGTCTGCTTTGAGCAATCCTTTATGTTCTTGTCTTGATGTCCTGCTTGATATTTTGATTCCTATGTAGGTTTTGGATACTTATTTCTCATCCTCCGCTCCCTCCGACCGATTCCGAGGGATCGGACTATGTTGAGAAGACGTAGCAGACTGGCACCGGAGGCTCGAGCTCTTCCTCAGGTGCTCGTCCTGACTCGGTCTCCACCCTGCCTCCCCCCGGTCGGCGAGTAAAGCAGACCGTTGGGCGCCGACAGCAATATATAGGAGATCAGGTGATGATGAAGAGTTGTCATCTGCTGATGCTAGTCACCTCACCCCCTCTCCCTCCGACCGACCTTCAAGCTAGTCGGAGCCCCCGAGCCAAACTCAGAGTGATGCTGGGAGGGTGGATCAGACCGACAAGGCAGAAAAATCTGCCCAGAAGAGGAAGGAGACTGATTTTCAATCGACTTCTTCGAAGAAGAGGTTGTGCCGAATTAAGCTCAAGAAGGCTCCTAGGTTAATTCTTTACCCTTATGCTCCTTATCTCTTATTGCCATCCGTAACACATCTTAATCTCTTCCACATTCATTTTGACAGTAGTCGGACGAGTGATTCTCAGAGTGCCGAAGAGTCCGGAGACACTCGGTTTGGACCTCCTCCTCGCCCGACTGATGTGCCCAAGTCAGTCGGCAAGTCATCAAACACGCCGACCGAGGTGGATAAGCCAGTCGACAAGGCAATTCCTGCCCCCATTCCAACGCCTGTACCCCAACCTGCTCTTGCTGTCATCCCTTCGCCTCTTAACAAAGGTAAGGCGACATTGTCTACAGATTTACTCGGTCATCCCGAAGTGGAGGACGTGGAAATGATGCATCAACATCGAGAAGCTAGCAAGGTACTTCAATACTCTGCTTTTGCTTTGTCTTAATCTTGTCTTAAGCTTAATCCCTTTCTGTATGCAGAAAATGTATGCTCTCGTAGAGTGAAAACAGTCTAGGGTGGAATACCTTGAAGCTGAGACTTTTGGTACGTCCTGAACTCTTTGGTTTTCAAGTCCTTAAATAAGACTAACACTTTGCTGGTGTTTTGCTAGTCACCGGTCAGCAGCTTGCCAAAGTGCAGAAGGAGATTGAAAAGCTATAGACCGACCAAAGGGAAATGACCAAGGCCTTAAACCAAGGCCAAGAAGATTTAGCTGGTAAGATCACTCACCACCTGTGTTTAAATAACCAACCAATCACTCTAGCGCTAAAGATTCAAATATTTGTCTTTTTAGCTCGTGACCTGAAGGTTGCCGACCTGGAGAAGTTGACTTCTAATCAGCAAAGATTTGTCAATGCCTTAAATAATGAGAAGGAAAACCTCTCCAAGTCGATCGAGGACTAGAAGGCCGAGATCACACGGCTGCAGAAGGAGCTGAAGGAGGCTAACGCCAAGATAGAGGAAGCTAAGAGCACCTCCAAATCCTTCAAATGTAAACTTGCCAGTAAGCCCTTTGTTATTTCTCACATCTGCTTGATTCCTCCTTTGATCATACTGACCAACAAATTATCATTTGCAGCTCTATCTTATGCCGCTCGAAAGGCAATGGACTATGTACATGCCGACTGAGTGGAGCAATCTGGCCATTCCTTGGAGTACTTGCTGGAGCATGCGTCGAAAGATATTGCTCATAACACTCGACAAGTGGTGACTGAAGCCGGGAGTCAGGTTCTGGCTATTTGCCAATCTTGGTTTCCCGCTCTACCATTGGACAAGATCAAGGAGGGCTTCAACCTAGACTTGACTGACGACCAATGCCAGTTGCTTTTGGATTCCATGCTGGAGACTTCCCGAGCTTTGGTCGACAATATAGAGATCAATCCAACCGTGCCTACTCCTCCAGCAACTCCTGAGGTTGAGCTTCGAGCTGAATCTTCCTCTCCCTCAAAGGAGCTGTAAATCCTATAATATTAGAGAGCATTAGCAATATCTATATAATGAAACAATGTTACCTGTATGTAATCTAGTTTCGTGCTTATCAACTTTAAAAGATTGATAAAAATGTCATAAGTATGTTTCTGTCATTGAGAAACTCAAATTGGATCGGTCTGCCTTAACATTTTAGGTTGTGACTCATAACCACGTAACAAGCAGAGTTGACCAATCGACACATGACCCCTTGCACTTTGGCTCTGGGTTTAGTATAGTGGTAGTCTGATGTGCAGTATAAAGTATATAACCATAATGTATAGACGTTAGACCAAGAAAATGAAGACCGTATTCAAAGAGAAGAAATCGGTCAGAAAGTAGTCCAAAACCAAAATACGGTTAGACTGAAGTGGGACATTTTTACTAGCCCCCTGGCTCGATTGTTTAATAAAAAATATTAAGGAATCAAGACAATATAGAATGAAAATCATCAAAAAATCTTTCATCAAAAAGACCAAAGTTTCATTCATGAATAATGTATAAGTATACAAAGGAATAATTAAGTATAGAAATAACGTAGCTGACTTATGTTCGAAGAATTTGGTATATCATTGCCGTCTTCATACATCAGTTGGTAAGCCCCCGGGCGAGTGACTTCCTTCACAACATATGGTCCTTCCCACTTTGGAGAAAGCTTATGCTGGTTCTTCGTTAACTACACTCGGCGAAGCACTAAATCTCCAACTTGGAAGTGGCGATTACGTATGTTTTATCATAATAACGATGTAAGCCTTGTTGGCAAAGTGCCGACCGAAACAGAGCGCGATCATGCAACTCCTCTGCTGCAATCAAATTAATCTCTCGATTCTCCTCAGAAAGCTGTTCATCATACGCCTGAACCCGAGCTGAAACAAGGCTGACTTCGGTCGGCAGCATAGCCTCTGAGCCGTAGACCAATGAGAAAGGTGACTGACTAGTTGCCCAACTGGTGTTTGTGCGAAGCCCCCCAAAGAACTGAAGGCAATTCTTTGACCCACCAACCGGCATAAGGCTTAAGCCTGTCGAATATCTGAGGCTTTAATCCTTGGAGAATCATACCATTGGCGCGTTCGAATATCTGAGGCTTTGAGGATGAGCCACAGATGCAAAGTGGATTTTTATTCCCATCTCATCAGCAAAGTCATGGAACTCCATTGAAGTGAATTGAGTGCCATTATCGGTAATGATATCATGAGGAACCCCGAACCGAGTGAAGATATCCTTGACAAACTCGATAGCCTTCTTCGGCGTAATCTTGCTGACCGGCTTTGCTTCAATCCACTTGGTGAATTTGTCAACAGCAACAACAAGATAAGTGAACCCGCCTGGTGCCTTTTTGAAAGGACCGACAATATCAAGCCCCCAAACAGCAAAGGGCAGAGTCAAAGGTATCATCTGAAGTTGCTGTGAAGGCACATGCATTTTTTGAGCGAAGAATTGACAACCTTCCCACGTCCGAATGACCCGGTGTGCATCTTCAACCGCCATGGGCCAATAAAACCCTTGCCGGAAAGCTTTGCCGACCAAAGTCTTGGAAGCTGCATGATTGCCACATATGCTGGAATGAATTTCTTCTACCAACTTTTGGCCTTCTGGTATCGATATGCATCTCATCAAGATGTTCGAACCTCCTCTTTTATAGAGTTGGTCTCCCACTAACAATTACCCTCGGCATCGGGTCTCCAACCTTCGTTGCTCCTTAAGATCCGAAGGCAGCGTTCCCTTATCCAAATATTGGATGAGCGGGTCGCGCCAATAAGTCTCCATGTTGTCATCACCAACAAGATCAGTAACATCACTCATTAATACATCTGACCGAGGAGAAATCATGGGGGACTCCCGAGTGTGTAAGAAAACACCTGGCGGGACCACAGACCGGGATGATCCCATCTTGGCCAATTCATCAGCCGCTTGGTTATTGTCTCGAAGAACATGCGTGAACTTCAATCCATCGAATTTGTCTTTGAGCTTCGTTACTTCTTGACAGTAAGCACTCATATCGTCATCCACATAGTTCCAATCCTTAGTGACCTGATTAATAACCAAAGCCGAGTCACCAAAGACGTCAAGGCGCTTGATGCCGAGTGAGGAGGCAATGCGTAGACCGTGTAGAAGGGCTTCATACTCTGCAGCGTTGTTAGACACGCGAAACATCAACTGAAGGACATATCAAAGCCTCTCTCCAGTAGGTGAGATAAACATGACTCCTGCACCCGCTGCTTGTAATTGAAGAAACCCATCGAAGTACATTTTCCAATACTCGATGTCTTGTGCAGTAGGTGGGTTTTGAATCTCTGTCCACTCTACAACGAAATCAGCTAGCGCTTGTCCCTTTATAGCCGACCGAGGCGCAAACGTGATGGCATATTGACCAAGTTTGACTGCCCACTTGGTGATTTTGCCTTCGGCTTCTCGGCTGTGTAGCACTGTGCCGAGTGCGAAGGAGGTCTGGACTTCGATCGGATGAGCTTGAAAGTAATGTTTCAACTTCCTAGAGGTGACCAACAATGCATACAACAACTTCAAGATCTGTTCGTATTTTACCTTTGAGGCGCCAAGGACCTCACTCACAAAATATATCGGGTGTTGTACTTTTTGTATATGCCCCTCTTCTTCTTGGTCGACCGTTAAAATAGTACTCACAACCTGAGTTGTGGCCGATATGTAAAGCTGATGTTTTTCTCCTGGCTCCGGAGGCACCAATACTGGAATGCTGCTGAGGTAAACCTTCAACTCGTCCAATGCCGACTGCGCCTCTTTGGTCCAAACAAAGTCTTCCTGCTTTTTAAGCAGTCAGAAAAGTGCTAACCCTCTAACCCCTAGTTGAGAAATAAAGCGACTGAAGGACGCCATGCATCCGGTCAGCTTCTGTACATCCCTTTGAGAATTAGGTGGCCCCATACCAAGGATCGCCTTGATTTTATCCGTGTTAGCTTCAATACCTCGTTTCAAAATGATGTAACCGAGTAGCTTTCCCCGAAGGAACCCCAAAAACACATTTCTTGGGATTCAGCTTTATTGAATAATGCCTCAGATTGTCAAAGGTTTCTGCTAGGTCTGAAATGAGCTCTTCGACGTTCCAAGTCTTGACGACGATGTCATCAACATACGCTTCTGCGTTCCGACCGATCTGAGCAGCAAGGCAGCGTAGGATACCCCATTGGTAAGTCACGCCAGTGTTCTTCAGACCGAAAGGCATTGTGATATAGTAATAGGCGTTGAACGGTGTTATAAAGGAAGTTTTAATCTGATCTTCGACCTTCAGTGGGATCTGGTGATAACCTGAATAGGCATCCAGAAAGCTCAGGTGCTCACACCCGGCTGTCGAGTCTACAATCTGATTAATACGCGGAAGAGTGAAAGGGTCTTTAGGACAGACCTTGTTGAGATTAGTATAATCAACACACATCCTCCATTCTTTATTCTTCTTGGGTACAAGGACTAGATTTGTTAACCAGTCGGGATGATACACCTCCTTTATGAACTTAGCATCTAATAGTCTAACTATCTCCTTCTTCGTCCTTGCGATCTTGCACAAATCTTCTAAGCCTCTACCAAACGGGCGTAGCCCCTGGGGGTACCCTTAACTTGTGCTCAATCTTTTCCCTAGGAACTCCCGGCATGTCAGATGGTTTCCATGCAAAGATGTCCCTATTTTTCTGGAGGAAAAGAGTGAGCGCGAGTTCCTATTTCTCGTCGAGGTTGGCCCTAGTATAAGTTACCTTATCGGGGTCCTCAGGGTCGAGCAGGATTTCCTTGGTTTGGATGTCATCGGTCTGAATCTTGTCTTTGGTAGGCTTCTTTGTTGGAACCTCCGCTCCTGTCTGCTCCTCCATGTGGACTGCCTACTGGATCTCCTTCTGGTCGGACTGCATCAACTGTTTATTGGCCATCTCACAACTCTGTACATCACAATCAAAAGAATTCCGATGATCAGAATGGAGGGAGATTATTCCATTCGGGCCTGGCATCTTGAGGGTGAGATATGGATAATGCGGGATAGACATGAATTTAGCCACAGCCGGTCGACCGATGATAGCATGGTATGCTGAGTCGAAATCCGCCACCTAGAAGAGAAGATGCTCGGTCTTGAAATTCTCATGGGTCCCGAAGGTGACCAGCAGACTAATCTGTCCAATTGGAACAAAAGTCTTGCCGGGTACAATCCCGTGGTGAGAAACCATGTGGATATGTGCCATAGTTTGCTATATTTGTGATGAGTAATTGACTTGAGCGGATTTGGTGTTTGAGTTGAAATGCGGGAATCCAGGGATTGCATGGGTTTGCATATCATGATTATGACTAACCGGAGTTGGTGAAGATATTGGTGATGTTGCAGGAGATGGGAAATGTGTTTGCTTGTCTCATGATATGTAGGTCACTGGAGTCAACTTGGCAATCAACGATGAGAGGATCGGGCACAAGTAGGGGACTTGGGGCCAGACGATCGGGATGTCAGGTGAAGTCAAGGGTGATCCACACCATACACATGGAGAGGCAAGAAGCACGGACGGTTTCGCGGCTGAGCCTCAAAACCGTGGTGGTGATGAAGACGGCGTGTTGACCAAGTCAAGGTCAACGGGATGCCGGTGCAAGTGACAAGGGGGCCCAATGGACAGGGACTGGGAGAGACTTGCTGGTGGTCAGGATCGTGGGACAAGGTGACACGCGTCAACATCGAGAAGTCATGCTTTGAGAAGCGTGCAAGGCGGTTTCCCGGTTTGGGCCTCAAAACCGGTGGCGGTGGTTGGTGGTGCACGTGGCACCATCACGGAGCTTGCTTCGAGATGAAGCAAATACGTGAAATGTTTGATGGCATTCGAGCGATGAGGTGAAAGATGGACGGTTATGCCCCCGGTGGTAGGTGGGTGTGTTATGTAGGTCAAGGGTAGAGTGGTCATGTGGACAACAGACCCTAGGCCTATATAAGGAGAGGTGTGGCTAGTGGGAGAGGTGCCTCTCTTCCATTAGCCTTGTGTTAGGACTCTATTAAAAGTGCAAGGAGAGGACTTCATGTTTGAGAGGAGAGTAGTGGGTGTGTGAGAGACATCTCTTGCTCATCCAAATAGTGGGAGGAAGAGGGTGGCTTCCTAGCCTTGTACCTATGGATCTTGTAAGCACCTTTCTATGATATAAGAAGTATTTTCGTGCTTAAGATTTCCCTCTTCACTTGAATCCCGAAATTCCCTTTTTCCTATTTTCATAGCTATTTTCGTGGTGATTTTCGATCTCACTTTTGGATGATTTTTTTGTTCGGATTTCTTGAGAAACTTGTTGCTAGGATGAGCTAGGATAATCCTATATGGATCCTTGACCGAATCAATAGCTGTAGCACCTTCGATTTGAAGGATTTCTCAAGTTTCCCCTTTTTGGTGTTCTTGGCACGAGATTTGAAATTCGTGATGATTTCTTGAGCCAATTGAGTTGATCACCTAGGATTAGGGTCGTGATGTGATGAGGATTCACTGGTCCAAAATCGCATCATTTGGAGTTCGTTTGATTGAGTTTTGGAGATGATTTGAGAAGATCCTGAGAGATCTTCTTTTCTATCGGGGGTCGACCGGCACTGCCGATGACTAGGACCGGCACTGCCGATTGGTTCAGTCTGTAGGTTCTAGTGCGACAGCATCCTGCACCGGCACTGCCGATAGGTGGGACCGGCACTGCCGATGACATGCACCGGCACTGCAAATAGGCGTGACTGGCACTGCCGATGCCCACCGGCACTACCGATGGCAGGGATCGGCACTGCCGATGGGAGTTTAGTTCTGAACTGTTGAGGATTGCTTCTTCCCTTTTTGTTTCTGCTATGTTTCTTTGGTGTGGTTGATCACTCCTAGGGCTAGTACACCACAAGTTGGTGTGTGTAGTCTTGGTGATCGATTTAGAGGTTGGCTTGGGTTGTATTTGGGATATAGGCCAAGTTCTCTTGGAGAATTTTATTTGGCTCCCATTCACCCCCCCCTCTGGTCGCCTTCTCGGTCCTTCACGTGGAAAGGTGAAGAACTCGGCTGAAGATCATTGATTGACAGACCGAGCTCTTTGAGAGTCTAGGTGAAGATTAAGTCCAAACTTCTTCCTCCATTAATGAAAACATTGTTGAACTTCACCTCCTTCATTGTAGCAGCAAGCACCAGTGGGTATCGACCCGGCTTCGGGATGTGCTTGGTGTGATCCGACCGATCAAAGGTAATTGACATCTCAGACCACCTCATGAATTGAGGTGCAGCTGGTTTCACCGAGTTGATCTCTCGAAGTTCCAGCTTCTACTTGCGCTTGGACATAGAGGCATCCAGGCCACCGAAGCTGAAGTTGACTTCCTTGCGGGGCTCCTGGAACTCTCCTGAGTCGTCCTTGTCACCATCGTCATTGGTCCTGTCTTTGCTATTGCGCCTCGGGGGATCTTTGGCCACCTTGAGCGCAGCTGTTGCAAATCCCTTCAGTTGATAGCAATCCTTTGCTTTGTGGTTTCCCTTTGGGTGCCAAAGGCATGAGCCACTCAACAGCCCGTCCATGGACGGTTGGCTTGTTCAAGGGTTCTTCTGAAGTTGGTCCACCGTTGTGGGATACTTGCTTTACGGGTATCCTTATACAAGGCTAAAGTCGGTGGCCGACCGGGTACTTCATCAACAAGCAAGCTGACCGACTCGGCTTGGAGTGCAAGATAAGAAAGATTAGACTTGCCATATGGAACCATTATAGAGTACGAATAGGACTCTGCTTGTACCCCCTGCAGACCGGATATATAAGGCGGCAGGGTACCCCCCATGGGGGGGGTCGAGAGTTAGCTAGAGGCAATTTAGGCTTAACATCTCGAAATAATCAATACAATACAGGACACATGACGTAGGGTTTTTACTCTCATTGAGAGTCCCCGAACCTGTATAATTTGGCATCTTGTGTAACAATCGTAGTTCTTGGTCTCGACGTAGCCCTATATATTTACTGCCGGTCTGGAGCATCGATAGTTGGCGCGCCAGGAAGGGGACAAGGCTCGCCGGGATTCTCCGTCGACTACGATGGTCGAACTTCCCATCATCCAATACTCTCTAGACTTCAAGATCTCCTTTGGATCGCTCGACTTCACGGTCGGCAACAATGGAGCCCTAGGTCTGAATGACTACAAATCAGACTCGACCGCAGCCAGCCCCATGGCGCGATCACCGAGTCCGTCTAACATTATTCCTGCATTGATCCCACTCGGATCGGAGCAGGAAGACTCTTCCTTCGGATATGACTCGACACTAAACCGGTCTTTTGATGAGGACACGGTCGAATCGACCTACTCATATCCCCATACAGTCAACATGGTGAAGATAGTAGATCCTGCCGTTGGAAACCAAGAGGAGGATCCAGATGCCGAAGAAGAAGGGAATCCAGCCGGTGGTCTCCAAAACCAGCCGGTCGAAGGAGGCTAACAGGATGATAACCCGCCAGCGGATGAATTATTAGTCGGTCACCACCGTCGACCAAGAGGGTCGTGCGGGTCACGTAACGCACGCTGACTGGATCTTGGCCCTGACCTTGAAGTGGATGGTGTTAAGGTCTACCACACCCCACAGAATAACATCACCGGGGCCAAGACATTGCTTGATACCTTAATGGTCGATGCCCACTATCAAACTCCTGCTATGCAGAAGGCGGTGGCTATGCTCAAAGCCACAGCGGCACAAGATGTTGCAAAGTCCCAGTCGGTCGCAAGTTCCAGCCATGTATCTCCTCAGGGTCGGCGAAGACGCGAAGATCTGAGAAATTCTCTCAGCCTCCATGATGGGCGAGACACCATCAACTCTCATCATGAGGAACGCACTCAGGACAACCGACGCTATGAGGAAGAGCGGCGTGAACGAAGGATGGACGCCCGATGGGAAGACCGGTGGGAGGACCGACGAGAAGATCGATGGGACAACCAATGGGATGATCGTCAGAATCCTCCACCAAGAGACAACCGCGATGACCGATGTCGACAGAACGATCGGGATCGGCGCGATAATGAAGGCAATCGATGACGTCGGCATGACGAGGATGTTGGCCCACGCCACCGTCGTATCCCAACTACGTCCCCAGACCGACAAAGGCGGTCGCCAATGCTGACTGATGACGAGATCGATGGCATCAAGGCTTACGTCCCTCGACTTCGCATTGCTCGATGGCCGAAAGGATTCAAGCCGGTTCCCATAAAAAAATATGATGGACAAACCAATCCTCGAGAGTGGTTACAACTCTATAGCACGGCGATCCGGTCAGCTGGAGGGGATTCCTATGTAATGGCTAATTACCTTTCGTTCTGCTTAGAGCCTGCCGTTCGGATATGGCTCACATCTTTACCTGAGGAGTCAGTCAGATCCTGGGGAGACCTCAACTGGAAACTCATAGAAAGTTTCCAAGCAACTTGTAACCGATCGGGCAACCACTTCGACCTCACTCGGATCAAGCAAAAAAGGAGATGAGCCTCTTCATGACTACATCAAGTGGTTTTGCACTAAGAAAACTAAGATCCCCAACGTCCTCGATCAGCAAATCATTACTGCCTTCCTGGGTGGAATTTGCAGTGATGATCTGGTCCGGGAAATCAGTCAGAGGAACCATGATCTCAAGCTCACTGCTCAAGAGTGCTTCAAGATTGCTGATAAGTATGCGTCAGAGGAATCTGCACTTGATGATATCCGAGGAAAGGGCAAGGAGAAGCGGTCGGACAAGCCTGAGTCCTCCAAGAAGGACAAGAAGAAAAAACCCGACAATGCTGTCAACACGGTAGACCGGTTTCGGAAGAATCCTCGGATGAACCAGCCGTATACTGATGAGTTGCTGAGTGGCATTTGCCCTTGGCATCCCAAGGGAAACCACAAAGCAAAGGATTGTTATTATCTGAAGCGTTTTGCAACAGCTGCGCTCAAGGTGGCCAAAGACCCTCCGAGGCGCAACAACAGCAACAAAGACAAGTCTAAGGATGATGATGACAAGGATGATTCGGGAGAGTTCTAGGAGCCCCACAAAGAAGTAAACTTATTCTTCGGAGGCCCGGATGCCTACACATCGAAGCACAAGCAAAAGTTAGAGCTCCAAGAGATTAACTCAGTGGAGCCAGCTACGCCTCAGTACATGAGGTGGTCTGAGATGCCAATCACCTTTGATCGGTCGGACCATCCAAAACATCTACCAGAACTAGGTCGCTACCCATTGGTGCTTGCTGCGACTATGGAGGAGGTGAAGTTCAACAGAGTACTCATTGATGGAGGAAGCAGTTTGGACCTAATCTTCACTAGGACCCTTCAAGAGCTCGGTCTGTCAATCAATGACCTCCAACCGAGTTCTTCACCCTTCCATGGGATTGTGCCTGGCAAGACTTCAGTCCCAATTGGACAAATCACTCTGCCAGTCACCTTTGGCACCCGTGATAATTTTAGGACAGAGTGTATTCTCTTCCAGGTGGCAGACTTCGAGTCAGCATACCATGCTATCATCGGTCGACCGGCGATGGCCAGATTTATGGCAGTGCCGCACTATCCGTATCTCACCCTCAGGATGCCAGGCCCGAACAAAATAATCTCCCTCCACTCTGATCTTCGGAATTCTTTTGATTGCGATGTACAGAGTTATGAGATGGGTACCAAATAGTTGATGCTGTCAGACCAAAAGGAGATCCAAAAGGCAGTCGGTATAGAGGAGCAGACTAGAATGGAGGTTCCTACAAAGAAACCTACCAAAGACTAGATCCAGACCGATGACATCCAAACCAAGGAGATTTTGCTCGATCCTGAGGACCCCGATAAGGTGACTTATGGTGGGGTCAACCTTGATGAAAAATAGGAACTCGCGCTCACTCTTTTCCTCCAGGAAAATAGGGATATCATTGCATGGAAACCATCTGACATGCCAGGAGTTCCTAGGGAAAAGATTGAGCATGTGTTAAAGGTACCTCTAGGGGCTACCCCCGTTCGCCAAAGGCTTAGAAGATTTGCGCAAGACTGCAAGGACACTATGAAGGAGATAGTTAAATTATTAGAAGCTAAGTTTATAAAGGAGGTATATCATCCTAACTGGTTAGCAAATCCAGTCCTTATACCTAAAAAGAATAAAGAGTGGAGGATGTGTGTTGATTATACCGATCTCAACAAGGTCTGCCCGAAAGACCCCTTCGCTCTTCCTCGTATTGATCAAATTGTAGATTCGACAGCCGGGTGTGATCTTTTAAGCTTTCTGGATGCCTATTCAGGCTATCACCAGATCCCACTGAGAGTCGAAGATCAAATCAAGACTTCCTTTATAACACCCTTCAGCGCCTATTGTTATATCACTATGTCGTTCGGTCTGAAAAATGCTGGCGTGACTTACCAACGAGGTATTCAACGCTGCCTTGCCACTCAGATCGGTCGAAACGCTGAAGCATATGTTGACGACATCATTGTCAAGACTCGGAAAGTTGAAGAACTTCTCTCTGACCTGGCAGAAACCTTTGACAATTTGAGACATTATTCAATGAAGCTGAATCCTAAAAAGTGTGTTTTTGGGGTTCCGTCGGGAAAGTTACTCGGTTACATCGTTTCGAAACAAGGTATAGAGGCCAACCCAGATAAAATCAAGGCAATCCTTGATATGAAGCCGCCTAATTCTCAAAGGGACGTTCAGAAGCGGACTGGATGCATGGCATCCTTGAGTCGCTTTATTTCCCGATTGGGGGTTAGGGGGTTGCCACTCTTCCGATTGCTTAAAAAGCAGGACGGCTTTGTTTGGACTGAGGAAGCACAGTCGGCACTAGACGAATTAAAAATTCATCTCGGTAGTATTCCAGTGTTGGTGCCTCTGGAGCCAGGAGAAAAACTTCAGCTTTACATCTCGGCCACAACCCAGGTTGTGAGTACTGTTTTGACAGTCGACCGAGAAGAAGAGGGACACATGCAAAAAGTACAGCATCCGGTCTACTTTGTGAGTGAGGTTCTCAGCGCCTCTAAGACAAGGTACCAGCAGATCTTGAAGTTATTATATGCATTATTGATCACCTCAAGGAAGTTGAAGCACTATTTCCAAGCTCATCCAATTGAAGATCAAACATCTTTTGCACTCGGGACGGTGTTACATAACCAAGAATCTGAAGGAAAAATAGCCAAGTGGGCAGTCGAACTTGGTCAATATACTATTACGTTCACGCCTCGGTCGGCTATAAAGGGACAAGCATTAGCTGAATTCGTTGCCGAGTGGACAGAGATTCAAAATCCTCCTGCTGCCCAAGATATCGAGTACTGGAAATGTACTTTGATGGCTCCCTTCAATTACAAGGGGCAGGTGCGGGAGTTGTATTTATCTCGCCTACTGGAGAAAGGCTTCGATACGTCCGTCAAATCATGTTTCACGCGTCTAATAATGCTGCGGAATATGAAGCTCTCCTACATGGTCTGTGCATTGCTGTGTCACTCGGCATTAAGCGCATCGACATATTTGGTGACTCGGCCTTGGTCATTAATCAGGTCACCAAGGATTGGAATTGTGTAGATGACAACATGAGTGCTTATTGCCAAGAAGTAAGAAAACTCAATGACAAGTTTGATGGATTGAAGTTCACACATGTTCTTCGAGATAATAACCAAGCGGCTAATGAGTTGGCCAAGATAGGATTATCTCGGTCTGCAATACCACCGGGTGTTTTCCTACATGTTCTGGATTCCCCAACAATTTCTTCCTGGTCGGACGTGTTGATGAGTATTGTTGCTGATTTCGTTGACGATGATGTCTCCAAGACCGATAGGCGCGACCCACTCATTCAGTATTTGGATAAGGGAACGCTGCCCTCGGATCCTGATGAGCAGCAAAGATTGGAGATCCGATCTCGAGGATACTTGTTGGTTGGGGACCAACTCTACAAAAGGGGTGGTTCCAACATTTTGATGCGATGCATCTCAATTCCTGAAGGCCAGAAGTTGGTAGATCAGATTCATTCAGGAATATGCGGCAATCATGTAGCTTCCAGGACTTTGGTCGGCAAAGCTTTCCGGCAAGGGGTTTTTTGGCCCACGGCGGTCGAAGATGCATACCAAGTTGTTCGGAAGTGTGAGGGTTGTCAATTCTTTGCTCAACAAACACATGTGCCTTCACAGCAACTTCACATGATACCATTGACTTGGCCTTTTGATGTTTGGGGGCTTGATATTGTCGGTCCTTTCAAGAAAGCGCCAGGCGGGTTTACTCACTTGTTTGTTGCTATCGACAAATTCACCAAGTGGATTGAAGCGAAGCCCGTCGGCAAGATTACATCCAAGAAGGCGATCGAGTTTGTCAAAGACATATTCACTCGGTTTGGACTTCCTCATGATATCATTACAGATAATGGCACTCAATTCACTTCAGTGGAGTTCCGGGACTTTGCCGATGAGATGGGAATAAAAATCCACTTTGCATCAATGGCTCATCCAAAAAGCAATGGGCAGGTCGAACGGGCCAATGGTATGATTCTTCAAGGATTAAAGCTGCGGATATTTGACAAACTCAAACCTTATGCCGGTCGGTGGGTCAATGAGTTGCCTTCAGTCCTTTGGGGGCTTTGAACAAACACCAGTCGGGCTACTGGATAGTCACCTTTTTCATTGGTCTATGGCTCAGAAGCTATGTTGCCGACTGAGGTCAGCCTTGTTTCGGCACGAGTTCAAGCGTACGATGAAAAGCTTTCTGAGGAAAACCGAGAGATTGATTTGATTGCGGCAGAGGAGTTGCGTGATCGCGCTCTATTTCGGTCGGCACTCTACCAACAAGGCTTGCATCGTTATTATGATAAGAACATTCACAGTCGCCACTTTCAAATTGGAGACCTAGTGCTTTGCTGAGTGCAATCAACAAAGAATCAGCATAAGCTCTCTCCGAAGAGGGAAGGATCATACGTAGTGAAGGAAGTCACTCGCCCGGGGGCTTACCGACTGATGTATGAAGACGTCGATGATATTCCAAACTCCTAGAACATAAATCAGCTACGTCATTTCTATACTTAGCTATTATTTTGTGTATTTATACATTATTTATGAATGAAACTTCAGTCTTTTTTAATGAAAGATTTTTTGATGATTTTCATTCTATATCTATCTCGATTCCTTAATTCATACTATTAAACAATCGAGCCAGGGGGCTAGCAATAATGTCCCACGCTTATACTATTAAACTAACCATATTTTAGTTTGGGCCTATTTTTTGACCGACTTATTATCATGAGATCTTGAGATCTTGAGTTTTGGTCTTTACTATTTTGGTCTTACGCTTATACATCATGGTTAAATACTTTGTGCTGCACATCAGACTACCACTACACTAAACCCAGAGCCAAAAGTGTGAGAGGTCATGTGTCGATTGGTCGATTCTGTTTGTTACGCGGTTACAGGTTACAACCTAATATGTTATGGCAGACCGATGCAATCTTTGTTTCTCTTGATAGAAACATGTCAATGATATCTTTGTCAAACTTCTAAAGCTATAAAAGCATAAGATTACTTTATACACAAGTATCATTACAAAAATGTTACTAATGTTTTACACTATTACAGGATTATATCTCCTTTGAAGGAGAAGAAGAGTCAGCCCGAAGTTCGACCTCTGGAGTTGCTGGGGGAGTCGGCACGGTCGGATTGATTTCTATATTTTCGACCAAGGCCTGGGAAGTCTCTAGCATGGAATCCAGGAGCAGCTGACATTGGTCGTCGATCAGGTCGGGGTTAAATCCCTCTTTGATCTTGTCCAATGGCAGAGCAGGAGACCAGGATTGGCAAATTGCCAACACTTGACTCCCAGATTCGGTCGCCACTCGCCGAGTGTTATGTGCAATGGCTTCCGAAGCATGCTCCAACAAGTAGTCTAGAGAGTGACCGGTCTGCTCTACTCAGTTAGCATGAACATAGTTCATTGCTTTCCGAGCGGCATAAGATAGAGCTGCAAATAATAATTATTGGCCAGTATGATCAACAGAAGAATCAAGCAGAAGGAAGAAGTCGAAGGCTTACTGGCAAGTTTACATTTGAAAGATTTGGAGACAGCCTTAGCCTCCTCTATCTTCGTGTCAGACCCCTATAGTTCCTCCTGCAGCCGAGTGATCTCGGTCTGCTGGTCTTCAGCCAATTTGGAGAGGCTTTCCTTCTTAACCTTCAAGGCGTCAAGGAACCTCTGTTGGTTGGAAGTCAACTTCTCCAGATCGGTGATTTTTTGATCGCGAGCTAAAAGTAAAGCTTTTAGTGTTAGAGCGGTCAGCAGATTGTTTAAATATGGATGGAAGGAAACTCTCCAGCCAGATCTGCATGAACTTGGTCTAAGACCTTGTTTATCTCTTGTCGGTCGGCCAACAGCTTCTTGTTTTCCTCTTGAGCCTTGGAGAGCTGCTGACCGGTCACTAGCAAGACAAATAAGAAGTTAGTCTAAAACATAAAGACAAGAATATTAGGCAATCAAGGACATACCGGAAGTTTCGGCTTCAAGATATTCCACTCTAGCTTGCTTTCGCTCCACAAGAGCATACACTTTCTGATATGCAGAAGATAAGTGAGCTAAAAGATGAGAGCGAAGTAAGGTAGAAGCATAATGTTGAGTTACCTTGCTGGACTCCCGGTGTTGGTGCAAATTCTCCGCATCCTCTACCTCCGGCCGACCTGACACATCTACAGGAAGAGTTCTTTTACCTTTGTCAAGAGGCAAAGAGATATTAGTCAGAGTGGTCTGAGACAGAGGCTCGGGAGTGGAGGCAGGAACTGTCCGTTCAAGCAGTTTATCCACTTCAGTTAGCGTGTTTGAAGATTTGCCAACCGACTGGGACACACCAGTCGGACGAAGTGGGAGCGCAGACCGAGTATCCTCAGATCCTTGAGCGCTCTGAGAATCACTTGTCCGACTGCCAAGAATAAATAAATAAATTAGGAGATATTGAGATCAACAATAAGAAGATAAGGAGTATAGGGTTTAAAGAATAAACTTGGGAGCCTTCTTGAGCTTGATCTGGCATAGCCTCTTCTTTGAAGAAGTTGACTGAAAATCAGTCTCCTTCCTCTTTTGAGAGGGCTGGTCAGCCTTGCCAGTCTGCATTACCTCTTTCGTTGACCTCTGAGTTCGACTCAGAGGCTCCGGTCGGTCTGAAGGTCGGCTGGAGGTTGCAGGAGCAGGTTGACCAGCATCTGTGACAGTTGTTTCTTCATTGTCTTCTTGGTCCCCCACATATTGGCGACGACGCGCGATGGTCCGCTTCTGGAGCTTGTCAGGGGATGCCAGAGTGACGACGAGAGTGACGCTGACTGGCCGAGCGCCTGTGGAAGAACTTGAACCCTAGGTGCCGGTCAGCGGTGTCTTCTTAACATAATCAGGTCCCTCAATATCGGTCTGACGGAGCGGGGGATGAGATACATAAGTATCCAGCACCTACATAGAGATCAAAACAATGAGTACAATCTCAAGATAGGATAACAAGGGCTAGCTAAAGGCAGACTAAGGCTTACTCGGGCTTGCAGTGTGCCCTTGTTATACGCCTTTCAGACCAAAGAATGGTCCTGAAGGATTTCTCCTTCAAACATCTTCACCAAGCTTCTTCGGCAAAGTTCGCCATTTGGTGGATCTGGCACCTCCCTGGTTTCATCCTCATTAACATAGTACCATGCCGGGTGACCTTGAAGCTTCAGGGGCTGAACACGTCGGATGATAAAACTTTTGGCCACTGTGATGCCATTGACGCCTTCAGCCTTCAGATCGGCAATTTTCTTGAGGAGGGCGACCACTTGAGGATTGGTCGGATCGGGCCTCTCTGTCCAGTGCTCTTGGGGAATAGCCTTTGCACCAGTGAAGTCGGCAAGAACAGGGGGAGGGTTGTCACAATAGAACCACTCGTCCTTCCAATTCTTGTTTCCGGTCTTCAATGGTATATTGATGTAGACCTCTTTCTTGCGTAGCTGGACGCCAATGCCGCCTATGGGGCAGGATTCACGGGGTACCTTCCAGTCGATTCGGGCTTGTTCTGGAAGGATGCCATCCAACACCATCTTGTTCATATCAGCCTATGAAAGGCTGCTCTTTGAGAACTCCCGAAGTTGCTCCGGGATGTCGACCTCCAACGAGGACGACGCGGCAGCGGCGGCGGCGGACGAAGCTGGGATCGAAATGGAAGTCTTCTTGCGGCCCATCGTGAACAGGATTGAACACGGTGAAGGAGTTCGAAAAACTTCGCCAAGGCTTGGGGGCTAAACGCGGCGAGACTGAGGCGGCCGGAAGCAAGAAAGCTAAACCCTAGCCGGAGAAATAGAGGAGACGCGAGAGCAGAGAAGGCACAAGGAAGACGAAGAGTTTGCGGGCAAATGCAGCGTGGACTGAAGGTCAACCTGGTGTAGCCTTTTATACTCTTGCCTTTTTGACCTAAGGGTCCCATGGGCCGCGGTGGGCCGTACTGTAGTGCGACCTTAATATTAACTTAGAGGTTAATTAAGGGCTTGAGCCCATTAGGGTTACAAACCCAGAAAAATGAGACTCGGGGCCTTCTTTGATGAGAAGTATCCGAATAATTATTTCACCATATCTATGCGATTTGATGATCATGTGGCAAAGGACTTGATGGTCGTATGGTACAAGTTCAAAGGTTATGATCTTGACTAAAGTCAAAAAATCAGAATTACCTAATTTGGACTTGAACAGGTGATTGGAATTAGGGAAGAGCTATTTGAAAAAAGTCACTTAGCTAAATATTGAATATGACTAGAGTCATAAAAATCCGACGGACCTATCACTCAGGAATAATATGTGCCACTCGGCCGGTCTAATGATCGGTCGGCAAAGTGGTCACTTAGCAATAGGACCCAAAGGTTTGATAACCGGAGGTCTAAAAGATTCAAACTTGATGTTCTGAATATCTATAAACAAATTAATAAGAGCTAATACAATTAGACTCTTGCATTATTTGTTAGTCTCCAAATTATACAAGAGTCGGGGGCTACACCTGATCAGGTGCACCTACCCGGTGCACTAGATCTATCAAAAACTTCGATAATGAGGTCTTCCTAATTTATGATCTTAAAGCTCAAAATCAGAAAGCACTCGTGGGTTGCTGTGGGATACTTGCTTTATGGGTATCCTCATACAAGGCTAAAGTCGGTGGCCGACCGGGTACTTCATCAACAAGGAAGCTGACCAACTCTGCTTGGAGTGCAAGATAAGAAAGATTAGACTTGCCATATGGAACCATTGTAGAGTACGAATAGGACTCTACTTGTACCCCCTGCCAACCGGATATATAAGGTGGTAGGGTACCCCCCATGGGGGGGGTGGAGAGTGAGCTAGAGGCAATTTAGGCTTAACATCTCAAAACAATCAATATAATAGAGAACACAGGATGTAGGGTTTTTACTCTCATTGAGAGGGCCCGAACCTGTATAATTTGGCGTCTTGTGTAACCATTGTAGTTCTTGGTCTCGACGTAGCCCTATATATTTACTGCTGGTCTGGAGCATCGACATCTATGTGAACCATGTTATCAGGCTTCCTCTTCTTGTCTTTCTTGGAGGACTCGGGCTTGTCCGACCGCTTCTCTTTGCCTTTTCCCCGATGTCATCCAACACCGACTCACTAGACACGAACTTGTCAGCGATGTCGAAGCATTCTTGAGCGGTCAGCTTGAGGTCATGATTCCTCCGACCGATCTCATGAACCAAATCATCACTATGGATCCCTCCTTGGAAGGCGGCAATGATTTGTTGGTCCGCGACATTGGGGATCTCAGTCTTCTTAGCGCAAAATTGCTTGATGTAATCATGAAGAGGTTCGTCAGTCTTCTGCTTGATCCGAGTGAGGTCGAAGTGGCTGCCCGGTCGATTGCATGTAGCTTGGAAACTTTCTATGAGCTTCCTATTGAGGTCTCCCCAAGATGTGATTGACTCGTCTGGAAGAGATGTGAGCCATATTCGAACAGCTGGATCCAGGCAGACTGGTAGGTAATTAGCCATTACATAGGAATCACCTCCAACCAACCGAATCACTGTGCTATAAAGCTGCAGCCACTCTCGGGGATTGGTCTGACCATCGTATTTTTCGATGGGGACCGACTTGAATCCTTTTGGCCATCGAGCTATGCGAAGCCTAGGGATGTAAGCCTTGATGCATGCGATCTCATCATCGGTCGGCATCATCGACCGCCTATGCCAGTCTGGGGACGGGGTTGCACGGCGGCCGTGTCGCGGTCCAACATCGTCATCATGTCAATGACGCCGATGGTGATTATCATCATTATCGTGCCAATCCCGATCGTCTCGTCGATGTCGGTCGTCACGGTTGTGCCTTGGAGGAGGATCTTGATGGTCCTCTCGTCGGTCACCCCGTCGGCCGTCCGTTCTCCAATCATGGCGTTCTTCCTCATAGCGTCGGTTGTCCCGAGCGTGTTCTTCATAGTGAGAGTTGATGGTATCTTGTCCATCATGGAGGCTGAGAGAATTTCTCAGATCTTCACGCCTTTGCCAACCTCGTGAAGAGACATGACTAGAGCTTGTGACTGACAGAGATTTTGCGGCCTCTTGAGCTGCAGCGGCCTTAAGCATAGCCACTGCCTTTTGCATCGTAGGGGTCTAATAATTCGCGTCGACCATTAGAGTGTCGAGCAAAGTTTTGGCCCCTGTGATGTTATTCTGAGGAGTGTGGTAGACCTTGATGCCATCCACTTCGAGTTCTAGACCGAGATCCAGTCAGCAGGCGTTGCGTGAACCGTGCGACCCTCTTGGTCGACGACGGTGTCCGACCGATAAGTCATCAGCTGGAGGGTCCTCCTCCTGTTGACCTCCCTCGGCTATTTGATTCGGGTGGCCATCAACGGGGTTATTTTCATGTTCACCGTTTTGGTCACCATCCTGGTCTCCATCCGCAGGATCTGCTATATCCACCATGTTGACAATATGGGGATATGGGTAAGCGGATCCGACCGAGTCCTCATCAAAAGACTGATCCAATCTTGAATTGTTCCCAAAGGAAGGATCTTCTTCCTCAGATCCGAGTGGGACCAATGCGGGGATCATGTCAGACAAACTCGATGATCGCGCCATGGAGACGACTGCGGCCGAGTCGGATCTGTGGTTTTCCAGACCTAGGGCTCCGTTGTCGCCGACTGTGAAGTCGAGTGATCCAAAGGAGATCTTGAAGTCCGGTGAGTACTGGATGATGGGAATTTCGGCCATCGTAGTCAACGGAGAATCCCGACGAGCCTTGTCCCCTACCTGGCGCACCAACTATCGAAGCTTGAGATCGGCAGTAAAATGTATAGGGCTACGTCGAGACTAAGAACTACGATGGTAACACAAGACACCGAGTTATACAGGTTCGGGCCCTCTCGATGAGAGTAAAAACCCTATGTCCTGTGTTCTGTGTATTGTATTGATGTTATGAGACTTGTGAAATTGTCCCTCGATGAGGGGGGTACCCTGCCGCCTCATATATCCAGTCGGCAGGGGGGTACATGAAGAGTCGTAGTCGTAACCTCTTAAGGTTTACATAGAAAGTCTATCTCTACATGCCTTGCGCTCCAAGTTGAGTCGGTCGGCTTCCTTGTTGATGAAGTACCCGGTCAGCTACCGACTTAGTCTTGTATGAGGATACCCGTAAGGCAAGTATTCCACATTTACAATTTTGGATCTTGATAACCGAGTGATTTTATATGCAGCTTCATCACAAATTGGAACGTACTTCAATCATATCCCAAGATCTTCAAAAGAAAAATATATCGTTATCCATCTGCACCTAATTAGGTGTACTCAATGAGTATAGCCCCCGACTCAAAAGGTATTTAAATTTTTCAATATCTTTGGAGTCTTCAAATATCATATCTTCATGCAAAATTAAGTCAAGTGGTCCACTAGGTGTAGCCCTCGACTCAGAAGTTACTTAAATAAATAGCTTGTGAGTCAAAAAGGAATCTTAACACACCATCACGTATATAATATCTCTTTTCCTATGCTACAATGAAAAATGTAGCCCCCAATAATGGGTCAAATGCTCCTCCCCTCCCCCCCCCCCCCCCCCCCCGATTGATTTCGATGAAAACCGTAGCCCCCAAGAATGGGTCTACCACTCTCCCGAGTGATAAATTTATCATGTAAATGGTCATGAAAAATAAAACCAAATGATTGTATGTAGTCCGGTTAATATGGCCTTGTTGATAGTCATTAAATACCAATTCTGACCATCAATATACCTATAAAAGTAGGAAGACTTAGCATTTCATACCTGCATGTTAGTTAGGAATAACAAGATTCCACTTATCCTTGGAGATTCATGTGCATGCAGGGATTTGATACAATATAAGTGGGGAAATGGAGCATAATCTGGGGAAACACCATTCTAGCCAATGAGACGGTGCCTACTAGACTTTCCCCAGAATGCATATGTGGCTACATGGGATTCTCCGGAGAACACCAACTTAATTCAGAAGAGGACCCACCTACCAGTCACCTCGAGGAAGCACACAGCAAGGGGCCCCATCTGCAGGTCGGCCGACCTAGGGGTTTGAGCGGGCCTCCACATGTCGACTCCTCAGCCCTTAGGAAACATCAGCGCATGGCGGTGCCGTGGTGGTTACTCCTCAGTACCGACCTATGGCCCCTATAAATAGAAGGGGAGAGCTCCACTCAAACACACACACTCAAGAGATATTCGTTTCCCTCTTTTAGTTAGTAGTTTCCTAGTCCTAGTGGAGTTTAGTGTAGGAGGAGCCTTGCTCAAGTCTCCAAGTCATAGGAGTATTGGTATGGCCCTTGTATCTTCACCTTTATTCTATTTTATTATGACTTTGATCTATTCAATTAATATAGTTCTTCCATATAGTTATGCTTATGATATGTGTTCCTTGTTTGGTTATATATCATATTCATGTCATAGGACTTTATTACGCTTTCATGATGATATAGACTTGCTACCTTGTTGTTATGATTGGCATATACCATGACTATAGTCTAAATGTTATAATGCTAGTTTGTGCTTTAGTCTAGTTGAATGTGCCTTAATGTGGGTTTGCAATTGCTTAGCCATGAATTGTTAACCCATAGGGTTAGAGTGAGGTGTGCTTTAGTGCTTGTTAATCCATTTGTTGATTCTAGTGTTTGATCAATGCTAGAATTCTACTTAAATGTATAAGCACGGTGCTTACATGGCTAGGTAGTATTGATCATCTTGTAATCCATGGTTTGTAAAGGTAGGCAGTAGGTTGTGACAACCCTATCTGTCCTTTGTACTCCTCCATGTTCGGTTGCGACATGTGTCCAAGATGGAGTTGCCTTGTGTATGCCGGGCATGAATCCGTACATGAATCATTGAGTGCATTAGACTATGACTAGTATAAACTTGCATATAATTGTTTGACTATGTAACTATATAGGTAGACTAACATTAGAGATGCGACTTTGCTTTCCTGACTAAAACTCCCTAGTGACTTAGGATCTTTTATTTTTCTTTAGGAATGATTGCTCTATGTGTCACACTACCCCTATCATGAATATTATACTTACCCATGTATAAACTCTAAATATTCATACCAATCTTTATGTCTATGTTACTATTAACAATCATATATTCATGCTATAGCCTTGCTTTGGTAGAACTATATATGACAAGCTATTGGAGCAATCCAATAGTGAAATGCTACAACGGTATTATCCGTGCGCTTGTGGATTTTACTATACTGACACTCAAGTGCATCTTTATAGTTATGTCTGGTGCGACGTTAAGAAATGCCATAAGCATTTCTGGCGCTTGGCCGGGGATGATTATATTCATGCAACTTAGCAAATGTTAGCAAGTGTCAACAAGCATTTCTGGCGCCGTTGCCGGGCAAGGCATAGAAGAATATATGTTGTTAACAATGACATAAACATATTGGTTGCAGGATAACCTTGTATATTTGGTGTGAAAACAGGGTAGTGCATGACCGGTTTTGATCTGCCAGAGAAGGTCATCGAGAATCCAAGAAGAGTTTTAAGGAAAAATAAACTTAACATCTCTTCTTCTCGAAACTCTAAGCCAATAGATCAACCAGTTATCACCGCATCAAGAAGATCCAAGCCAATGGCTAAGAAGGCTCTCAAGGACTATTCTGCTCCCTCTGCCAGTAACGTGCTCACTGGGCCCTAGATTGACATCGGGGATGAAAACTTTGAGATTAAAACCAGTCTTATCATGATGGTGGAAGCTAGCCCATTTTGTGGGAAAGTCATTGAGGATGCCAGTGTTCACTTGCAGCAATTCTTGGAGTTGTGCAACCCCTTTATGATAAGAAACATGCCTCCGGATGCCATTAGGCTCCATTTGTTCCCGTTCTTGCTGCTAGGAGGCTATCAACACCTGGGAGAAATGCTCCACCGTGTTCCTTGCGAAGTTCTCCCGTTGGGTAAGACCATCTCTCTGCGGGGAAGAACTTCATGTTTCCAGTAGGCAGCTAGAGAAACAATACCAGAAGCCTGAGAAAGGCTTTAGGAATACGTCCTGGCCTGTCCTCATCTTGGAATGGATGATTGTCTTATCATCCAGAACTTGTACAATGGACTGACGACTTCAAACCATCAGTACATTGATGCCACTGCTAGAGGAGCCTTCTTCTCATTTACCATCAAACGGGGAACCGAGTTGATTGAAAAGATGGTCTCCAATCAAGGCTGGAATGATGAATGACTCTAGCCACGTGCGTGAGGCATACACACAGTTAACGGACATGCTCGACATGAAAGTGGACCTTATTTTGAAGCGGCTCAACATCCACGATAACCTATCCAGCCTGAAGGGCACAGTACAAGCTCTGGACCGTCACATGATGTGCGAGCTCTGTGGCAACACGGGACATTCAGACAATGACTACTTGGAGACTCGAGAGGAGGTTGCGTTAGTGAACAATGGATATTGCCCTCAAGGAGGTCAGGGGTGGCAACCAGGCCCCTATCAAAAAGGTAACTATGGTAATAATTCTTTCAATCCTAACCAACCTTCCTTGAAAGATTTTGTCTAAGGCCAAACTAAAATTAATGAAAACTATAGTAAAAAGTTTGCCTCCATTGACAAGAGCTTAGAAAGCATTAATGCTAAGTTAGAAGGCCTTTCTTCTTCACTTAAGAGCTAGCTTGGTTTTAATAAAATGTTTGAAACTCAGCTAACCCGAATCTACCACATAAAATGTGAATGCGGTGATACTTGTGGGTAATCTGACTCGCAACCCTCCATATACTAACCTGCAGGAAATGATGAAGAGGATGAGTTGAACATCATCCCCGTAATTCGAGGTTATCCAGGGAGCCCAATGATCTCATGTTCAATTGGGACAAAATTCTTCGAGCAAGCATTGTGCGACCATGGAGCCAGTGTCAGGATTATGCATAGAGATGTTGTGGCTGTTTACACTTTTTAAGCCTAACAGAGAAATCTGCAAGCATACAAATGCCGACGTAGCCTTCAACCGGGAGTATTCCAGAGTATCGACTTCCATGGGGAACGAGAGGTGTATCACACCTAATCTATCAAGTCCGGGTGGTGTATGGTTGGGAGAGATTAGATTCTATAGAGAGAAGAGGTCCTCTGGCTTGGTTATCTAATGTAGTAGACACCTACTAAGTAATCTAATGTGATCCTATTTCAATTTATCTGCTTCGGGGCACAAAAATGATCCACTAATAAGGGTCGGTATCTAACCTCATGTACTAGTGATTGCACTATCGCTAGACAACCCTGCTTGAGACTTCCCGAACGTGGTGGAATACAATATTGGACAGATAGGACTGTCACCACCTGCCGCCTACCACACAGCCCGTGGGGACAAATGCAATCTCAGAAAAACAAAGTCTAAACACCGCGCTCACACTTAGACCTTCATACCAGCTCCAGAATTGGTAAGCATAACAAATCAATGCTATAAAGCAATAAAAGTTATGCACGAGGATCCCACAGATAAAAAAGGATAGAAATACTCACTTTATTACTTGGACAAAAGTTTAACTACATGTTACCCGGCCCCGAAGACGAAGGATACTACTCTCGCACGAGCTTCAACCCCAAGGCACTGGCTGAAGGAGCCAGCATTCTGAACTCCTTCTCCTACACGTCTACTCTCTACGTGGATAAAATCTTGGACTAAATTGCTCTTTCTTAATGAATTCCTCCACACCTCCCGGTGGCAATAGGTCGGGAAGTATTTATAGGCAATGGGGAGTCGGTAGCCCAAAGTCGGTCACCGGACGGCGGGCTAGGCCGGGCGGTCGGGCATGCCGGGTGGCCTTTGGATCCGGGCGATCCCCTACCGACTCTTATTGGATGGCTTGAATTTCACCCCGATGATGGTTGGTGGATTGGTTCCCACCGACTCTCTTCTTTTGGGGGTGGTAAGTTTCTTGGGCCTAGTAGGTTAGCCACTCTAGGAGGCGACCCGGGGCCGGGCGGCGGCCCGTGTCGGGTGTCGACACCCTCCGGATCGCCCCTTGACTTCTCCCGTTTAAGCCATTTGATTGCTTTCTTTATTTTGCCACTTTTCATCACTTTTGATCCGGTAAGAGAAAATGGCATGATGGTGGAGTGTTTTTGCAGAATCGGTAGGGTCAGATGATCAGCAGGATGATGATCCTAATTTGATCAGTCAGATAGTTGTCTGAGCTGTCGGTTAGGCTTCCAGTCTTCATCAGTGTGATGACTCTGATCACTCAGTCGGGTGGTGATCCGGGTGGCTGATTACCCTGCCGGCACCTGATTGTTGGCAAGACAGGGCCGAGTGTTGATTTTGGCCTTAAACGACCCTATCGGTCGGCTCTTTTACAGTGTGATCGGTCGACGGGGTGTCTCTTCGTGCTTTTGCATATTTTGGCGCCTTTTGTACCTACAAACACGTATCTCACCAAAACTCATCGAACTAATTAATTTTAATAAGGTCTATTAAGATTCTTTCCAAGAATTTCATGCTTTAAAGGTTACTTGGTAGTCTAAAAAGGGAAATAAATACTACCAACACCCCTCATGGTTAGGACTTTGCTCGTCCTGAGCAAGGTAAGGAGAAAGTTCTCATCAAGCCCGAATTTAGGGTGTTCCCAAAATGCACCCCTAAGTATGTTGGAAGTGGCTAAAGCCAAGGCCTTGATTGTTGCAAGGTAGAAGAAATCATGCAAAGCATAAAAAATTCAGAATACACCTTTTTATCAGAGATAACTCATAAAAAATCAGAGATGTGAATCTATGGAGTTCATCCTTGCTTATTCGAAAAGGTTGGCTACAAAGTGGGACTTAGTAGGGTGACACATTTAGCACACATATATTGTTAAGTTAAGAGACAGTCCTAATGAAAGATATATCACTTCCTCACTCCAATCATTTAGAAATAATAGCCAGGGGACAGGGAGAGAATGGACTCACGCGAAGTATTGGGCTAGCACAATCGCAAAAAATCTTAACAAAGACTAGATTTTTGTGCTAGAGTTAAAGGATGGTCCTTTATTTTGCTTAAAGGTATTTTTTAATGAACCTTGAAATTTGACATTGTGCATCTATGAGAGCTGATAATCTTCTCTCAGTATTTTTTCAGCTCTCATAGCATAGCGGAGCTAAATCAATGGTTCAGATATTTTTGCAAACTTTTTCTGAGTGTTAATTTGGGAGGACCAAACTCTTTATTGTAGGATCAAGGTTTTCACAAAAGGAAAAGATATTTTGGTTGGCATGCTCCATGAAGTGAATGCTAGAATCCATTGTGGAAATCGCATAACCAAGCACGCAAAGGAAAATGACTGACTTTGGAAGTGCAACTCCCTCTTAAGGATTGAATCTTAACTAAACTCAATGCATGCTTAAATGGCATAAATAAGTTTCTTGTAAGTGGCTATTGGTTGTGAAAGGATGTTTTCAAAGACAAAAAGGTTTAGGTCATGAATAAAGAGGCATTTGGATGACCCTATCATACGGATCAACAAATTAGCCTTGGCGGTCATATTGAGAGGGTACACAAATGTAATGGGGTCATTTAAGGAGCACCCTTCATTTAAGCCATTTGAGAACTGAATCCTTTGAGAAAAGTTATTTGGTTATAAAAGTTGGGGAAGAAAACACCCTTAACCAGAAAGATTTATGATCTAACCCATATTGAGAAAAGAAAGCCGGATTGATTAATTTACCAGCCTTAACAATGTCACCTTGCATGTTGCATGGCCGGGTTACTGAGGCTCTGGCACACCCTGCCGCCCGGCGTATCCCACCGCTCAACGTGCTTAGCTGCATGGTGGACTCCACCACCCGTTGGGCTCTACTATGTAGTGTGCTATGGCGTTGTGCCACTAGTTCGTCCCTTTTTCTATTTCATCATGAGACTGGATTATTTGTGAGATAACAAGTCTGACCTATGTGTTGCCACTTAGATCGAAAAATTTACTTTGAATTGAGCAGACAAACTAGTCTATATTTTATTCATAGAGACCTGGCACATTACATTGATAAAAGAAATAAAGAAAATCTTGTGGAATTTAACTACAAAGAACTATGACAATAAAGGAAATGTAGGAAATAAACTAAGCGCCAAAATAAATCTAAATGGACTATATGGGTGAGGGATGTAGTAGGCGTCCGGGTGCCCGGCCTCCGTGGATACAAGCTTAATCTTGGATCCTAATCCCTTGCGAATCCACTCCACATCATCTTCAAGCACCCCTCGCCTTAGGTGCTCTTCCCCCATTCAATCTTCTACTTTGTCCACCCGCTGCCGCAGCCCCTTCACCGCCTTCCATAAAGTGCCTGTCTCATCATCACTTGGATCATTGAATTCCATTCATCCAGGCGGTCCAAGGATCGGTGGTGGAGAAGGGCGGTGCCTAGGCCTTGGGGGCGTGGAGTCAGTGGATTCAATGATCACCCTCGGAGGAACCCTTTTGTATAGCACCTTCCCATATCCGGTGGTCATTTCATAGTCATGAACGATATATGGAGGGGGACTACCGTTTCCCGGGTTTCCTCTGAGCTAGACACTGATGTAGATGAGGCCCCATCTTCCGAGAGGTAGGGGGATAAACTCGAATTTAGAGATTCGGTGTCGACGAGCCGTCTTAAATCAGACACGATCCAACACCGCAACCGTTACACCAAGCACAACGTGATTGTTCCTGCAAGTGAATCGAGAACACAAGCAAGAAAGGATCAACATGCAATCTGAAATTGCAAATATGGATGAAGCGAATCACAAGAAAAAGGTTCAAGCTCTGAACACAAAAGGACTAATTGCCATAGTAGTGTTTTTGTCCTTTTTTTCTCTCTCTCTCTTTCTTTTGGCTTTTATTTCTTTGTCTCTTCTTTTTTGGGTTCCCATGGGTTTCATCTCTAGCCTACCCCAACTTGCTTGGGATAAAAAGGATTTGTTGTTGTTGTTGTTGTTGTTGTAGTGTAGAACAAGAAGAGGGGCCCTGGATTACTATAAAAGGACTTGTCACCATAGTTATAATAATTCGATCAAATTTCTCTCTAGAAAACTGAACTAAACAAAACCCAAGTCTAAATGCCAGCGGCTACTGAGTTTATAAGGGAACCAGGGACGTCCTAGGGTTGGTGCGGTCAGGGGGGAAGGCACCCACAACATGGGCTAAAGGCCTGACATGATACAAAGCCAAATTGGCCCAAAATAGGTGGCACGGCACCTTGTCATGGTCACACAGCATGACTCACGACCCTTCTGGAGCTAGGTCTAGAATCAAAATGACGGCGTCATCATCCCCTTTCCAACGCATCAAAGAACGCCTCATTTGGACGTTGGATGTGAGAGATATCATCAAAACTGTGAACGAGTATCAACTGAATCCGAGATGAACACGGTGACCGAGTTGGTGACGACTTATAACTTGGGGAAGGCCATGGTATGTGCGTATCCAGCATGGTGAGAAACCATGTGGATATGTGTCATAGTTTGCAATATTTGTGATGAGTAATTGACTTGAGAGGATTTGGTGTTTGAGTTGAAATACGGGAATCCGGGGATTGCATGGGTTTGCATATCCTGATTTTGACTAACCAGAGTTGGTAGAGGAATTGGTGATGTTGCAGGAGTTGAGAAATGTGTTTGCTTGTCTCATGATGTGTAGGTCACTAGAGTCGACCTGACGGTCAATGACGAGAGGATCGGGCACAAGTAGGGGACTTGGGGCCGGACGATCGGGATACCGGGTGCAGTCAAGGGTGGTCCACACCGTACACGTGGAGAGGCAAGAATCACGAACGGTTTCGTGGTTGAGCCTCAAAACCATGGTGGTGATGAAGACGACGTGTTGACCAAGTCAAGGCAAACGGGATGCCAGTGCAAGTGACAAAGGGGGCCTGATGGACAGGGACTGGGAGAGACTTGCCGGTGGTCAGGATCGTGGGACAAGGTGACACGCGTCAACATCGAGAAGTCATGCTTTGAGAAGTGTGCATGGCGGTTTCCCGGTTTGGGCCTCAAAACTGGTGGTGGTAGTTGGTGGTGCACGTGGCACAATCACGGAGCTTGCTTCGAGACGAAGCAAAGACATGAAGCGTCCGATGGCATTCGGGCAATGAGGAAAAAGATGGACGGTTATGCCCCTGGTGGTAGGTGTGTGTGTTATGTAGGTCAAGGGTAGAGTGGTCATGTGGACAATAGACCCTAGGCCTATATAAGGAGAGGTGTGACAAGTGGGAGTGGTGCCTCTCTTCCCATTAGCCTTGTGTTAGGAACTCATTACAAAGTGCTAGGAGAGGACTCCATGTTTTAGAGGAGATGAGAGGGTGTGTCAGAGACATCTCTTGCTCTTCCAAATAGTGGGAGGAGGAGGTGGCTTCCTAGCCTTGTAACCATGGATCTTGTAAGCACCTTTCTATAATATAAGAAGTATTTTCATGCTCAAGATTTCCCTCTTCCCTTGAATCCCGAATTTCCCTTTTTCTCTATTTTCAGAGCTATTTTCGTGGTGATTTTCGATCTCATTTTTGGATGAGTTTTTGGCTCAGATTTCTTGAGAAACTTGTTGCTAGGATGAGCTAGAACAATCCTCTACGGATCCTTGGCCGAATCAATAGCTTTAGCACCTTCAATTTGAAGGATTTCTCAAGCTTCCCCTTTTTGGTGTTCTTGGCACAAGATCTAAAATTGGTGATGATTCCTTGAGCCAATTGAGTTGATCTTCTAGGAGTAGGGTCATGATGTGCTAAGGATTCACTGGTCCAAAAATCGCATCATTTGGAATTTGTTTGATTAAGTTTTGGAGAAGATTTGCCAAAATCCCAAAAGTTTTTGTTGTTCTATCGGGGTCGATCGGCACTATCGACGACCAGGACCGGCACTGTCGGTAGGGTGCAGAACCCCGCACCAGCATTGTCGATGGGTCTCACTGGCACTGCTGATAAGGCCAACCAGCACCCTACCGATGGCTCTGATCGGCACTGCCGGTGGTGGCCCAGTAAGGTTAGGTTTTGAGTCTCTTGACTATTTCAAGTCCTTGCTGTTTCTTGTTGATTCCGCTGTATTACTTTGCTGTGTTTGATCACTCCTAAGGCTAGTACACCACGAGTTGGTGTGTGTAGTATTGGTGATCGGTTTGGAGGTTGTCTTGGGTTGTTTTCTAGGATATAGGCCAAGTTCTCTTGGAGAATTTTGATTGGCTCCCATTCACCCCCCCCCCCCTCTGGTTGCCTTCTCGGTCCTTCAATTGGTATCAGAGCCGGTTTGATCACTAGTTGACCTTCACTGGCTTTGTGATCCGAAGATGATATAGAGAAGCGTGCTGTTAAGCTGTGGATGTTCGATGGAGAGGACTTCCCCTACTGGAAGTCACAGACCAAGGCGTATCTGCTAAGTCAAGGATGTGCAATTTGGGAGATTGTTGAGCAGGAGTATGCTATACCACAAGACCTGAACACTGCATCTGCAGGTGAGTTAACCAGGTATGAACACAACTCCAAAGCTGTCAACATTCTGCTCTCTGCACTTGGTAGAAGTGAACATGATTGCGTTGCACACCTTGATACTGCTCATGCTATTTGGGTTAAGCTTTGCACGTACCATCAGAGGACCAATCAAGTCAAGTCTATGCGTAAGGATTCTTACAATAGACAGTACCAAACCTTTGCACAAAAGCCTGGCAAGTCACTAGATGACACCTTTCGTAGGTTTGAGGCAATTGTGTGCAACTTGCGGCTTTGTGGTAACCTTGCGTACAATGACAATGATAGAGCTAAGCAACTGCTGTACTCACTTGATGAAAATGTTTGGGGGTTTAAAATTGCTGCTTTAGAAGAAACTGCTAAATTCAATATCTTGAACGGTGAGCAATTGTATAGCAAGCTGAAATCTCATGAACTTTGCTTTCTAGCTCTTAGAAGGGTGATCACAGTTGTGATTCTTATGGAACTAACCCCTGATGTGGACAAGGGTTCCCGATCTTGTGAAAGGTTCTAGATACGTTGATTTGGTCGGAGGCGACACACAAATCGATCTGGCTTCAGAACAGCACGTTCTAAACCCCACAATCGCAGCACGACATCTCCTCTGGTTATCAACCATCCTAAAATGATTGACCTCACCGAGAAGGCTAATCCTTGCCTGCGAATCAAGAACACAAGTAAGAACAAAGAAGAATGCAACACAATTGCAGATGTATTATGAATCTCACGAAGTTGGGGTCTCACAAACCATGATGATGGTGAAACTGTTATGAATAGAATAATCTAAGCAAAACCCGAACCCTAATGGTGTGGTGGAGGCGGTATATGAAGACCCTAGGGTTGTGCAATACCCTCTGGATGCGCCCCTAATTGGGCTCAACTAGATACAAAGCCCAAAGGCCAAAAGCAGGCGATGCAACACCAAAATAGATTCTGGACCCTTTATTGTTTCGACAATTCCTAATGACTCCGGATGAATTTTGACATGAGACCAGCGGCATTCGAAAGTACTTCTTGTTATATTTCCATGCATATATAGAATGTCCAAATCCGAGTCCGTATGCATCCTGAGCATCCGTTTTAGTGCAGACTGGTCCTGAGCCCCAAAACAGACTCGAAGTCAGTTTTGGTTGGGCCTCCACCTTGGCTTCCATGTCCTTGCTGGTCCTCCACGTCTCCAAGTCCTTCTCTAAATTTAGGAACGGGCTCACCTCTAAATGGTCGGAGGTGAGCTCGTTCCTACGTTCTTCATTATATGTCACTTTTGAGAATGGTTTGCTACATAATGATTATATTGTAATTAGGAACCATGGAGAGGACCAGGAGATGATGGGAGAAGGACTTGGAGACGTGGAGGACCAGCAAGGACGTGGAAGCCAAGGTGGAGGCCCAACCAAAACCGACTTCGAGTCTGTTTCGGGGCTCAGGACCAGTCTGCACTAAAACGGATGCCCAAGATGCATACGGACTCAGATTTGGACGTTCTACATATGCACGGAAAGATAAGAAGAAGACCTTTCCAATGCCTCTGGTCTCATATCAAAATTCATCCGGAGTCATCAGAAATCGTCAAAATAAGAGAGAGTCTAGAATCTGTTTCGGTGCTGTGTCGCCTGTTTTTGGCCTTTGGGCTTTGTATCTAGTTGAGCCCAAGTAGGGGTGCGTCCAGAGGGTCTTGCACGACCCTAGGGTCTTCATATACAGCCACCACCGCACCATTAGGGTTGGGGTTTTGCTTAGATTATTCTGTTCATAACAGTTTCGCCGTCATCACGGTTTGTGAGACCTCAACTTCGTGAGATTCATAATACATCTGCAATTGTGTTGCTTTCTTCTTTATTCTTGCTTGTGTTCTTGATTCGCAGGCAGGGATTAGCCTTCTCGGCGAGGTCAATCATTTTAGGACGGTTGATAACCAGAGGAGACGTCGTGCTGCGATTGCGGGGTTTAGAACATGATGTTCTGAAGCCGGATTGATTTGTGTGTCGCCTCCGACCAAATCAACGTATCCAGAACCTTTCGGAAGATCGGGAACCCTTGTCCACATCAAGTGGTAAACAGAGCTTCAGGTGCACCATCAGGTTCATTCTACCCTTAGTTAATTTTGTTTTGTGTTCATCCTATCGTCCACAGAAAAGCCCAAAAAATTTTTCCCTCCGCCCATAACCACGTGTTTAGCCTTTGCATATTTCAATTTCAGAGTCCGTAGTGTTGAGTTTGTGTCCTAGTTCTTGTTTAGTCACTGGTTTAGTTTGTGTTTTTGTCGTCAGTAGTGTTTCCCTTGCAACCCTAGCCGCCATCCCCTTCACCATCCTCTGCTTTGTTGGCTTTTTGTGCTAGGGTTGATTGATCGACACACCTAGCCTAGTCCTGCCCTAATCCCACCCTGAACACACCATCAACACCTCGGATCAATCCCCACAAATTCCACTTTCCGCTGCATCCACGCCGCTAAAAAAAAACCTTACCCGATCCCTAACCCGACTCGGGTTTCTGGAAAATCGACTCTGAACCCCCTTTGGTAAAACGGGCATAACTTTTCGCTCGGTTGTCCGTTTTGGCTGAAATTTTTACAGGAGATTCTTGACTCAAAGTTGGGCATACCCACACCGGGCTTTGCCCCGTGTGCCCTCGTCAAAAAATTCAAAAAAAATCGGGAAGATAAAGAAAAAATTGATTTATGTTTAAACCCGACATTTTCTACAACTTCAAGATTTTCTGTAGGCCACATCCTACCTCTGTTTGAGCTGAAATTTTTTGTGGATTCTCCTCCATTGTTAGTGAGTAGGAGAAAAATATCAAAAAAATAAAATAAAAAAAAAAGAAATTTGGGATTTCTACTAGTGCTACATCTAGCCCCCTGAAATTTCTGGATTTGGCTGTTTTGCACTTAACCCCCTGTTATCGCCTATTGTGCCTTTGTCTCCTTGTTTCTACTTTGCTATCACTACTGTTCTAGGACATACTTAGACCAGCAACTAGGGACAAGTTACTTGGGCACTTATTCAGCTTTACTATCTGTTTTTGATTTGTGTACCACTCACATATATATATTTGGCCTTCCTAGCTCTACATCTTTCTTCTGGACAGCACACAGGTTATTTTGTGACCCTTGCAATCGTGGAACATATCTCTCTGGTATCCTTTGCTTTGCTTTTCAGAACTTTGTAAGAGCTTTGTAAGGAGTCTCCTTTTGTTGTGTTGAGAGGCACCACTGCTTAGCTGTTTTGTAGGGATAACCTTCACTATTTGTTTCCTGTTTTGGTGTTTGTGATGGCAGGAAGTGACGACGGAGAGATGGCTTCACCCTCACAATTTGCTGAGTGCGTGAGCCAAGAGCAGCTCCAGAAGGCTTTGCAGGCTGCTTAGAGTGATTTGGCAGAGACGATCACCAGAGCAGTTACTGATGCCGTCAGCAAGCTTCACATTGGAGAAAGCATCGAGCGGTTAGAGAAGCGGGTCTCTAAGTTAACTGATCAGGTTGTTGCATTGGAGACCGCTCCTAAAACCAACAATACGAACACCAATAACAACAACAACGATGTTGAAGACGTCCATGATGAAGACACGGTGTATAAGGCTGATGGCACCGTGGATAGGTCAGCTACAAGGACCGCACGATTACGACGTTGTTTGCAACATAATACTCAAGGTATGGGTGGTTTCCATAACTACAACCGTCGTCCACACGGTAACTATGCTCCAGATGACCCGTATGCTAAAATTAAGTTTTCAATTCCTTCGTTTTCGGGTCAGTATGATGGTGATGTTTATCTTGATTGGGAGATGACTGTAAAACAAAAATTTAATGCCCACCTTGTTCCTGAACAACATAGAGTTAGACAAGCTACTAGTGAGTTTAAGGACTTTGCTATTGTTTGGTGGAGTGGTCTAGCTGCTGAAACTGATTTGCCTACTACTTGGGAAGAACTTAAGGTAGCAATGCGTGATCGTTTTGTTCCCCCTTCTTTTTATAGAGAGATTCGTAATAAACTGCAACGTTTAGACCAAGGAGATAAAACTGTTCAGGAGTATTTTAGTGAGCTTCAGAAGGGTTTGATTCGTTGTGCTGTAGTTGAAAAAGTAGAGGATCAGATTTGTCGCTTTATTCTGGTTTAAGAAAAGAAATTTAGGACATCCTTGATTACAAAAAATATTATACCCTCACCCAGTGTTTCCAGTATGCTATGCTTGCAGAGAAAGAATCACATGGACTTTTCCAGGCTTTTGAGGAGTACAGCAAGTCAAGGAACTCCTACCCCCCACGCTCGACGGGGACTTCCGGGCTGCCCAGGCCATCTTTCCGGCCGCCCCCACCAGCAGCTACCAAGGGAACCAGTGTTGTTTCTGCAGCCCCAAGATCAGCCCCTACACCTTCTACGCGCTCAGGTAAACTTTCTGTGCAGGTACTAGCTAGTAGTGCCTCCTCTGTTGCTTCGACAGGGCGCACTACAGGGATTCAGTGCCACCGCTGCCATGGACTTGGTCATGTGCAGAAAGATTGTCCAAGTAGGCGGGCATATGTGGCGACAGACGATGGCGGTTACATGAGCACCTCCGATATGGAGGATGAGGAGGAGGACATCGCTGCCACCGGCAGTGACCTCGTCCTTGGAGGCGGAGACACCACAGGATACATGAACATTATTGTTCAACGTGTCCTTAGCACACAAGTTCATCAGCCCAAGACGATGCAGCACCACAACTTGTTCTAGATTTTCTTCGTCATCAAGAACCGCCGAGCACGTGTCATCATTGATGGAGGGAGCTGCAATAACTTGGTGAGTTCTGATGTGGTCACCAAGCTTGCTTTGACCACACGTCCACATCCACATCTGGACTACATTCAGTGGTTAAACGACTCTGGCAAAGCTAAGGTAATACAAACTTGTAGAGTTCCTTTTTCCATTGGTTCTTATGTGGATTCTGTTGATTGTGATGTCGTACCCATGCAAGCATGTTCACTTTTATTGGGTAGACCTTGGGAATTTGATAATGATGTTGTACACCATGGTAGAAGTAATAAGTACACTTTTATGCATAAAGGAACTAAAATTACTTTGTTACCAATGACCCCTGCTGAAATTGTACAAGCTGATTTAGAAAGAGCTGCTAGTTTGAAAAATAAAGGTCCTGATATTCAACAACCTGTTAATTCTAATTCTACACCTAGTAATGTTAATGATTCTTCAAGTTCTAAGGGTGCTGGAATTAAATTACAAGGTCGTTCGTGTCTTGCAACAAAATCTGAGCTTGCTAAAATTTCTGATAATGATGATATTTGCTATGCTTTGATATGCAAAGAAGCTTTGTTTTCGCTTGATGATATTGCTTCTAGTGCTGTGTCTCCTGCTGTCATTAACCTTTTGCAGGAGTATGAGGATGTTTTTCCAGCTGAGATACCCCCGGGATTGCCACCTTTGAGAGGGATTGAGCATCAAATTGATTTGATTCCGGGTGCTACTTTGCCAAACCGTGCTGCTTATAGGACCAACCCTGAGGAGACTAAGGAGATACAACGACAAGTTCAAGACCTTTTGGATCATTGGTATGTTCGTCAATCACTTAGTCCTTGTGTTGTTCCTGTACTTTTGGTTCCTAAGAAAGATGGTACTTGGCGTATGTGTGTAGATTGTAGAGCCATTAATAATATTACTATTAGGTATCGTCATCCTATTCCTAGGTTAGACGACATGCTTGATGAGTTATGTGGTGCTATAATTTTCACTAAAATTGATTTGCGTAGTGGCTACCATCAAATTAGAATGAAACTTGGAGACGAATGGAAAACAACTTTCAAAACCAAATTTGGATTATATGAGTGGTTAGTAATGCCTTTTGGGTTAACTAATGCACCTAGTACTTTCATGCGCTTGATGAATGAGGTTTTAAGAGCTTTCATTGGCAAATTTGTGGTAGTTTACTTTGATGATATCTTGATTTATAGCAAATCTATGGATGAACATATGAATCATTTGCGTGCTGTTTTTGATGCTTTACGAGATGCACGTTTATTTGGTAACCTTGAGAAGTGCATCTTTTGCACGGATCGAGTCTCTTTTCTTGGCTATGTTGTGACTCCACAGGGAATTGAGGTGGATGAGGCAAAGATTGAAGCCATAAAGAGTTGGCCTGTACCAAAAACTATCACACAGGTGAGGAGTTTTCTTGGTCTTGCAGGTTTCTACCGCCGCTTTGTCAAAAATTTCAGCACGATTGCTGCACCTTTGCATGAGTTGACAAAGAAGGGCATTGATTTCCATTGGGGTAAGGAGGCGCATGGAGGTGGATTGATGGGTCATTTTGGTGCCAAGAAGACGGAGGATATTTTGGCCACACACTTCTTTTGGCCAAGGATGAGGAAAGATGTTGAGCGCTTTATTGCTTGCTGCACTACATGTCAAAAAGCTAAGTCTCGCTTGAATCCACATGGTTTATACATGCCACTTCCTGTTCCTTCTATTCCTTAGGCGGATATTTCTATGGACTTTGTTTTAGGACTACCTAGGACTAAGAGGGGGAGTGATAGTATTTTTGTTGTTGTGGATAGATTTTCTAAGATGGCACACTTTATACCATGTCATAAGTCTGATGATGCTAGTTATATTGCTGATCTCTTTTTCAAAGAAATTGTTCGTTTGCATGGTATGCCTTCTACTATTGTTTCAGATCGTGATGCAAAATTCTTGAGTCACTTTTGGCGCACGCTTTGGAATAAGTTGGGTACAAAGTTGTTGTTTTCTACAACTTGTCACCCACAAACTGATGGACAAACTGAGGTGGTGAACCGCACTTTGGGTACTATGTTGAGAGCTATTTTGAAGAAAAATTTGAAGCAATGGGAAGAATGTTTGCCTCATGTTGAGTTTGCATATAATCGGGCAACACATTCTACTACCAAGGTAAGTCCTTTCAAAGTAGTGTATGGTTTTGATCCCCGTACTCCACTTGATATACTTCCTCTACCTATTCATGATAGAGTTCATGTTGATGCTAAGGAACATGCTGAATTTATTTTAAAAATGCATGAGACCACAAGACTTAGCATTGAAAAGATGAATGATAAGTATAAAATTGCTGGTAGTAAAGGTAGAAAAGAAGTAAAACTTGATGTAGGAGATTTAGTATGGTTACACTTGAGAAAAGATAGATTTCCAGATTTGAGAAAGTCTAAATTAATGCCTAGAGCTGATGGTCCTTTCAAAATAATTGAGAAGATTAATGATAATGCATACAAACTTGAGTTGCCTCCCGAGTTCGGGGTTAGTCCTACTTTTAACATTTCAGATTTGAAACCATACTTGGGGGAAGAGAATGAGCTTGAGTCGAGGACGACTCTACTTCAAGAGGGGGAGGATGATGAGGACATCACTCCTAAGGATACATGCAACACTCCTCCAATTTTGGACTTGCAAGGTCCAATGACTAGAGCTCGTGCACGACGACTAAATTTAGAGGTGAGCTCGTTCCTACGTTCTTCATTATATGTCACTTTTGAGAATGGTTTGCTACCTAATGATTATATTGTAATTAGGAACCATGGAGAGGACCAGGAGATGATGGGAGAAGGACTTGGAGACGTGGAGGACCAGCAAGGACATGGAAGCCAAGGTGGAGGCCCAACCAAAACCGATTTCGAGTCTGTTTCGGGGCTCAGGACCAGTCTGCACTAAAACGGATGCCCAAGACGCATACGGAATCGGATTTGGACGTTCTACATATGCACGGAAAGATAAGAAGAAGACCTTTCCAATGCCGCCGGTCTCATATCAAAATTCATCCGGAGTCATCAGAAATCGTCGAAACAAGAGAGAGTCCAGAATCTGTTTCGGTGCTGTGTCGCCTATTTTTGGCCTTTGGGCTTTGTATCTAGTTGAGCCCAAGTAGGGGTGCGTCTTGAGGGTCTTGCACGACCCTAGGGTCTTCATATACAGCCGCCACCGCACCATTAGGGTTGGGGTTTTGCTTAGATTATTCTGTTCATAACAGTTTCGCCGTCATCACGGTTTGTGAGATCCCAACTTCGTGAGATTCATAATACATCTGCAATTGTGTTGCTTTCTTCTTTGTTCTTGCTTGTGTTCTTGATTCGCAGGCAGGGATTAGCCTTCTCGGCGAGGTCAATCGTTTTAGGACGGTTGATAACCAGAGGAGACGTCGTGCTGCGATTGCGGGGTTTAGAACGTGCTGTTCTGAAGCCAGATCGATTTGTGTGTCGCCTCCAACCAAATCAACATATCCAGAACCTTTCGAAAGATCGGGAACCCTTGTCCACATCAGAGAAGCGGAGGTGGATCAAGAACCTGCCTTGAGTGCGGTGACCCGGGACACTTCCTTGCTGACTGTCCCAAGAAGAAGAAGAAGGTCGGTTACCGCGACAACAACACTGAAGATTTCAAGCAGAAGAAGAACCGCTTCTACAAGAAGGGCAAGAACTCCAAGAAGTTCGCCAAGGCCATTGCACGCGCCTGCATTGCCGCCTTGAGCAATGTTGACCTGACATGATGCGAAGGCCTTACAAGCTCAGAGGAGGAGGTTGAAAAGCCATGAGTCGAGAGGAAGGATGACTTCACCGGACTTTGCTTTATGGCAAAGAACGACCACGATACTGACTCTGGATCCGACTCCAACACAAGCGAGGTACCTCCCACTCTTGGTGAGCTCTCTTCTGAACTTGATCATTTGTGTGATATTCTGCTCTTGAAAGATGATAAGCTTCGCAGTGCTGTTCATGAGAGTAGAGAGCTTAAGTCTAAGTTGGAGAGTGCTGATTTTGAAATTGCTTCACTTAGGTCTAAGCTTGCTAAAGATGACATGATTGTAGAGTGTGAGTCCTGTCAAATTGTGATGAATGATCTGAGTGAGAGGGAGAGTGTGCATGCTCAAGTTGCCAGTCAGCTTGAGAGTACCCTCAAGGAGCTTGATGAATTCAAAGCTAGACCAACTCTTTTGGGTGCATGTCAGAAGTGCCCCAAGCTCACAAGTGTGCTGGAAGCTCAAACCCTCAAAGTCAAAGAGCTTGAGTCCAAGCTGCTCATTGAGACTCGCTCTAAGGTCCTTCCACCACCCTGTGAGGTGTGTGTCTCTCTTAAGGATAAGCTTGTAATCACTAGGGAGGAAAACAAAGTCCTAGTTTAAGAAAATGACTATCTTGTTTCTAGGCTCCAGAGAACCCTAGTGAGTGAGGAAAAGATTGAGAGTGATTTGGCAAGAGTGAAGGAGAGTGCTTCTAGATCAACCTATAACTTGGGCTTGGGATTTGAGAGGTGTGACAAGGAGAGTGAGAATGTGGGTAAGTTTGTACCTAGCTCTAGCTACAAGGATGAGGAAAACACCATCAAACCCACTGACATATACTATCCACCCAATCCAAAACCCTCCTTCAACCCAAAGCAAACAGAGAAGCCAAAACCCATACCTGCAATGCAAACCAAGCCTAATCCTAAGGGTGTTTACATTTGCATGTTTTGTGGTCGCAAGGGCCACTTGGATGAGTTCTGTTATAGGTGTAAGAGGATTGAGAGGAAGCAAGCTGAGTTGACTAGGGATGCTTTTTATGATGATTTTGATGGTTTTCAGCCTCGCTCTTTTTCTCATGCCTATCATGGACAGGGCCATTCCTCATATGGCTTTGATTCACGAAACAGAGGCTTTGCGCAGCAGCGCTTTGGCACCCCATGTTTTTTCCATCGTGGTGAGCATCACTCGCGTGGATTTGGCTTTCACATTGATGATCTCTATCCTCACAACCCAAGGTTTGAGTCGAGACGCTTTGACATGCCACATTTTATCTATCATGGTTCTCGTCCTATGCGTCCGAATGATAATGTGCAAAGAACTGTGATGACTACTACCGATCATATGGTTAAGTGCTGGATTCCCAAATCTCTTTTGACTAACCCCAGCACTGAGCCATCGACTTTTCCTTCTCGTTCTTTGTAGGCAGCAGGTGGGGGCTTGGAGAACAAATGGTTGATGGACTCCAGGTGTTTGCGCCACATGACCGGAGATACAAAGTGGTTCTCCAGCCTCACTCCCTTGAAGCGGCAGGAGTATGTGACCTTTGGAGATGACAAGAGAGGGAGAGTGAAGGCAAGAGGCGCTGTAAAGGTAAATGAAAAATTCACTATCAAGGATGTTGGTTTGGTTGAGTATCTCAAGTACAATCTTCTCTCTGTCTCTCAGCTTCTTGATGTTGGTTTTGAAGTGCGCTTTAAGTCGAATGCTTCTTGTGTTCTTGATTTGAGTGGTTCCTTGGTTTATGCGATTTCTTGCATTGGCCGAGTTTTTCAGGCTGATTTTGCTGGTTCTCCTGGTTCTCACAAGTGCTTGTTTGCTCAATCTTCTTTTGAGCTCTGGAAATGGCATAGGAGACTGGGTCACATGAGATTTGACTTGTTATGTCGCTTGAGTGGCCTAGGCTTGCTCCGAGGATTTCCTAAGCTTCAATTTGATAAGGATTTGGTTTGTGCTTCTTGTCATCATGGGAAAATGATTGCCGCTTCTCATCCACCAATCAATTTGGTGATGATTGAACGCCCTGGAGAGTTGCTTCATATGGACACTGTTGGTCCTTCTCGGGTTCGTTCCGCGGATGGGAAGTGGTATGTTCTTGTGATTGTTGACGACTATTCTCGTTACTCTTGGGTCTACTTTCTTGAGAGCAAGGATGAAGCGTTTCATCACTTTTGGAGCTTAGCTTTGAGGTTGTTCAAGGAACTCCCTGGTGCATTAGGAGCAATCCACAGTGATAATGGCACCAAGTACAAGAACTCCTCCTTTGATACCTTCTGTCTTGAGCATGGTATTGAGCATCAGTTTTCAGCACCTCGTGTTCCTTAGCAGAATGGTGTGGTCGAAAGAAAGAATGGAACTTTGGTGGAAATGGCCCGGACGATGCTCGATGAGCATAGGACTCCGAGGCGGTTCTGGGCTAAGGCCATTAGCACTACTTGCTATGTTTCCAATCGGATTTTCTTGCGCTCAATTCTTAATGTGACTTCTTATGAGCTACGTTTTGGGAGGAAGCCATCTGTTTCTCATTTGTGTTCCTTTGGTTGCAAGTCCTTTATTCTCAAGCGTGGCAATCTTGATAAGTTTGAGTCGAGATGTTCCGATGGCATCTTTCTTGGTTACTCTCTTCATGGTCATTCCAATAGAGTTTTGAATTTGGAAACTAACACCATCGTAGAGTCCCGCGATGTAACCTTTGATGAATCAAACTCTTGTACAAGCAATGTGATTGAGACTGCAGGTACCAAGGAGATAGAGGAGAGCATCTTTGTAGAAGAGGACCTACAGGGCTTTTGTGGTGCCCCTTCCCGATGGATCGAGGTCCCGACGATGCTGATAACGTAGACATTTGATAATACAACATCGGTTCGAATTTAAGTTAAATATTACATCATTAAAGTCATCAGAGTGTAGCGGAATATTACAAGTTCATAATGCTTTGAAAACAGCGGAAGCAAATCACGATAAGAAGCTACAAGATCGACAATACAACATAGTAATGGTTCATGCCCGAAGAACTATCACTCTAGCAACACACATCAATACTACGGCGGTGACTCGGACTCCCAGTGGGCGGTCCAACCCTCAGGGACCTGCATGTCCCAGGGCAGCACATCTACAGGCAGTTCTAGATCTTCATTACGTGAAAAACAACGGTGGCACAAAGCCTGAGTACTAATTACTCAGCAAGTCTTACCCATCGAACACCTAGACATGCAATGGCTCTAATAGGTGGCTTGTTTAAAAGGACTCGCACTAAGCAACCTATTAGTTCTATTAAGTTTTAGTTCTCAACTTAATTGGGTAGAGCAGAATTTTAACTTTAGTTGCAACAATAAGGTAATAAAGCAATACATAAAGTAAAGGCAAGATAAGAGAAATAATAGTAACATCAACCATAAGCATCATAATCGATTTCCAAGTACCATGTGCAACTACGTGACGACTCAATGACCAAGTGGTACTCATTACTCTGAGGGACAGGAATTGCAATTGATTTACACCAGCTAGAAAACCCGAAAAACACGATACATACACACCAATTAAGGTCGTATATGGCAACCTTTTGCAAGGACGAAAAACAACTTGGTCCGGGTCCAGTCTCAACGAGTCGGCATGCCGTTCTGGCAATAGTACTTCGTAGTATGGACCGCCCACTCCAGCAGCAGAAGGGTCAACAACCACTGTACTAGGTACCGTCCTCATTGTCGTGCCAATGCTACATCAGTTTACTAGTGCCTATAGACTAGCATGCGTTCGGTACTGTTCAATACTTGACCAAGGGGCCGACCACGGACGGGTCCTAGGTTCGACAAGGCAGGGCTACCGCAGTCAACACCCATGTGTTGCTAGAAACCTACACATGCATCATCCATGCCTGGTTATAACATCAAAATAAACTTCTTTTATTAATTCCCGTTCTAGTGGTCAAGTTCATTTCTTAGTAATGATATCTACCGAGTCTAGCAATTACTAAGCATAGCGACGCAGTACCTATACTACCAAAGTTCTAATGACAGTGGCGTAGGTCATTTGAGTATCATGCAAAGTGGGTTCCAATAAACTCCTGTGACCTAATGCAACAATCATCACAGACACTAGTAATATTGAAAACTAGCAAACTTTATGAAAAAGGCGAATGTGAACCGGGGCTTGCCTGGATCGATGTTAGTGCTAGCAACTACAATTTCTTGTTCCTGAGGATCAAGGTCCTTCTAAATATCCTCATCTTGCTCCTGGCCATCGTTGCCTCTATGATCGAATTGTATTAATGGCATTATCGATATACCGTTGATTAGAAATGATATGATGCATGCAAGCACCTTGTGTTTTAATGTCAATTAAAATTATTATTATATTCTCTAAGCCATATGCTTCAGAGAAGTTGGTTTGTTAATTAAGAATTTAGGTACATACATTCTTTTATGCATTTAAACAAAGTAAAAGAGTGATATGAGCAATTAAATTAATTACTTAAGTAAATTGATGTTCCTGGACATGTGTGATTTACTGTGTATAGAGACTTATATGAGTGAATTTTAGGCTAAGTGGCATGGGCAAATTAATTCCCGAATAATTACTAGAATTAATTTAAGAAAACACACTAATTAAATTCTAGTTCCTAAAACAATTCATATTTTACTAAACCAAAAATTGTGTTGGTAGATAATTATGTATTTACTAAGCATGCCAAAAATCATGATTTAATTTTACTCCTAGAATTTCTGGTGAATTATTTATTGTTTGGATAGTTTAATATATTGATAAAAATATATGTACAGAGGCAGTGATTTATCATTTTACTAAATTAGAGCTCTTCAAGATGAGTCTAACAAAATTTATTTGGGCTCCTTTGGATTTATATTCGATTTGCTACGATTTTCCAAAGTTTCTTGCAATTTTTGGGTATTTCTGGGCATTTTTGGCTTTTAACTAATGACACATCAGTGCCACACAGGGGCCACGTCACAGCCACATGGGCGCCACGTCGGTTGTGCCAAGTCAGCGCATCAGCAGCACCGGAGCTTGCCGGAGGGCTTGCCGCTGGCGGCTTGGGGCGGGGGAAGCTCGTCGTGATGGTGGGAAAACGGACTACTAACCGAGGCGCTTTGGTTGGAGGGGTTAGCGGGGGAGGTAGCTCACCGGAGGGGTGCCGATGTCGAGAGGCTGCGGAGGTTGAAGGTTCGGCAGCGTCACGTTTTCAGCACAGGACACCAAATCCAGCGCTGTTTGCTCCTAAAGCATCACGAGGTGACGGGGAAGAGCGGAACGAGTTCGGAGTTTTCCAAGGAGGGCCGGAGCATAGAGCTCGTTGACGAGGCAGCTCGATGATCGACGGCGATGGGACGGGACCGGGGAAAAGTAGAATGCCGACGACTTTGGGTGGAGAAACAGAGGAAGAAAAGGTCAGAGAGATGTGCTATATGTTTGCGCTGGTGAGCAAAGAAGAGTGAGACGACGAGGCTCACCGAGAATGGTCAATTTGGCCAGCGGTGGAGGAGCTCACCGGAGTTGCTTGCTTCGGTTTTTCTTCAAATTGATTGAGCTCACACAGGAAGTTGCCGAGGAAGTGGCCTGGGGAGCTAGAGGGGAAGTGGATGGTTGCGTGAGTGCTCTCGGCTGGGCTTGGGAAGCAGTGGAGCGATGGCGATGCGAGCTTGAGTTCGGCTAGCTCTGCAATGGCAGAATGGAGGAGGGGAAGAGAAGAAGTAGGAGAGAGAGCAGGGTGAGCGAGAGAATGAGTGACCTTGGGGGTTCGCGAGTGCGCCTACAAGTTGCGTAGAGGGGGAAATAGTGAGTGGGGGATGAGAGCAGGAGACGCGGTGGGAATTAGAGGTTTGCCGGTCATGGCGATGGCGTGTGGAGAGGGAGAAAGGCGACCATTGGGCGAGCTCACAACGGAGAGCAGAGGGGCAGAGGGGCAGTAGCGCGCACGGTGCCAAGGCTGGGAGTGAAGGAGGCCCGAGCAGTGCGCCGGTGTTGCCGTGCGGCAGAATGAAGCCGGCAGGGCTCTACGCCAGTGAGGAGGAAGGAGAGGGGGTTTTTGTGCTGCACTCCCTGGAAGAAAAGATTTAGTGCAAACAAGTCCCTGGTCAAAGCTGGTTTTTAATAAATCAAAATAAAATAGCTAGGAATTTCCTAAAATGGTGAAATTTGGTGGGCTGACTATTTAAATGGTGGAGAACACTCTGGTAAAGTTTATTTGTAATTTTTATAAAAATGTTTTTAGAATTTAATAAATGCATTAATTAGTTGCTAAAGAATTAATTAATTAATTATGGGTCTAGCTAATCAGATAATATGCCCAATAAATTCATAATATTCTATTTTAATATTACTAATCTGATTATGAATTTATTTGGCACAAGTTGTATAATAAAATTTTATTTGGCTCATGAATTGGTTTGCAGGGTTTTAATTACCTGGAAATTAATTCAATAAGTGGGCTCTTATCATTTCATGCTAGGTAATTCATGATTTGTGCTTAGCATGTTTGTTAAACAGAAATGAGACACCTGGGGTGTCACAGGCCTCCCTCCTTAAAGAAATCTCATCCCGAGATTAAGAACAAGGCAAACTAGAGGGAAGTACGATGGTCAAAACATACCTGTGTATGACGACCAAAATTCCGGGTAGTGAGTACTCAGAAATTCTTCCGATTCCCAAGTAGACTCGTCCTCTGAGTGGTTACTCCATTGAACTTTGTAGAATTTGAGGGTTTTATTATGGGTTGTGTGCTCTTTCTCATCGAGGATCCTTATGGGTTGTTCGGAGTATGTGAGATCGGGTTGAAGTTGGTCATATTCTTCCAAGATTTTGTCGATGGGTGGTTTGAGTCACCGCTTTAGCTGAGAGACATGAAAGGTGTGATGAACCCCAGATAGATTTGTGGGTAACTCCAGCTTATAGGCTACATTTCCACATCGTTCCAAAATTTGGAACGGTCCAATATAACGGGGAGCTAACTTTCCTTTGACTCCAAACCATTGGATACCCTTCATAGGCGATACTCGAAGATAGACGTAGTCACCCTTGTTGAAATATAGTGGCCTACGTCGTCTGTTTGCATACTTCTCTTGACGACATTTAGCAGCTTTAAGATTTGCTTGAATGGTACGAACCTTTTCTTTAGCATCCTTGACAAGGTCAGGACCAAAGGTTACTCTTTCTCCAGATTCAGACCAGTTTAGCGGTGTTCTACAACTGTGACCATAGAGTGCTTCAAATGGTGACATTTTTAGACTCTCTTGGTAACTATTATTGTATGAGAATTCTGCATAAGGCAAATACTCATCCCAATTATCACCATGTGTTAAAACACATGCTCTAAGCATATCTTCCAAAATCTGGTTGACACGTTCGGTTTGTCCATCAGTAGAGGCATGGTAAGCCTAACTCCGAATCAACTTGGTACCCAGAGAGGCATGCAGTTGTTCCTAGAAATGAGCGACAAACTACGAGCCACGATCTATAACAATGGTCTTGGGTACTCCATGAAGACATAGAATTCTTGCTATGTATAGTTCTGCATATTGCTTTATCTTGTAGGTGTTATTGATCGGTAGGAAGTGGGCAGATTTTGTGAGTCGGTCCACAACGACCCAAAATGAATCATGCTTCCGAGAGGTGAGAGGGAGACCAACAATAAAATCCATGCTGATGTCTTCCTATTTCCAGGCGGGAATACTCAATGGTTGAAGTAATCCAGCCTGTTTCAAATGATCAGCCTTAACTCTCTGACAAGTATCGCATTCTGCGACATATCGAGCAACTTCTTGCTTCATCCTTGTCTACCAAAAATTCTTCTTCAAGTCTTGGTATATTTTATTACTACCAGGAAGGATAGAATATTTGGAGTGATGTGCTTCATCCAAGATCTTCCGTCGGAGTTCGAAGTCTTTTGGTACTACTAAACGGTTATCGAACCATAGAGTACCGTCTGAGTCTTGGGTGAAACACTTTGCCTTACCATCTTTAATGTTTTGACGGATATGAGTCATACCAACATCCTTTTTCTGTGCAGCAATGATTTCTTCACAAATAGTAGAATGTACACTTAGGTTGCTAATCACAACAGCAGGTGAAACATGAAGGCCAGGTTCTGACGTAGTGATGTCATCGTCGTCATTGTGATATTCCAGCATTAAGTGGTTGTAGTGTACCTTCCTACTTAACACATCAGTGACTACATTGGCCTTTCCTGGATGATAATGAATCTCCAGGTTATAATCCTTAATCAGTGCTAGCCACCGATGTTGTCTCATGTTCAGATCAGTCTGGGTGAAGATATATTTCAAGCTCTTATGGTCTGTGTAGATGTGCACTAAGTTGCCGAGCAAATAATGCCTCCATATTTTCAGTGCAAGTACAACTACAGCTAGCTCCAAATCATGAGTTGGATAGTGCCCTTCATGCTTCCGTAGCTGTCGAGATGCATAGGCTATGACACAACCTTCTTGCATGAGCACACATCCAAGTCCCGTCCCAGACGCATAACAATATACGTCGAACGGCTTGGTGATGTCTGGTTGAGCCAATACTGGGGCAGTGGTCAATAATTTCATTAATACTTGAAATGCTTCTTCACAACTGTTGTTCCAATGGAACCATTTCTCCTTTTTCAGCAGCTCCGTGATGGGTTTGGTCAGCCGAGAAAAGTTTCGAATGAACCTACGATAATATCCGGCTAGCCCGAGGAAACTGCGTACTTGGTGAACTGCCTTCGGTGGCTTCCAATCTAGCACATCTTGAACTTTGCCAGGGTCCACCGAGATACCTTCTACAGAAACTATGTGACCAAGAAATGGCACATGGTCCAACCAAAATTCGCACTTGCTGAATTTTGCATACAGCTTGTGATCTCGGAGGCGTTGAAGAACAATGCGAAGATGTTCGGCATGCTCTTCCTTGGACTTTGAATAGATGAGGATGTCATCAATGAATACTACCACAAATTTGTCCAACTCTAGCATGAATACCGAATTCATGAGGTACATGAAATGGGCTGGAGCGTTTGTCAATCCGAAGGACATTACTAGGTACTCGAATAGCCCATCCCTAGTAGAGAAGGCGGTCTTCGGAATATCTTCTGCTCTATTCCTTATCTGATGGTAACCCGAGCGAAGGTCGATCTTGGAAAAGACCATGGCACCCACCAATTGATCAAAAAGGATATCAATTTAGGGCAACGGGTACTTATTTTTGATCATGACTTCATTCAGTGGCCAATAGTCAACAACCAGATGTAGAGATTTGTCCTTCTTCTTCACAAAAATAGCAGGGCAGCCTCAAGGTGAAGTGCTTGGGCAAATGAATTCCTTTTCCAATAACTCATTCAATTGCTTTATCAATTTGGCCAACCCATTCGGGGCCATCTTATAGGGTCGACGAGATATCGGAGAAGTTCCTGGCTGTAGCTCTATCTTAAATTCCATGTCACGGTCAGGCGGTAGGCTAGAGATATCTTTGGGAAACACATCTGGAAACTCACAAACAATATGAATGTTCTTGAGTGATTGCCCTTCCAAGTGATGGACAACCAAGGCTTTCGATGAATTGATGTTTAAAGAAATTGTGTCTTTTCCATGCAAAGGAGAGTTGATGTGAATGATACGGGGCTCGATGTCTAGCATGGCTCTATGGGTTTTCATCCAGAACATACCCAAAATCTAATCAATTCCTTGGTGACTAAGCATGATAAAATCGGTGGGGTAGATTTTCTCATTTATTTCTAGTGGAGCTTTGCATACTATTTGATTGGCACGGATTTGTCTAGCGGGGGAACGAACTATGTAGCATTTTTCTATAGTCTGGGGTTGAAGATTAAATTTTTGCACACATGCTTGGCTAATGAAATTATGCGTAGCACCAGAATCAAAAAGTGCAAGGATAGGCTGGCGATAGAGCGAGAGCGTACCGGTCAGCACGGGTTCGCCCTGAGGAATATTTTCAGCATTGGTGTTGTTCACTTGGGCACCACAAGACGGTGCATTCATAGTCTTGTTCTGGTTCTGATGCAGTTTGGTGTTGTTATTGTATTGCCTTAGTGCAGTGCAGTTCTTAGCAAAATGGCCGGTACGACCACAATTGTAGCATGGGTAGTTGCTTCCTTGATCAGCAGGCGATGGGGCACGAGCATTCTGGTTCCCTTGCTGCTGATTGTTCTGCTGCTGGTATGGTGCACGAGGTAGGAAGTTCTGTTACTGTGGGGGCCTCGAGTAGTTCTGACCAAACTGTCGCTAAAACTGTTGCTCTGGTGATGCCCGGAAACGCTGTCCGGTGGGGGAAGTACAAATCAGGTGATGCTTCCCCTGCGGGGCAGCAGTGGCACTAGCAGGGGCCTTCCTCTTGCGATCTTCTTCTTCAACTTGGTGCATGGCGCCTTCCTAGACAATAGCAACATTGACCAAGTCGTTGTATGTACCGGTTGTCTGCCAAGTCAGGCGTTCCTTGAGCGTGGCATTCATCCCACGCAGGAATGCGTATCTTTTCTTCTCGTCGGTATTAACATACTCAGTGGCATACTGAGCAAGATAATTGAAAGCTTCAGAATATTGGAGGACATTCCTCCCTTCTAGCGGGGATGAAATGAGCACAAAATGCAGTCTTGAAGTCATTCCATTCAACGCGGCGTCCAGCGGGCAGAGAAGCTTCATAGTTCGCCCACGAGGCGCTAGCAGAGCCTTGGAGTTGTTGGGCGGCGAATAGCACCTTCTAGTGCTTAGTGCATTCTAGCAGACCGAATTTAGACTCGGTCTGGCGTAGCCAGTGGTCAGCGTCCAGTGGCTCTCTGGCATGCTCGAAGGTTGGTGGATGGGTACCAAGAAAATCTGAGTAGTTGCTCTGTCGGGGCTGGTTATTGTTGTGGCGGTTGCCTCCTTGTCCAGCCAGATGGGTCGTGATGTCGACCATTCGACAAAGTAGCTCAGAGTCATTTTGCTGCCAGTTGAGCACAGCAGCTAAGACCTCAGCTAGCGAGGGCTCAGCATTAGCTCCTTGTTGAGAGCTCTCAGGATCTTCCTGATTCCGAGTATGCACCATGCTGCAATTTATACGGTTGCACATTAGTTATTTCTCAAAATAATCCTTAAAGCACATGTGCAAGAATACAAATCCGTAGAAACACGAATAAAAATTCAGAATGACAACCATCTCCATTAATTCAATTCAGTCTACATGGTTGTTAAAGGACATCATCACGCGCTTCCTTACATATATGTGCCAACGCCTAACTATGGTATTGCTGACACATTATGCAAGATTCACACTCCTACATCGAACTAGGGATACATACACTACACGACCGCACATAGGGGTGTAGCGAATCATCTACTGCTGGACTAAGTCTTCCGGCTGTTTTGGTCCTTCTGGTTCCATAGGTTCTTCTGGTCCTTCTGGTTCCATAGGTTCTTCTGGTTCCTCCAAATCCATCATTTCCACGTCATCAATACCGGCACGTGCCATCTCCACATCGTCTTGTTCTCCATACTCTATGAAGATCTCATCCCAATTCCCTTCAATAGGAAGATGGGCAGCCTTGAATGCGTTCAAGACATCTTGAGCCTCAATCATGTCATGCTCAAAATCTGCTGCATCCTGCAAGGCTTGGTCATGTTCTTCTATAATCGCATCCATCTCTTCATTCTTGGCTTGGATTTGCTAGTTTAGTTCTACAATTTCTTCATCCTTAGCTTGTTTTTCAACTTCAGAAAGTCGAAGTGCAGCATGGAATACATCCAGACGCCAGCACAAGTTTGTGTACAAGGCGAAAGTGGATAAGCCATAATACTCTATTATGGGCAGCATAAGACCATGGTGGCGATGGTTTGGATCAAAGATGAAATCCACACACCTAATCCACTCGAAATCCATCACATCATTAATGGGTAGCAAGGCGATGGGTGTTCCAGCAACATCATGCTTGTGGTCTTCACAGAACTGAGTAAGTGCCTTGAATGCAGCTACATTCCAGGTGGAAGGCAGGTCTATCCCGATGACGCTAATGGTCCAAGATTCCCATGCGGGAATGACCGAGTAATTGGCGGGAACCGCCACATGGATGACACATGAGGGAACTCCATGCTCCAGAAATCCCTTGCCAACATAGGTGGGAGGAATGGAATATCCAAATCTCTGGAGAACTCTCCAAAACAGGTGAACCATCCCTATGAACTCCAGGCCGTCGGTGATCTCCCAACCTGGTGGTGGTTGATTGGTGTTTTCAGCCATATACAAGGAAAGTACTTCGATTGAGTCAAAGAGTACTATCAAGCTAGAATTCTTTATGAAACTCTGGTGCAACAACAATAGCGGAAAGGATACAACCAATACATATCATGAGTCATCATAGCCTTAAGTACATAAACTCGGAACTTGTGACCATCGAGTTACAAAAGCATCTCACATAGTGATCCCCCAAAATACCACATCCTCACGTGGTCGACAATAGCTACCTACCCAACCGGTCCAGACTACAGAGATTAATCTAGTCTACCATGATCCTCCTAAGTCCTGCCTCCGGTTGGCGCCTCGTAGTCTATGTCAGACTCCTCGTCCATATCCTCCCACGGCTCCTCCTCCTCCGGTGCTGCCGGTGGTGCAAGGGCCGCCTCTAGCTGCTGCTGTAGGCCCTGGTTCTCCTAAGCCAGGGTCTCTAAATCCTCTCCCATAAGCTCTATCTCGTGCTGTGCAGCCATCAACTAATGTTGTAGGTGCTCGTTGTGGTTGGCGTGCTGCTGCATGATCACTCCATGTCTGTCAACCTCTTGTGCGAGGGTGTCGCGCTGTCCAGTCACCTTAGTAATGCGAGTCTCACTCGCCTCAGGAGCAGCGGTCAGCCGCTGAATCTCTCTCTACTGTGCGTCAGCCTGTGCCTGCACATCATTCCTCTATACTCAGACCTGCTCGGCCTCAGCCAGTAGGATCCTGCTATTGCTGCTAGCTCCTCATCCAAGTTGAGGAGGTACTCGTAGTAGTAGGACACATGGTGGTACCCCGCGTGGTACGTCGAGTAGTCGTCGCGGCCGATGCGCCTCACACGCCTCTGCCAGACCGGGTTGGTCTGGTGCCAGATGGGGATCATCCCAAATGGAGTCCTAGAGAGCGCTACTATGTGGCACCGGCAGAAGTGGGTGAGAGCCCTATGGGTGACCCTCTCCAAGCCCTCACGAAGGCTCCCACAAGTCGTCGTGCTCTCCATACCCGCCATGTCAAGGTTGCGCGGGTCAGTGCGCACGCTGATGTGCACCTCTGCAAGAGTCACACCGTGGCGGCGGATCTCGTGGCCCTTGTAGGAGGGTGGCTCGTCGTAGCCTAGCAAGCATAGAAGATCCCACAAAAGTGTAGGAAAGCCATAGTGGTGGAGACCGGTGGCGTAGCACCACCCGTCGTGCGAAAGCTCCTATAAACCATGGTCACCCATCTGGAACATAAACCCAATGGTGAGTATAGTGTTCCATGAGTAACAATGCATTTCATATAAAGTGCTATAAAATACAGAAACAAGGTTTTAGTTCACATTTTTCAGCCTCAAGGGCCAATAATACGGTAATGGGTTTTAAAACAAATTCTGTCTTGACTGTACAACAGTCAGAAAAGTGGGTATTTCGAACAGAAAACAAGGTCTTAAAAATTGGGGTCTAGAACCAAGTTATACTACACTTTCACAGCTTTCCAGATTGTATTTATACTCTCAAAAATCCCAAGTAAATCTGGACTTATGAATTTTGCAAGTGCAGGTTGGCAGATTCTGGTTCAGGATGATAGAGGCTGAGTGTTTTGGATCTACTAGACAGAGGGAACACAACAAAATTATGAAACCTAATGGAGATGGAAATAGACTTCAAGGTCTTTCCAGATTGGGTTCAAGCTCTTGCAAATTCGAAGTACAACTTTAGTTATGAAATTTTTAAGTTCAAGGTCTTGCTGAAAACAGTGAGTGGACAGATTGTACTTGTTCCTTGTTTCTGAGGTTGTTACTTTTATGATCGAATTTTAATTTAAATTCTAGGTGGCAGGAGATGTTGTGACCTTTCTGAAAAGTATTTGTATGCCTTATTTGGTTGAGTAAATTAATAGTTATGAAATTTTGAAGTTGGCAGCTAAAAACAGGACAGATTCTTGTTAACCTTGTTATTCAGAACAAATTAATATCATGTTTAGAATTTTTTTTATTCAGAGATTGGTGAGCAAGGAGAGAACCATATTTTTGTTTAGTTATAATGGGATGCATGATGCAAAACATTCGATGCAAAACATTTGTTTTATTGACCTATCATTCCTCACAACACAACGCCTATCTTTGCCGATACTTAGCGGCACGGATACTTGATGACAATCCGCACTCAACACGTAAGTCATTCTAAATGTTATATTAACGGCGTTAGTGTACCTGCAGAAGATCCATTGCAGAAACAATACATCAAATTCAAAAGAAACTACAAAAATAAGCACAATTCTACTAGTAACGATCCATGGGAAAGGATCGCCCCGTGATAAGTCACGAGCCAATAGTGTCTCGTATCCGCCTACGAGCACAGGCACCAATATCAAGCGTGTCGGTTAAGCATGCACGTACCTTCATTGAAGAAGCCGTAGATGCAAGTAATGTAAACAAACATAACCCAGGTTAGCTTTGTCACCACCCTATTATCTATATGGGCAATACTAACGTATCCTCACCCACAAACGTCATAGTTTTTGAAAATACGATTTATTTGTTGTATTATCATGGACCTCGGCTCTGATACCAGCTGTGGTGCCCCTTCCCGAAGGATTGAGGTCCCGACGGTGCTGATAACGCAGACACTTGATAATACAACATCGGTTCGAATTTAAGTTGAATATTACAAATCATCAGAGTGTAGTGGAATATTACAAGTTCATAATGTTTTGAAAACAGCGGAAGCAAATCACGATAAGAAGCTAGGAGCTCGACAATACAACATAGTAATGGTTCATGCCCGAAGAACCATCACTCTAGCAACACACATCAATACTGCGGCGGTGAGTCGGACTCCCAGTGGGCGGTCCAACCCTCAGGGACCTGCATGTCCCAGGGCAGCTCATCTACAGGCAGTTCTAGATCTTCATTACCTGAAAAACAATGGTGGCACAAAGCCTGAGTACTAATTACTCAGCAAGTCTTACCCGTCGGACGCCTAGACATGCAATGGCTCTAATAGGTGGATTGCTTAAAAGTACTCGCACTAAGCAACCTATTAGTTCTATTAAGTTTTAGTTCTCAACTTAATTGGGTAGAGCAGAATTGTTACTTTAGTTGCAACAATAAGGTAATAAAGAAATACATAAAGTAGAGGCAACATAAGAGAAATAATAGTAACATCAACCATAAGCATCATAATCGATTTTCAAGTACCATGTGCAACTACGTGACGACTCAGTGACCAAGTGGTACTCATTACAGCGAGGGACAGCAATTGCAATGGATTTACACCAGCTGGGAAACCCGAAAAACACGATACATACACACCAATTAAGGTCGTATATGGCAACCTTTCGCAAGGACGAAAAACAACTTGGTCCGGGTCCAGTCTCAGCGAGTGGGCATGCCGTTCTGCCAATAGTACTTCACGGTATGAACTTCCCACTCCAGGAGCAGAAGGGTCAACGACCACTGTACTAGGTACCGTCCTCATTGTCGTGCCAATGCTACATCAGTTTACTAGTGCCTATAGACTAGCATGCATTCGGTACTGTTCAATACTTGACCAAGGGGCCGACCACGGACGGGTCCTAGGTTCGACAAGGCAGGGCTACCGCAGTCAACACCCATGTGTTGCTAGAAACCTACACATGCATCATCCATGCCTGGTTATAACATCAAAATAAACTTCTTTTATTAATTCCCATTCTAGTGGTCAAGTTCATTTCTTAGTAATGATATCTACCGAGTCTAGCAATTACTAAGCATAGCGACGTAGTACCTATACTACCAAAGTTCTAATGATAGTGGCGTAGGTCATTTGGGTATCATGCAAAGTGGGTTCCAATAAACTCCTGTGACCTAATGCAACAATCATCACAGACACTAGTAATATTGAAAACTAGCAAACTTTATGAAAAAGGCGAATGTAAACCGGGGCTTGCGTGGATCGATGTTAGTGCTAGCAACTACAATTTCTTGTTCCTGAGGATCAAGGTCCTTCTAAATATCCTTATCTTGCTCCTGGCCATCGTTGCCTCTATGATCGAATTGTATTAATGGCATTATCGATATACCGTTGATTGGAAATGATATGATGCATGCAAGCACCTTGTATTTTAATGTCAATTAAAATTATTATTATATTCTCGAAGCCATATGCTTCAGAGAAGTTGGTTTGTTAATTAAGAATTTAGGTACATACATTCTTTTATGCATTTAAACAAAGTAAAAGAGTGATATGAGCAATTAAATTAATTACTTAAGTAAATTTATGTTCCTGGACATGTGTGATTTACTGTGTACAGAGACTTATATCAGTGAATTTTAGGCTAAGTGGCATGGGCAAATTATTTCCCGAATAATTACTAGAATTAATTTAAGCAAACACACTAATTAAATTCTAGTTCCTAAAAAATTCATATTTTACTAAACCAAAAATTGTGGTGGTAGATAATTATGTATTTACTAAGCATGCCAAAAATTAGGATTTAATTTTACTCCTAGAATTTCTGATGAATTATTTATTGTTTGGACATTTTAATATATTGATAAAAATATATGTACAGAGGCAGTGATTTATCATTTTACTAAAATAGAGCTCTTCAAGATGAGTCAAACAGAATTTATTTGGGCTCCTTTGGATTTATATTCAATTTGTTATGATTTTCCAAAATATCTTGCAATTTCTGGGGATTTCTAGGCATTTTTGGCTTTTAACTAATGACACATCAGTGGCACACAGGAGCCACGTCGGAGCCACATGGGCGCCATGTCGGCTGTGCCAAGTCAGTGTGTCAGCAACACCAGAGCTTGCTGGAGGGCTCGCCGCCGGCGGCTGGGGACGGGGGAAGCTCGTCACGATGGCGGGAAAACGGACTACTAGCCGAGGCGCTTTGGTTGGAGGGGTTAGCGGGGGAGGTAGTTCACCAGAGGGGTGCCAACGTCGAGAGGCGGCAGAGGTTGAAGGTTCGGCGACGTCGCGTTTTCAGCACAGGACACCAAATCCAGCGTCGTTTGCTCCTAAAGCATCACGAGGCGACGGGGAAGAGCGGCACGAGGTCGGAGTTTGCCGAGGAGGGCCGGAGCATAGATCATCGATGAGGCGGCTTGGTGACCGGGGCGACTGGATGGGACTGGGGAAAAGTAGAATACCGGTGACTTTGGGTGGAGAAACAGAGGAAGAAAAGGTCAGAGAGATGCGCTAAATGTTTGCGCTGGTGAGCAAAGAAGAGTGAGACGACGAGGCTCACCGAGAATGGTCAATTTGGCCAGCGGTGGAGGAGCTCACCGGAGGAAATAGTGAGTGGGGGACGAGAGTGGGAGACGCGGCGGGAATTAGAGGTTTTCCGGTCATGGCAATGGCATGCGGAGAGGGAGAAAGGCGACCGTTGGGCGAGCTCACGACGGAGAGCAGAGGGGCTGTAGCGCGCACGGTCCCGAGGCTGGGAGTGAAGAAGGCCCGAGCGGTGCGCCGGCATTGCCGTGCGGCAGAGCGAAGCCGGCAGGGCTCTGCGCCAGTGAGGAGGAAGGAGAGGGAGTTTTTGCGCTGCACCCCCTGGAAGAAAAGATTTAGTGCAAACAAATCCCTAGTCAAAGCTGGTTTTTAATAAATCATAATAAAATAGCTAGGAATTTCCTAAAATGGTGAAATTTGGTGGGCTAACTATTTAAATGGTGGAGAACACTCTGGTGAAGTTTATTTGTTATTTTTATAAAAATGTTTCCAGAATTTAATAAATGCATTAAATAGTTGCTTAAGAATTAATTAATTAATTATAGGTCTAGCTAATTAGATAATATGCCCAATAAATTCATAATATTCTATTTTAATATTACTAATATGATTATGAATTTATTTGGCACAAGTTGTATAATAAAATTTTATTTGGCTCAGAAATTGGTTTGCTTTAATTACCTGGAAATTAATTCAATAAGTGGGCTCTTATCATTTCATGCTAGGTAATTCATGATTTGTGCTTAGCATGTTTGTTAAACAGAAATGAGACACCTAGGGTGTCACAGCTTTGATGATGATGATGATGATGATTCACTTCATCTCTCATCTGAGCTTGTTCCTGCTGCCATCACCACTCTAGCAGAGGGTCCAGAAGCTTCTACATCTACTTCAGCAGCTGTTGAGTGAGCTCCAGCTGTGGTTGACGGGGAGGTACACTCTGAGAGAGAGAGGCCCCTCACCACATTCAGCATCATCCACCTCAACAAATGATCGATAATCTCTATGAGAGGACAACAAGGTCAAGGTCTGCACATCTCGCCTGCTTTACCAATTCTCTCTTTATTGCAACCTTTCAACCCCGGGATGTTGGACACGCACTATCTGACGAACATTGAGTTAATGCCATGCATGAGGAGTTGGAGGACTTTGAGAGAAACAAAGTGTGGATCCTAGTAGAGCCTCCTGTTGGTGTCAATGTCATAGGAACCAAATGGGTGTTTAAAAATAAGCATGGGGAAGATGGTGAGGTTGTTAGAAACAAGGCTAGTCTTGTTGCCTAGGGTTTCAGTCATGTGGAGAGCTTAGACTATGGGGAAACATTTGCTCCTGTTGCACGCATAGAAGCAATTAGGATCTTGCTTGCATTTGCTGCCTCTAAGGCCATTAGACTCTATCAAATGGATGTCAAGAGTGCCTTCCTAAATGGTTTCATAGAGGAAGAGATTTATGTAAAACAACCACCTGGCTTTGAGCACCACAAATACCCAAACCGTATGTACAAGCTTCAGAAGGCTTTGTACGGGCAAAAGCAAGCACCTAGGGCATGGTATGCTAGGCTTAAGACTTTCTTGCTAGAGCGTGGTTATGTCATGGGGTGTGTTAATAAAACCTTGTTCACTCTCAGGCATGGCAATGACTTTCGAATGGTTCAGATTTACGTGGATGATATTAATCTTTGGTGGTTCCTCTCATGTTCTTGTGTCCATATATCAAGAAGCCATGGAAAGTGAATTTTAGATGTCAATGATGGGCGAGCTTACCTTCTTTCTTGGACTTCAAATCAAGCAGTGCAAGCAAGGCACTTTCATACATCATGCCAAGTACACAAAGGATCTCCTGAAGAAGTTCGACATGGTCAATGTGAAGCCGTTGTCTACACCAATGTCCACTACAATGGCACTTTACCCTGATGAAGACTGTGAAGTGGTGAACTAAAGGGAGTACAGGAGCATGATTGGCTCCCTCTTGTACCTGACAGCGACAAGAACCGACATACACTTTGCAGTGTGTCTTTGTGCTTGCTTTCAAGCTTCCCCAAGGGTGACTCATCACAAGGCTGTCAAGCACATCTTCAGGTATCTCAAATACACCCTTGAGTTTGGTCTTTGGTACACTGCATCTTCATCTCTTGATCTCATTGGATATTCGGATGCGAACATTGTTAGGTGTAGGATTGATAGGAAGAGCACTTCTGGTACTTGCCATTTCTTGGGTACTTCTTTAATTTGTTGGTCTTCTCGTAAGCAGTCGAGTGTTGCCCAATCCACCACAGAGGCTGAGTATGTAGCTGCTGCTCACAAATCCTATGGGTTGTATCTACCATGAGGGACTATGGGTTAACCTTTAAGAGTGTTCCACTCATGTGTGATAACTCCAGTGCCATATGCTTAGCCAAAAACCCAATTCAACATGGTAAGGTCAAACACATCAATGTGCGATTCCACTTCCTGAGGGATAATGTTGAGAAGGGGGATGTTGAGCTCAAATACATCAACACCAGAAACCAAAGCTGATATCCTCACCAAACCCCTTGATGCTTCAAGACATGCTTTTCTTCGGGGGGAACTTGGTGTTTGTCATCCCTATGGCATCATTTGAGGGGGAGTTGGTGTTCATTTGTATATATGTATCTTACCTTTTATGCATTGCATCTCATATGTAATATATGCATTGGTAGATGAGCTTTGATTCTTATGCTTTCTTGCATTTCTCTTTGCTATGATTGAGCTTGAGCTATGTTGTGTGGATGTGATGGTAATCTCTCATGTTTAGATTTTCTAGATGGCCTGTTATAGACTCATGTGAGCAACTTCCTAATCTTAAAGGTAAACTTAGCTTTTTGTGAACCTTATGATCTAATCTTGCTAACACTTGCTCACCATGTGTATAATTGCTTTTATCCTTGTTAAAACCTGCATTAAGGCTAGTCTAGAGGATATCTTGGCTTTGGCACCTTGTGTTTGCGAAATGGAAGGCTTTGCAAATGTTTAGCTCATGATGAAACATTGTGGAAATGTGTGTTCCTTTTGCCGCAAAGGCATGCTCTTTTGTCTTGTGCATGATCTTGAGCGTTTTCTTGCACCTTTGCGTCTTAAGTTGCTTTGCCAACTCTTGGTTTTGTAATCCCTACCTTGCTAGATGGCTTGCCTTCACCTTTTCTTTGGGTTTGGCCATTTGGATGTGCTTATTCGGCTTCACATTCAATCTCTAATCTTTGTGCATTTGGTGTTGTCAATGTACTCATCAAGGGGGAGATTGAGAAACCATGTGGATATGTGCCATTGCAATATTTGTGATGAGTAATTGACTTGAGCGGATTTGGTGTTTGAGTTGAAATGCGGGAATCTGGGGATTGCATGGGTTTGCATATCATGATTTTGACTAACCGGAGTTGGTAGAGGAATTGGTGATGTTGTAGGAGTTGGGAAATCTGTTTGCTTGTCTCATGATATGTAGGTCACTCGAGTCGACATGGCAGTCAATGGCGAGAGGATCGGGCACAAGTAGGGACTTGGGGCCGGACGATTGGGATGCTGGGTGAAGTCAAGGGTGATCCACACCATACACGTGGAGAGGCAAGAAGCACAGACGGTTTCCTGGTTGAGCCTCAAAACCGTGATGGTGATGAAGACAGTGTGTTGACCAAGTCAAGGCAAACGGGATGCCGGTGCAAGTGACAAGGGGGCCTGGTGGACCGAGACTGGGAGAGACTTGCTGGTGGTTAGGATTGTGGGATAAGGTGACATGTGTCGACATCGAGAAGTCATGCTTTGAGAAGCGTGCGAGGCGATCTCCCGGTTTGGGCCTCAAAACTGGTGGCGGTGGTTGGTGGTGCATGTGACACCATCATGGAGCTTGCTTCGAGATGAAGCAAAGACGTGAAGCGTCCGATGGCATTCAGGCAATGAGGAAAAAGATGGATGGTTATGCCCCTAGTGGTAGGTGGGTGTGTTATGTAGGTGAAGGGTAGAGTGGTTATGTGGACAATAGACCCTAGGCCTATATAAGGAGAGGTGTGACTAGTGGGAGAGGTGCCTCTCTTCCCATTAGCCTTGCGTTAGGAACTCATTACAAAGTGCTAGGAGAGGACTTCATGTTTTAGAGGAGAGGAGAGGGTGTGTGAGAGACATCTCTTGCTCTTCCAAATAGTGGGAGGAAGAGGGTGGCCTCCTAGCCTTGCAACCATGGATCTTGTAAGCACCTTTCTATGATATGAGAAGTATTTTCGTGCTCAAGATTTCCCTCTTCCCTTGAATCCCGAATTTCCCTTTTTCTCTATTTTCAGAGCTATTTTCGTGGTGATTTTTTATCTCATTTTGGACGAGTTTTTGGCTCGGATTTCTTGAGAAACTTGTTGCTTGGATGAGCTAGAACAATCCTCTATGGATCCTTGGCCGAATCAATAGCTCTAGCACCTTCAATTTGAAAGATTTCTCAAGCTTCCCCTTTTTGGTGTTCTTGGCACAAGATCTGAAATTTATGAAGATTCCTTGAGCCAATTGAGTTGATCTTCTAGGATTAGGGTCGTGATGTGCTACGGATTCACCGATCTAAAAATCGCATCATTTGGAATTTGTTTGATTAAGTTTTGGAGAAGATTTGCCAAAATCCTGAAAACTTTTGCTGTTCTGTCGGGGTCGATCGGCACTGTCGACGACTAGGACCGGCACTATCGGTAGAGTGTAGAACCCCGCACCAGCACTGCTGATGGGTCTCACCGGCACTGCCGATGAGGCCAACCAGCACTGCCGATGGCTCTGGTCGGCACTAACGGTGGTGGCCCAGTAAGGTCAGGTTTTGAGTCTCTTGACTATTTCAAGTCCTTGCTATTTCTTGTTGATTCCGCTGTATTACTTTGTTGTATTTGATCACTCCTAAGACTAGTGCACTACGAGTTGGTGTGTGTAGTCTTGGTGATCGGTTCGGAGGTTGGCTTGGGTTGTTTTTTTTGGGATATTGGCCAAGTTCTCTTGGAGAATTTTGATTGGCTCCCATTCACCTCCCCCCCCCCCCCCCTCTGATCGCCTTCTCAGTCCTTCACATGGTGATGTCCTCATCATCCTCCCCTTCTTGAATTAGAGTCGCCCTCGGCTCCATCTCATCATCAATCTCCTGCAAAAGGTTAATACCAGCAGAATGCAAAGTAAGACACATGATCATTGATATAAGATATATCACTACAAAGCATAGTATAGCAAGGTGCATCATGATTATCACAAAGTTTAGCAACAGTAGATGTCATAGCAAGAAAAGCACCTCCCTTTAACTGAATAGCCTTATGTTTAACATCAAAAAGTTTATTGTTATCATGTTTACTCTCAGTATTTTCAGCAAGCAGTTTAAAATGATTCCTAATATCAGTAGGCAATAACGGACGTAAAGTAATATTCGTATCCTTATGCATGAAAGTATATGTTAGTTCTACCATGGTGGGCAGCATCCGTATCATATTCCCATGGGCGGCCTAATAAAAGCGAACGTGCTGATCGAGTTACCTATGCCATACCTCTATTGTTGAACCGTTTGATTTGGTAGGGCTGACGTAGTGCATGAGTGGTCAAGCCAAGCTTGCTGACCAAATCAGAACTCACCAAGATGTTACAACTTGCAGTATCAATGATGGTGAGAACACGGCGGTCCGTGATAATGAGGTACATGTAGAATAAATTGTTGCATTGTTGTACTTCCTCTTGTCCCACCTGAGAGGTCAACACACGTTGTACAATGAGGCTAGGAAAGCCTGTGGTGGCAGTAACGGAATCAATGGCGATAGTCTCCTGCTCCTCCGTCGAATCTGCAACAAGGTTAGCCACAAGAGCAAGTTCTTCTTCAACACATCACTAGAACTTTCATACCCGTCAGCGGTTGTGATGAAAGCACGATGACTGGGGCAATCCTTCATGACATGTCCCATGCCCTAGCAGCAGTGGCAAATAATGGTGGTGGAGGAGCCACTCCTAGCACCGAAAGTAGCAGCCTTCTTCTGGTGCTGGTGCTGCACAGTAGACGATTGCACTTCAGCAGTAGGCACAAGTGGAAAAGGTGTTGTTGATGGCTTAGCAACATGACCCTTCAATTTCTCTAGTCCAGAACGGTGCTGGATGGATTGCTCAGTGCTGGACCTGCAAGATTGTTGTGGAAGGCATCCATGTACTTCTCGTTCAACCTTAAGAGCAATATGATACAATTGGTTGAACCTATTCCACTCTTTAGAGTCAACAATATTCTGGATATCACAGTTCAATCCACCAAAGAATCTACCACTAGTTTCAATATCATCTTCATGTATATCACAACATGCTAATAAACCAATAAGCAATTTCTGATAATATTCCTCTACTATTTTACTAATCACGTTGGTAATAAGGAGGAACAAAATGAGATTTCATGCATTATTTTAGAACAGGCCAAGTGGTTGGTATAGAAGCATTAATATTGCAAATATCATTCCACCAAAAGAGAGCAAAACCTGTAAACTCACTAGTAGCAAGTCTAACTCTGTGCTTAGCAGGAACTAAATGAGAATTAAATTTCTGTTCAACGGCAAGTTCCCAATCTAAGTATGCTTCAGGATCAGCACTACCAACAAAAGGATGCATGTTAAATTTGGGCTTAACAAAAGTATCAGTATTACCAAGATTGTTATTGCCTCCCATACCGTGTCGATTATGGCGAAGATGTTTTGCATCACGGTCAACATAATCATCATCAGTAGCTCGTTGCGGTGGAGGTCATCGTTCAACATCCTTAATTCGGTTGGCAATAGTGTTGATGTGGCCCATCAACTCGGCAAACTTCGTTTCCATGAATATACGCTGGTCCGCAAGAAGCTTCGTAAGCTCGGTCTTGGACTCGTAGGGGACTCCAACCCTTCAGTTGTCCCTTTCCCTGACATGATTAGAAGCAAAAGACAAGACTACACAAAAGGATTAGCCCTATCAACTAGTAGCTATTCGAGGTTGTGAAAAGTGAGAAACAATATCAGGAGCGATGTATCACAGTCTTGCAAGTGTTCTTACCAAAGCCAATAGGGCGGCACAATTTGTTGTCGAGCTTGGGTGTAACAGTTGCAAGGAAGAAACCTGTGTTGCAAGTATGTATAGCTTGGAAGGCTAATATATATGTCAGTGGAACAAAATTCAATAATAGATAGTAGCACTGAATAAATGTCCAAAGCAGTGTCCTAATTGTTGGCAAAAGAATTGTGTTAAAAAATAGTTGTGACAACTAGAACAATGGCAAAGGCAGCAAGGAGAAAAATAGTGGCAGAAGAACAATGACTAAGAATTTTCAGGCCGGGGGGGGGGGGGGTGTGCAAATCAAAATCTTGATTTTTTTTGTATGATTTTTTCACTATTTTTTTGTGATAGAGGAACACAAAGGAAGAAACCACAAGAAGTTTCAACTCAAACAGAGGGGAAACAAAGCATAGGCAAAATCTCAAAGATTCATCAAAAACGCTATTTTAACCTTCACAAATTTTTTTTCTATTTTTCCTAATTTTTTTAAATTTTTTGACGAGGGCACACAGGGCGTAGCCTAGTGTGGGTCACCTCAACTTTGAGTGTTTAGTTGTTCTAAAACGCCAGCATTTTGACCCTAGAGCCAATACCAGAGGATAGCACAGATGATAAGTGGAAGTATTTTAAGGTAAATTGGTTCTTTAGGATTTTTTTTTCCTGATCATTGTTGACACTTCTTAGCGTCACACCAGAAATATTACTATCCCCTACAACGGCGCTAGAAATGCTTGTTGGTATTTCTTACGATCACAGATAAATCCGCAAGCGCACGGATACCGCTGTAGCACTTCACCTAAGAGTATTCCATGTTATCGAATCACAGGGAACATGTGTGTACTAATCTCTTATCCTAATCCATCCAAGGACAACAAGAATATGGTAGGCAGAGGGTAGAAAGGATTCATATGGTAAAAGATCCTAAAATAAGATAGGTTCAGTCTATTAGTGCTTTCTTTGGGCACCGGCTTACCCCTGCATCCACAGGCGACTCCGACCAACAGCTCTACGACGTACCCGAACGTGGAGGATTACTAAGGCCGGATAGGGCTGTCACCACCTACCGACTACCTCTACAAACTATGGGGCACGCGGCAAACAAAGGTAACCTCTAGCCTAGACACCACGTCTATGCTATTAATTACAATCAAAGTCTCGACATCACGCTAATAGGAGACTATGATACTCTAAATAAATAGAGCGATGATCTCGTAAGCAACTAAAGAAAGAACTTACTTAAAAAGGAAACTTGAATACCAAGGGAAGATCATGAATACTCAGTAAGAAAAGAAAGCATCCGCTGAGGTACAAGCGTGGAGAAGGTGCCGACAAGCCCGGACCTTCTCTTATCTCTCCTTCACCCTCTCCCTATTTTCTAAGCACTTTGGCAATGCTAAAGCCTTTGAAATGGAGGTCTAAACTCTCTTCTTGTGTTTTGTATCTTGTTTATGCCGAATTCCCCCTCTATTTATAGGTGGCGAAGGTTGGCGGGTACTTGTAGGTGAAGGAGAGTCGGTGGGCAAAATTTTCCCCGTCGGGCAGCGGGCCACGCCGGGCAGCCGGGCATGTCGGGCGGCATGCACCATAGGGCGGCAGGCCAGGCCGGGCGGCCACTAGATGGAGTCGGTTCCCGGCAGACTTGTCTTTGGTTGGTTCAGATCTTGTCTCGATGATGGTTCCTGGGTCGGTTTGCGCCGGCTTTCTTGTTTTGGGGTCGGTAGGCCTCTTGGGCTGGCAACCCTGGGTGGCCAACCCAGGCTGGGCGGTAGGCTAGGCCGGGCGCCGGCCTGGGCCGGGTGCCGACCCCCTCCAGGTCGCCTCATGACTTGTCCCAGTTAGGCCACTCGTGGAACCTTTTCCTTAGCCATATTCTATTACTTGACTTGTCCCAGTTAGGCCACTCGTGGAACCTTTTCCTTAGCCATATTCTATTACTTTTTGTCCGGGAGGAGAAAACAACTTCATGGTGGAGTGTTTTGCAGAATCGGCCAGATCGGATGATGACTCTGTTTTGACTAGCCAGGTGGCTGATTTCAGCCTGATATGACCTTGTCATCTGGGTTCTGATTTCAGCCGTCACGACCCATCCTGGACTCTGATTTTAGCCTCATACGACCCTGTCGGCCGGCTGTTTTACGGTAGGATCGGCCGATGGGGCGTTTCTTCATGTGTTTGCATATTTTGGCTCTTTTATACCTTCAAACACATATCTCACCAAAACTCGTGGAAATTATTAATAATAAACTTCTACCACTATGTTATTCTTCCTTTTATGTTATTTATGCAAGGATTTGATGGTCAGATTTAGCATTTAAGGACCATCAACAAATTCCCCCACACTTAGCCTTTGCTTGTCCTCGAGTAAAGGTTTTAAGACTAAGGTGGATCATAACTTCAATTGGTATGATGATAGCAAGCAAATTATTCCAAGTCATACCTATACCTATGAACTTTTTATAGCGTCTATCATGTTACCTTGGGTGGTTGAAGGATGGAATGGTCCTGACTCTAATCATCTTCACTCATTCTGCTATGTAGCTTGGGTTTTTTGAAAAGATTTTCAAAACAAATCATAGTACTCCTCAAATGATTCTCTCGAATCGCTCAATGTGTATGGTTCCTCACCAGGGCATTTGACATTGCCTCATTTCATCCTACTTCTAAATATGGCTTTATGTGGAGCTCAAAGTTGGGGTAAAAGAGAGGCATACTTGTGTCTCATGAATCACTAAGTCAAAAACCGGATTCATGAAGAACAATTCATGAACTTTTGATCAAGCATGTGCACATGTGGATATGTGGATGAAAAATGACTGAATGTGAATACTCCCCCCCCTTTTTTTTGGATGTTCCCTCCCTTGTATTGGATAGGCATTTGAGAACATGGGCTAATTCTTTCTCTATCTTTTTTTTCCAACCCTTTTTTCACCTTTTTTTCATGAATAGCCCATGCCTCTTTTACAAGGATATTTGGAGAAGGAGTTTATCAGAATATTGTGGAGTACTTTATTTAATGGATGGATGATTGTCATGGAAATGCTATCTTCCACTATAGAAGGAACAACACATGGATGATGGATGTGGTGGTGCTAACTTCCAGTGAAGAAGTTTTAGCAAAGTGATGTGTACATAATCTTGATCAAGAAGTCATAAAAAGTAACTCACAAGGGTCACAACAATTTGACAAAGTTCAATAAAACAACAAGTAGCATATGCATAAGGTTTTCAATGAGTTCATCATATGGCTTTGGTAGGAAGATATAATCATTGAGGAGTCAAGCTATTGATTTTAATTTTAGTAAGAAAAATTCCCAAGCACATCAAGCATAAAAGAAATATTCATTTCATCAAACCATATGTGACACCCCAGGTGTCTCACTTCAATTTAACAAACATGAAAGAGCACAGATCATGATTAATATAGCATGAAATAATAGGCCTCACCCAAATCCCTAATTAATTCCAGGCAATTAAAAACCCTGCAAAACAAAATTTTGAGCCAAATAAAAATTTATTATAAAACATATACCAAATCAATTCATAATCAGATTAGTAATATTAAAATAGCATTTTATGAATTTATTGAGTATTTTACCATATTTGGAAATACCCCAATTAATTAATTAAAGTCTAGGAACCTTTCAAAATTGAATTTAAATATAAAAATATCCAGAACAACTCTAGAATTGCAATTGTTGTCTCTCACAGTAATGAGTACCACTTGGTCACTGAGTCGTCACATAGTTGCACATGGTACTTGGAAATTGATTATGATGATTATTGTTGATGTTACTATTATTGCTCTTATGTTGTACTTACCTTATGTATTGCTTTATTATCTTATTGTTGCAACTAAAGTTATATTCTGCTCTACCCAGTTAAATTGAGAAGTAAAACTTGATAGAACTAATAGGTTGCTTAGTGCGAGTCTTTTGAAACAAGCCACCTATTAGAGCCATTGCATGTCTAGATGTCCGATAGGTAAGACTTGCTGAGTAATTAGTACTCAGGCTTTGTACCACTGTTGTTTTCAGGTAATGAAGAAGTAGAATTGCCTGTAGATGTGCTGCCCTGGGACATGCAAGTCCCTGAGGGTTGGACCACCCACTGGGAGTCCGACTCGCCGCCGCAGTGATGTGTGTTGCTAGAGTGATGGTTCTTCGGGCATGAACCATTACTATGTTGCATGGTCGAGCTCGTAGCTCCTTATTGTTATTTACTTCCGCTGTGTTTTCAAAAACATTATGAACTTGTAATATTCCACTGCACTCTGATGACTTAATGATGTAATATTCAAGTTAAATTTGAACCAATGTTGTATTATCAAGTGTCTGCGTTATCAGCACCGTCGGGACCTCGATCCTCCGAGAAGGGGCGCCACAGCTGGTATCAGAGCCATGGTCCATGATAATACAACAAATAAATCGTATTTTCAAAAACCTTGATGTTACGAGTGAGGAGACGTTAATATTGCCCATATAGATAATAGGGTGGTGACAAAGCTAACCTGAGTTATGTTTGTTTATATTACTTGCATCTACGGCTTCTTCAAACGAAGGTACGTGCATGCTTAACTGACACGCGTGATATCGGTGTCTATGCTCGTAGGCGGATATGAGACACTGTTGGCTCGTGACTTATCACGGGGCGATCCTTTTCCATGGATCGTTACTAGTAGAACGGTGCTTCTTTTCGTAGTTTCTTTTGAATTTGATGTATTGTTTCTACAATGGATCTTCTGCAGGTACACTAACGCCGTTAGTATAACATTTAGAATGACTTACATGTTCAGTGTGGGTCATCACCAAATATTCGTGCCGCTAAGTCTCGTCAAAACGGATAGAAATACTCACTTTATTACTTGGGCAAGAATTCTACTACATGTTACTCACGCAGGAGCTTCAATCCCCAAGGCCCAAGTTGAAGGAGCCAACATTCTGAACTCCTTCTCCTACACCTCTACTCTTCTACTTGGGGAAAACTTAGGACTAATGCTTATTTCTTCTCTCTTTTCGTAACTTCTACCGAATTCCCCCTCTATTTATAGGTGGCGAAGACTCGGTGGGCAAAATTTCCCCCGCTGGGCGGTGGGCCACGCTGGGCGGCCACGTGAGCCGGGCGGCCGGGCATGCCGGGCAGCATGCACCACCGGGCGGCAGGCCAGGCCGGGTATGCTCAACTTTGAGTCAAGAATCTCCTGTAAACATTTCAGCCAAAACGGACAACCGAGCGAAAACTTATGCCCGTTTTACCGAAGGGGAGTCGGAGTCAGTTTTCTAGAAACCCGAGTCGGGTTTGGGGTCGGGTTTGGAATCAGGTAGGATTTTTTTTTGCGGCGCGGAGGCAGCGAAAAGTGGAATTTGTGGGGATTGGTCCGGGGTGTTGATGGTGTGTTTAGGGTGGGATTAGGGTGAGACTAGGCTAGGTGTGTCGATCAATCAACCCTAGCACAAAAAGCCAACAAAACAGAGGATGGTGAAGGGGATGGTGGCTTGGGTTGCAAGGGAAACACTACTGACGACAAAAACACAAACTAAACTAGCGACTAAACAAGAACTAGGGCACAAACTCAACACTACAGACTCTGAAATTGAAATATGTAGAGGCTAAACACGTGGTTATGGGCGGAGGGCAAATTTTTTTTTGGTCTTTTCTGTGGACAATAGGATGAACACAAAACAAAATTAACTAAGGTTAGTGCATACCTGATGGTGCACCTGAAGCTCTGATTACCACCTATTGTGGACAAGGGTTCCCGATCTTCCAAAAGGTTCTGGATATGTTGATTTGGTCGGAGGCGACACACAAATCGATCCGGCTTCAGAATAGCATATTCTAAACCCCGCAATCGCAGCACGATGTCTCCTCTAGTTATCAACCGTCCTAAAATGATTGACCTTGCCGAGAAGGCTAATCCCTGCCTGCGAATCAAGAACACAAGCAAGAACAAAGAAGAATGCAACATAATTGTAGATGTATTATGAATCTCACAAAGTTGGGGTCTCACAAACCGTGATGACGGTGAAACTGTTATGAACAGAATAATCTAAGCAAAACCCGAACCCTAATGGTTCGGTGTCAGCTGTATATGAAGACCCTAGGGTCGTGCAGGACCCTCTAGACGCGCCCCTAATTGGGCTCAACTAGATACAAAGCCCAAAGACCAAAAACAGGCGATGTAGCACCGAAACAGATTCTTGACCTTCTCTTGTTTTGATGATTCCTGATGACTCCCGATGAATTTTGACATGAGACCGGTGGCATTGGAAAGGTCTTCTTCTTATCTTTCCGTGCATATATAGAAAGTCCAAATCCGAGTCCATATACGTCCTGGGCATCCGTTTTAGTGCAGACTGGTCCTGAGCCCCAAAACAGACTCGAAGTCGGTTTTGGTTGGGCCTCCACCTTGGCTTCCACGTCCTTGCTCGTCCTCCATGTCTCCAAGTACTTCTCCCATCATCTCGTGGTCCTCTCCATGGTTCCTAATTACAATATAATCATTAGGTAGCAAACCATTCTCAAAAGTGACATATGATGAAGAACGTAGGAACGAGCTCACCTCTAAATTTAGTCATCGTGCATGAGCTCTAGTCATTGGACCTTGCAAGTCCAGAATTGGAGGAGTGTTGCATGTATCCTTAGGAGTGATGTCCTCATTAGGATGACTCGGGAGACAACATATGCTCCTTCCTAGGGGCGGTGAAAGTTTGTGTCGACCTCTGTTATCTTGAACCCTGCATAAAATGAGGTCGCCCACAAGGAGGCCTCGGTCTCTTACATTCTGGTCATGGTAGCGGTGGAGCGCTTGTCAGTATTTGGACGAGTGGAGGAGCGCGATGTCTCGTGCCTCATCTATTTGATCCATTGCATCTTGGAGTGCCGCCTCGTTACCTTGCTCGCTGTATGCACGCACCCGTGGTGCCCCGTAGTCTAGGTTGTTAGTGGGCAAGACTGCCTCGGACCCGTAGACCATGAAGAAGGGGGTGAATCCCATCGCATGACTCTGGGTCATGTGTAGGCCCCAAAGCATGCCGTGTTGCTCGGCTACCCATCAATCGCTGAACTGCTTTAGGCGGTTGAAGACGATAGTCGGGTCGAAGATTTGAAGCTTCAACCCTTGGAGTATCATGCCGTTTGCTCACTCGACCTGGCCATTTGTCTAGGGGTGAGCGACCACAGCCCAGTCAACGCAGATGTGGCAATCATCACAAAACTTTAGGACTTTCTTCCCTGTGAATTGCGTCCCGTTGTCTATGATTATGGAGTTTGGAACCCCAAATCGGTGAATGATATCGAGGAAGAACTCGACCGCCTCTTTAGAGCGAATTTTCACTAGTGGGCGGGCCTCTATCCACTTGGTGAACTTGTCGACCGCAACAAGTAAGTGGGTGTAGCCCCTGGGCGCTTTTTTGAGCGGACCAACTAGATCCAAGCCCCAGGCCATGAAGGGCCATGTGAGGGGGATCGTCTGAAGGGCTTGAGCCAGGAGATGCGTCTGATGGGCGTAATACTGGCAACCCTTCCAAGTTTTGACTATGCGGGTTGCGTCACCCACAGTAGTTGGCCAGTAGAAGCATTGGCGAAAGGCATTGCCCATGAGGGTTCGAGGCGCCACGTGACCACAGACCCCCCATGGATGTCGATGAGGAGCCTAACGCCCTCGCTGATGGGGATGCAGTGCTGCATGATCTTAGTGACACCGTGCTTGTAAAGTTCCCCATCGATCAAGGTGAACCACATGGCACAATGAGAGAGTCATTTGGCTTCGGTCCCGTCGGCGGAAAGTATGCCATGAGCCAGGAGCTCGATGTATGGGACTCTCTAGCCATGTGGGGGCCCGGCTTGCTCGACCTAGGGGTCGATTCGCTCAACCCCTGGGTCGCACGATTGGTCATCCGCCACGCTCGAGTCGCCTGGCCGGTCGATCTCCATCACATTCGAAGGCCACGGGCTTGCCAGGGGCGATCCCTCAACCCTTCATGCGGGTTGTGCAGGATCGCTCGAGCCCTCCACGAGCAGCGTGGGCTCCTTGGGTCGAACTGAGGCCTGGTGTGCTAGTCATTCGCAAAGACACCAGGTGGGATCTGCTCGTGACCAGATGCCAGCTTAGCTAACACGTCGGCTGCCTCGTTGAGGCATCAAGGGATGTGCTTGAGTTCTAGGCCGTCGAACTTATTCTCGAGCTTGCAAACTTCCTGGAGTAGAGTGCCATGGTGTTTATCCGGAAGCTAGACTCCTTCATGATCTAGTCGACCATGAGCTGGGAATCACCTCGGACCTCTAACCGCCGGATGCCGAGTTTGATGGTGATTTTGAGCATGTTGACGAGCGCTTCGTACACAGCAACATTGTTCGACGCGGGGAAATGTAAATGAATAGCGTACTGCATACGTACCCCGAGTGGAGAGATGAAAACAAGGCCGACCCCTACCCCCGTGCACATGAGCAATCCGTCGAAGTACATGACCCAATACTCTTGATCGACAGGAGCCGGTGGGAGTTGCGCCTCAGTCCATTCTGCCACAAAGTCGACAAGCACTTTGGAGTTAATGGACGCTTGAGGTTGGTACGTGGCTGTTGACGGTTCTTATGCCTAACAAAGAAATCTGCAAGCATACAGATGTCAACGTAGCCTTCACCCGGGAGTATTCCACGGTATCAATTTCCACGAGGAACGAGAAGTGTATCACTCCTAACTTATCAAGTCCGGGTGGCATGAAAGAGGAAGAGAATAATTTCTACAGGGAGAAAAGGTCCCCGGGCCGGGTAGTTCTACGTAACAAACTCTTATCAAGTAATCTAATGGGGTCCTATTTTAGTTTATCTGCTTCGGGGCATGACAACGTTCCACTAATATGGGTCGGTAACTAACCTCTGTACTAGTGGGTACGCTAACGCTAGACAACCCTGCTTGAGACTTCCCGAACGTGGTGGAATACAATATTGGACGGACAGGACTGTCACCACCTACCGCCTAACACACAGCCCGTGGAGACGAATGCAATCCTGTTTACACTTAGGCTTTCATACCAGTTCTAGAATTGGTAAACATAACAAATTAATGCCAGTAAAGCGATAAATAGTTATGCACGGGGATCCCGCAGATAAAAGGAATAACAAAACTCACTTTGTTACTTGAACAAGAGTTGGGTTACATGTTACCTGGCTGTCACATCCCAAAATTTCCCATTTTGGAATGAGAACCGCTTTCAAACAATTTATTTGGATTTCTCAAATTTTGAAACTATTTATAGGAAACCTTGCAAATTAACAAAGATTATATTAGGTTTAAGAAATTGCTCTATATCATAAAATTTTTCAATTTTGAACCAAAACCTTTTTAGATAAGTGAAATCATTTTATTTTATTTGATTTTAATATTTTATCATTTTTGGATTCCATGTTAATTTGAGAAAATTGAAATTCTTTCAATAATTTTTTTTGAAATGTACATTCTATTTTCTAAAATGGCCTCAACTATCTATGTCTCCTTGACTCACGTGAATGTATCGTTGAACACCATCTTCCAAACTTGTTTCATCACATCGTATCTTCGTTCATCAAATATTTTACACTACCCGCCTTGATGCATCTATACTCATTTTCATCCTTATTCATTTCACCTACCGCATGGATGTACCTAGACATAATACCTTCTATATTTACACAACATTCCATAAAACCTACTATGGAAAGAAACTCCACCTACCAGAAACACTTAAATGGAAGGAACAAGAGAATAAATTGCCATCAATAATGCATTTATTCCTCATAAATCTCCTTCCATATTCTTCCCCAACCTACCCTCACCCCTCTTATATATACTAGAACCCCTCCCACGTCGTCCCCACCCCCTCAAACCCTCACCGCGCCGCAAGGCTGCCGCCACGCCACCCTGCCCTCGCGTCCAGCAACAGTTCTGCCAGATGGCTTTGGCGTTCCTGGTGATCCACCCATCCAAATGCTGCCAAATTTTACATGGTGGTGCGCCCAGATGTCCTCTACAACATATCCAAAATTCTGCACCATTGGATGTCGTATGCCTCCAGGATCTGCATCACAATGTTAGCTGCTCCCTGATCTGGGCGAATCCAGCACGCGTGATGGTAAAACCATCACCTTTTCTCCAAATTCAGAGATGTTCTTGATACCACCGCCACTCCTACTTGTGTTACAGGTTATTGTGATCATGTCTACCAAAGGGTTCTCCTATAACGGCCCTGGTGTGACCAGGAACGCGATCTGTGCGTCATCCGCTGCTGGATGACCTCCTCATGATGCAGCCAATTGATCTCCAGTATAGATAATTTATGATCCAATTCACCTTGCGTTTGACATGTCCCACGCCACTAGGAAGATTTCTGTTCAAACAATTCCTTTATAACCAGAGCCAGTCGTTAGGAACGCGCACATATGTTTTGCACTATCTGTGCGCAGCCGCAATCTTTGCAACTTTAACCTTGTGTATCTTGTGATCCACAACCCCGATCTAGATGATTCTTCCACCTACATTCTTAGATTCAAATAAACTATGTAATTGCAATCTTTGTTCAACTATATCCAATTGTCCCATACCTTGCATTGTATATTTTTTTTGTGTATGCTTTGTATGTCTTGCGTAAATAGGAATTTTACACACGGGAATCGTACAAGGACGAAGATCAAGTTATGTTATCGCTGAGCAGCAACATCTTATATAAGACAAGTGTCCCTGATGCATCTTGTACCTATTACAATAATTATCATAGAACTACATGCTTGTGTCAATTGATTGGAAACCTATTGCTAGGGTTTTCCTAGTATTGTTTTACCCTTTTTCCTTGTCGCCTTGGACTAGTTGGTGTGTTGATTATGGGTAGGTAATGCTTAGGTTGCTTTGTTGGATGTTGGGTTAAATAAATCCTGATCAATGAATTATGTCACTTCGTGATTGGAATGATAAACTATGTTAGCAACATGGCCCAGGACTTAAGATTTAGGTGATCGGTATGAGGACTGTGCAGGGGTTTATCGGCAGTTCGGGGACTATGCAGGGGTTCACCAGTAGTCCTCTGGTTTGTTTATCACCTAAATCACTTTAATAACCAGTTCTTGGAGCGGCAACCCATGTGAACCGTACAACTACGAGCCAAGTTATGGGCGCGGCCTGGCGTAGTATACGGTGGAGACCAGCTGGTGCGTGTGAAGATGGAGGGACTATGCAGGGGTTCGCCGGTAGTCCTAAGGGGAGGTGTGGTTAAGGGACGAGGTCCTAGAACCATCTCGCTCAAGAAGGGGCCTCTCGGGTAAAGGGTTTACTTCCTGATGGGTGAAACCTCAGTGGGCACGTACAAGCTGGAGCAAGCCGTTGAAAAGCCTTGAAGTGATCTTCTGGCCACACACCATAGGAAGTGTTCATGTGCTTGGCCGGCACGGCAGGATGGAGAGTTAGTCACCTAGAAACAGGGAATGAAATCGCTTCTCGTGGGGAATGTGTACAACCTCTGGAGAGTGAAAACTGTCCTGATAGTCGTGCTCATGGTCAAGAGCGGCATGGATCCTCACAAGATTAATTGGGTGTGGTTTGGAATGGTTGGGATGGTTGGATGGTTCGGACTTGGCTTGGATAGTACCTTGTGGATTGAGGGTCGGGATGACCCCACCTTGTAATTAGGCTGCTTAGGAAATTAAAAGCTCATGCAATAATCCCCATTGAGCCTTCCTTGAGTTAGCCCCATGTCATCTTTTCCCCCACTTGCTGAGTACGACACATACTCACCCTTGCTATACCATATTGTTGCTCAGCTATAGGAGAATGAAGGTACAACTATGAAGACAGTGGAGAAGAGCTCTAGGCCTGCGGTCTTCCGATCGACTTCCTGTGGGAGCTAAAGGACACCAACGCATAGTTATTCCGCTGCAATGTAATCTTTTTCTTTTGACCTACGGGTCCCCTTTGTAATAATTTTATCGATTTAATAAAGATATTGTTCTTTTATCACAAATAATTGTCCTGTGTGCGTGAAAACTTGATCCTGGGCACGCATACAGATGCACTCGGTTTCGGTTGTTGGAACCGGGTGTGACAAGTGGTATCAGAGCCATATCGACCGTCGGAAGTAAGCCTCGTTAGAAATGCTCGGTTTTTAAAGTACAATTTTGCAAACTCCACTTCTTTCCCCTACTTCCTTAGCTATTTCATTTTCTCCTTGTGTTTTGAGATAAAATGTTTTATCGACTAGCCCAACCAATAGGTTATATATAATTTTAGTCTAGGTTCACTCCTCCCAGGCCTACCATTACTTGATATTAGGAAGGTGCCCTTGATTGTATTAGCTCTATGTGCAATTGCGATTGGTTGTTTTATTGTGATGTGCTTGTGTGATCATTTTCTTGTTTCAAATACCTTTCTTTAAGCCTTACCCTTGTCCATGGCCACATTGATCCTATTTTATTTGTCGACTCCAATACTACCTTTTGGTTCGATGAGATGGCCAAGTCAAAGAGGGACGTCATTATTAGCAACAAGTCAAGTAACAAGATATACCAGCAAAGTACCTATACATCAAGAAGTGAAGCTCTTAATATGGAAGTTGAAGATGAAGCTAAGGCATCGTCATGAGTCATAATTTATTGAGCCATGTTTTGTTTGCTTTGTGTGATATAGGTTTTATGTGCCTATCTTCCTTGACCATCATTTCATCCTTGAAATGTATCTATCATCCTTGATGCATATAGTGTGATCCATTAACCCACATATGATTCATCTATCATTGCTCTCTGATCCAAGCATCTTAACCTAATCTCTTCGAATCTCGGGGCGAGATTCCTTTTAAGGGGGGTAGATTGTCACATCCCAAAATTTCCCATTTTGGAATGTGAACCACTTTCAAACAATTTATTTGGATTTCTCAAATTTTGAAACTATTTATAGGGAAACCTTGCAAATTAACAAAGATTATATTAGGTTTAAGAAATTGTTCTATATCATAAAAGGTTTCAGTTTTGAACCAAAACCTTTTTAGATAAGTGAAATCATTTTATTTTATTTTATTTTATTTCAATATTTTATCATTTTTGGATTCCATGTTAATTTGAGAAAATTGAAATTCTTTCAATAAATTTTTTTTTGAAATGTACATTCTATTTTCTAAAATGACCTCAACTATTTATGTCTCCTTGACTCACGTGAATGCATCGTTGAACACCGTCTTCCAAACTTGTTTCATCACATCGTATCTTCGTTCATCAAATATTTTACCCTACCCTCCTTGATGCATCTATACTCCTTTTCATCCTCATTCATTTCACCTACCGCATGGATGTACCTAGACATAATACCTTCCATATTTGCACAACATTCCATAAAACCTACTATGGAAAGAAACTCCACCTACCATAAACACTTAAATGGAAGGAACAAGAGAATAAATTGCCATCAATAATGCATTTATTCCTCATAAATCTCCTTCCATATTCTTCCCCCACCTGACCTCACCCCTCCTATATATACTAGAACCCCTCCCACGTTCTCCCCACCCCCTTCAAACCCTCACCACGCCGCAAGGCTGCCGCCACGCCACCCTGCCCTCGCGTCCAGCAACAGTTCCGCCAGTTGGCTTTGGCGTTCCCGGTGATCCACCCGTCCAAATTCTGCCAAATTTTACATGGCGGTGTGCCCAGATGTCCTCTACAACATATGCAAAATTCAGATCCATTGGACGTCGTATGCCTCCAGGATCTGCATCACAATGTCAGCTGCTCCCTGATCTGGGCGAATCCAGCACACGCGACGGTAAAATCATCACCTTTTCTCCCAATTCAGAGATGTTCTTGATACCACTGCCACTCCTACTTGTGTTCCAGGTTATTTTGATCATCTCCACCAAAGGGTTCTCCTATAACGGCCCTGGTGTGACCAGGAACGCGATTTGTGCGTCATCTGCCGCTGGATGACCTCCTCATGTTGCAGCCAATTGATCTCCAGTATAGGTAATTTATGCTCCAATTCACCTTGTGTTTGACATGTCCCACACCACTAGAAAGATTTCTATGCAAACAATTCCTTTATAACCAGAGCCAGACATTGGAAACACGCACATATGTTTTACACTATCTGTGCGCAGCCGCAATCTTTGCAGCTTTAACCTTGTGTATCTTGTGATCCACAACCCCGATCTAGATGATTCTTCCACCTACATTATTATATTCAAATAAACTATCTAATTGCAACCTTTGTCCAACTATATCCAATTGTCCCATACCTTGCATTATATATTTATTGTGTGTATGCTTTGTATGTCTTGCGTAAATAGGAATTTTACGCATGGGAATCGTACGAGGATGAAGATCAAGTTATATTATCACTGAGCAGTAACTTCTCATATAAGGCAAGTATCCTTGATGCATCTTGTACCTATTACAATAATTATCGTAGAACTGCATGCTTGTGTCAATTGATTGGGAACCTATTGTTAGGGTTTTCCTAGTATTGTTTTACCCTTTTTCCTTGTCGCTTTGGACTAGTTGGTGGGTTGATTATGGGTAGGTAATGCTTAGGTTGCTTTGTGGGTTGTTGGGTTAAATTAATCCTGATCAATGAATTATGTCACTTCATGATTGGAATGATAAACTATGTTAGCAACATGGCCTAGGACTTAAGATTTGGATGATCGGTATGGGGACTGTGCAGGGGTTTACCGGCAGTCCGGGGACTATGCAGGGGTTCACCGGTAGTCCTCTGGTTTGTTTATCACCTAAATCACTTTAATAACCGGTTCTTGGAGCGGCAACCCATGTGAACCGTACAACCACGAGCCAAGTTATGGTCGTGGCCTGGCGTACTATGCGGTGGAGACCAGCTGGTGCGTGTGAAGATGGAGGGACTATGCAGGGGTTCACTGGTAGTCCCAAAGGGAGGTGTGGTTAAGGGACGAGGTCCTAGAACCATCTGGCTCAAGAGGGGGCCTCTCGGGTAAAGGGTTTACTTCCCGATGGGTGAAACCTCAGTGGGCACGTACAAGCTGGAGGAAGCCGTTGTAAAGCCTTGAAGTGATCTCCTGGCCACACACCATAGGAAGTGTGCATGTGCTTGGCCGGCATGGTAGGTTGGAGAGTTAGTCACCTGGAAACAGGGGATGAAATCGCTTCTCGTGGGGAATGTGTACAACCTCTGCAGAGTGAAAACTATCATGACAGCCGTGCTCATGGTCAAGAGCGGCATGGATCCTCACAAGATTAATTGGGTGTGGTTTGGAATGGTTGGGATGGTTGGATGGTTCGGTCTTGGCTTGGATAGTACCTTGTGGATTGAGGGTTGGGATGACCCCACCTAGTAATTAGGCTGCTTAGGAAATTAAAAGCTCATGCAATAATCCCTATTAAGCCTTCCTTGACTTAGCCCCATGTCATCTTTTCCCCCACTTGCTGAGTACGACACGTACTCACCCTTGCTATACCATATTGCTGCTCAGCTATAGGAGAATGAAGGTACAACTATGAAGACAGTGGAGAAGAGCTCTAGGCCTACGGTCTTCCGGTCGACTTCCTGTGGGAGCTGAAGGACGCCAACGCATAGTTATTCCGCTGCAATGTAATTTTTTTCTTTTGACCTATGGGTCACCTTTGTAATAATTTTATCGATATAATAAAGATATTGTTCTTTTATCACAATAATTGTCCCATACAGATGCTCTCGATTTTGGTTGTTGGAACCGGGTGTGACACTGGCCCTGAAGACGAAGAAGCCTACTCTCGTAGGCGCTTCATCCCCGAAGCACAGGTAGAAGGAGCCAGCATCCTGAACTCCCTCACCTTCACTATATACTTGGATAAAAATCTTAAAATGTTCAACTTCCTAAATTCTTCCACACTTTTTCGTGGAATTGAGCCGGCAAATATTTATAAATGATGGGGAGTCGGTGGACCGAAGTTGGTCTGCCGGGCGGCGGGCTACGCCGGGTGGCCACGTGTACCGGGCGGCATGCACCACCGGGTGGCGGCCCAGGCTGAGCGGCCCTTGGATCGTGTTGGTTCATGACCGACTCTTCTCAGATGTCTTAGATTTTGTCTCAAAGTCGGTTGTTTTGTCAGTTCCCGTTGAATTCTTTGTTTTGGGGCCGGTAGGCATGTTGGGCCACATGGGCTGGCAAGCCCGGGTAGCCACCATGGGCCAGGCGGAAAGCCAGGCTGGGCGGCATGGGGGGCCAGGCGGCATAGTATAAGGACTCTAAACAAGTCTAGTTGGCCAAGACCCTACACATGCTAGTGTTCATGATAAGATAAAGTGTGGAAGCCAATCACACTAGCCTATGCAAGCCACAAATCACCCTACTCACTAAAGCACACAAATTTGGAATAGTAAAGAGAGCGTCAAGGAATGCTCATGATTTTTTCCCGAGGTCTCGGATGGATGGTGCCTTCCCCTAATCCACACTGGACCACTCTCGCCGGAGTCCCGGTCCCTCCCGCCACCAAGTGGAGTCCACGCCCACGAGCCCGCAATCACTCCTCGAGTGAAGACACGATGTGTGTCACCGCTGCACAAAGCACAAGCTCGCCTCCCTCGAGAACTTGCCGGACTCCCCGAGCTGACACGGGCGCTCACTAGCGATGCCCCTTTCAAAGGCGGGCTCAAACCATGTACAAACGTGTGACGGCCTTGACAAACAATCACGATAGGCTCGATCACCGACACATAACCGGTCTAGGTCTCACCATAGACCAAAAGTAACAATCTAGATCACACACTCAAGGACACCCTAGCCTTAGATGTGCAAGATGCTCAAGCTACTCTTCTCTAGCACTCTCAAGATATGCAATATCTCCTCCTAGTGCTCTCGTCTTTTCCTCTTGGACCTTACTAAATGCTCTCAGGTATTCCACTGGCCAAGAGAGGTCTCCAAGACCCCAGCAACAAAGTTATATAGGCTCCCAACCTCAAACTAGTCGTTGCTCCATGAAATTGCCTTTCTGGACACACTGACCGGACTGTCCGGTCACTGCCTGACCAGACCGTCCGGTCACTCTGTTATGGCTCTCCTCAGCCACTTGCCTTCTCTGTCCAGGCAAAATCCTGTACTGACCGGACCGTCCGGTCAGTAGACCGGACCATCCGGTCTGTATGAAGTCTCCTGCTGACACAGTCCTGCTCCTCGCGCTGAGTGCTGGACAACTCCCCATAGTGACCGTACAGTCCGGTCTCCACTAACCCCTCTGTCCGGTCTCTATATCCAGAAGCTGAAACTTGTCATCCTCGCTTGACTTTGTTTCCCGGCTTCTCTGAACAGCTCCTTGGCTTCTCCACTGTCACCTAGTGCCTGTGATTTCACCGAGCAACCTTGCACATCACCGACTAGATATGACCTAAGAGAATGTCCAGACCCCCTTGATAGTCCAATTTTTCCTATGGACTCAAAGCCCTAACAACTACTCAAGAGTTCCGAACACTTGCACCATAGCTTGTTCTCCGCTTTGATCCATCTCCATCAACCCTTGGACTCCATCAAGTTCACAAGCCTCCATGCTTGTGGTCAGTGTCATATTCATATGATTTGCTATAGAGTTAAGAGATGATTCCTACATAGACAACACTCATGTAGATGTTAGCCCACAATTTCATAGTTGTCATCTATCACCAAAACATCCATACCATAGGGATCCAATCATCAATGGTCATGAAGCTTACAATCTCCCCCTTTTTGGTGATTGATGACAACCACTACTTAATTGAAAACTTCCATGAATAACCGGGCTAAACAAGCTACATAAAGACCAAGAGGAACCATAACAACATATGAGAGAAACACATAAGGTCCTACTCAAACAAGTATCATCTAGAGATATTTAATGAAAATAGTGAAGAGCATACTCTAGATGGAAGAATGTATGCATGTCATGGCAATATATTTAATGAAAGCATAAGGACATGCAATGCATGACATAAATGATGAGATGCAACAATTTAGCATGACAAAGCATAAGAATTAAGAACAAGTATCATCACCATGATATCATACACAGGCATACATGATAATCAATAAATACAAGCACTACATATGAAAAGGAAATGAACCAAGTGAGATCAAAATGAGTCAAACACAAGCGAATGAAATCCATGACTCATCACAATCCACGAACATCGAATAACTCCTCAAAAAGAAGAACCAAATGATCTATCTCCCAAAAACCTCGTAGCTCCCCTAGATACAAGCTACTCTCGATCGCAACAAGATCACACTCCCACTCCCCTTAGACCTAGTATCTCCTCACCCTTTGGCAACAAGCACCAAAAAGCCAAAAAGGCAGGAAAAGATGAACATCTAAGCGCTCGTGGTTGAAGGAAGTGGTGCAGCGACGTCCTCTGAGGGCTCTGCTCCTGGCTGCTCCTAAGGTGGATCCTGCTATGCTCGCTAAGCCTGTGCCGCCTGAGCATCTAGCTGCTCAAAGAAACCAAGGTCTACAGGCGACTTAAACCCACTGTCCTGTGCTATGGTAGTTACCGTGGTAGTCTCTTGAGCTAAAGTCTGGCGTAGTACGAGGTCTGCCACGTCCTACTGAGAAAAGCCTCCACGAACAAGATCCTCTGCTACCTAAGGAGTAAGTGTGGTAATAGTGGCAGTAAGAGGTGGAGCTGAAACTGTAGCTGACTCAAGGGCGGTCTGGGAGTCTGCACGAGTAGTGTGCACAATGTCTGAGAATAGACTCATGACCGGTACGTGCTGTAAGCTGGAGTGTCCTACCATCTGCGAGCTTGAAGAGTGTGACGGTGAGACGAACAACGCAGACATAGAGAAGGCTGACACGGGAGAGAGCTGTGCTAAAGAGAAAGTCTGTCCTGCTCCCCCTGTCGATAAGACCCCTGAGAGTGACAGTCCGTTGGACTGTGCTGCCATCAAAGCTGTGAAGGGTCCTGACTGAGTCTGCAACAGCTGAAACTAAGGAGACACTAAAGGTCCTAGCTGCTGATCGGCCCGTCTCTGAGTAAGCTCCATCATCTGAGTCACCCGAGCAGAGACAAGAGCCATCTACTGACGCTGAAGATCTGCTTGTCCTCTCATGAGCTCCATCATCTGACGGTTGTCCTCTGACACACTCTGCATAAACTCTCCCAACCGTCCTACTAGTGCTGTCACTATGACAGTGTCCTCAGACTGCGAACCCATCGTCTGGGGAGGTGCTCCTCTACTAGCTGTCTCAGGAATCACTGTCTTTGGCTGAGCTGCCTGCTTGTGTAGTACCGGTGACTCCTGCTCCTCCTCTCCTGTGTGCTGGCTGGAGGTAGACTGGGATCCCCTGGGGACTCTAGGTGAGTAGCTAGTGGTCAGCTCAGGGAAAGCGTTGTACTGCTCCTCCATCACTAGGCCCATCCTCCTCAAGAGATAACAGATATAGGGACCATAGACCAAGTGACGTCCTCCAACGCTCTCAGAAATGACCTGCTCCATCTCTGCAATGAGAAGATCTGCCAAGTCGAAAGTCTGCCTCCTCAAGATAGCTGCTACAACCCACTAGTGTAAGAGTGTGAACTCCTCTCTATAGTTAGACGTGGGAATGATAGTCCTGGTGACTATCGCTCTCACCACCTTGGCCTCTGCAGTGAGTCTCGCAGGGCCTCTCTCAAAACCTGGAGTGTGGGGAGGTAGGAAAGCAATCGACACGAGGTCGTCTGAAGGCAGCTTCCCTCCCTGAGGTCTACGGGGTGGCTCCAGTGTACCGTAGGCACTCCTGTAAAGCTAGAAGTCTGAGGCCAGGAGTCCTAGGTGAGAGATCAGGTCCTCTTTGTGACACGGTGTGGCTGCCTTCTGAACAAGAACCAGAACTCTGAGAGGTCTCTGGCAACCCACAACGTCACGTAGAAGTCAAGGACCACGTGCTCCCTGAACCTGAGTGGAGCAGTGACTAGCTCAGCTAGTCCTGGCAGGTACGAGAAGTACTGCTTCATGTCTGTGGCTATGGCCTCCTCATGGCCTGGTAGGTGGTGTACTTTTATGGTACAAGCACCCTGTCTCTCGTCCTCAAGGCTACACAGCATCTCAAGCTCTCTCCTATCCTCCTCTGGAGCACCGTCCAGTACCTCTCTCCAGCAACGGGCTCCCGGGGAACTGGCACCCACTGCACGAAGGACATGAACTGAAGTACCTTAAGGTCCTTTGTAGGAACCTTGAGGATATCCGGCTCCCTGGCTGCCTGAACAAGTCTCTACAGCCTCCTCGTGCACACCTCACAAGTGCACCTCGGGTCTCCTGCCTCGTGAGCTGTCCTCTAGGGAACAGTCTGCTCTGCCTCCTGCTCCTCCTCCTACTCCTCAACAAGCTCCTCAGCTGACTCTAAGGTCTCCTCAACTCTAGTCTCCTCCTCCTCAGACGTGACCCTGGAGTCCTCCGTGACTGATCCATGGCATCTAGGTGCCTGGCCACTCTCCTGGCTCTCTCTGACTTTGGATCCAGTCTTGGTCTCTTCTTGGTCTTGGGCTTCTTAGGCATCTTCCCCTTTCCCTTGTCCTGTCCTGACCCTGCCATCTGACTGCTGCTGCTGTCACTGCACACACATAGGTATAGATGGGATAAGCATGGTCCTAATACATCTACAAGCAAAGCACTGCTAGGAAAGAATGTGCAATTGAAATACTACCACTGAAAAAAGGTCATGATCACTAGACAATTATGCAAAATAACAATAGTGATCATCGACTATATGTGGCTGGTGCAAGTCATCTAGTGTACAGTCAAATAATAGGCAATTAATCTAACTGTAGACTAGACAAGAGACAAACCCTAGAATTGCAATTAATAGATAATCAATGGGATTGATTACATCTAGGTTAAGCCAACTAATTAATTAATGCAACTAATGATGAGAATTAGTACTAATTGCATCTATTTAGGGCATAAACGATGAATTGAGGGAAGCAGCAATAACCTAGGAAGAGTGTCGATGAGCCGAGAACAAAGAACCACCGAGAGAACTCTCCAATCACCAAAAAACTCAGACTTTTGGATTCTTGGCACCGACAATGGAGGTGGAAGGGAAAGGCTCGGCTCTGGTCTTTCTCTGGGCGTGCACGCGTGCAAGGTGGAGCTGCTGCCAGTGGAGATGCACAACAGAGATGAACTCTCCTCACTTGACTTCGTTTCCCGGCTTCTCCGAACAGCTCCTTGGCCTCTCCACTGACACCTAGTGCCTGTGATTTCACGGAGCAACCTTGCCCATCACCGACTAGACATGACCTAAGAGAATGACATAGACCCCCTTGATAGTCCCATTTTTCCTATGGACTCAAAGCCCCCAACAACTACTCAAGTGTTCTAAACACTTGCACCATAGCTTGTTCTCCGCTTTGATCCATCTCCATCAACCCTTGGACTTCATCAATTCACAAGCCTCCATGCTTGCGGTCATTGTCATCAATCGCCATGGACACCATTATTCATATGATTTGCAATAGAGTTAAGAGATGATTCCTACATAGACAACACTCGTGTAGATGTTAGCCGACAATTTGATAGTTGTAATCTATCACCAAAACATCTATACCACAGGGATCCAATCATCAATGGTCATTAAGCTTACACATAGAGGGCCGGGCGGCAGGCCAGGCCGGCCGGCAGCCGGGCTGGGTGTCGACCCTCCTCCGGGTCGCCCCTTGTCTTCTCCTAGTTAAGCTTCTTTTTGACCTTCTCTTCCTTAGTCATATTTCATCATCCTTGACCTGGGAGGAGAAAACGCCATCATGGTGAAGTATTTTTGGAAACCCGGCCGGGTTGGAAGGTCAGCCCAAAAACGGCTCCGTTTAACCAGCCGGGTTGATTTTAGCCAGTTATGGCACTATCGGCTGGTTTCTGATTTTAGCCTGAAAGTGACCCTATTTAACTAGGAGGGTACCTAATTTTAGCCGGTTATGACCTGTATGCTGGTTTCTGCCTAAAAACGACCCTATCGACAGTGAAAACGGCTGTATCACAGTCGTGATCGGCCGACGGGGTGTTTCTTCATGTTTCTGCACATTTTAGGTCTCTTATGCCTGCAACCACATATTCCACCAAAACTCGTGGAACTTTTTTAGTTTAAGTAAATATTTATTGAACTTTGGTCTTTCCCTTGCATTTCCCGGTCGATTGGTGGCCAATATTAGGTTTTATCGACCGCCAACACCTCCCCAAGCTTAAACCTTTGCTCGTCCCGAGCAAATTGAAACTAAGAGATGATGGATCAGGAGTTGCGTCAATATTAGCGCCCTACAAGTATGAAGTGCACAAAGACATACTCCAACACAATATGGGTAAATGTAAATCAGCCCAATTGTGTTACTAAGTCATTCTCATTGTACAACAGGGCTTATTGGCATTTATTAGCTTGTCATGAGCGATTGAACTCTAGAATGGCTAGTTTAGACTTTGTTATGAAATCTCTTATTCAATCATGAGTCCAAAGTTTTTTTATAATGTTCCATAAGATTGAAAATCTTCCCTCTTGGTGCAATCTCCCACTATGGCTCTCATCTCTCAAAGGGTGTACTTCCTTACCAATGCTCATCTTACTTTTGTCTTAAATATGTGGGGCTTGGTAGGAAGTCACATTTAGCACGCATATATTGTTAGGCTAAGAGATGATCCTAGTGAGAATAATGTCCAGCGGAGAGGAAGAGAATGGACCCACGCAAAGGGCTAGCACAATTGCAAAGGTCTTTTGTGTAGATTTTTTTCCAAAGACTAGAATTTTTGTGCTAGAGAGAAAAAGATGGTCCTTTTATTTTCGCTCAAAGGAATATTTTTTTCTATGAACCTTGAAGCTTTTGGATGTATCACATCCATGAGAGCTGATAAATTTTTCCTTTCGTTTTACTTCTTTCTTCTAGCTCTCATGGTGTAAATACGCTAATTCAATGGTTCATATGCTTTTGCAAACTTTTTCTGAGCAATTGGGGGAACCATAATCTTTTAATAGGATCAAAGGCTCGCAAGAAGGAGGATTTTTGGTTGGCATGCTTGGTGAAATGGATGCATGAATCCGATGTGGAAACAGTATAGCCAAGCACGATTATTTTTAGAACTCAAAGATAACGCGAAGGAAAATGATTGGCTTTGGAAGTGCAAGTCCCTCATAAGGATTAAATCCTAACTAAACTCATGCGTGCATAAATGGCATAGACATGATTTTTTATATTTAATATTTTGCCATGGTAGGAAATTGTCTATCACATGGGAGATATGCACCAAGTAGGGGTTTTTGTTGCAAAATAGTTTGAAAGAAATCATTGGACTCTAATCATCATAGACTCATCCATAACATGACATATCATAAACTCCAACAACTAGACTTGGTGTTTATTAGCCATTTTACACCCACTAAAACATAGAGGGAGTAGTGTTATCATCATACCGGTCTACCATTACCCACGAAAATGAGGAGTAGAGGTTGTATACTAGAGACTCGAAGGGAGCTAATAGTGCAACTATTCATCATTTCCATAGGCACGGTATAGACCAAGTTCTCAAATTTTATTTTCAAAATGGGAAGTCTTAACTGAAAGAAATTGAAAAGGTAGAGCGATTTCACCTTGATTTGTGTGCCTCCCCAAGCTTAGGCCTTTGCAAGGCATAAGCTTAGATGATGTTTATCGTGGCGGGTGGTAGTTCAGTCATATCACAAGGTTAGATTATCGGGGCTCCACCATATATTGCTGGTGGGCGGGTTAGGCCGCCTGGTGTGCCATGCCGCCCAGCGGTCCTTGCTGCCCGGTCGGTCTTGCCGTCCGGCGGGCCTTTTTGCTTGTTATGCCACTAGTTCGTCCCCTTTTCTGTTTTGTCATGAGACTGGACTATTTGTGAGATAATAAATCTGACCTATGTGTTGCCACATAGGTCGGAGGATTTACGTCGAAAATTTTATTCAAAGGGTCCTGGCGCATTACATTGATAATATTAAAAACAAAGCAAAGTAATTGAACTAGAACAAATGATGATCTAAGAAGGGAAATGCAGAAAATAAACTAGGCGCCTAAGGAAATGTAAAAGGGTCCCTATGGGCGAGGGATATAATAGGCGTCCGGGTGCCCGACCGCCGTGGCTACGCGCTTAATCTTAGACCCTAATCCTTTGCGTAGCCATTCCACATCATCTTCAAGCACCTCTCACTTTAGGTGCTCCTCATCCATCCGATTTTCAATTTTATCCACCCTCTGCCATAGTCCCTTCACCGCCTTCCATAGAGCGCCTGACTCATCATCACTTGGGTCATTGAATTCCATTTGTCCAGGCGGTCCTTGGATCGATGGTGGAGAAGGGCGGCACCTAGGATTAGGGGTGTGTGGAGTCAGTAGACTCAGCGATCGCCCCTGGCGGAACCCTCTGGTACAACACCTTTCCATAGACGGTGGTCATTTTGTGACCACGAATGACATACGGAAGGGGGCTACCATTTCCAGAGGTTTCCTCTGAGCTAGACACCACTTGCTTGCCGATCTGCTCATAGCGGACTAAGGCCACCCCTTCCTCCATCTAGATGGTGCGCAACCCCCGTACCAACCGGAGGGGTTGGCGTAGGGAGGTTTGGAGAGCTAGGTCCGGCTCCGGTGAGTTTACGGGGAGTGAGCTGGCCCATGGTTGCATGGGTCGGGGTTGCAGGATAAAACTACTTCCCCTTCCCGATCACGCGCAAGAGGGAAAGACCCCAGGGTGCGGAGCTACAGCCCGGTGTTGGCACTTCCCAAGTGCCCCTTTTATATGTGAATATCACCCCAATTAGAGTATAATTGATACTAATTTAGGCCATTTACCTATGATATTATCTATATATTTGTATATGCATTGTTTTGGAGCTTTATCACAGAAATAGGTAAAATTGGCTATTAAAGTGATGTTGGACAAGACAGGAGTCCAGAACCAACGAAAAGCACTGAAGAAGCCTAGTGCGCCGATCGGCGTAGCTCATGAGCCGATCGGCACAAGGGTATTTTGGCCCACAGAAGTGACCAAGGCCCATTCCGATGGAATTTTATCTGATGTTTATGGAAGTTTATCTGTGCAAGACACTTGAAGATATTTGCTTACAAGATTTATGGAACTTCAAGATCTCGACGTGTGGTACAAGACTTTATCTCGAAGGAAAAGGCTCACATGGCAGCTGTGGAAGATAGAGGAACCGACTCGGAGCAGAAACCAGAGAGAACACAGCTTGCACCGATCGGCGCAACCGAATTATTTGCTAGAAACGGAGTCCTTCACGAGTAGTGCCCCTATATATACTTGTGACCCCTAGCCACGATGAGAACCATGGGGGGGGGGGGGAGGAGGCAACAGAGGGACAACAGATTCATGAGTTAGAGCCACTAGGGCTTGCCCTGTTAGAATAGATCTCTAGTTGAGTTTCAAGAACCATTGGTGTAAGAGTTGATCCGTCAAGGTAGGCCATCTCGACGGTTATGAATCTTACTCTATGTATCTCAAGGGTGATTCAATATGTTGATGATGGTTTTGGTGATTTGTCTATCTTGATTCTATAATCATGCATGTGCTTATTCTCATTGCTTAGTTCTAGGCTAAGTAAGTTGATATTATCTTAATCGTGGTGATTAGGATAGTATTCAGACATTGTATTGATTATGGTTGCTTGATGATGCCGGTAGTGTGGTTTAGCGGTGACAGCACTAAACCTGCGCAGCACTATTGGATAGTTGAGTAGGGTAAGATACTCGCGTGATTAAGGGTTTCCTCTCGGCAGCAATAAATCGGGAGCCGCTCGGAAAGTAGGGTGGTCTTATTTATTTTAGGTTTTCATTGATCTATGTAATTATCCATTATGATGCTGTTTAATTAGACTATCTGGTTACGATCTCACTAGTAGATATCTGGCTACTCACCGAATAGTTTTAGCTTTGGCTTTAGCTTTGGCTTTGACTTGCACTCTACTTCAACTTCGTTGGTGTACCGATCGGCTCAACACCTGCGCCGATTGGCTCAACAACTTAGATCCGCAACAGTGCCGATCGGCTAAACCCTGCGTCGATCGACGCAACGACAGAATTGCTGTCTGGCGTACCTTTGCGCTGGCCAGTCTCCCCTTCATACAACCTGAACTTGACAGTAGCCTTGATTAGATCTTTTACTGTTAACTTTGTTTAATTATCCCTAAGGTCTTAGTGGTTCGATAATACCTTGGAATACTGTAAGGGAAAAAGTGCTACAACTGTACACCATCCTCTTGCGGTATATAAGTGGGTGCGTAGTAACGACCAACAAGCATATTTTTCTGGCGTCGTTGCCGGGGACCATAGCAGGTTTTTAAACATTGTTTGATGTATTAGTGTTTAGTCATTGTGTTTTACTTGTCTTTTTAGTACATATATGCTGTTAAGTGAAATTAACAGGTATGGACGGTCCTAAGTCAAACAAACCCTCTAATTACACCGATGATCCAGAAAAACTCTTACGCAAGAAGAGAATAGCGGAAAAGAGGAGCAAGTCACTTGGAGATTTAGCTGGAAAACCAGTCAGTGCCAGCCCTCGAGTATTATTTACAATTGCAGATCCAGAAGCAGGAGCGATGGCAGACCAGCCCTTGGTTAATAGTTTCAAGCCTCAATTGTATAAGGTTGTCAAGACAGATTTCCAAGAAGCTCAAGATCATGCTCCATATCAACTAGAGAGGTGCATCGGATTAGTGGCACAACAACCGTTCACAGGTTTGAAAGATCCCAATCAGCATCTGCAGCGCTTCCTTGAAGTCTGTAGTACATTCAAAGTACCAGGATTGACCGGAGATCAAGCATGTGTACAGCTGTTCCCCTTCTCTCTAATTGGACGCCCTAAGCAATGGTACAATAGCTTGGAAAACGCAGTAAAGACTGCATGGGAAACATTAGCAGTTGCATTGGAGAATAAGATTCTTGGATTTACGCAGAATATTGATGAGAGCATTGGAGAAACTTGGGAAAGATATAATGAATATATGGATGCATTCCCTCATCATGGTCTTGTAGTTGGTGAAGCTGTTGAGAGATTCTACGTGGGATTGAATATCCCCTCCCGTCAACACTTAGATGCTTCAGCTGCGGGTTCACTCATGTCAAAGACTCCCACTCAAGCTAAGGAATTGATCAAATTGCTAGTTGAAAATCAATCATGGGATAGTGAGAGAAGTTCAAGGAACCTACAACCTTCTAAAGGAGTAGCAAAGAGCATGATTGAGAGGACTCATGACGACTTGGTTATGGATCGTCTTGATGCTATTCAAAGAAGGTTGGACAGTAATTCTCGTATCCCTAAGGAAGAGTCACTCAAGCTAGCTGAATTACGCTCCACTTGTGATGAGTGTGGAGAATTCGGCCATGTGTAGAAAGATTGCCCTGAAGAGATGAAGATGCTAGAATATATAAAGAATAGTGGATGGAAACCCCAATATCAGCAACAAAGGAGTTCTTTCTCTCCTAGTTCGTCCATGCAAAACTCTATCCCACTTCATCTCCAATTTCATGAGTTCTTTCAAGCTCAAGAAAACATCAACAAGGATAATCTAGCTAAATTCAAGGAGGTTGATCGTGTTCTTGAAGGGATTAATGACAAGGTGATAGAAATTGGGAGCTCCAATGAGTAGATTTTGAAACATACCAAGATTATGGAGCAACTGATGGGACAGTTATCACAGGCCATTCAAGACGACAAAGGGGTTATTCCTGGTAATACAATGTCTACAGAGCAGTTAAAGTCAATAGCTACACAGTTAGGAAAGCAAACAGAAGATCCAGAGCATTCTACGGGAGCAAGGAAGACCCACGCTGATCGGTGCACCACTGGCGCCGATCGGTGCGATGGTACTGTTAAGACCGATCGGCTCACTCATTGCGCCGATCGGCGCGAGTATGAGATTGACCTCTCTAGACTGAAAATGGGTATGGAAACAGAGGAGCATGGCCCTACCATGTTCTTGGATACTCAACTGCTGACAAAGACAGAGAGAATGCGGCAACACGACGAGCAATTTGCAAGGTTCGTCGATGTTATGAAGAAGCTTTACATCAATGTCCCTTTTGTTGATGCTATTCAAGTACCTACCTATGCCAAGTACATTAAGGACATGATGCAAAACAAGAAGTCTCTAGCTTCTGAAGAGGTTGTGAAGGTCACTAAGGAACTTACGGCGGCGATCAATGATGTTGCACTTGAGAAGAAACCTGACCCTGGATCACCAAGCATCAAACGCATAATCGAAACAAGGATATTTGATAGATGCTTGTGCGATCTTGGAGAAAGTGTAAGTGTTATGCCCCGTCATATATTCACAAGTCTCAATTTGCCTGAATTGGAGCCTACGGGTATGTGTTTGGAGTTAGCCGACCAATCTGTACGCTTCCCTGATGGAATTGCTGAGGATGTGCCTGTTCAAATTGGAAATCACATTGTACCTATTGATTTTATTGTGCTTGATACGGATAAGAGGACGAGAACCCCGTTGATCTTAGGTAGACCCTTCTTGAGGATAGCAAATGCAAGTATTGATGTTGGGAGTGGTGAGATAAGCTTCGATATATGTGGAACTCCCTACTCTTTCAAATTTCGCCCAAGGGGAGAAGAGTGTCGTGCTATTGATGAAGTGAAGAGGTACAAGACACCAAGGCAACGTGGCATCGAGAGTGATTGGAGGGGATGTAAGGATAGGTCGTCCAAGGTATATGAGCTATGAAGATAAGTGAACCTTGTAGTGTCGCGGTCTTACACCCCGCACTACTACACTAAGAATTGATTGCTCGTGGGGAGGTCAAGCTCTTTGACCTTTAAATAACTAGAGCACTCTTGGGAGGCAGCCCGATTGTCGGGAGATTTAGAAGTTGTTTAGTGCTTGCGGAAGGGCAACCCATCTCATTTAGTTAGTTAATGCTAGCCGGGAGGGCAACCCGGTGTTTTTAATTTGGTTTCTTGTAATAAAAACAATCTCCTGAATAAAAGAACTAGAAAAGGTGTGTGCTTAATTCTTATGTGATCCTGTGTTGTCTGTTTATTTGTGCAAAACTATGTGTATATATATTGTAGACTAACAACGCAAGAATTAAAGAAAAAGACCAAAAACAGGAAGGAATAGAGCTTGCACCATTCGGTGCACTCATGCGCTGATCGGTGCATTGATAACAAATCAGGATAGAAGGCTAACGACGCCCAGAATGGAAGAGGAGCTAAAAGCCAACCATCACATCAATTTTCAGAAATAGAGCTAGTTTCAAGATGAAGAGCGACACCTAGCGAAGAAGCGAGGGGCCAGGAGCAAAAGTGGACACCGCGCTGATCGGCGCGAGACGTTGCGCTGATCGGCGCTGTCACCAGATGGGCCCCGCTTCGCACGCTAATGCTACAGGAACATTGGGAAGAGTGGATATTAGGTGAAAGAAATGAACATGAGGCATCAGGATTAGAGCCAGACCAGAAGATGAGGTGCAAGGAACTTGCGTCGTTCGGCGCACTTCTGCACCGATCGGCGGTAGTACCTATGCTGTGCCCAAATTGGTGACATATTCGGCAGGCACTGATTCTTAGGAACAAGCATGATTTCTATGCAGGTTTCCAGTACAGAGGAGACATGGAATTGAACAAAAGCTGAAAAAGAGATGGCGTACCGATCGGCGCTGGCCAGAGCCGATCAGCGCAGTCAATCAAGACAATGGGATTCTGTGATGTTCCCCTGCCAGCCGACATGGTGTACGAGGAAAAGATGAAAAGGATGGAAGCAATGAAAGGGAGGAGAATCAGGAACCAGAGCGGTCAAAGAATTCAAAATTTGAAATGTGCCGATCAGCACAGTGACCGCGCCAATCGGCGCAACCCCAAATTTTGGAAATTTTGGGCGGGTCCTTCTCCTGGAAGTTTCCCATACTATAAAACGGAGGCCAGGCGCCCCCAGTTCGGCACACCATCCCGGTAATCTCTCCACCTTCCCCACTACCCATGATCTCGCACACGTTCCACATTCCTCACAGATGGATTGTCTCCGCTCCTCTGTCGGCAAGTTGGGCAAGAGGCTACGTCGGGGAAGCAGTTCCGGTGGCAGCAGCGAATCGAGCGATGACTTCTTGGCTAGGGGGGGCTCCGGTGCTCACAACGACATGTTGGTGGGTGGTGCATCCACCGGCTCGGCAGCGGCAACATATGAGATCCGTGCCTGCCACTCCGTCTCCGGTGAGCCCCTTCCGACGGGGCATGCTACGAGGAGCCAAACGGCGGGAAGCCATGGGGTTTCCGGATCACCACCATCGCCAGCATTCGTGCCGTGCACGATGGAGGAGGGCTTCACCCTCCTGAGCGCGGAGGAACAGCAGCACTACCTCGCGGTGAGGGGAAGGTTCGTCCCCAACTTTGACATGGACGAGACCTTCCTCACCACGATCGGCATGTGGGAGGACATAAGGAGGATGCTAGACAACCTCGGTTGGGTGGACTTCAACCATCTCACCATGGACTTCAACATCAACATTGTCACCGAGGTTGCCTCTACAATGAGGCTCGGCTCTGACAACTACGGCAATGAGGCCATCAACTTCCGCGTCTAGGACATGGTGACTATGGAGGTGGCGGCTCAAGCCTTCGGCTTCGACGCCAACGCCGATGTGGCCGGCATCTTGGGACATGGGGACTTGGACTCCTTTTGGAGGCGGCTCTCGTTCATCGAAGAGGTGAAGCGCGGTAACATCCGTAACCCGACCATTCAAATCTTCCATAGGTGGTTGGCGGCGTGCGCATGCGACAAGGTTGACTCCAGCAACGTCACCGATGCGGACTTGCGGTGGCTATTCAACGCCATCGTGAGCCCATCTCACTGCAATCCTATGTCGGTGATGGTGTGGGGTTGGTTCGAGAAGAGGGGCAAGAAGAGCAAGAAGTTGGCCTTTGGGGGCTATCTTCAATGCCTGGCAGCCCACGTCTGTGGCGATGACAGATCGGGAGGATGCGAAGACAAGTGGGAGCTCGTGACAGAGATCGGCGAGAATATGACTTGTGGCAAAATTGTCACGGGAAGTGTTCGCGTCGGCTTCCATGTCGGCGGCACCAACATTAGGCTCCCGTGTGTGGAGCTAGGAGTTTCTCTCCCTCGCAAGCTAGAGGGAGGAAATTGGCTTGAGGAAGGTCTACTGGAGGGGGCCGAGTTCTTAGGGACCGCCGTGGGCGGATTCGACAACCGACGACATCTACAGCAGCCGGCAGTGAGTGGAACTCACGGGGATCACGCCAAGAGCCTCAGCACTACCAGACAGGGTGGAGCAACGCAGCGGGCGGTTCACAGCCCACTGCGCCGATCGGCGCAGGCGGCGCGCCTGTTGGCGCACCCTACTTCAGCACACGCGTTGACTATAAGTACCAAGGACGGGTACCTGTGGTGCCTCCGGTGCCCGGTGTAGACTTCTTCGTGCCCATGCAGGGGTACCTCAACAACAACATGCACCACATCGAGCACGTGGAGGACGCCATGTCCCAATGGAGGAACAACCATGACACGATGGTGGAGGAGTTCGAGCGACTCAAGGCGCGGTGCTATGGCTTTGATCAGCCACCGTCTCCACCTCCGCTTGATTAGAGTGCCTAGGAGTGGGCATATGTATCGGTTTTCTGGTTTGCATTTTCTTTTATCTTTTGCAATCTTTTTCTTTATTTGCTTATGTGTGTGTGAGCGGGTTGGGAAACTATGTATCGGGTGTGTTTATTTTCATGCAGGTGTGTTAGTAGTAGTTTTATTTTCATGCAGGTGTGTTAGTAGTAGTTTTATTTTCATGTATGTGTGTTAGTAGTAGTTTTATTTTAATGCAAGTGTGTACGAAAATCATCACCATGTATTCGAGTTTCGATCTTAATATAATGGTGACGGTTATGCTCTTTTAGAAGAATTGAATTACCTATTCTTTCTTGAAAAGTGTTAATGAAGATCAAATAATGTTGAACATTGAATAAAATTTCAAACTTACACTTAATGATTATTCAGCAAATATTTCTTATGTGGAGCAATTCTGAATACCCATGTGCTTCATTTGCATTGTCCAATATGATGTTAAATTAGTACCAATCTTTTTATAAATAAATTTTCATGTTGTGAACTTTGGAATTTATTGTTTCCAAGATCCTCACCTACCAATGCCATATTTTGAGCAATACTCATGAACCTTTGATATGAAGATAAACATTAAATTGATGGTTGAGTTCGGTTAGGATTTAATTCTTTTTGGTATGAACTTTACTAGGATGGCCAAATCCTTGTGTATCTTTTTTAGCCTTGAATTACTCATACAAATCTCCAATTCTACTGAGTATTCTATTTTAAAAACAAAGTCTTGTTGAGTATCATTCCTTGACCACATCCTATGTTTTTGGCTGTATTGAACTTTGAATAAATTTTGAAGCCAGATGAATCAAACACCAACAAAAGCTAGTAAATTCAGGTTGAGAGCCGATCGGCGCCATTTTGAACCGATCGGCAAAGTAGAGAGTATAAAAAAAATGCTCTGCTGATTGCTAAGGGACTAGCAAAATTTTAATTGTGGGGGGGTGGTATATGACATGCTTATTCTCGAAATTCATTCTAATATAGCCATGAATCATTCCAACCATGTGCAATCTGATAATGGGAGTTCCTTTTTCTTCTAAGATCAAATTTTTGATGCACATGCCCACATATCCAAACTATGAGTCCTTTCTTAAATTTTCTTTGGCCATCTTGTTAAGTTTTAATTCCAATAAAGAATAATCTCCTAGCTTTACAATATATTGTTGATTTATGTTAGCAATCCTTGAATTATCTCACCTAGCTACTCATATAAGCCTTACATTAATATTATTTGAACATTATGATGTAGTATATAGGTTGAGTGATTTGAAAGATGAGTTCTTGCCTTGGATTATTTGGAAGATAGATTCTTTATGTTCACAACAATCTTTTAAGTGATTTACATGTGTGGAAAAGTTATAATTTGTGAGTTGGACATGATCTTTTGCTTTGGGGAGAAACTTTGAGCTTTATGCCCATATCTGAATTATTTTGCTGAATACCAATATAAAATATACTACACTAGAACAATGCTCAACATTTGCTGATTTAAAATATCTTTCATGATAAGAAGATTATGTTCTTTGATTTTTCTCTCTTTTACTTTACTCGGGACGAGCAAAGGTTTAAGTGTGGGGGAACTATTGGCACTTCCCAAGTGCCCATTTTATATGTGAATAGCACCCCAATTAGAGTATAATTGACACTAATTTAGGCCATTTATCTATGATATTAACTATATATTTGAATATGCGTTGTTTTAGAGCTTTATTGTAGAAACAGGTAAAATTGGCTATTAAGGTGATGTTGGACAAGACAGGAGTCCAGAACCGATGAAAAGCACTGAAGAAGCCCAGTGCGCCGATCGGCGCAGCTCATGAGCCGATCGGCGCAACGGTATTTTGGCCCACAGAAGTGACCAAGGCCCATTCCGATGGAAGTTTATCTGATGTTTATAGAAGTTTATCTACGCAAGACACTTGAAGATATTTGCTTAGAAGATTTAAGAACTTCAAGATCTCGACGTGCGGTACAAGACTTTATCTCGAAGGAAAAGGCCCACATGGCAGCTGTGGAAGACAGAGGAACCGACTCAAAGCAGAAACCAGAGAGAACACGGCTTATGCCGATCGGCGCACCGACTTATTTGCTAGAAACCGAGTCCTTCATGAGTAGAACCCCTATATATACTTGTAACCCCTAGCCGCGATGAGAACCCTGAGGGGAGGAGGCAACAGAGGGACAACAGATTCGTGAGTAAGAGCCACCCCCGTTAGAATAGATCTCTAGTTGAGTTTCAAGAACCATTGGTGTAAGAGTTGATCCGTCAAGGTAGGCCATCTCGACGGTGAGAAATCTTACTCTATGTATCTCAAGGATGATTGAATATGTTGATGATGGTTATGGTGATTTGTCTATCCTGATTCTATAATCATGCATATGCTTATTCTCATTGCTTAGTTCTAGGCTAAGTAAGTTGATATTATCTTAATCATGGTGATTAGGATAGTATTCAGACATTGTATTGATTATGGTTCATTGATGATGCCAGTAGTGTGGTTTAGCGGTGACAGCACTAAACCTATGCAGCACTATTGGATAGTTGAGTAGGGTAAGATACTCACGTGATTAAGGGTTTCCTCTCGGCAGCGATAAATCGGGAGCTGCTCGGAAAGCAGGGTGGTCTTATTCATTATAGGTTTTCATTGATCTATGTAATTATCCATTATGATGCTGTCTAATTAGACTATCAGGTTACAATCTCACTAGTAGATATCTGGCTACTCACCGAATAGTTTTAGCTTTGGCTTTGACGTGCACTCTAGTTCAACTTCGCTGGTGTACCAATCGGCTCAACACCTGCGCCGATCAGCTCAACAACTTAGATCCGCAACAGTGCCAATCGGCTCAACCCTGCGCCAATCGGCGCAATGACAGAATTGTTGTCTGGCGCATCTTTGCGCTGGCCAGTCTCCCCTTCATACAACCTGAACTTGACAGTAGCCTTGATTAGATCTTTTACTGTTAACTTTGTTTAATTATCCCTAAGGTCTCAGTGGTTCGATACCTTGGAATACTCTAAGGGAAAAAGTGCTACAACTGTACACCGTCCTCTTACGGTATATAAGTGGGTGCGTAGTAACGACCAACACCCGGCCTGGCGGGCAACACCGGCTGGTGGGACCCACCGCCCGGCCTACCAGGTGATGGTGGCTGGTGATGGCCGCTGCCCGCCCGAGGAGGGGTGGCCACCCGGCGGGGGCTGCCGCCCGGCCTGGTGGGTGATGCTGGCCGGCGGGATCCACCGCCCAGCGGTGCCGAAGATGGTCCGATTGGCCTGATTTTGGCCAGAGGCTGGGGAGGCTCATCGTCGAAGATCTCTTCCAGAATGAGACGGTAGGCAAGACAATCGCTAGGAGGGGCCATGTTTTTTTGACTGGACTTGGATTGAGGTGCTCCGGGAGTGGCTGAGGAGGCTCTATTTTTGTTCATCTCAGGGGATTCAACCATGGTTTTCATCAAATATGAAGGGATCATAGCCTGAGGGTATTTTGTTTAAAAGAGAAGGACGCCTAGACTCATGCACAAATAGGGATGGAGCGGCGGAGGCTCCTATGGGTTTCACGTTAGGGCGGGGTGGAAATTCGAAAGTTCGTTGCCGCCGCCCGACCGTCATGCCGCCTGGCGGGGTTGGCCGCCCAGCGTGGTTAGGTAAACCCTATCCGGGGACTTTGGGCCCTTAAGGCCTAGGGGGGTAGCAGGCTGCCCAGCAGGCTTAGCCGCCCGGCAGGTCATGACGCCCGGTCGGGTTGGTCGAGGCATTTTTTTTAAAGAAAAAAAGGGTAAAACGAGGCCCTGTTAAGGTCAGGGCTAGACCATAGATGCAATGGGTGATTAAGTAGGACTGAGTTCGAGGATGTCTAATTCCTCGAACATGGGTTTCTTTGGCTCTAAAAATATTTTAAGCCTATGTCCGTTTACCTTGAAAATATTTCCTTCATTGCTTTGCAAGGTAATGGCCCCGTGGGGAGAGGTATTAAGCACCATGTACGGGCCTTCCCACTTACGTCTAAGTTTGCCATGACCAAACAGTTTGACATGAGAGTTGAACAATAATACCTTATCTCCTTCCCTAAACTCTTTGGGGCGGATTCGGTTATCATGCCACCGTTTGGTCCTTTATTTGTATAGTTTGGCGCTATGGTAGGCTCTTTCTCTCCATTCATCTAATTCTACCAATTGAAATTGCCTAATGTGCCTTAAACTCCATCTCCACTGGTGGACGACATGTTTTGCCGTAAACCAGTTGATATAGTGTCATCCCTACGGGAGTTTTGTAGGCTGTCATATAGGCCTAGAGTGTTTCTTGGAGTTTGGGTGCGTAGGCTTATCCCATTTCATTGATTGTCTTTTGCAGGATATTTTTAATTTTCTTATTGCAGGTTTCCACTTGGTCACTAGTTTGTGGGTGATAAGGTGTGGCGACTCTCTGATCCACCCCTAGCTTACTTAAGGTCTTTCTGAAGGTTCGGTTAATGAAGTGGGAGCCTCCATCACTTATCATTACCCTTGGTATCCCATACCATGGGAAAATAATCTCATTGAACATCTTGGTGGCATGCTTCGAGTCTGCCGATCTGCATGGCATTGCTTCTACCCATTTTGAGACATAGTCGACAGCCACTAAGATATATTCATACCCTTCTGAGTTTGGAAAGGGTCCCATGTAGTCAATTCCCTAAACATAAAAAATATCCACTTGCAGATTGTTAGTGAGAGGCATAGCATCTCTTGAGTTGATATTTCCATATTTCTGGCACCTGGGGCATCGCCGCACAAAATCTTTTGCATCTTGGTACATGGTAGGCCAGAAGAATCTGCTCTACCATACTTTTGCATTTGTACGGAATGCTCCATAGTCCCTTCGTAGGGGGATGAATGACATCTTTCCGTAATTTTTAAAGTATCTTGAATGGGTACACAACTTCTTAGTAGGCCGTCTGAGCATACTCGACAAAGGTAGGAATCATCCCACAAGTGTATTCGACTGTCCTTCATGATCTTCTTGCGGTCTGCCCTAGGGGGTATGTAGCCGGCCATGATATAGTTAACAATTTTTACATGCCATGGATCTAGTAGTGAGACTTTCAGAAGTGTATATCTTTGAGGTAGTCATCTATGGGTAAGTCATTTTGTTTGGACACTTGCAAATGAGAGAGGTGATCTGCTACCGAATTCTCAACTCCTCTCTTATCTTGAATTTCTATGTCAAATTCTTGAAGAAGAAGGATCCAACGAATGAGTCGAGGCTTGGCGTCCTTCTTTGTTAAAAGGTATTTTAGGGCTGCATGGTCTGAGTATATGATGACTTTTGACCCAACCAAATAAGATTTGAATTTGTCTATGGCAAAGACGACTGCTAGTAGTTCTTTTTTAGTGGTGGCATAGTTGAGCTGAGGGCATGTTAGGGTCTTACTAGCATAGGAGATTGCATAGTTCTTTTTATCTTTGCATTGACCTTGGACGGCTCCGACGGCATAGTCACTTGCGTCGCACATGATCTCACAGGGCAGATTCCAATCTGGTGGTTGGATGATAGGGACGGAGACTAATGCTTTCTTTAGAGTCTTGAAGGCCACCATACAGTCTTCATCAAAGTTAAACAGGGCATCCTTGAAAAGAGGCAGGTGCATTGCAAAGCCCAAAAGGCATGCGTCTATACGAGAAAGTGCCATATGGACAAGTAAAAGTTGTCTTTTCTTGGTCGTCCGGGTGGATAGGAATTTGGTGAAACCCAGAGAAACCGTCCAAGAAGCAGAAGAATGAATGCTTTGCTAAGTCTTCTAGCATCTCATCTGTGAAGGGGAGTGGATAATGATCTTTACGGGTTGCTTTGTTAAGCTTTCTATAGTCTCCTTCTTAACCACTTCCCACATTGCATTGTTAAGCCGTCTTTGATGCTCTCTTGTAGGCTTACTATCTGGTTCCATGGGAATACGATGGGTACAGAAGCTGGGGTCTATTCCCTTAATGTCGGCTAGGGGGTATCCGATGACTGACCTATACTTTTGCAAGATAGTGACTAGCTTGGATTCTTCATCGCGGGAGAGCTGGTCACTTACTATGAAAGGTGTGTTTTTGTCATTGTGTAAGAGGGCATAATTGAGACCAGAGGGGAGCGGTTTGAGTTCAATTGTCGAAGGTGTTGTTGCTTCATTTTTGTCATGCTCAACAAAGCCACCCTCTTGCTCTTCCTCCCTAAAGTGCTGGGCTGCTCCGTCTAGCTCATTAATTTGGGAAGAATTTGTAATATTAGCTGACAGAATTTCTTCCATGATGTTTGGCTCAGGAGATGGTTTAGAGGTTGAATTTAGTGATCTCTTGATGTCCATTGTATACAATGATTCTCCAAGGGAAAGAAGCAGCTCCATCCCTTGGAACTTGCTAGATGCATTATGGGCATCCCTATTACTGCAAAAGTTTCTTCTGGCACATCGAAGATATGGAAATCTAAGGCGAAGAACTTATCATTGATGTTTACTTCAATGGCTGAGATGACCCTTTCGCATGGGTAGGCTCCTTCTCCGAAGTGGAGTATCTTTGAGGATTCCTTCAAGATTTCGGAGGGGGATAGGGTGGCCGCAATTGATTTTGTCATAAAGTTAATTTTGGCCTTGAGATCATAATAGGTTTCTTCGTGTGAAAATCATCCATATTTAAGCAAAATTTTTGTAGCTTGTGCTCTAAAAATGACCAGATCAGGTTTCGCTCGAGATTCTTCCGTCCATTCTTGACTCAAGATTGAAGAGGGGCTAAAGAGTTGTTCTTTATGAATCTCTCTTTCTCTTTCATTAGGTTCCTCTGGTTCGACAAGAGTAAAATCCATCCTCCTCTCTACTGGCATTGTACGAACATTCCCTATCATTGCAAAGTCCTCGTTTTCCTCACAAGTTTCAGATAGAGGTAATGCTTCAATGTCTGCTTCGGGTAGAGAGAAAGATGTTCATGACGAAAAAGGTATGGGTCCAGAATGTCAAATGTCAAAGTACAATTGACCTCTTTTATGATAGGGGAGACTGGCTTAGTGTCTACTGAAGGGAGATCGATTAGTTGCACGCCCTCAAGATGGTTTTCTGATGGGGTGGGCTGATAATCCTCAAGGTTATGAAGGATCTTAGCTAAAATTCTTTTCCCTTCAATAGGTGTTGTGTACACGAATGCTCCTCCGACAGTTGTATCTAGAAACCTTGCAATTTCAGGTTTAAGCCCCCAAATGAAATGCTGCAGGAGCATGCATTTGGGTAGTCCTAGATCTGGGTCGACTGTGGTGTAGTATAACAACCTCTCCCACGCAGCTCCAAGTGGTTCCTGATCTTTTTGTTCGATGTTTATTAGCTTTCTTCTTTATTCAATTATTTTTGAGAGGGGAAAGAATTTCTTACAGAAAAAGTCCCTCAGGGAAGGCCAACTTCCTTCGGCATCCTCAACGTGATGGGTATACCAGGTTTTCACGGCATCCTTTAGTGAGAATGGGAAGAGTTTCCACCTCAGAGTGTCCTTATGGACACCAAGGATGTTTAAGGTGGAGCAGACCAATTCGAACTGTGAAGGTGAGCGAAAGGATTCTCAGAGCATTCTCCTAGAAAAGGTGTCGACTGAATCAAGAGTATGAGTTCTGGACGGATCTCATAATTCTGGGTCTCTATTGGCATGGCAGAGACAGGAGGTTCCAAGTTCTCGGCCTTGGGGGCCAAGAACTAGCTGATGGGTAGTGATTCCATAAAAAATGAAATTGGGTGACAAATAAAGAAAGAAAGGAAAACAATGGACGAGACGGGATTCAGAGTGGCACAGCTACTGTTCCCCTGCAACGCTGCTAGAAAGCTAGTTGACGGTTCTTATGCCTAGCAGAGAAATCTGCAAGCGTACAGATGTTGACGTAGCCTTCACCCGAGAGTATTCGAGAGTATCGATTTCCATGGGGAATGAGAAGTGTATCACTCCTAACTTATCAAGTCCGGGTGGCGTGAAAGAGGAAGAGAATAATTTCTATAGGGAGAAAAGGTCCTCGGGCCGGGTAATTCTACACAACAAACTCTTATCAAGTAATCTAATGAGGTCCTATTTTAGTTTATCTGCTTCGGGGCATAAGAACATTCCACTAATATGGGTCGGTAATTTACGTTTGTACTAGTGGGTACGCTAACGCTAGACAACCCTACTTGAGACTTCCGGAACATGGTGGAATACAATATTGGACGGACAGGGCTTTCACCACCTGCCACCAACCACACAGCCCGTGGGGACGAATGCAATCCCAGGAAAACTAAGTCCAAAGACTAGGTTTACACTTAGCCTTTCATACAAGTTCTAGAATTGAGGAGTCGATGGACCAAAGTTGGTTCGACAGGTGGCGGACTACACCAGGTGGACACGTGTGTCGGGCAGCCGGGTATGCTGGGCGGCCCTTGGATCATGTCGGTTCATGACTGACTCTTCTCGGACGTCTTGGATTTTGCCTCGAAGTCGGTTGTTTTGTCGGTTCCCGTCGAATTCTCCATTTTGGGGGCAGTAGGCGTGTTGGGCCTCATGGGCTGGCAACCTCGGGTAGCCACCCTTGGGCCGGGCAGCAAGCCAGGCCGGGCGGCATGGGGGGCCAGGCCGGGTGGCAGCCGAGCTGGGTGCCGACCCTCCTCCGGATCACCCCTTGTCTTCTCCCGGTTAAGCTTCTTTTTGACCTTCTCTTCCTTAGTTAGATTTCATCATCCTTAACCCGGAAGGAGAAAATGCCATCATGGTGAAGTATTTTTGGAAACCCGACAGGGTTGAAAGATCGGGCCGAAAATGGCTCCATTTAACCAGCCGGGTGGCTGGTTTCAGCCAGTTATGACTCTGTCGGCTAGTTTCTGATTTAGCCTGAAAGTGACCCTGTTTAACCAACTGGGTGCCTAATTTTAGCCAGTTAAGACCTATCGGCTGGTTTCATCCTGAAAACAACCCTATCAGCTTGTGAAAATGGTTGTATCATAGTCGTGATCGGTCGACGGGGTGTTTCTTCATGTTTTTGCACATTTTGGGTCTCTTATGCCTGCAACCACATATTCTACCAAAACTCATGGTACTTTATTAGTTTAAGTAAATATTTATTGAACTTTGGTCTTTATCTTGTATTTCCCGACCGGTTGGTGGCTGATTTTGGGTTGTATCGGCCGCCAACAGTGATGTCGTGCCCCATCAGCTCAAGTGCCCACTTGATGACCTTGCCCACCGAGTCCCTATTCTTTAAATTTTCTAGAAGGGGAAAGGAACTCACAATGTGTATCAGGTGGGAGTCGAAGTAGTGCCAGAGTTTGCGCCGCACCATCATCACCGCATAGAGAATCTTGAGGATCTGGGGATACCTGGTCTTTGAGTTAGACAGGACCTTGCTGTCATAGTAGATAGGATGTTGGACTTTGAGGGCATGACCATCCCTTTCTCGCTCGACTACGAGTGCCGAGCTCACGACTTGATTTGTCGCCGCTATATATAGTAGCAGCACTTCCCCCGGAGTCGGGGGAGTCAGTACTGGGGTGTTTCTCAAGATGTGTTTGACGTCATCGAGGGTGGTCTACGCCTTGGGGGTCCACTGGAATCAGTCAGACTTCTTCAGGAGCCTATACAACGGGAGCACCCTCTCGCCAAAGGCGCGAGATTAAGCGACTTAACGATGCCAGACAGCCCATGAGATGTTGCAGCCCCTTGAGGTTCTGGACTGGGCCCATACGCTCGATCATGCAGATCTTCTCAGGGTTAGCCTCGATGCCTCGATCGGAGATGACGAACCCAAGGAGCATCCCCCTTGGGACCCCGAATACGCACTTCTTGGGGTTAAGTTTGGCGAAGACGCGCTCGAAGTCGGCCACGAGGGTGTCCGCCTTTTTGGACTTGACAACAATGTCGTCCACACAGGCCTCGACCGTGTGACCAATAAAATGGTTGAAGCACCACTACATGCAACACTGGAAAGTTGCACCACTGTTCTTGGGCCCGAAGGGCATCGTTACGTAGTAGTAAGAGCCAAACGGCATGATCAAAGATGTCGCGAGCTGGTCGTCAGATTCTTTCATCACGATTTGGTTGTACCCAGAGTAGGCGTCCAGGAAACAGAGAGTCTCACATCCCGCCGTTGAGTCAACTATCTGGTCTATGCGTGGCAAAGGAAAAGAATCCTTCGGACATGCCTTAATTAGGCTTGTATAGTCAACACACATTCTCCATTTCCCACTCTTTTTTTGTACAACAATAGCATTAGCTAACCACTCGGTATGATACACCTCCTTGACGAATCCGCCCGCCTAGAGCTTTGTGATCTCCTCCCCGATTGCTCTGCGCTTTTCCTCGTCGAAGCGGCGTAGTCGTTGCTTCACCAGTCTGGAGCTCGGCCTGATGTTCAAGGAATGCTCGGCGACTTCCCTCGGTATGCCAGGCATGTCCAAGGGTTTTGACGCAAAAACATCAGTGTTGGCGCGGATGAAGTCGACGAGTGCGCCTTCCTATTTGGGGCTGAGGGACATCCCCACTCTCACTGTCTTGTCTTTGTCGCCCTCAGGGTTGATCTGCACTTCCCTCGTATCCTTTGCAGGCTTGAACGATGCACTCCTGCAATTGGCATCGGGGGCCTCCTCATCAAGGCCGGCTCGTATCTCCTCGAGTTCCCCAACGGAAGCCATCGTGGCAGCGGCGAGGTTGTCGTTCTCCGTCTTGCACTAGAACACGCGTTAGAGGGAGGCGCTGACAGTGATGACCCTTTTAGGGCCCGACATCTTGAGCTTTAGGTAGGTGTAGTTGGGAACGGCCAAGAACTTCGCGTAGCATGGACCTCCCAAGAGAGCGTGATACACTCCCAGGAAGTCGACAATATTAAAGATGAGGGTCTCGGTCCAGAAGTTTGACGAGGTCCCAAACGTGATGGGTAAGCTAATCTAACAGAGAGGCATGGCTTACCACCCCAGGACGATCCCGTGAAAGGGCGCGCCGGCTGGCTATAGGCTTGACCGATAGATCCCGAGCAGGTCAAGTGTATCGGTGTACAGGATGTTGATACAACTCCCCCTGTCCATCATCACCTTGGATAGGTGGACGTCAACGATGATGGGGTCGACTACGAGGGGGTATTGGCCCAGCCACGACACATGTTGGGGGTCATCTAACTGGTCGAACATGATTGGCAGATCTGACCACTTGAGGAAGGCCGGAGTGACGGGCTCCGCTGCAAAGCCCACACGACGCTCGAGCTTGGAGGTGCGGCAGCTTCCTCAAGACTCGGGCCCCATGAAGATCATGTGACAGGCTTTGGGATTAGGAAACACTGGTCCCCCCTGCTTGTCTTTGTGATCTACGGGGTCTTGGACCTGAGGCCCTGGCACTTTCTTCGAGTCTCCCTTCTTGGCCTCCTCCCGGCTGAATTTTTTCATCATCGAGCAGTCCTTGAAAAGGTGCTTGATGGGGAACCCGTGGTTGAGGCATGGACAGTTTCACTTCTACTCGAAGTGGTTTGGTGCCTCCCTCACCGACGGCCTCGGCGGCTTGCATTCAGCGGTGGCTATTAGCGGCCGATAAAACCCGAAAGCGGCCACCAACGGGTTGGGAAATGCAAGTTAAAGACTAAAGTTCAATAAATATTTGCTTAAACTAATAAAGTTCCATGAGTTTTGGTGAAATATGTGTTTGCAGGCATAAGAGACCCAAAATGTCCAAAAACATGAAGAAACACCCCATCGGCCGATCACTACTTTGAAACAACCGTTTTCACCGGCCGACAGGGTCATTTTCAGGCAGAAACCAGCCAACAGGTCATAACTGTGACAACCCTACTCTGAAAAGTAGAGTATGTCACACAGGATTGTCTAAGGAGATGATTAGCGAAGTAACCATACATAGCATTCACATATGACCATTCATCATTTACAAAGTTACATCACTTAGGTGCATAATATTACAAGTTCAGAGGTCAAATTAAAATAAGTTCAGATCTGATACAACACATATGTACTTAGTACATTTTTCATAAGAGAGCGGAAGTGATAAAATGACAACACACGACATCGATTCCTACATGAACCATGCCAGCCCTATGGCGATGGCTCACTCATCACGGTTAGGAGAGCTAGGGACCCATTCGATGGTCCAATTCTGAGGCTCCTCACCTTCCCACACAACCTTGTTACAACAATCACAATAGGTAGCTTGAGGGAAACCTGAAAAACAACATAATCGTAAAGCCTGAGTATCTAACATACTCCGCAAGACTTACCCGTCAACCAGTTTACTAAAACTGACTCCTAGTATGCAGGGGCTGACCGGGTTTATTTGATAATTGCATAAAAAGCTCCTATTAGTTCTATGCTGCACTTTTATTTCCTTAGTCAAGTTTTTACTTTGCTTCTTGCAGAAAACAGCTACGGTGTGTCTAGCTAGCTGCTAAAACTTAAACATAAGTAAAGAGCAATACATCATAGCAATATGTAGCCATAGCATAAGTAAATTTCAGAAACATAACCAAAACATTACTACTTAACATATCATTGCCGCTGCTCGAACAAGAGGAACTTATAACCGCGAGCGATGGCAATTCGAATTGATTTACATCCTGCAGGGAAAACCCAAATACACGACATACGCATCACTTAAGAACACGTATGGCCACCGTTCATAAGATTGCTATAAAGTCGATCCGGGGCCATCGATCCTGAGTACACGTCCTCCCCACGATACAGTACTTCGTATCCGAGTCTTAACCCATACACTCTCCAGCGGTCCTCAAACCCGTGCAACCACCATGCTGTTCACATCACCTCTGGATCGATGAGTATGGCCGTCCAACAATACGGCACCCAAGTTACTAGGTTTACCAATTCCCATATTAAAGGTATGTACTTGGTATTGTTCAATACTTGTCCGTGGAGTTGCAACGATAGGTGCTCCATTTTATCAAGTTTATAAATCAAGTGAACCATAGTTGAACCTATAACCTACTGTTGACTCCACTAGTTTAAGCATAGCAATTACTAACGGAAAGGCTTACTAACATAAACTACTTATAGGTCATTGTCGGAGTATGCAAGTGGGTTTCATCCAAGTCCTACAATTAATGCACAATAACAATATTCCTAACTTGTGACAAAAGAAAAGGGACTCGAAAATTAAATGGGTTATGCACCGGGGCTTGCCATGGGAGTGATCGTAGTTAGTGTCTTCACCAAAGTTCACTTTAGAGCCTTGCTGATCCGGTGTGATCTCCTCGGTCTCGATCCCTATATGGAATGGACATGCATCAATGCGAAGGAATACACAAGGTTTCATGGAGTTTCCTAATTAAGGATGAAATGAATGGCATGAAGATTCATGGCACTTCCTCAACAAATAAAATTAATGAGCTAATCACTCATTCATGGATGTGTATGCACACCTAAGTATGACATGGAAGCCACTGAATTTTAAGGGGACAAACTTCTAATTAAAGAATGTAGTTTTCAATCATCACAAACTTAGTGTATGTCTACTCTAAACATGAGCATGGCATAGATAGGGATTACATGGCACTACATGATGATGAGGACATGAAGACATAGCACTAAGGCCTAAAGCTTAGAAAGTTTATTTTAAGCACTTAGCTAAAGTGGCCATATGTAAAGGCTAGCACTATACATACAATGACAAGTTAATTACATAATTAGCTCTAGGTACATATAGTTATTTAGGAACCAAGAGTATATAAATGGAGATAAGGATTTCTACTGTAAAGTTAATGTGAATTATTCTTCATGAATATTCCAGAAATGAATTTATGCCTACTTTTATTAAATGCACACAAAAAGCAAGATTTATATGGAAAATTCATAATTTAACTAACAATTGATTAATTTCGACAGCAAAAGCATACTTAGGTTACTTCATATTTTTCATGGAATTGTACAGGAGTGTAAAAGTGCATAAGGGACAGGAATACCAAATTTCATAATTAAATTCCTAACCAATAATTTACATAAATTCAATTACTAAAAATGAAGATTTATGCAATAATACTAAAACTATGCCTAAACATGAAAATATGCTTTTGCATAAAGTTTAAGGATGCCATGAAATGACCACTGAGCAAGTTTCATGAATTTACCATTTATACTTATTTACTTATGAATTTATTAAGCAAATTAGGGTTGTAAATTTAGGGAATTAAATAAATAAATTTACTGAATACCTTTGGACTTCAACTTGTTTTTCCGGTAGAGGAGGATTTTAGGAGTTGAACAAATATGGTTTCATCATTTTTGGACTTTTATTTCTCGAGTTATTGAATTTTAAAGTTTAATCCAAAGTTCACTCTTATTTACAGGAATGCCACTAGATTTGAATTAGCCCTTGGCGCGCGCGCGCCCGCGAGGCAGCCGGCGACGGTGAGCTCGGCCCAGTGGCCGATCGGCGGTGCGGCCGGGGCCAGCGTGCACCTCGAATGGTCCCCACGCTGCGAGGATCCCGAGATGGGGGTCGGAGGGGAGAGGGGCTCACCGGAGGTCGCCGGCGACGATGAGCGGCGGCAGGGGCAACTCCGGCGAGGTTCACGCGAGGGTGCCGAGGACGAGGGAGGCCGGGGTTCAGTCGGAGAGCTTCACCGCAGGTTGGGGAAGGTCGGCATCAAGGATGGCGTCGAGGAAGAGGGCCAGAGATGGGTTCTCGTCGAGGGGGGGGGGGTGTTGGATCCTGACAGCGGCGGCTTCGGGCTTTGCGAAATCCAGCGAGGACACTGCACGAGGGAGGGAGCAAGTCAAGGTGATGCGAGAAGGGTCCATGGCACACTGATTTGCAAAAGAAAGGGGGAGGGGGAAGCTACCTAGTTGGAGCTGGGCGCGGCGGCGGCCATGGCGGACGAAACAGGGCACTGGCTCGTGTTTTGCCGGGAAGTGGGAGGAAGAGGGAGTGCCAGCGCTCGAGGGTGATCTGGAGTGTGCGAGAGCCGGTTGCGAGTTGAAAGAGAGAGAAAGAGGTCCAAGTGAGCTGCTGCCCTTGCTTAAAGACCGGCGGCAGAGAGAGAGAGAGCGGTGAGAGAGAGCAGAGGACGGGAGGCCGCGCTATCGGCCAGGGAGTGGCTGCCGGCGGGGGAAAGCGGCTTCAATTCAGCCGGTGGCACAGGGGGGGAGAGTTGGCGGTGCAGTGGTCAGCATGGGGTGACAGTAACCGGAGGTGGTGCGGTACGGCGACGTCGGTGTCGAGCGGCGATTGGCCAGAGAGAAAAAGGGGGAAATTGACTCGGCTTGACTTGAACAGGGCTCGGGTTTGGCCAAAATTCACCAAGCTCCATTGCTCCAAATTTGACACCGATTTTTGTGTACGCCCAGAAAAACATGTTCTCCAACTTTTCTTTTGGGTGCATCAGTTGAATTGGCTTATATTAATTATTAAAATTCCAGGACCGACATGCTCTTTTCTGACTTTAGGGGAATTTTTAAGGGTATTAATTTGTCACCAAAAATTCTGTTAAAATTCTCAAAATTCTCTTTCAATGTGGCCATTCAGAATATGTAAAAATATTGGGGTACTTCCATGGGTTTTTGTCATGTTTGAGAAAGGCCCTTATTTGGATATTCTGGATTTTAATTATTTAATTTCTCCCTTTATTCTTTAGCACTTTAATTAATTATACTTTTACTTAGCCCTTAATTAACATTGGGTTTGGCTACATTCCATTTTATGACATGGGATGTCACAATAACTGGCTAAAATCAGGCTCCCAGCTGGTTAAACGGGGTTACTTTCAAGCTGAAATCAGAAACCAGCCGACAGGGTCATAACCGGCTGAAAATCAGCCACCCGGCTGGTTAAACGGAGCCGTTTTCAGGCTGACTTTCTATCCCGGCCGATTTTCCAAAAATACTTCACCAAGATGGTGTTTTCTCCTCCCAGATTAAAGGTGATAAAATATGACTAAGGAAAAGAAGGCCAAAAAGAAGCTTAACCAGGATAAGTCAAGTGGGCGAGCAGTCAAACCTTGATTGAAATCCTTGAGGATATATTTTATAGTAATAGTACTACTATCAAAGTCGAACGGCCATATAGGCAACAGATGGGTTGGAATTTGATTTATTATACGGCACCCAGCCCGGCTGCCGGCCGGTCTGGCCTACCGCTCAGCCCCCTATGCTGCCCGGCCTAGGTTGGCCACCCGAGGTTGCCAGCCCATGAAGCCCAACACGCCTACCGGCCCCAAAACAGAGATTCCGGCTCGAACCGACCAAACGACCGCCATCAAGACAAAATCTGAGCCACCCAAAATGAGTCGGTCGAGAAGCGACACGATCCCACGGCCACCCTGCTTGGGATGTCGCCCGGTCCCCCATGCCACCCGGCGCGGGCCGTCGCCCGGTGCATCGACTTTGGCCAACCGACCCTCCTTCACCTAGAAATACCCCCCGGACTTATGCCACCTATAAATAGAGGGGGCATTTGGCAGAAAAAGATAATCAAGCAAGAAACATGTCAAGGAGTCCATTTCCCACTACTTGTGCTACTTAGTAGAGTAGGTTAGTTAGTCGGGAGTTAGAGTCTAGTCGAGAGCATCACTCGGGATTCCAAAATTTTCTTAGAGTCTTGGTATGACCTCTCTTGTATCTTTTCTCTTTAGTAAGACATATCCTTTATCAATATAAATATCTTTTCAATTATATCTTGTCAAGTATTTATCTTAATTTAGTCATTTTCCTTAAGTTACATTATTCGGGAAGAAACTTTGTTGCGTAGTTCACGGGTTTCCCGGCTAGGATTTAATTGAGTTTAGTACTTTTTGAGCTTAGACTTGGTTATTTCCCGGCTATTCTTCCGCTAGGCCAATGGAAGAATATCTAGTGAAAGCGTATGCTAGTGCCTAAGTTAACACTAGCTGGATTTGCATTTGTCCCCACGGGCTGTGTGGTAGGCGACAGGTGGTGACAGCCCTGTCCGTCCTTTTTAGTAATCCACCATGTTTGGGCTGTCTTAGTTAGGGTTGTCTAGCGTTAGTGTACCCACTAGTAGAGAGGCTAGTTACCGGCCCATATTAGTGAACGTTCTCGTGCCCCGAAGTGAGCTAACAGGTGAATGACTTGAGGCTATACCAAGAAATTGGTGTAAGCACTCAACCCGAGTGACTTGGAGTTTGACACTTGATTTAGATATACTTTGGAAAGATATATTTTTAGGAATTCTAGACATAGACTCGCTGTCCTCCCGGCTAGCTTAACCGATCTCTTTATTTATTTATTTATTTTAGTATGGGTTTCTCCTGTGTTGCTACCCCCATTATTATTGAACATCCTTACCCCCGTTATTGGTTAGTCGGTATAAACTCTTGCAGTTATATCTTTGTTAAACAAAGAAAATCTTACACCTAGCTTCCCTATGGAAAATAAATACGATACCTTGGAATACTCCTGGGTGAAATGCTACAATGGTGTTCCGTGCACTTGTGGATTAATTCATTTCATTCTTAAAGCATAACAAATGCCAACCATTATTTCTGGCATCATACCAAGAATATTTATATTCTTGATGTGATGTTAAGAAATACCAACAAGCATTTCTGGCGCCGTTGCCAGGGAAGCAATAGGTTAAGATATCATAAATTTAACACTGATATTTCTATCAAGAAGTTACAGCTTTCCTTTGTGGGCTTTCCCTTGTTCTGTTTGTTTGTGGTTTTGATCTACCAGACAACTACCACAATGATCCAGAGGCTTTGTTGAGGAGAGTGCATCAGCGACTCACCCCTCCTCGACCTAGACTTGCTCTTGAAGCACATCCGATCTCAACAGCTCAACAGCAAGAACCTTCCACGTCCGGTCAAGCGATCATGGTTGAGAAGACAATTTGTGACTACTCCGCCCCATTAGCAGACAACATCCGCACCGGTCCGAACCCGAACATGGGAACGGAAGCTATGAACTAAAGCCGGCCTTAATCAACATGGTTCAGGCCAGCCCTTTCTGTGGCAAGGCAACGGAAGACGCAAACGCTTACCTCCAATAGTTCTTGGCGGTGTGCAGCACCTTCACCAAGCGGGACGTGACCCCTGAATCCATCCGCCTTCATCTTTTCCCCTTCTCACTCTTGGGAAAGACCAAGCAGTGGTTCTACAACAATCAGGAAGAAGTCACCACATGGGACAAGTGCTCCAATGCCTTCCTTGCTATTGGTGATCCTTATGCCTAACAGAGAAATCCGCAAGCGTACGGATGCCGATGTAGCCTTCACCCTAGAGTATTCCAAGGTATCGAATCCACGGGGAACGAGAAGTGAAATTCTATCCTAATCCAATTCTAGTGAACAAAAGAGAAGGATAACAACGGGTTGAGAGGGTCCTCTATCCTTGGCTTCATGTGATAACTTATATCCAAATAATCATCATAATCCAATATTTACTCCTGTTTACTTCGGGGCATAGTTGTCCGATGTACGGAAAGGGATGAGAAGGGACCCCGGGTAAAACTACCATCAATGCCTACGAGCCCAACCCGAACGCGGTGGAATACATAGGATTGCTCAGTGCTGTCACCACCAAACTACCGACCACACAGCCCGTGGGGTTGGGGGCAAACTTAGATAATTCTATATTTATACACCATGTATACACATAAAATTACTACTCCAACCTTGTTAACTAAAGGCAGAGTAACCATACTCAAATGAAGTAAAAGACTTTATCTAACATGGACTAAGAACCCATAAACAAGTATAAATAAAGAATGCTTCAATGATTAAATGAATAAAAGAATGTCTACATGTTACCCAGCTGAAGGACGGGGACTCTACTCTTGGTAGAGAATCATCCATGAGGCACAAGGTGAAGGAGCCGACAACCCCGGCTCCCTCCCGAACTTCTACCACTCACTCTCACTCCCTATTCTAATACATTTCTGCAGTGTGGCGCTTGTTGTTCTCCTCTTCAATTGTTGATCTTTTCTGCCGAATTTCCCTTTTATTTATAGGTAGTAATGGGCAGGGGGTACTTGTAGGTGAAGGAGGGTCAGTAGGCCAAAGTCGATCTGCCGGGCGGCGGGCCACGCCGGGCGGCCACGTGTGCGGGGCAGCCGGGCATGCCAGGTGGCATGCACCGCCGGGCGGCAGGCAACGTCGAGCGGCCCTTTGATCGTGTCAGTTTTGCAACTGACCTTCTCCTGATGGCTTTGATTGCGTCCTGAAGGCGGTTATTGGGTCTATTGGCCTTTTTCCTTTGGTTTTATGTCAGTAGGCGTGGTAGGCCGGGTGGTAATCTTGATGGGCCGAATGGCTTGGTAGGTCGGGAGGCAAGCCCGCTGGGCAGCAAGGTCCGTCGGGCGGCACAACTCGCTGGGCGGCAAGGCCTACTGGGCGGCAGCCTAGGCTGGGTGCCGACCCCATCTGGGTAGCAAGCCCGCCGGGCGGCAAGGTCCGTCGGGTGGCAAGGCTCGCCGGGCAGCACAACTCACCGGACGGCAAGGCCTGTTGGGCGGTGGCCTAGGCCGGGTGCCGACCCCCTTTGGGTCGCCCCTTGACTTCTCCCAGTTAGGCCACTTGGTGGCCTTCTCTTCCTTAGTCATATTTCATCATTCTTAATCCACGAGGAGAAAACGGCATCATGGTGAAATATTTTTTTTGCAAACCGGCCGGGTTAGATGATCAGCCTGAAAAATGGCCTTGGTTAACCAGCCGGGTGGCTGATTTTAGCCGTTTATGACCCTATCGGCTGGTTCCTAACTTCAGTCTAAAAACGACCCCGGTTAACCAGCCAGGTAGTTGATTTTAGCCGTTTATGACCCTGTCGGCTGGTGAAAACGGCTGTTTCACCGTCGTGGTCGTCCGACGGGGTTTTTATTCATATTTTTGCATATTTTGGCTCTCTTGTACCTACAAACATATATTTCACCAAAACTTGTGGAACTCAAGAGTACAAAGATTATTTTCATTACATTATTAATTAAGATCCACCTTTTTATTGTAAATTAGTAGTCAAAAAAGGGAATTTACGACTACCAACACCCCCCCCCCCCCACGCTTATGACTTTTCTCGTCCCAGGCGAAGTAAGAAATGAAGACTAGGAATGAGCAAGATATAAGGAAACTTCTCATCATGCTTTGCATATATAAAGATTACTCCATGACTCCACATGCCATAGGGTTTTAGGTGGCTAAAAGTTGAGAAATGCAACAACATAGAGAAGTCTTACCTTTCTTTTTCCAAAGGAACTTCAATTTTGGTTGCTTTTTTCAATAAAAATAGAGCTCCAGTTCACAAGTTATTCTCAATTGATGCTCTCGAATCACTCAATGTGGTTTTCATTCCTCATATAGATCAGTGGCCAAATTTTCCCTGTATACTAAGGCTTATATGGAGCTCAAGTTTGGGAATATTAAGGATGCATACTTGTATTTCATATATCACTAAGTCAAAAACCGGACCCAAGGAGGAAACAAGTCATGAATTATGATCAAGCCATGTGCACAATTATGAAATGTATGGATGGATGATGCACGGCGGGTGCTCCATTTGGAGTGATCTCTGTGACATCCCATGTCACAAATGGTTAATTAAGTTAACCCTAACACTAATTGAGGGCTAATTTAAAATATAAAAAAATTAAGGCGCCAAAGAATAAGGAGGAAATTAATTAATTAGATCTAGAAATTGCTAAATGAGAGCTTTTATAAACATCACAAAAACCCATGGAAGTGCACCAATGTTGTTGCATATTCTTGATGGCCATATTAATAGAGAATTTTGAGGATTTTACCAGAATTTTTGGTAATCATTTAATACCCTTAAAACTTCCCTAAAGGCAGAGAAAAGCACTTTTGTTCTGGAATTTTCACAATTTATTTAAGCCGAATCAGGACTTGACCCCAAATGAGAAGTTGGAGTATATAATTTTGTGGACTTGCACAAAAATTGTCATTTGATATTGAACAATGGAGAATGGTGAATTTGATGGATTACCGAACACTGTTCTGAGTCAAGGAGTCAATTCTCCTTTTCCTCTGGCCACTTCCGATCGACACCGAGTGTACCACCGGCCACTGTACCATCACCGCCGGTCACTGCAGCTCTCCATTACACCCACAACACCGCCAACTCCCCTGTGGCACCGGCCAAAATTGAAGCCACCATCCTTCCCCCACTCCCCTGCCGCCAGCTCGCCGCCGCCCTCTCTCTGCTCTCACTCCTGCCGATCAATGCCATAAGAGCACCACTGCCAACCACGTGCCTCTCCTCTCTCTCTCTGCTCGCAAGAACTTCACTCAACTCCCACGACACCCATGAGACCAGGCGCAGCCTCCTTTTCCCCTCCCCGGCGAGCTCCCGCGTGAATCCTCTGCTCCAGCCTCCATGGACGCCGCCACGCTGAGCTCCATCTAGGTAGCTTCCCCTCCCCTGGTTCCTTCTCAAATCGGCGCGCATGTAACTCCTCTAGCTCCCCCTGACTCGCTTCCTCTGGATCACAGCCACCTCACGGGAATCGGAGAAGAATCAAGCCACCGTCGTTCGCTGCACAGAGGAGGCTCACGGTGACAGCCCAGCTCCGGCCAGCCCGACGTCGACACCACCCCCACCCAGCTTCACGGCCTCAAGGTAATGCTCCTGGACCCTTTGCTCTGCTAGTTCGAGCGCTGTGATGGATGCTCACCGCCGGTCGCTGTAGCTGAGCGCCACCGCTCGTGGTCGGCAGCACTCTGGCAACCCTAACCTCGGCCACCACCACCCATGGAACCCTTGTTAGCCACTGAACGTGTAGAGCAGCACGAAGTCCCAAGTTCCACCGCCGATCACCCTCTGCCGCCGCGCCGCACGCGTTGGGGATTGAATTCAAATTGCCGATGGCATTTCTATAAATAAGGCCGAACTTTTGAATTAATTGAAACATTCATATCTCCTAATTCATAAGGCCAACAATTGCAAATAAATATGTTATGGAATCCTTGTAACTTGTACTTTGCAATGGTTAACATGAAGTTCATAGTTTTGGGATAAAGTTGGGCGAAATTAAATCAAAACAAACAAACCTTTGTGAAGCAAATAAATTCATAATTTATTCTGTAAAAATGATTAAATCACCAAAATTTGCATAAATGCTCCTCATGGCATATGTGACCCACTGACAAGTGGCCCTATTTCTTGCATTTCTAGTATAGGAAATTGCATTAATTAATGGCATAGAAATTAATTTTAAAACAGTTACATGCATGTTCCTTATGCTTTTATGTACTGCTAGAAAAATTCATGTAATTAAATTCCACCTAGAAATATTTTATTTAATTCAGCCTTGTTAATTTCATAGGTTGCTATGAATAAAATGCATAATTTCACTTTAGCCATTTTGCTCAAAAAGAACTTTCTGAAGTTTGTACCCTAGTACTGTATTCCCAGGTATTTCCATCATATAGTGCAATGAAATACTCAATGATGCCATGCTCATACTTAGGGTAGACGTAAGCTAGGTTTTGCTAATTAACTTTCATAATTCTTCTAATTAGAAGTTTGTCCCCTTCAAAACTAAATGTTGTCATCTCATGCATATGAGTGCATCACCATTCATGCATGATCATCATCTCTTTAACTTCATTTGCTGAGGAAGTGCCATGAATCATCATGCCATACATATCACATTTGATTAGGAAACTCCATGAACCCTTGTGTATTCCTCTTTATTTATGCATGTTCATTTCATATAGGGCCCAAGATCGAGGAGATCACACCGGAGCAACCGGGATCTGAAGTGAACTTCGGTGAAGACACTAACTACGATCACTCCCAAGGCAAGCCCCGATGCATACCTAATAAATTTTTTAATTCTTTTTTACTTTGTCACAAGCTAGGAATGTTGTATTGTGCATTAAGTGTAGGACTTGGATGGAACCCACATGCATACTCCAGTAAATGACCTATGGTTAGTTTATGTTAGCAAGCCCCTCCGTTAGTAAATGCTATGCTTAAACTAGTGGAGTCAACGGTAGGTTATGGTATCACTTGATTCAACTATGGTTCACATGATTAATGAACTTGATAAAATGGAGCACCTATCGTTGGAACACCACGAACAAGTATTGAACAGTACCAAGTACATACCTTTATATGGGAATTGGTAAACTTAGTAACTTGGGCGCCGTATTGTTGGACAACCATACTCATTGATCCAGAGGTAATGTGAATGGCATGGTGGGTTCATGGGTTTGAGGAGCGCTGGAGAGTGCACGGGTTAAGCCTCGGATACGAAGTACTGTATCACGGGGAGGACGTGTACTCGGGATCGATGGCCCCGGATCGACTTTATAGCAATCTTGTGAATGGTGGCCATACGTTTTCTTAAGTGATGCGTATGTCGTGTATTTGGGTTTTCTCCTGTATGATGTAAATCAATTCAAATTGTCGTCCCTCGCGGTTATGAGTACCTCTTATTCGAGTAGCGGCAATGATATGTTAAGTAGTGAAGTTTGGTTATGCTTTCTGAAATTTACTTATGCTATGACTACATTCTGCTATGGTGTATTGTTCTTTACTTATATTCAAGTCTTAGCAGCTATCTAGGTTCACTATAGTTAATTTTCCTACATCGAGCAACTGAAATCTTGCTTAGAGAATAAAAGTACAGCATAGAATTAATAAGTGCTTTTTATATAAATATCAAGTAAGCCCGATCGGCCCCCTGCATATTAGGAGTCGGTTTTAGTAAACCTTTAGACGAGTAAGTCTTGCGGAGTATGTTAGATACTCAAGCTTTGCGAATATGTTATTTTTCAGGTTTTCCTCAGGCCACATATTGTGATTGTTGTAACAAGGTTGTGTGGGAAGGTGAGGAGTCTCAGAATTGGACCATTGAATGGGTCCCTAGCTCTCCAAACCATGATGAGTGAGCCATCGCCATAGGGCTGCCATGGTTCACTTAGGTGATCGATGTCATGTTTTGTCGTCTTTTCACTTCCGCACATTTATGTAATATAAACCAAGGACATATGTGTTGTAATGTAATCTGAACTTGCTTCCGTTGAAACTCTCGAACTTGTAGTATTATGCATTCAGTAATATATCTTTGTAAATGATAAATGTTCATGTGTGAATGCTATATATGGTTACTTCGTTAATCATCTCCCGAGACGATCCTGTACGACACACTCTATTTTTTGAAATAGGGATGTCACAATCTCTCTCTCTTCCATTTGATTTATATTTCTTTATGTGGGCTATTTTAGCACTCATGATTCATTTTTTTCTTTCTTCTTTTTTTTCAAATAGCTATATAGCACATATCTCTTTTGGAGTGATTGTTGGAGAGAGATCAACAAATATAGTGGAGCACTTTATTCAATGAGTGGATTACAGGGATGATGGATAGGAACTTCCAGTGTAGAAGTTCCAACATATGGAGTGGTTGGGGTGTGCACATGAACTTGACCAATAACACATAACAAGCATCTCACATGGGTCACAACAACTTGACAAAGTTCAATGAAAATAGAAGTAGCAAATGCAATAGGTTTTTAGCAAGATCATCATCTGGCTTTGGTAGGAATAAACTCGTTGTTACTTGATCCTATTATCTATAATCTAACTTATTTTGTCTAGTTCATAGTGCTATAAACAAGCACCAGCTAGAATTGAGGCTATTACTTGTGTTCTTTTGCGAGTAGCCATTCAAATTATTTTGAAATCCTCATCGACGAGTCTATTTACATTCTAGTTAATAATTCAATCATTCTCCATTATTAATTATCCACAATGTTGTCTACAGAAAGCCACTAGGAAGCAAAAGAATAGCCTGCAACGGAAAAGAAATAGGAGGAGGTCAGAAAGGGGATCGTCCCTCAAGAGAAAAGTCATTTGAGGACAAATTCAATGTACCAAATTATGGCTCACTTGTATCAGTTTCTTCTTAGAGATGGGATCAACCCGTTAGGTAGCGTCTTTTGATAAAGAAGGTATCTTAGAAACGAAGAATAGGACCCTTTGTGAGTGTGTGTGTGGGGGGGGGGGGGGGGGGGGGCTCGAGACGACCATACAAGCCCGTGAGAGCTGAGGAAATGAACAACTATGAGTTGGACTTTGTGTGAGACCTTTCATTGAAACATTGCCATCCGCCGCTATAGATGAGTTCAGCTGTTGACAATGCGAACCGCTACTACTTACATAATTTGTAATGGCGACTCACATTGTCTGTCGCAGCTACAAATGCATCTATAGTGGCGGTTCAGTGGGACCGTCGCTACAGATTCCTGTTCTTAGCTACAGAGACGTAGCCACGGTAGCCTTCTCTGCCACTATAGGTGAGGTTTGACCCATCACTACAGTGCTGATTTCCTGTTGTGATATCTGATAGGCGTGGCCAACTCACTCTTGGGTTCTAAGTACGTATTCAGAGAAGCTAGAGCTGGCGGTAACAAAATAGGTACGATGCTGGGATACAGGCGCCCATAAGAAAAAAAAGAAAAAAAGAACCATTTTCGGCTGTTGATCTTGCTTCGTACGTACAGATTGAAGTTGAAGTGACTCAGAGTCTCAGATTTCAGCGTAGAATCAGTGTGACAATAGTTAGCAAGAAGGGAGGTAGGCTAATAGAAACTACGCCCCTGTTAAGTGTTAAACCATGCATGCCAAATCAAAAGAAGTACACGCATCTGTCAAATCAACAGAGAATTATTGGTTATTATTACTTTTTCACGGTTTCACCGCTCACATTCCTCACTCTATGCAAGTTCTCCCTCTATCCCAAATTACATGTCATTCTGCTTTTATATCAGATTCATTGAACATTTTTCGAATCTGAACAAACGGTCTGGTCTGTTCAGATTCATTGGACATTTATGAATCTGTACACCCCAATACCCTCCGAGATTGACAAGTAAATTAAACCGGAGGGAGTAAAAACCAGGGAAACAGTAGCGCTGCACACTACAGCTTCCGTGGTGACTCCTCTATTGGCTCTATATGCTGTCTCACGACGAGCAACGATGGTTTCCTTATTTTCTGGACACGTTACCATCAATACCTTTTCCCAGCTGTCTGCTACCAGATGGAAATAATTCCGAACCCTGTGGGTATGACCCACTACTGCCTTTTTTTTCCTTTCGTTTCTGACGCCGGCAAATGGTCGTCGGCACGCGCCGTACGCTACCGAGTTCACCGTCGGCCTGCCGGCCCATCCGTCCAGAAGAATAACTACGCAAAAGTGAATGTATGCAGTAGGAAGTAATTGCACTATATGCCTGTTTTATTTCTTGGGGAAATTTCTTATCAGCCATCAAAAAAACTTCTTGTTCCTTATTAGTCATTGAAAATTTTGAATTTCCTTATTAGCCATTGCTCCAAACTTTTGTGTCTCTCTAGCCATTATGGTATTAAATAGTATAGAAAAGGATACATTTGCCCATGACAGAAATTTTTTCACAAACATCATTGCTTGGTGTAGTTGGCTAAGATTTTTTTAGGATTTACATTGATAGTATTAGCTTTGTGAAAAACGATCAAGTGTTCTCAGGGAAATAGACTAATTGTACTTAACAAAACTACATGGCGAGAAATGAATTAACCTGATCTTGTGACATGCAAAATCTTTTAACTCAGAATAAACGTTCTGTGGCACTGATCCACCAATCAAAGAACCACATGCACACAGTCTTGCAAACAGTGGGAACGAGCGGGGCATGGCTAGGCGAGGCCGCTGGATCCGCCTCCAACTGTTCGGACGGGCACGGCGGCAGGCTCCTCTTCTCCCTCTAGATCCGTGCCTCTCCCTCTAAAACTGGGCCTTAAGGGTAACGAGCGGGCTGGTAGGCTCGCCTCTTTTTTTTCCTGGATTATAGGGTAGCGGCGGGTGAAGATGTCACCCACGCTTTAGATCCTGTGGTAACGGCGGTATATTTCATTCACTGGTCGTCCGCCGCTATATCCTCATATTTTTAGCCACGGTTTCGTAGCGGCGGGATGGCCAACCCGGCGCTACAGTGGGTTTTGGCCTGCTGCTACAGTAGCTCTTTGTGGTAGTGTATGTGTGGCTTCTAGGGACAATCAGTGGTGAGTACAGCAGCTTGGGCACCAAAAACACAACAAGGCATATCTTTTTTTAAAAAAAACTAGAAGTGGTATTCGACATGCATGTATGGGGACACAGAGACACAGTAATGAAACGACACCACTAAAACTCCATGGATGCGGGTCATGCGCCCGTGGATGGAGGGCCTAATCATTCAGCAAAAAAGCTGATGGATGCATATGTTGCTAGATCATCTACCGTCCACTTCTACATAATTTTTCCTTTTTTTTTAACTCAATTTTTCCTCTTTTCTACCATAAGCAACTCTTTATCATCATACCACCAAATACACGCGACATCACATGTACGTCGACCATATATATATTGTTAGAATTTAGGCCCATATTAGCAGCCCATTTTGCAGCTATGTGTGTGGCCAAATTCATAAGGAAAAGCCTGGATGGGTGTGGAGAGATGGCCATGTAAATGTTTTACGTGATTAACACGTAACTTGTGACTTGCGATTTTGCGTGTCCGTGTTGTGTTTTTTGTTGTATGTTTCTTTTATTTTGCCGCATAAGAAAGGGATATATTTCATCGATTTTCCTCGATCATGAACTATATAGTACTAGCATGGTTTTTATTGACTGCTAGTAGATTCATATACCTCTCTTGCTAGATCATATTAATCTTACATTATGTTAATTTTATAACAATCCGGAAACCTGATTTAATTAACATGGCTGGACTGTCTGATGCGTTGAAGCCTGAGCGTTTTTGCTGGGGTGACAACTTTAAGAGGTGGCAGACAGAGTCAAGTTTTGGCTTGTGTCGATGAAAGTCTAGTGGGTGATCTTACCAGTTATGCCCCTCATTGAAGAACAGAACCGTGACTTTGAGTTGGAAAACTCTACATGCATCAGTTGCTTGTTGTCACTCCTTTCAGATCAGCTTTGTGATATTTACATGCACTACACCACTGCTCCTGTGTTATGGGATGCCCTTGCTAGAAAGTATGTAGAATCAGATGTTAGACGTGAACTTTAGGTTAATGACCAGTACCACGAATAAAAGATGGTCGATGACCAATCTATTGTGGAACAGACTCATGAAATCCAGCTTTTGGTAAGGGAACTTGCGCATTTTGATTGTGTCTTGCCGGATCGGTTTGTGGTTGGTGGCATAATTACCAAACTACCTCCATCTTGGAGGAGTTTTTCCACAAGTCTCAAACACAAGAAGAAGGCCATGATTGTTGATAGTCTGACCGCCTCGCTTGATGTTGAGGAAAAGGCAAGGTCCAAGGATGTGCCACGCCCTATCCCACATGAAGGGGGTCCCTCTAACTCCAATGTGGTGGAGGGCAAATCTGGTGGAAACAAGAATAACATGAACTGGAAGGGAAAAGCCAAACAGAACACTAACTTTAAGAAGAAGAAGAACGAGGAGGACCTTACTTGCTTTGTGTGCGGTGAGCCTGGACACAGCCAGGAAATGCTGCAATAGGAAGGACAAGAAGGGCAGTCAAAAGACTGCAAACATGGTTGTTGGCGAGGCTGGAAGATCTAGGTATGAACCTGAAATTCTTCTACCATGTCAGTCCACCGATTGGTGGTTAGACACGAGAGCTAATGTACATGTTTGTTCATGACTCAAATTTGTTCTCTTCCTACCAGGCTGCCAACGGTTGCTCTATCTTCATGGGCAATGGATCATGGGCTACTGTACAAGGAGTGGGGAGAGTCCATCTGAAGTTATCTTCCAGAAAGACTCTATCTCTCAAGAATGTGCAGCACGTTCCTGGAATAAATACGAACCTAATTAGTGGTTCTCTTTTATGTCGTGATGGCTTTAAGTTAGTGTTCAAGTCGAACAAGTTTATTGATTCAAAGTTTGGTTTATTTATCGGCAAGGGTTATGATAGTGGAGGTATATTCTGCCTTTCAGTTTCTGAAGAATGTAATATGTTCGTGAACTCAATTTCTTGTTTAAATTCTGTTGGTGTTTAGATCACCGGCTAGTAGAATTTGTTCTCAGGGATGTGCTCTTCAAGTTCGGTGATGGCTATGCAATAGAACACGAGGATTATACTGGTTCGGGGAAGCCCCCTATGTCCAGTTCTTGAGTTCGCTCGTGTTACTGGCACCGGGGTGTACAATGGTGGCGAGAGAGGAGTGAACTCCAAGTCTCAATCCATGTGTGTGTGTGTGTGTGTGTGTGTGTGTGTGTGTTTGTGTGTGTGTGTATCGCTCTTAGGAAGAAGATGGGTCCTCCCTTTTATGTTTCAAGTGTTTGGGCCCATATTAGAGAGACAGGGAGAGAGAGAGAGAGAGAGAGATCTACACGTGGAGTTAGCGGCACAATCTTCAGTCCTCATGGGCCCCATCATCCTGGTCTTGTGTCAGAGGGCACTGTGCTCGGGCGTGCCCCCATTCATCGTTGTTGGGTCGAGCTTCCTTGTTCCTGTAGCAGGCATGTTTCACCAAATGGGGGTGACGCGGCACGGGTAGCATCACGTCGCCAGGGAAAAGCTTGATCCATCCATCTTTCAGACCGTCCTACATCGCCACTATTGAGAGTGTGATCGGGTGAGCACGGCATGGGGTGCCTGCGCCTGCCTCCGTCAATCAATGTTGGTGATGATGATGGGGGCAGGTATGCAGAGGGATTTGACCTCGCGATACTATGGACGCACGCCTGGTATGACATTTAAGGTAGGGTGGTTGGCGGTTGTTGACTGTCACCCCGTTCGACCCCCTCATCAAGGGTCGAGTCGTCCGGTTGGGCTTGTCCGGGCCTTCCTTGATTTGGGATCCGTCCCGTCTTGGCAGGACGATTGAGTTTCTCTGTCCTGCTATTTCTGCTCGGCCAGTGGTTCGCCGGGTTGTCCCATCACAGGAACGGAACCCGCCCGGTGAGAGTTGGTAGGAGCAGGGCTTATTCAGTGGTTCTGGCCCCCACTCATCACCGTCACAGCCATGGTAGTGGTGAATTGGTCATCCTTATCTTGGAGGTGATCGGACAGGGCAGATGGCAGGGTTGTGGAGCGACCCTCAACCCTCGAGGAGTCGAGCGAGTCAGAGGCGGGTGTCGACCCTCGGGTGGATTAAGCAGGACGCAGTTGCTCTCCATCCCTCGACGGGTCAAGCGAGATGCGGCTAACCCTCGACCCTGGGTGAGTCAAGCGAGGTGGGTGTACTACGACATTGCCTCCAAGACTCGACCGATGCAGGGGGGGCTCATGAGTCCACGCTAGTGCCACGTCGCTCATGCTCCGGTGGGCCTATCATATTAAGTAGGGTGAATGCTTGTAGGTGGGTTTAAACAGTGCCACATGGCACCTCCGATTTTTACCCCCGATAGTATAGCCCTTGAGCCCGCTAGTGAGTCAGAGAGTCGTTTATGGGATATGGACTTTAATATGGGTGGTAAGGTGGAGTCATTTGCCGATCATCCAGCTTCCAAGGGAGGTGCACGTGAGCGCACCCATTGGGTGTAGTCCCTGAGCCAAAGGGCGAGTCTCGATGAGACTTGCGTTTTCGCTTTATTCGGTTTGTGTTGGCCGATCTGTTCTCTGGGTGAGGTGCGCGCGAGCGCACCTACCTGTTGTAGCCCCGGGCCAGAGGGCGAGTTTTAATAAACTCGTGGTCTGGCTATATACAATCTAGGACGGTCACGGGAACACCGTTGTCTCTGATTCCTCGGGTTCTGTCAGCCGGATAGGCTAGGTGGTCCCAGGTGCCACAGAGGGGCCTACGATGGGACAAGTCACATGGACTTTGTTCGAGGCGCCCCCATGAAGGGGTGAATCTATTTTTCCTCAAAAGGCAAGGCACAGTGCTGCCGGGTCGGTAGGTTTTTGTCTTCTCTTGGCATATGAGGCGCAGGAGCATCCCTTTATCAGGCTTGGTGCCAGCATACTATGTGCCAGGGAGTATCCAAGGCCATGACCTAAGGTGGTGTGTCTACTTAAGGCGATTGTGGGGTAGTGCCTTCTCATCCCTACTCACGTGAAAGCCTCTTTTCCTCCCAGATCGCTTGGCGTGCTCTTTGTGGAGCGCACCGGCGCTGGTATGGCCGCCCGAAGTGGGTGTTTATCGGGCGATGGGGACGAGAGTGAGGGTGAAGACAATGTCTTGAAGTTGTGTGGCTTGGTGCTCCCCATTGATGATCGACGTGGTGGCGTGGGGAACGATCTGATGTTTCGTGAAGATGCTGTTGTCATGGCCGACCTCCACGATGATGGTGGTGAGAGGAGGGGTTTGAGCCCTGTAATCCCTAATGTTTTATGATACTTGGTGAGGAGTAAGGGGCCCTGTTATGGAAGGCCTAGATGGTTTCTCAGCTGCTCCCCCGTGCGCCTTAGATGGCATAAATAAGGATAGGGATAGGAAGAGGCGTCGCACCGGCCCTCTTGTTCCTGTTGGGACCTTAGTCCCCATGATTAGCAGCATTTGTGTCCCCATGGCACAGACAATCTGCTAGCTTCATTGGTCGGAGGAATACCGTGTGCTCAAATAAGGGCATCTTTCTCGTGACATCAAAGCATTGTAGCTGCTTCGCCTCATAGGTGCCCATCGAGGTGCGGGTATCGACTCTCATCATAGCATGCTAGTCAGGTTTATTTTTATTTTTCTCTTTCTTGTAATTTTGGAATTGGAAACATTCATTTGAGATTTTTGTATGGATCGACCCTGAGCAGCATTGTTTAGTAAAGAGATATGTTATGCAACCCCGTCGTTGGATTTCTGTTGGCGATGCCGGTTCTCGAGTCCCCACTGGGCGTAGTCAGACTAGTTGAGTGACCATTTTGGCTTTGTCGTGTTCTCCTTCCATGCCTTGCCTGTGAGGCGGAGGATAGAGCCAGGCCACATTTTTGCCTCAATGGTTGGAACATGGTGCTCATTGAGCTGTTATCGGGTTCGTTCGAGTGAAGCCCCCGGTTCCCCATCAACGGTGTCCCAGTGAACCAGCTAATGGCTAGCTTCATAAATCCATTTTTTCTGACCCGATTGATTACCACAATTGTTCAATGGGCCACAGTGGCCAGCTGCCTCTCCTTGGGGAGATACCAATGAACAGGTTAGAACGGGACTCAAACGCGACTCCGCCATGCCCTCGACCCTCGGGGGAGAGGGTATTGGCCGTTGGGTGTGCCCCTTGCTTGTGCCCCTCGCTCTCGTTTTGTGCACTCGGTGGCTGTCAAACCCTTTCGCGGGGCTAGCCTTAGAACCCCAGTGCTATTGGGCCATCGAGGCATTTCTCAGCCTCTTATCCCATCTTACCTAGGCTTATCGACCATGAGTCGGGTCGATCGAGTCATGGCTCACCATGCCTCCTCCTAGGTCAACGTCGATCGGACCCCCTAGGGTCGATCGAGCCGTTGTTGTGAGACATGGTCAGTCGAGATCTGCCTCGATTGTCCTGCATTATTAATGTCGATAAAGATTTAAATTAGTAGAGCAGAGTCGATAAGATAAAAAGAAGCATGCCAAGACTTGCTCAGTTAACGGTGCTAAGTCGATAGAACAGAGTCGATGAATTCTACAGTAACGCGCAAAGACTCATTCTGTCGATAATACTAAGTCAATAGATCTATTAGCTGGTATTGCAAATATGCCTCAAAATCACTGATCTATCTTATTATAATAGGGGCCTAACGACTAACAGCATAATAGATAAAATCCAATTAAGCGCTAGAAAGTCGATTGAACTATGATAACTTATCGGCTAAATGTTTCGATAGAACTCTATCGACTCTACCTATAAACGAATCAGACTTAATCCTATCGACCCAGCAAGAGATCAAAGTCGATGCAGCCTCACTGATTCGAACAGATCAAACTTAATCGAGACAGTGTTCAAACACGATAAATAGAGCTAGATTTAACCTATTTATATATAGAATCGATAAAGTGACTCGAATAACAGATCTAAGTAACACATGTAGAATCTACTAAGATTGCAATAGATCGGATTCAACCAATACAATATTACAATTAGAGTTGATAGAACAAACATCAAGAAGATCTAATTACCGGATAACTAGCAATCCTAATGATAACAACTAGAATATCAAATTAATGAGAAAGTACTAGTTGAGATTCATAGAATTACTGAGGTTGACTAATCCAAGTCTCTCGCTGAGATCAGAGCCAATGCAGCCCGCGCGAGACGAGGGTTTCGTCGAGTAGGAAAGGTTGGCGATGCGCTGAATTGTATTGAACGAAAGTGTTGTTTTTCTCATACAGATCCTATTACATATTTATAACCTCATGCAAGAGGTTCTGACCCAACTCGGTCAGGACTCTTCAAACAAACCGACTTGGTTTATTTCTAAACAAATCTAACTATATAGAAAACAATAAAATAGCCCCATAGGGGTCCACTTTTCCTCTTTTCAGTCGTTGGGTTTGTTGATTTCAGCCGACTTCGACTCCACGCAGCTGATCACTAGGCCCGGTCAAATTCCGGTGCCAACACATCCCCCCCCCCCTCCCCGAGTCTGGTGTGCAAAATTTCGTGCGCCAGATTTTATCTCCTTGTCTCTCGTATGCTTTTATCGCAACGTAGTTACCCATGAGCCATCCATCATCAAATTTTGTCTTTTAGTACACTCCTCAACCACTCACGCCCTTTTTAATTGCAGCCTGTTGTCTTCTTGCGCCACCTCGACTACTGGTCTTCACGTTTCGACCACCCTGTTCTTATCCTCCCACTTCAAACTTCATCCGCTTGGATTTCCCAAAGGTCAAGTCCAGACCCCGTAAATAGCTCCTTCCGTCAGCTTCTCCTTCACATCTTGACACCTTCGACCAGGGGTCTTCTACTGAGAGCCCTGATGGAAAAATATCATATATCTCCAAATCTGCTAAGTTTATTATGGTGGATACTCTTCGCCTCTTCTGCCCCAGAGTGATCCTTTCAATCCACAGTTCGCAGCTGCCCCCGCCCAGAAATGAACTTACTAGTTGCCTTTAGAAGGCGACTCAAGTATCAAGAATGGCATCAGCAAGGTGACCCTCTCTTCCCATTGGTCCGTCGGGAAATGTCTGATGACACTGTTACTCTTCCAGGGAAGAAAAGGAAGCTGCTGAAGTAACTTTTCTCCTAATTATGTACTCCTTTTCTTGTATTTGGGATGATAATAATTACACCTTCATCCCCTATTCATTGTAGAAGAATAGATCACCACCGAACTTGACTACCTACGAGTAATCATCTTGTCCTCATCCTTTAAAGTTGCCTGTAATCGATGAAAACCTTTTAGGATGTATATTTCATATTCATAAGCTTCCTACCAAGGGCAATATCCTCGATATCGGCCATCTCAAGTCGATGCAACATCATCGGCTCCCGCCATTTTATGCGTGATACTTAAAATATCAGCAATTGATTGGCAACGAAATTATGAATTGATCCAAACACTTGGATGATATTTTTTCAAATATTTGCCATTAATTGCTTTTCCAAACTCTTCTCCATCCTATCCCTGTAAAAATATATATGTTGCCTGGCGCACATCGGCTCACTTTGAACGGACCCTCCCATGTTGGCGTCCATTTTCCAAAACGATTATCTCTAGAGCCGATGGGCATAATCAGTTTCCAAACAAGATCTCCTTCCAAAAAATTCTTGGGCACTACCTTTTTATTATAAAATATAGACACACGAGCCTTATTTTCTTGAATCTTTTCCAGGGCCTTCATCCAATGCTGCACGACATCTTCCAATTCATCATGCATCGCTTGTTGATAGTCATCGACTGAAAACTGATCTTGCAATTCTATTCTTCTGGACCCTAGATTCGTCTCCCATGGCAAAACTGCCTCATGCCCATAAACTAACTGATAAGGTGGCACTTTGATCGATCCGTGACAAGCCATCCTATACGCCCATAAAGACTCAGCCAACGTCATATGCCACCTCTTAGGCTGCTCATCTATCTTCCTCTTAATCAACTTAATCAAACTTTTGTTAGATGCTTCTGCTTGACCATTGGCTTGAGCATAATAAGGTGATGAATTTAAGAGATTGATCCCCATACTATCAGCAAAGCTTTGAAATTCTTCTGAAGTGAATACAGAACCTTGGTCGGTCGTAATAGTCTGAGGTACACCAAATCTATATATAATATGCTCCTTCATAAAATTGATCACATCACCAGTAGTAACATTCTTCATAGGCACCACTTCAACCCATATTGTGAAGTAATCTGTAGCTGCCAAAATACATTTATGACCTTTGCTTAATGCTGGATAAATTTGGCCAATCATATCCATACCCCAACCTCTGAAAGGCCACGGCTTAATAATTGAATTCATAGATGATGTCGGTGCTCTCTGTTGTGCTCTAAATTTCTGACAATCTTGGCAACCTTTATAATACTTAAAGCAATCTTCCAACATAGTTCGCCAATGATATCTAGTTCTCTTCAACAACCACCTCATCTTATGGGCTGATTGATGTGTACCACAAATACATTCATGAACTTCACACATAATGACTTTCGCTTCCTCTTGATTCAAACATCTCAATAACACACCATCAATTGAACGATAATAAAGTCTTTCTTCTAACAAAACATACCTCAGTGCCATGTATCGAATTCTTCAAGGTACACGGTGAGTTGGATTCCTAAGATATTGAATAATCCTAGATCTCCAATCTTCTTCATCAACATCAGCTACATCAACAATAACTCCACTAGTGTTCAATTGATAACTCGATGCCTTTTGTGCTAGATTATTTGCCTCCATATTTTGTTCTCGTGGGACATGCTTGACTCTCACTGTCTTGAAGTGTTGCAATACGTCTTGACACTCGGCATAAAATATCCTCAACATATTATCCTTGCATTCAAACTCTCCTGCCAGTTGCCTGAGCACCAGTAATGAATCTCCCACAACTTCAACACAATCGACTCCAACTTCCTTCAATATCTGCAATCCCTTAGGCACAGCTCTATAATCAACTTGATTATTAGTCGATATCTCGATAACAAATGCAAACTCAAATCTTGCCCCCCGAGGCGATATGATCACAAGCCCGATACCACATCCACTTTTGCAAGCAGACCCATCAAAGAATAATAACCATGATACCGGCTCAACACTTTGGATCCACAATGCCCAACGACCAAATGACCCAGAACTTGACCTGAGTCCATTTTAACAAATGGAACTTGGCAAATATGTGACTGTCCTATTGGGTGCAATCCAGTTGGTTGTAAGTGGATCTTTAAAAAGAAACTTAAACCTGATGGTACAATTGATAAGTATAAAGCTAGGTTGGTGGCTAGAGGATTTACCCAAAAACAACGCAAGGATTTTTTTTTGATACTTATTCTCTTGTTGCTAGGCTAACCACAACTCGAGTTCTTGTAGTGATCTGCTCATCCATCAAATGGATGTAAAGACGACTTTTCTAAATGGAGAGCTAGATGAAGAAATTTATATGTAGCAGCCCGATGGTTTTGTAGCACCTGGTTAAGAGAATAAAGTATGTAGATTGAGGAAATCCTTGTATGGCCTTAAACAAGCACCCAAGCAATGGCATGATAAGTTTGTTAGAACTATGACTACAGCAGGATTTTTAGTAAATGAAGCTGATACTTGTGTGTACTATCAGTTTGGTGGGGGTGATTGAGTAATATTGTGCTTGTATGTCGATGATATACTTATTTTTGGGATAAATATCAATGTGATAAATGAAGTTAAATCATTCCTTTCCCAAAACTTTGACATGAAGGATTTGGGAGAAGCAGGTATTATTCTTAACATTGAACTGATAAGAGGGGATAGTGGGATTGCTATAAAGCAATCTTACTATGTGAAAAATATTCTAAATCATTTTGGGTATTCAGAATGTAAAATATCTCCAACCCTTTATGATCCAAGCCTCAAGCTTCGTAAGAATAGAGAGCAAGGAATGGATCACTTAAGATACTCCCAAATTATTGGTTCTCTTATGTATCTCGCTAGTGCAACCAGACCAGACATTGCGTTTCAACAATTAAATTAAGTAGATTTACTTCGAATCCTGGAAAGGATCCGTGGTGTGCACTAGAACGTGTAATGAGATATTTGAGAGGTACATCTACATACGGGCTTCACTATACTGGGTACCCTGCTCTACTAGAAGGGTATAGTGATGCAAATTGGATCTCGGATGTTGATGAGATTAAAGCTACAAGTGGATACATATTCACTCTTAGCGGTGCTGCAGTTTCTTGGAGGTCTCCAAAGCAGACTATTCTAACAAAGTATACTATGGAGGCTGAACTTGTAGCACTTGAGACAGCCACTATTGAAGCGGAGTGGCTGCATGAGTTGCTTATGGACATGCCGATGGTCGTTAAACCGTTACCGGCCATACTATTACACTGTGATAATCAGAGGATGATCATAATTGTTGGCAGTGCAAAGGAAAACTTAAAGTACACAAGGCATGTAAAACAGTGAATCAAACTTTTGAGGCATTTGAGAAATACTGGACTTATCGCCGTGGAGTATATAAATACAACAGAAAATCTAGCGGACCCTTTTACCAACAGACTGGACTAGCACGTGTTGTGATTGATGAAGCATCAAGCGGAATGGGGCTGCAACCCGCTTTAGTTCTTTTATAGAGGAAACCCACTCTATGTGATTATAGATCCTGTGAATTAGAGTTTGAGAGAAACAATCTATAACAACAATAGGCAAGTACATGACAGCTCCTTATTCAAACAAATAATGTGTACTCTCGGCACTGCATGGTAGGATGACATTAAGTCGTAATGTGTTCCAAGGCCAATCAAAGGCAAGATATTGTCCTGCAGGATATACAAGGAGGAACACACCTATGTGAGTTTGACTGTGAGGTTGCAGTCTATGAGACTTGGGTAATCTCAAATGAACTCATGAATAGGCACTAGAGCATGACCGTGATGCTCAAACCATAGGCAAAGCTTTTGGCGGCCAAGTATCAACGATGCTTTTAGGTGAAACTTACTCACACAAGACTAGCAATTCAAGGCCACGGCCATTGCATAGTTGTGACTAAGTGAATCCTAGAATGCTAGGTGCAGCTCAACCCAAACGGGTCTGCACTATAAAGCTGGTATATCAAAGCGTTGTTATGTGGGTTACATGTTGACCATGGCTTTTGGTGGGGATTGTTGGAATTTAGGCCCTTGTTAGCAGCCCATTCTGTAGCTATGTGTGTGGCCCAAATTCATAAGGAAAAGCCATGGTGGGTATGCAGAGATGGTCATGTAAATGTTTTATACCACATTGGTCATCTAGGTGAAAGTATCACAATATAAATAGTGGGTTGTTGATTGCTCTCCAACATGAGCAAGTGCTAGGCAAAGACAGAGACAGTGGATAACACACGCGCTCCCACGCATCACATTTTTCGTGTGATTAATGCGTGACTTATGATGTTGCGCATTTGTGTTGTATTCTCTGTTGTATGTTTCTTTTATTTTGCCGCACAAGAAAGGGATATATTTCATCGACACCTTGACAGCCACGTAAATCTGAGAGTAATGGTTCGTGCGAGATTAACGCATGTTAATGTCTTGCTTGATTGTTCCTCTTATCAGTTTTATGTTGAGAGATTTTAGGAGGGCGGTTTCCTATGATTATGGCAGATCAATGCGAATTGATTATACATGTTTTCTTTCCTATATGTCCACTTGGACAAGAAAGGAAGAAAAACAATCTACTCGCCTCCAACTCTTATATCTTGCGCATGCCATCTTCAAGCCATGTCATCCCTCTATCCGCCGTGCAACGGGTTTAGGGAGAGCAGTGTCTCCAATCCGGCGCCGATGTCTTGAGGACTTGCGCGGGTGTACCGGCGATCAGGTTTCTGGGAAGTGCTTCTACACGGCCGCTTGCTGCACTTCGATGACTACTTCGACTACGTCTTGGTTCCAGCCTCTTCTACTAAGCGGGATCCACTGTAAGTAATCTTTGTTCCCGTTTGACACTTGATAGGTCTTGTTGTAGGTCTTTTGCCTATGCAATTCAGTAGTATCAATCTCTTTTCCTCAACCATGAACTGTGTAGTACTAGTATGGTCTTTGTTGACTGCTAGTGGATTCATAGATCTCTTCTCCTGCTGGATCAAATTAATCTTACATCATGTTCATTTTGTAACATATATGTACTCAATTACACATGCATTGTTCGTTCACAACTTTGCTACATCGATAATTGTTCTTTGTATATATTTGTTGTTACACACACCTCCATTTTTTTTTTTTTGTTGTTATCGCCGGCTAGTTCACAAATGAACTGCCAGGCGACAACAATTTACAACCGGAGGAGTGCAGTATATCCGTGAGCATCGATATGAAAACCAAACGTGCTGATTTTCAGGTCGTGGAATTCGTGCATGAGGCGATGATGAGCTAGTTAGTCAACTAGGCATTCATTTTGCTAGCAGTCCAGAAAGAGCGTCAAGTCAAAAGAGATGCATTGATCCAATAGGCTGGGGACCAAAAGGATCCCAAAACAAGGCCGTATCATTTTCAACTTTTGGTCAACTTTTATCTACTGATGTTTGCATGTTTGGCTAACATAGTAACGGTTAGTGATATTTGCCAAGGGTGTGTTTTTTCCTGCATGGTAAATATTAGTATTGTCCCATCAAATATTAGAAAAGTAATTAGAAATAATAAATATAGATTAATGATAAAACTTATTCCATAACACCTAGACTAAATGACGAGACAAATCTATTAATCAGTGACGGACCCAGAATTTTATCTAAGGGTATGACGCAATAAAATTTTCATATAGAATTTGATATAATCCATATATAATACAATAAAAAAATTAAATTTGTCGCATAAGCATAAAAATAACACATCAAATCTTGAATCCAATAATTAACTATGAGAAATGTATTACAATAGAAATAATTTAAACATATGATAGTCGAAACGTAAAAGGTGATCCTTATATTATTGTTTTGTCTAGCCAAATAATTTCTAGATGCCATCAAATTGTCAAATTATATCTTCTTCATCCACTCCAGTCATGAATAAACAATGAACCCATTTATTACTATGTATTACAACTCTGTATACCATGGAAGTTGAAACAGATCAAAGATGATCCGCGGTGTAGCATCAACACCATCGCGTCGGATGAGGATTGGGGCCTTGGGGAAGCCGCGCCGGTCGTCACTACGCTCTAGCTGCCTCGCCTTCCTCGCAATCGCGAGTCCATATGTCTGCGATGCGGCGCTGAGTCTTGAGTGGTGAAGCCAGGGCTTACGTATGTACGTTCTACATACCATAGGAGTCTCGAATCTTAGTTTGGGAATATTAGTTAATGGACTGGGCAAAATTTAGACTATGTCGTGGCATATACGGCGTACCTTGTGGGTCCGTCTCTGCTATTAAATATAATTACGTTATTATTAGATAATGTGATACTACAGTAAATATCTCATAATGTTAACTTAATTAAGCTTAATAAAATCATCTCACAAATTAGCCTTAAATTATATAATTAGTTTTATATTTAGTCATCCTATTTAGCGTTTCAAAGATTAATGTGACAACACTAAAATTTAGAATCTAGAAAAAGAACACACCCCAATTCAACAAACTGTGAAACAAATTATAGATGAACACTTCTCAATTTCTGACACCGGTAATAAATTGTACTACCGGAGTATTATTTTTAATGAATGGTGACAAATATTTTGTTTTGCCAACTTGAAACCTCGAGGTTTTTCCTGAATTATCTTCAAAACACCGTTGTGGAACCTTGCAAAAACATGGCCAACCTCGCACCATGAATCAAAAAGTCTGCGCGGGTAACTTTAACGTAACCTCTCATGTTTCCCGGTCTCTCTGCTTCAACCTGCTGTCCTTCACGCATGTGCGCATGATGGCCCATGCACGCAGCGTGCATGCACGAATCAGTACGTACAAGTTGCAAGTAGCCAATCAGATGGAAGGAGCAGAATCGAAAGTGCCCTGGAAAAAGTGGCCGGTCGACCGATGGCATGCAGCGCCAGCGATCGACGACGGTGACTGGTGACACCACCAGCGCGAGAAGACAGCGTCCCATATTGGAAACATAAATGATTTACAAATCCTGAAAAGTCCGTCCGTTCGCTTTGATTTCTTTCTCCACAGACCACCAGGTCGAATGAGCGGGTTGATGATACTGAGGAAGTCAGTTATTTTTGGAAAAAAAAAATATGTCGATTAGTGTCGTGATCTTGACTGATATATGTAGCACTTTCTTATTACACCTTCATATAGTAAACCACAATGTCAGAATATTAAAAAGACAAAGTATTGATACATCGATCTCAGATGTTGCGCCAGCCCCACCGACCAAGTGCAGCAGCTCTCTGAGACACGCCGCCGGCCGTGCAAGGGCGCGCAGCGACACGGCCCGGCTGGCAGCTGCCGCGTGCGCACGGGTGTTTAGTCCCGGCGATGCAAGAATTCGCCGCTCGACGTGCCGGCCGGCCGTCCCGTCACCACGTGGACGTGCTGTACGCGTTATATCGAGCACTTGCTCTTGTCTGTCATGTGCTTTCTCTGCATTTGGCTGCTACGCTTGCTTGCTGCCTTGCTGTCACCGTGTGTGTGTGTGAAGCTTTAACACGCCGCTGCCATGCACGTCGCAAAGGGTCAACTGCTTAACAAAGACGCCAGGCAGGCCACCTCACTACCACAAAAATGACACATAGCAAAGCTAGAAAAATGAGTCTAACGGTGATAAAATTATCTCCAACCCCTATAGTGTTTTTGACACCTTTAACGGTGGTTCAAGATTTGATCTGTTGTTAAAAACCAATTTTAACAAGCGATTTACAATATGTGCCGATATTATAAATGAACACACTCTAAATCTATTCATGCCGCCGCCCTGCCCTCTCCTGTCGTCCCTCCTCAGCCGCTCCTCCTCCAGCATATGGCGGCCCCCTTGATCGTTCCTCCTCCGACAAATGCCCCCCCCCCCTCTATCGCCCCTCCTCCAGCCTCCGACCTGGCTTAAGCTGGATCTGGCGGCGGGCGGACGGCCGGAGGCATCAGGCGGGCGAAGACGTCGGATGGAGGCATCGTCGGGCGGGCGGGCAGGCGACCGGAGGCGTCGGGTGGACGAGGCGTCAAGCGGGTGAAGACTACCACCAATGGCCCCTTCCCTAGGCCGCACCATCCCCTCCGGATCCATCCCCGGGGAGGGTATCGGATCTGGCCGGCCTCTTCGCCGAGCGGGCTTGAGACGGTGGATTCGGGTGCGAGCTCTTGCTGGCCGACGGGCCTTTTTGTTGTTGTTTTCTGAATTGATGGGTAGCGGCAGGTGAAGTTGTCACCTGCCACTACTAATCCCTTCCTACCGGCGGTTTGTTCCATCCTCAAGTCATCTGTCGCTAGAGCTCCTGAATTTTAGCTGCGGTGGTGTAGCAATGGTGCGACCAAACTGCCGCTATAGGTGATTTTGGCCCGCCTGTACAAACTGTTTTTGTAGTAGTGCCTGTTGCTTCAGCAAGAATATAGTCAGTGTCAGCTCATGGGGGGGGGGGGGGGTGTTTCATTTTTTAATCTAAGCTGTTTTTACTCTAGGTCTCTTGCCTTTTTCTAAATTTATTCGTTGAGCAGTTCAACCTTTTGTTGGTTTCCCTTATGGTTTTTTTAGATAACGGTAAATGAGTTCCAGCCTTGGCTTCAAGAGAAGCTACGACCCATTATTACAAATTGTATACGAGTGTCATGATAAAGTAAAGCAACCAACCATTACAAGATTTAGATGAAAGATATCAAAAACCAATTCTATTGTTGAATCTCTATTCATGGTTGGTTGGTGAAAATCTCCATGGCCACTGTCTCTAACCTTCGACATGTGGTCTTTATTCTCTCTTTGTCATCCTCAAGCCTCTGCAATTGAGACTAGAATCAGATCCAGTAGGTCGCCCTGAAGAGTACCTGCATATAAGATTTAATTAGAGTCTTATCAAAAACAACATCATTCCTACTAAGCCATATAGCCCAACAAAATGCAGATGCTCCCACAAGTAGTTGTTGTTTTAGCTTCTTTTCTACTCCACTAAGCCAATCACCGAACATATGTTCTATATCATGGGGTGGATGCAAACCTACACAAATCTGCACCATTCCCCAAAGGAACTTTGCATAGATGCAATTAAAAAAAAAGGTGATGGATAGTCTCTTCCGCATTATAGAAGCAACATTGTTTGCTATCATTCCAATTCCTTCTTGCTAGGTTGTCTTTTGTTAGAACTACCCCTTTGTATAGGTACCACATGAAGATCTTTATTTTCAAAGGCATTTGTAATTTCCATAGTCCCTTATTCCTTTCTACAAACCCATTATTTATCGTTGCTAAATACATAGAGCTAACCGAGAATTGACCATGTTGATGTAAGTTCTATATAAACACATCAGCATTGTTATTAAGTTGCACATGTACTATCCTCCTAACTAATTCATTCCATAATCTTAGATTATTATCATTTAAATATCTATGGAAGGAAACATTAAGAGGGACAACACTAAGTACAGATGCTACAGAGTCACTCTTTCTCCTTACAATATTATATAAAGAAGGATACTGTTGTTGCAAGGAGATGTTCCCAAGTCATCTATCTTCCCAAAATCTTATTTGTTGACCATCATTTAACTGAAAAGAGCCATATCTAAGGAAGAGATCCTTTACTTTCATAAGCCCTGACCAGAAATAAGAGTCACCTGGCTTTTTAACCACTTTACCAATGGTTTGGTTTTTTAGGTACTTGTTGCGTAACAATGTTTGCCACATGCCTTCTTCATTTATTAACTTAAATAACCATTTACTGAGTAGGCATTGGTTCTGAATTTCAATATTCTTAATTCCCAATCCCCCTTGGTCTCTAGGTTGGCATACGATGTCCCACTTGGTCAGTCTATACTTCTTCTTTTCACTATCATTTTGCCAAAAGAAACAAGATCTAGAATAATCAATCTTTTCTAGGACTCCCTTAGGAACCTCAAAGAAAGAAAGCATAAACATAGTTAGACTCGTTAGGACTGAATTTATTAGCACTAGTCGGCCCCCCACTGATAAGTGTTTTCCTTTCCAACTACTTAATTTATTTTCTATTCTCTCCTCTATTACTTTCCAATATTTGTTGCTCAATTTTCTATGACACCCCAGGTGTCTCACTTCTAATTAACAAACATGAAGAGCACAAATCATGATCAATATAGTATGAAATGATGAAGCCTCACCCAAATTATTTAATTTAATCCCAGACAATTAAAAACCGTACAAACCAAATAGTGAGCCAACTAAAATTTTATTATAAAACATATATCAAATAAATTCATAATCATGTTATATTAAATTAGAATTTTATGAATTTAATGAGCATTTTACCAATTGTGGAAATACCCCAAATAATTAATTAAAGTCTAGGAACCTTTACAAATTGAATTTAAATACAAAAATATCTAGAACAATTCTGACCAATTGGGTCCCACTAGAGCACCAGGAATATCTCCAAGGATCTTTATTCAAAATCCCATAAATTTAGGAGCCTCCTAGCTATTTTATTTGGGAATATCTTTGACCAAGGACTTGTTTGCAAGAAATCAAATTGATTAAGGGGTTCAGAGTAAAATCCTCTTTCTTCTTCTCCATTGGCCGGCACGACACTGTTCCCTCCTCCTGCTGACGCTAGTGCCGTGCTCGCTCCTCCCCGCACGCCACCGGCTCACCTCGGGACTCCTCGCACGCACTGTGCCGCTGACCTCTCCTCAGCCGTCCCATCCCCTCTGCCCTGAGCCGTGAGCCCGCCCAACGGCCTTCCTTCTCCCACCTGCACGCCACCATGGCCAACCGACCGGCTTCAATTTCCATCGTCTCTCCCACTCTCGCACCCCACTTGCCACTTCTCCCTCTGCGCGACTTGAAAGCGCACCTGCCAGTCATAGACTCACTTCCTCTCTCACTCCCGTTGCTCTCTTCTCTCTCATTCTCCTCTCTAAACTTTGATCCCCTCCGCCATCACCGAGCGAAAGCTTGAGCTGAGCTTCCTCTTCCCTGCCTCCTAAGCCGAGCAGAACCCCAAACCCACGTGTGCACATTCCCTCTGCATTCTCGTGCCACTCGCTCGACCAAACCCCGCGTGAGCTCTAGCCAATTTGAAGAAAAACCAAAGCAAGCAACTCCGGTGACCTCCTCCGCCGTGACCAAAAATTTCCAGTCTCTGGTATGCCTCATCCCTCCCCTCCTCGTCGTACGTGTGCGCAACCAATCCGCGAACCCTCTGACTTTTTTCCTCTCTGATTCTTGGTGCGAGATAGGCACATTGCCACTTTTTCCCCGGCCGCTGCCTCTCCTCCGATGGAACTGAGCCACCTCGCCGACAAGCTCATACCTCCGGCCATCCCTGATGAACTTCGACTTGATGCCGCCCTTCTCCATTTCCCTGAAGCTCTGCGAGAAAATGGAGCCTAATTTTCTGCTCCAAGCCATCGTCGTGACGTCACCGAAGATCTTCTCTCCGCCGCCTCTCACCATTGATGGTCTTCCGGTGAGAACCTCACCTCGCGAACCCCTCCATTCCCTCCGCCCTGGTGCGCACGTCATTTCATTGCTCCCGTGGCGAGCTTCCTCCCCGCGTAGCGCCTAGCGGTGAGCCCTCCGGCCGTCTCTGCCCCCTCCGGTGGCGCTGACTGGCATCCCATTGGCAACCGACATCCCTCCGCCCCGGTGTCACCTACGTGGCACTGATGTGTTAGGTTAAATGCCCAGAAATCCCCAGAAAATACATAAAAGTTTGAAAATTCATAGTAAATCGAATTCAAACCCTTTTTGGCCCAAACAAATTTTGTTAGGTTCATCTTAAGGAGTTTATTTTAGTAAAATGACAAATCACTGTCTCTGTACATGTATTTTTAATAATACATTAAATGGTTAAAACACCAATTAATTCACCACCAATTCTTGGAATGGAATTAAATCCTGAATTTTGGCATGCTAAATAAACACATAAACATCTAAATTATTTTAGGCTCTGAAATTTATTTAGTGTGTTTGCTTAAATTAATTCTAGTAATTATTTTGTAAATTATCTACCTATGCCACTTGGTCTAAAATTCACTCATATAAGTCTCTGTACACAGTAAATCACACATGTCTAGAAACATAAATTTATTTAAGTAATTAATTTAATTGCTCATATCACTCTTTTACTTTGTCTAAATGCATAAAAGAATATATATACCTAAATTATTAATTAACAACCCGATTTCTCTGAAGCATATGGCTTCGAGAACATAATAATAAATTTCAATTGGCATTAAAACACAAGGTGCTTGCATGCATCATATCATTGCAATCAACGATAATTCGATAATACAGTTAATACAACTCTATCATATAGGCAACGACAACCAGGAGCCAGAAGAGGATTTTCAGAAGGACGTTGACCCTCAAGAGCAGGAAATAGAAGTTGCTAACACTAGTGTTGATCCAAGCAAGCCCCCGTTTACATTCGCCTCTTTACAAATTTTGCTAGTTTACAATAATACTAGTGTCTATACTTGTTGTTGCATTAGGTCATAGGAGTTGATTGAAACCCACCTTGCATGATACCCAAATGACGTATGCTATTGTCTTAGAACTTGGTAGAATCGGTACTGTTGTGCTATGCTTAGTAATTACTAGTCTCGTTAATAAGGTACTATTATTACTAAGGAATGAACTTGACTACTGGAACGGGAACTAATAAAATAAGTTTATTTGATGTTATGGCCGGGCAGGGATAATCCATGTGTAGGCTTGCAGCAACACATGGGTGTTGACTATGGTAGCCCTGCATTGTCGAACCTAGGACCCGTCCGTGGTCAGCCCCTTGATCAAGTATTGAACAGTACCGAATGCATGCTAGCCTATGGGCACTAGTAAACCGACATAGCATTAAAGGTCACTTGCATTAAGGACGGTTAAGGTGCGTTGGTCATTGACCCTCCTGCTGCTGGAGTGGGCGGTTCAGACCATGAAGTACTGTTGGCAGAACAGCATGCCCACTCGATATCACCACACCCGAGCTGAGGTGTAGGTGCTTTTCTTGCGAAAGGTTGCCATATACGACCTTAAATGGTGCATATGTGTTGTGCATCTCGGGTTTTCCCAGCTGGTGTAAATCGATTGCAATTGTTGTTCCTCGCAGTAATGAGTACCGCTTGGTCACCGCGCCAATCACGTAGTTGCACTTGATACTTGGAAATTGATTATGATGTCCATTGTTGATTATGATTATTGCTACTCTTCTGTTGTACTTACTTTATGTATTATTCTATTATCTTTTTGTTGCCACTAAAGTTACATTTCAGTTCAACCCATTAAATTAGCAATTAAAACTTGATAGAACTAATAGGTCGCTTAACGTGAGTCCTTTCAAACAAGCCTCCTATTAGAGCCTGTGCATGTCTAGGTTTCGACGGGTAAGTCTTGCTGAGTAATTAGTACTCAGGCTTTGTACCAATGTTGTTTTTAAGTAATAAAGAAATAGAGTTGCCTGTAGATGTGCTGCCTTGGGATATGCTGGTCCCTGAGGGTTGGACTGCCCACTGGGAGTCCGACTTGCCGCCACAGTGATGTTGTGTGTTGCTAGAGTGATGGTTCTTCGGGCATGAACCATTACTATCCTATATCATCGAGCTCATAGTTCTTAACGTTATTGCTTTTGCTGTTTTCAAAACATTTATGAATTTGTAATATTCTGCTGCACTCTGAACCATCGTATCCTTGTAATATTCAACTTAAATTTGGACCAATATGGTATTATCAAGTGTCTGCTCTATCAGCACCATCAGGACCTCGATCCTTCAGGAAGGGGCGCCACAGCTGGTATCAGAGCCGTGGTCCATGATAATACAATATTTAAATTGTATTTTCAAAAACTATGACGTTTGCGAGTGAGGATACGTTAGTATTCCCCATGTAGATAATAGGGTGATGATAAAGCTAACCTAGGTTATGATTGTTTATATTACTTGCATCTACGGCTTCTTCAACGAAGGTACATGCGTGCTTAACTGACACGCGTGATATTGATGGTTGTGCTCGCAGGCGGATGCGAGACACAGTTGGCTCGTGACTTATCACGGGGCGATCCTTTCCATGGATCGTTACTAGACTTGTGCTTATTTTTGTAGTTTCTTTTGAATTTGATGTATTGTTTCTGCAATGAATCTTCTACAGGTACACTAACGCCGTTAGTATAACACTTAGATTGACTTACGTGTTGAGCGCGGGTTGTTACCAAATATTTGTGTCGCTAAGTAACCACAAAAAAATATGTGTTGTGTTGAGAGGAACGCTAGGATTATAAAATGGAAATTTTGCATGATGCATCCCAATATAACTAAACTAAAATTTGGTTCTCACCTTGCTCACCAACCTCTGAATAAAAAAAAATTCTAAGCATACAAGGTTAACAAGAATCTGTCCTGTTTTAGCTGCCAACTTCAAAAATTGATAACTATTAATTTACTCAACCAAATAAGGCATACAAATACTTTCAAGAAATGTCTCAACATCCCTTGTCACCTATAATTTAAATTAAAATTCGATCATAACAGTAACAACCTCAGAAACAAGGAACAAGTACAATATGTCCACTCACTGCTTTCAGCAAAACCCTAAACTTAGAAATTTCATGGCTGGAGATGTACTTCGAATTTGCAAGAGTTTAAACCCAATATGGAAAGACCTTGAAGTCTATTTTCATCTCCATTAGGTTTCATAATTTTGTTGTGTTCCCTCTGTCCAGTAGATCCAAAACACTCAGCCTCTGTCGTCCTGAAACAGAATCTGCCAACCTGAACTTGCAAAATTCATAAGTCCAGATTTCCATGGAATTTTTGAGAATATAAATACAATATGGAAAGCTATGAAAGTCTACTGTAACATAGTCCCAAGCCCCAATTTTCAAGACCATGTTTTCTGATCGAAATACCCACTTTTCTGACTGTTGTACAGTCAAGACAGAATCTATTTTAAAACCCGTTGCCGTATTATTACCCCTTGAGACTGGAAAATGTAAACTAAAACATTGTCTTTGTATTTCATAGCACCTTATGTGAAATCCATTTTTACTGTAAGGAAGGTGTGACTCAATCAAATTACTTTCCTTGTAGATGGCTGAAAACAACAACCAACCACCACCGGGTTGGGAGATCACCGATGGCCTGGAGTTCACAGGGATGGTTCACCTGTTTTGGAGAGTTCTCCAGAGATTCGAATATTCCATTCCTCCCACCTATGTTGGCAAGGAATTTCAGGAGCATAGAGTCCCCTCATGTGTCATCCATGTGGCGGTTCCTGCCAATTACTCGGTCATTCCCGCACGGGAATCTTTGACCATTAGCGTCATCGGGACATATCTGCCTTTCACCTGGAATGTAGCTGCATTCAAGGCACTTACTCAGTTCTGTGAAGACCACAAGCATGATATTGCTAGAACACCCGTTGCCTTACTGCCCATTAATGATGTGACGGATTTTGAGTGGATCAGGTGTGTGGATTTCATCTTTGATCCAAACCATCGCCACCATGATCCTATACTGCCCATAATAGAGTATTATGGCTTATTCACTTTTGCATTATGCACAAACTTGTGCCGGCGTCAGGATGTGTTTCATGCTGCACTTCGACTCTCTGAAGTCGAAAAACAAGCTAAGGATGAGGAAATTGCAGAATTGAACCAACAAATTCAAGCAAAGAATGAAGAGATGGATGCAATTATAGAAGAACGTGACCAAGCCTTGCTGGATGCCGTAGATCTTGAGCATGATATGATTGAGGCTCAAGATGACTTGGACGCATTCAAGGCTGCCCACCTTCCTATTGAAGGAAATTGGGACGAGATCATCATGGAGTATGGAGAACAAGGGGATGTAGAGATGGCCCCGGTCGATATTAATAATGTGGAAATGATGGATCTGGAGGAACCAGAAGAGCCTATGGAACCAGAAGAACTAGAAGAGCCGGAAGACATAGGCCAGAAGTAGTTGGATCGCTACATCCCGGTGTATGGTCGTGTAATATAAGTATTCCTAGTACGATGTAGGAGTGTAAATCTTACACTATGTGTCCGCAATACCGTAGCTAGGCGTTGGCACGTATGTGTAAGAAATCATGCAATGATGTCCTTTTAACAACCATGTGGTCTGAATTGAATTAATGGAGATGGTTGTCATTCTGAAATTCTATTGGTGCCTCTTGCAAATTTATATTCCTGCACATGTGTTTTATGGATTATTTTGAGGAATAACTAATGTGCAACCGTATAAATTGAAGCATGGTGCGTACTCGGAATCAGGGTGACCCTAAAAGCTCTCAGCAAGGAGCTCATGCTGAGCCCTCGCTAGCTGAGGTGTTGGCTGCTGCACTCAACCGGCAGCAAAATGACTCTGAGATTCTTCGTTGGCTAGTGGATATCACGTCCCACCTAGCTGGACAGGGAGGCAACCGTAACAACAACAATCAGCCTCGATAGAGAACCTACTCAGATTTTCTGGGTACTCATCCGCCAACCTTCGAGCGCGCCAGAGAACCTCTAGATGCCGATCACTGGCTGCGCCAGACCGAGACAAAGTTCAGTCTGCTAGAATGCACAGAGCACCAGAAGGTGCTATTCGCTGCCCAACAACTCTAGGGCTCTGCTAGCGCCTGGTGGGCGAACTATGAAGCTTCTCTACCCGCTGGACGCCGCATTGAATGGAATGAATTCAAGACTGCATTTCATGCTCATTTCATCCCAGCTGGCATCATGCAAAGGAAATTCCAGGAATTTATGGATCTAAAACAAGGAGGGAGGAATGTCCTCCAATATTCTGAAGCTTTTAATCATCTGGCTCAGTATGCTACTGAGTATGTCAATACTGAGGATAAAAAGAGATATGCATTCCTGCGTGGTACGAATGCCACCCTTAAGGGGCGCCTGACTTGGCAAACAACCGGCACATACAACGACTTAGTCAATGCTGCTATTATCCAGGAAGGCGCTATGCGCCAAGTTGAAGAAGAAGATCGCAAAAGAAAGGCCCCTGCTAGTGCCTCTGCTGCCCCACAGGCGAAGCACCGCCTGATTTATACTTCACCTACCGGACAACATTTACGGGCATCTCCACAGCAGCAATATCAGCGACGACATGGTCAGAACTACTCAAGGCCACCCCAGCAGCAGAAATTCCCACCTCGTGCATCGTATCAACAGCAGAACACTTAGTACCATGCACCATACCAGCAGCAGGGAAATTAGACTGCCCGTGCCCCACAGCCTGCTGATCGAGGAAGTAACTATCCGTGCTACAACTGCGGTCGTACCGGCCACTTTGCCAAGAACTGCACCGCAACAAGGCGCAATAACAACAACCACAGTAGCAACCAACGTCAGAACCAGAGCAGGAATGTGAATGCACCATCACGTGGTGCCCAAGTGAACTACACCAATGCTGAAGATATCCCTCAGGGCGAACCTGTGCTGACCGGTACGCTCTTGCTCTATTACCAGCCTGTCCTTACACTTTTTGATTCTGGTGCTACGCATAACTTCATTAGGAAAGCTTGTGTGCAAAAAATCAACTCCACACCACTATCATAAATAGATGTTACACCGTCCACTATCCTGCTGGACAAATTCTTGCTAACGAAGTAGTGTGTAAGGCTCCACTAGAAATTAATCGAAAGATCTACCATATGCTGAATTTTCATATAACAACAGTTACCAGGAGAGTGTGAAAATGTCACCATTTGAAGCACTCTATGGTCGAAGTTGTAGAATACCATTAAACTGGTCTGAATTTGGAGAAAGAGTAACCTTTGGTCCTGATCTTGTCAAGGATGCAGAAGAAAAAGTGCGTACCATTCAGGCAAATCTTAAAGCTGCTAAATGCCGCCAAGAGAAGTATGCAAACAGATGACGCAGGCCATTATATTTCAATAAAGGTGACTACGTCTATCTCCGCGCGTCACCTATGAAAGGCATCCAACGGTTTGGAGTCAAAGGAAACTTAGCTCCCCGTTATATTGGGCCATTCCAAATTTTGGAGCAATGTGGAAAGGTAGCCTACAAGTTAGAGTTACCCACTAATCTATCTGGAGTTTATCCCACCTTTCACGTCTCTCAACTAAAGCGGTGTCTCAGACCACCCACCGACAAAATCTTAGAAAACTATGACCAGCTTCAAACAGACCTCACATACTCCGAACAACCAATAAGGATTCTCGATAAGAAAGAACGCACAACCCATAAAAGAACACTCAAATTCTATAAAATCCAATGGAGTAATCACTCAGAAGACGAATCTACTTGGGAATCTGAAGAATTTCTAAGTACGCATTACTCGAAATTTTGGTCGTCATACGCAGGTATGTTTTGACCACCGTACTTCCCTCTGGTTTGCCTTGTTCATAATCTCGGGACGAGATTTCTTTAAGGAGGGAGGGATATGATACCCCAGGTGTCTCACTTCTAATTAACAAACATGAAGAGCTCAAATCATGATCAATATAGCATGAAATGATGAAGCCTCACCAAAATTATTTAATTTAATCCCAGGCAATTAAAAACCCTGCAAACCAAATAGTGAGCCAACTGAAATTTTATTATAAATCATATATCAAATAAATTCATAATCATGTTAGTAATATTAAATTAGAATTTTATGAATTTAATGAGCATTTTACCAATTGTGGAAATACCCCAAATAATTAATTAAAGTCTAGGAACCTTTACAAATTGAATTTAAATACAAAAATATCCAGAACAATTCTGACCAATTGGGTCCCACCAGAGCACCAGGAATATCTCCAAGGACCTTTGTGCAAAATCCCATAAAATTAGGAGCCTCCTAGCTATTTTATTTGGGAATATCTTTGACCGAGGACTTGTTTACAAGAAATCAAATTGTTTAGGGGGTTCAGAGCAAAATCCCCTTTCTTCTTCTCCATTGGCTGGCGCCGCACTGTTCGCTCCTCCTGCCGATGCTAGCGCCCTGCTCGCTTCTCCCCGCACGCCACCGGCTCACCTCGGGACTCCTCGCGTGCACTGTGCCGCTGACCTCTCCTCAGTCGTCCCATCCCCTCTGCCCTCAGCCACGACCCCACCCACTGGCCTTCCTTCTCCCACCTGCACGCAACTATGGCCGACTGGCCGGCTTCAATTTCCGCCATCTCTCCTGCTCTCGCACCCCACTTGCCACTTCTCCCTCTACGCGACTTGAAGGCGCACCCACCAGTCACAGACTCACTTCCTCTCTCACTCCCGTTGCTCTCTGCTCTCTCATTCTCCTCTCTGAACTTTGATCTCCTCCGCCATCATCGAGCGAAAGCTTGAGCTGAGCTTCCTCTTCCCTGCTTCCTGAGCCGAGCAAAACCCCAAACCCACGTGTGCACATTCCCTCTGCATTCCCATGCCACTCGCTCGACCAAACCCCGCGTGAGCTCTAGCCAATTTGAAGAAAAACTGAAGCATGCAACTCTGGTGACCTCCTCCACCGTGACCAAAAATTTCCAGTCTCTGGTATGCCTCATCCCTCCCCTCCTCATCGTACGTGTGCACAACCAATCCGCGAACCCTCTGACCTTTTTCCTCTCTGATTCTTGGTGCGAGCTAGGCACATTGCCACTTTTTCCCCGGCCGCCGCCTCTTCTCTGACAAAACTGAGCCGCCTCGCCGATGAGCTCATACCTCCGGCCATCCCCAACAAACTTTGACTTGATGCCGCCCCTCTCCACATCTCCCTGAAGCTCTGCGAGAAAACGGAGCCTGATTTTCTGCTCCGAGCCATCATCGTGACGTCGCCGAAGATCTTCTCTCTGTCGCCTCTCACCGCTGATGGTCTTCCGGTGAGAACCCCATCTCACGAACCCCTCCATTCCCTCCGCCCCGATGCGCACGTCGTTTCATTGCTCCCGCGGCGAGCTTCCTCCTCGCGTAGCGCCCACCGGTGAGCCCTCCGGCCGGCTCTGCCCCCTCTGACGGCGCTAACTTGGCACTGACTGGCATCCCATTGGCAACCGACGTGGCTCCAACGTGGATCCTAGGTGTCGCCTATGTGGCACTGATGTGTTAGGTTAAATGCCCAGAAATCCCCAAAAAATACCTAAAACTTTGAAAATTCATAGTAAATCAAATTCAAACCCTTTTTGGCCCAAACAAATTTTGTTCGGTTCACCATAAGGAGCTTTTTTTTAGTAAAATGATAAATCACTATCTCTGTACATGTATTTTTAATAATACATTAAATGGTTAAAAAACCAATTAATTCACCATCAATTCTTGGAATGGAATTAAATCCTGATTTTTGGCATGCTAAATAAACACATGAACATCTAAATTATTTTAGGCCCTGGAATTTATTTAGTATGTTTGCTTAAATTAATTCTAGTAATTATTATGTAAATTATCTGCCCATGCCACTTGGCCTAAAATTCACTCATATAAGTCTCTGTACACAGTAAATCACACATGTCCAGAAACATAAATTTATTTAACTAATTAATTTAATTGCTCATATCACTCCTTTACTTTGTTTAAATGCATAAAAGAATATATATACCTAAATTCTTAATTAATAGCCCAATTTCTCTAAAGCATATGGCTTCGAGAACATAATAATAAATTTTAATTAGCATTAAAACACAAGGTGCTTGCATGCATCATATCATTGCAATCAATGGTAATTCGATAATGCCGTTAATACAACTCTATCATATAGGCAACGACAACCAGGAGCCAGAAGAGGATTTTCAGAAGGACGTTGACCCTCAAGAGCAGGAAATAGAAGTTGCTAACACTAGTGTTGATCCAGGCAAACCCCGATTTACATTTGCCTCTTTACAATAATACTAGTGTCTATACTTATTGTTGCATTAGGTCATAGGAGTTGATTGAAACCCACCTTGCATGATACTCAAATGACCTATGCTATTGTCTTAGAACTTGGTAGAATCGGTACTGTTATGCTATGCTTAGTAATTACTAGTCTCGTTAATAAGGTACTATTATTAATAAGGAATGAACTTGACCACTGGAACAGGAACTAATAAAAGAAGTTTATTTGATGTTATGACCGGACAGGGATAATGCATGTATAGGCTTGCAGCAACACATGGGTGTTGACTGTGGTAGCCCTACCTTGTCGAACCTAGGACCCGTCCGTGGTCAGCCCCTTGATCAAGTATTGAACAATACCGAATGCATGCTAGCCTATGGGCACTAGTAAACCGACGTAGCATTAAAGGTCACTTGCATTGAGGACGGTTAAGGTGTGTTGGTCATTGACCCTCCTGCTGCTAGAGTGGGCGGTTCAGACCATGAAGTACTGTTGGCAGAACGGCATGCCCACTCGATGTCACCACACCCGGGCTGAGGTGTAGGTGCTTTTCTTGTGAAAGGTTGCCATATACGACCTTAAATAGTGCGTATGTGTCGTGCATCTCGGGTTTTCCCAGCTGGTGTAAATCGATTGCAATTGCTGTCCCTCGCAGTAATGAGTATCGCTTGGTCACCGCGCCAATCACGTAGTTGTACTTGATACTTGGAATTGATTATGATGTCCATTGTTGATTATGATTATTGCTACTCTTCTGTTGTACTTACTTTATATATTATTCTATTATCTTTTCGTTGCCACTAAAGTTACATTTCAGTTCAACCCATTAAATTAGAAATTAAAACTTGATAGAACTAATAGGTCGCTTAGCACGAGTCCTTTCAAACAAGCCTCCTATTAGAGCATGTGCATGTCTAGTGTTCGACGGGTAAGTCTTGCTGAGTAATTAGTACTCAGGCTTTGTGCCATTGTTGTTTTCAGGTAATGAAGAAATAGAGTTGTCTGTAGATGTGCTGCCTTGGGACATGCAGGTCCCTGAGGGTTGGACTGCCCATTGGGAGTCCGACTTGCCGCCACAGTGATGTTGTGTGTTGCTAGAGTGATGGTTCTTCGGGCATGAACCATTACTATGATGTATCATCGAGCTCATAGTTCTTAACGTTATTGCTTCCGCTGTTTTCAAAACATTCATAAACTTGTAATATTCCGTTGCACTCTGAACCATCGTATCCTTGTAATATTCAACTTAAATTTGGACCAATGTTGTATTATCAAGTGTCTGCGCTATCAGCACCTTCGGGACCTCGATCCTCCAGGAAGGGGCACCACATTTTCTATGATGCATAGGAATTCCTAAATATTTAAATGGTAACGGTCCTCTTTGACACCCAAATATCTCAGCATATTATAGTTTGAACTCCTTAGCTTGACCAAAGCAGAAAATTTCACTTTTATGTAAATTAATTTCAAGTCCAGATAGTTGTTCAAAAGCACTTAAAAGTAGCTTCATGTTCCTAGCCTGGTCCAAATTATGATCCAAGAAAAGTATTGTGTCATCCGCGTATTGGAGAATGGATAATCCATCCTCAATCAGATGTGGTATGACACCCATAAATTGATCATTCTCTTTTGCACACCTTATGATTATTGCTAACATATCTACTACAATATTAAAAAGTATAAGTGATAGTGGATCTCCTTATCTTACCCCTTTCTTTGTTTGAAAGTTGGGCCCTATCTGATCATTGACTTTGATTCCAACATGCCCCCCTTGCATGAAAGAAGCTATCCATTGACACCAAGTATCGGAAAAGCCTTTCATCCTAAGGGTTTGTTGTACAAAAGACCATTTGATCTTATCATATGCCTTTTCAAAGTCTATTTTCAGAATAATTCCATTTTGTTTTTTCCGATGCATCTCATGTATAGTTTCATGCAAGATTACTACCCCTTCCATTATATTACGGCCTGGTAGGAAAGCTGTTTGTGTTGGATTGACCACCTTTTGGGCTACCTTAGTTATTCTATTTGTAGCCACCTTGGTAAAGATCTTAAAACTGACATTGAGTAAACAAATGGGTTGATATTGTTGGATTTTACATGATTCCCTACACTTTGGTAGTAAAATGATAGTACCAAAGTTGAGGCTGTATAGAGGCAAATGTTCCTTTATGAAACTCCTGGAATAAGGCCATGAGGTCCCCTTTTATTGTTTCCCAAAAAGTTTGGTAGAACTCAATTGGGAATCCATCAGGTCCTGATGCTTTATTGTGTTCCATCTGAAAAATTGCCTCTTTTACTTTTTGTTCCGTGAATGGTTGAGTTAGAGACTCATTTTCCAACTGTGTAACTTGAGGAATGTCATCTACACGAGTCTCATCCATCATTACAGTCGATTCCTGTGATGGACCAAATAAATCCTTATAGTATCTGGTGATATGCTTTTTCAAAGCTTCATCCTCTTCTATAACTCGACCTTCATTCTATAGTTGGAAAATATGTGTCTTCCTATGCTTACCATTTGCCACGAGTTGGAAGTATTTAGTATTGGAGTCACCATCCAATAGTTCTTTTACTTTTGCTTGTTGGTACCATTTTATTTCCTCTTCCCGTAACATTTGGGCCAGCCTATTATTGAGACAGTGTTTAAGATTTAATTCATCTTGAGAAAGATGTGACACTTCTGCCTTTTTATCCAACATATCTAGTTTGTCTAATAATTTTTTCTTTTCCTTCTTGTTGTGTCCACTCACATTTTTTGCCCAACGTCTTAAGTGTTGCCGCACCCTACGGATTTTTGTTTGCCAAATTTCCATAGGAGTACCATGAACTATTGTTTCATTCGATATTTCCTTTATCATATCCCTGAAGCCATCTCGTAATAGCCATCCTAGTTCAAATTTGAACATTGATTGGTTACACGATAATGAAGCCTCCCCTTTGTTAAGTAGCAAGGGTTTATGATCTGATATCTCTCTAGTTAAAGCTTGTACGGTAGACAATGGGAATTGTTGTTCCCATTCAATGGACACTAGGATTCTATCAAGTTTTTCATATGTTGGATTTCGCAAATTGTTCGCCCATGTGTAATTTCATCCCTACATCTCTAGCTTCCTTAGATTCAGGCCATCAATTATTGCATTGAATAAAAAAGGCCATCTTTCATCGTAATTATCATTATTTTTCTCCAAGGGACTTCTCAAGATGTTATAGTCACCGCCTATTAGAAGCGGAAGACTTTCATGGCTACACATGTGCACAAATTCAGCTAAGAATTTTTCTTTTAACTGTGATTGGGCAGGTCCATACACTGCCACTAAAGCCCATTTGAAGTTATTTGATTTATTACACAAATGAAATTTCACATAAAACTCCCCTTCATCTATTGCACCAATATCAAATATTTGCAGGTCAATTCCTACCAAGATGCCACCAGATCTACCTTGTGGAGCTTTACTGTGCCACAAAAAATCTTTCCCCGCACATAGATTTTTAAGGAAAGTAGGCATGAATTCACTCCTCCCGGTCTCTGAGATGGCAATGAAATTGAGGTTGTGTTCCTTGGTTAAATCATCAAGAAATTTATGTTTTTTGGGGTCTCTAAACCCATTGCTATTCTAAAAAATTCCTTTCATCTCTCGCTATGATAATGATTTCTTATTATTCTTTCCTTTTTTCTTTTTTGGAAGAGAAGATATCGTATTCTTTAGAATAGCATTGCAATCAATATGATAAGCGCTATCCAAATCCATCACTTCTTCCATGATATCACTACAAAGAGTATGAAGAATCAATTTATCTACTTTTTGTTCATCAGCCAGATCCTTCTCTTCTCTATCAAAAATCTCATCTACTTTATCTATAACAATACGTTCCTTCAATCTAATTTCTTCTGATTTTTTTAGTTCACTAACAACGTCTACTACATCATCAACATTTCGTCTTAGCAAAATTCCTAAGTCATTCATGCTAGAATTAATGTGCTCATTAGTAAACTGTAGGAAAGAACTATTGAAACTTTCCATGTTACCTTCTGTTGGAGTTTCGTTGAGGTTGCATGCAGCCTTGAGCTTCTCTGCATGATCCATTGAGAGCTGGTCGGCCGAGTCAGCTCTACGCTTGCTTCGGCGTGAAGGCGTGGAAGCTTCCGTGATTGCCGCAAGCTCTTGCGCTGTGGCTGGGATAGCAGCAACCCCTTGTGCTGCTTGTCCCAGAGCCACCGCTGGAGTTGCTGGTATCAGCAGCGTACTTCCTTGCTCACTTTTTTTTGGTGTGTGCTTCTCTTCCATCTCTATCTCCTCCACACTATCTTCCTCCTCTGATTCATGAGCCAGTTCTTCCCACTCCAATGTGTCACCATGGTTGGGTAAACCCGGCACAGTAAGGTGGTAAACCATTTGCTTGGTTCCACTTCCGGTATAGACACTCCCTTCCCCTTGGTGCTAGGAGTAGCAACTTGTTTAGCAGGTTCAGTTTGCTCCACACTGTTCCTATCGTTGTTATCATCATTGCGACCCCCTTAATTACCATTATTTCCATTCTGATCATTCCCATCGTTATCCATCTCCATAGGTGTTGGCCTTTATTGGTTGTTCACAGGTTCAACATGGAAATGCAACTGATACATGTTATATCCTATGACCACTAAAACTGATTTGGGAATCACCTTCGGGTCTAAGACCAAAACCTACATCCTAGCCACTCCATGTTCCCTAGTGAACATCATATCCACATCTTTAGTAACACCTAGAATAGATCTTATAGCCCAAATGACCACAAATTCTCGAAGCTCTGAAGGGAGACCTCGGAATTGAACCCATATCTTAGGTAGTACCATTTTAATCTCATCCACTGCCTTGCATTCTTCAAACACCATCTTAGCACCAAGAATCTTGGACTGCACAGTGCCCCACTCAACCATTCTTTGTAGTTCGCCAGTAGATGGGAATGTAGTTTTGTAGCAATTATTTCCATCCTCTTGAACCTCCCACTTCCATTTTCCTGGCATTAATCTCACCATTTCAGCTGTAACTGGTGCTGCGGACAGTCACTACCACAAAATAGCCCATAAACAATGGTCTATCTACAGCGATTGCTTGAAAACCGCTGTTAATTGGGTATTAGCAACGGTTGAAAATGAAACGAAGCAATCAACTCTCCAATCAGACCAAAACACTCGCTATCTGCACCGGTTCCTTTCTACAACCGCTGTTGATGCATCCGGACCCGAAATTTCCATCAAAAGGAGCTTTTTATCACCCTTGACATCCGACGACAATAGCCTCGTGGGCCTGTGGCGCCGCTGCTCTCGCCCGGTTCCCTCTTTCCCCCAATCTCTCCCTCGAGTCCCTATCCGCATGCACCGCCGCCTTGGTTCACCTCCTGCCTCGCCTCCGACGACCTCGCCGGCGGCAATGACAAGTCGCGATCAGATGTTGATGAGCTGCCATATTCCCATTGCTCCATCTCTCTGTCCTCCTCTTCCCCCTAGATTCGCCCATCCGCTCCTGCTGCCTATGAGCTCGACGCCGCCATCTAACCCACTACTCCTCCCAGTGCCTCGATACACGACGCGCGATGTCCAGCCGCCTCCCGTCCTGGACAATGCCGTCCCTTTCCTGGTTTCTGCCCTGAGCTACAACATCGCACGTTGAGGCTGCCAGCCCTGAACTGCTCGCTGCTCAGTGGGGACATAATAGCTTGACAGCGCGAGCCATGTGCTCCAAGCCTTTTTTCGTCCCCTGCTCCTGCGACCAGCAAGCCGGCAGCATCCTTCATCCCCAACATTGGCATTGGCACAACCATGGTCGATGACCCGGACGTGCTCGACGAAATGTATAAATGGTAATTTTTCTATTCCCCTTCATATTTCGTATGATTGGTCATTGTCAATCGTTCCTGAACATTGTGAATTGGATCATCATCCTGTAGTATGTTTGAATTGGTTATAGTCGATGCCTTAGAGCTTTACTGTGAAAAATTCATTATTTGAGTAATATGTGAGTTCACCATTGGTTCTTGACTGAAGAAATATGACTACGTGGCTTCTGGACTGAAGAAATATTAGACTGTCCCTGATGCTGATCGTCTAATAAACAAAGTGCATTGGTTCTTCTTTTTTTCAAGTCTAACTGACTTTATGTGTAACTGAATGACTAACAGTATTTACAACATGGTTAATCCTGTATATAGCTAAATGGCTATTTTGCTGCTTCTACTCATGTATCTATGTGTAGACTTCACCATGTACTTATTACAGCAGATAGGTTGGGTTCCCAAGTTTACCTTGTCAGAAAAGAAGTATAACAGTTGTCAAGTAAGTGCAGTTTGCTTGGACAATTGCTGCTTGAATCACGGTACATTCAACATTTCTTGCATTACCAATCTCTTCGCCACAGTCAGCTGCAAATTTTGGATGCAGTCTATTACTTTTGCAGATCCTGTCAGTTTCTCTACTTTTCTTAAAATTTTCTATTGTCTTGATAGGAGACTTTTTCTGATGTTGAAAGGTCACTTATAAGTTCTAGATGACCCAACGTTTCTGCACTTATATCTTTAGCTCTACTTTATGCAATTGTTGTGACCAATTTAGTGCTGCCACTAAAGAACTGAACATCAGCTATAGGAATACAACCATTCCAGTCACCTAATTCCTCCTCATTGGTCCATTGATTATGGTTTATTAGTGTTGTACATCAACACGGTTGACCGATGGATAGCTTAGCTGCCAGCTTATAGATTAGAGGTTAAGAGGCACACGGGTGCAGGGTATTCCAACGTTCGGTTGAGGAGGTTGACCTGATAATGTGTATGATTATACAATTATTCTTTTGTTAGTTTCACTGATAATGTGTATGATTACACAGTTATTCATTTGTTATTTATAAAAGAAGGGTCGGCGTCAGGCTGCATGTGCACTTGCAAATGAAACATGAAACATGGCATTGTATCCAGTAAGTATCCCAAGAATCTTGAATTCTCTCTATACTTTGCAGATGTTGATGCTGATGAACTGCCAGAGGAAGTGGTCTCGGAAACTGACCTAGAGTAAAGACTGAAACTGAGTAGTGTACTTCGGTGTTGTGGTCAGAACTGTACAGAAGTATAGTCAAGTCTCTTTTACAAAACAACGATGAGTTGTGGTCGGAATGAACAACACTTGTAACGTGAGTAGTGTACTTCAGTGTTAACTAGTAAACTAGTCGATGCCCTTGTCAATGTTATCGCCTAGAGTTCTAGCATACTAGTTTGACAATCGAGGATCATATATAAATTGATTTTTTTCTCTTTTCATAGTATACTGTTATATAAAGCAATAACATTATATTTTTTCCGTTCTTGCTCTGAACCTCAACATCAGCTAGGATAAAACATTTCAACAAATATTTTTGCACTATCTCAAGAATGATATTTTTCAAGTAACAAACTGGTTGTTACTTAAAGAATATCGTTCTTGAGATAGTACAAAAATCTCTATATGTAATAATTTTACTCTTGACTCCTTGAGGTTCAGGAGCAAGAATGGAACAAAATAAAATGTTATTGCTTTTTTTTTAAAAGCTGAAAATACTATCAGCAGCGGTTCAAAACATTGAACCGCTGCTGATATTCCACCAATCAGCAGTGGTTCATAGAAATGAATCGCTGTTGATGAGGGGTTTTGAACATGGGGTGGCTCATGCAATGAACAGTCGCTCATTGCATGGCCCTTTGTTAGGCAACGGTAGCAATATGGCAATTTGCCATTGCCCGTTCCTGCCCTCGCCACCCCTTGAGCCGACGATTCCGGCACGTCTGCCGCAGCCGATTTAACTGCTCCTTGTTGCTTTTGATCCTGCTCTGTTGCACCCTTTGCTGATTGCGTTGCCGTTGCTCCATCTTGCCCTACTATGGCTGCAGCGGCAAGCGCCTGTTGCAGAAGCGCTGCCGCCTGTGCGGACAGGTTACCAAACAGGACATCCTGCACAGGCTGAGATCCTGCTGCCTTCCCGTTGTCCTCCACACCCGTCGTCGCTCCGCGGCCAGTGCTGTATCCACCATAACCGCCTCTCTGGAAGCGATTGTTACCTCCATATCTTCCTCCCTGTGGCACAAATCCCCTTCCTCCATTACGGCCTCCGTGGCCGCCACCTCCGTAGCCAGGATTGAACCGCCAAGGTTGGCTACCGCCGCGTTCAAATGCATTTGCTTGCCCATTGCCGGCGGTTGCTCCCCGCGCTGCATGCCCCGATTGGCACCACCACCCGTTGTTCTCCATCCCGACGCGTACCACCTCGGCGTATGAGCGTTGGCGGCGTGGCTGTGGAACAGTCTCTGAAACCCTACGGTCTCGAGTACCAGTTCTGGAGAATAGAGCTACGAGTCCGGGTGTTGGCTGGTATGGATTAGTGGGCTTCAATTTGCGTTTAGCCTGGCCCACGAGGTCATCGTGATAGCCGCCCACTATTGATTGTGTCATTAACTCATAATTTTTTAAATGCGAATAATGTGTTTGACCATCATCATGATCCGATCTGATCGTTGTCACCGTCATCTCCGGCGATCGCCGGATCTGAGCGGAAGACTGAGACGGATTATTCTTCTTTTGTTGATCCAAACGCAGAGAACGACCAGACCTCAGAGAGCTTACCACTTTGGCTGTTGCGAGGGCATCGCCCAATGTTCTTGATGGAGACACACGCGGTGGAGGTAAAGGACCTTGCCATATTCCTTTATTTCTCCGTCGCTTGTCGACTGACGCATCAACGACGCATTTAGCCAGCAAGCCGTCATGACTACTTCCCTGCTCCCTTACCTTGTTAGGTGAATCCGTGTTGAGTTCTACTGCCTGCGGGAGGTTCTTCTTGGTGAAGCCTACCTCCAGCGCGTCGCGGGTCAGCTCAGGTGTCAGAATCGATTCAGTTTCACTTTCCGAGTCCGAGTCGTCGTCGTCGCTATTCGCCCAGAATCGAGACCCTTTCCATGGTTCCACGCCATGGATGTGAGGTCCTGGTGTCACCTCTGTCGCCAACGTGACCTCCAGGTCTCTTGCCATGAACTCTCGATGGAGAAGCCGGCGTGCCTCGTCCTCCTCCTCCACATGGACCTGCAAAAGCTTCTGACGTACCTGAGTTCCGGGCGGTAGAGTTAGGCGTCGAACCCGCAGTGTTGCTCTAGGCATTCGTGTCGGGTCAGTGCATGGAGCACCGAAAGATTTCAGTAACCAATCGTCGGTAGTACAACTAGAGAGTTGGTTATAGATATTACAATGAATATCTAAGAGGTAGATGTTGTCTAAAATTGTATTCTTGTTATAGGGGGTCCATGTATATCCCAGGCAATAAATAATTATTTTCTGCTAATTAACCAGCCTCCAATACTATTCGTGGACGGTCTCTTTAAGGTCTAGGAGGCTAGGACCGTTAGCTATTTCCACCCTATCACCATACATTCTCTTCAACAATGACATTCGGATACAGGGAATCGGGTAAAGATTCCTTCCTTTGTAGACATAAGACACAATGAAACACCTTTGTAGGCATAAGACACCATGAAACACCAATTGCGGCGGCCCATCCCACCATCAATTCACAGTTGATCGAGACCAAGTTCCTTTCGGATTTGGATGATAATCAAAATAAATTCAGATTTGCCTTTCATGACAACCGTGGATATTGTCCATTGAACATCCAATCATTCATGATAGTAAGTGAAGCATGCCGTTAACTGGTATTATGTTCTATGTAAAAAGGTACAGAAAATTCCTTATATGCCTTTCATGGCAATGTTTTGTTTGGTTCGTTCCGCACGTAACACAGGAAAAAGGTTGAAAACATCGCAGTGGGCAGCACTCCTGGTGGGCCCTTTTTTGTGAACTGGACTCAGCCCAAGCCGCAAACCCTCGCGAACAGTACGAAAGCTGGTCACCAGTTTCAAGAAAAAAAAGACTGGTCTCCGGATTCAGCGCTGTTCATGTTCGCCAGCACACGGCATCTGCCTCTAGCACTGTTGCGAATTGAGATCACACATGCGCATGGTCCAAAATCCAAATACTTTGAAACAAACAAGTCCTTGAAAATAAATGGGATGAACAGGCACGGTACCTATGTTTAGCTGTCTGGAGCCGTGGCAAAAGTGAGCTAGTCGATACACAGGTCTGCTGTCACCTTTTTTCTGTACCGCTAACTCGTGTAATGTGTCGTGGCACCCCAAGATCTGATTCTAGAGGCCGTCCTCACGCTCGGTCTTTTGGCGGTGGCTGCGGGCAGCCTGGCGCCTCTGGACCTCCTCATGCGCCGGGCTCTGGAGGTCGCGCCATTGCTGCTGGCGACGCACGTGCTCCCCACGTGACGGGAGGTGCTGTCGCTGGGAAGATGCAGCCCCAGGAACCTAAAGCTTCACTGCATGGGGGTCATAAGGAGATCGGCTGCCGAGCTAGGTGCCTCTTCTTCAGCCACACCTTCAAAGGTGCAAATCTCTATTGAATTAGTGGGAAAGGTGGTCAAAGATTTATCTGATGCCGTTAATTCTTCCATAGCAAAGAAGGATAGGGGAGACAAGGTAGAAGGAGCAAATAAAAAATCAAAGTTGTTACAGGTGTGGATGTAAAGGACATTTCATCGATCAGTGCATTGCTACCATTCTCTGTGAATTATGTAATAGTACGAAGCATGTGACTCATAGGTGTCCTTACAAAGATGAAGTGAAACCTGTTGCAACGTCAGTAGGATATGCAATAGATGCACTTGGTGCGTACTTTATTGACCATCCTCCGATACAACCCACCACCTCTTGTTCACGGACCGCTCGTCTCCGTGAAAGACGGATCACTAACTGAGGTTGAACTAGTAGAGCACCTCAAATTTTTAGTACGTGATAACTATGAGTGGGAGGTGACTCTCTTCAAGGTAGTCTTCCCTAGTAGGACTGAGATGCTACATTCTACATACTGGGTAGGCGCAAAAATACCACAAGGACCTTCACTCAATTTTGAGGAGTATGTTGAGGAGGAAGAATATTTTGGGCATTTGTTACCCACAGTTTGGATGAAAGTTCCAAATCTTCCTACAGTTCTAAGACAATTTAAAACTATTTGGGTGATAGGGTCTATGTTTGGTGTAACCCAGAGAGTAGATATGCCTGCAACGGAGGCCAATACGTTTGGCCGTTTTTGTGTTGCGGGACTGGAACCAGAGTTAATTCCAACTACCATGGATGTTATCATTGGTAACAGATTCTTCCAGCTAAAATTTGAGATAGAACCTTTTTTGCCAAACGCTGGCATATCAAGGCTAAATCCGGATGGTTTTGGGGATAACATGAATAATGAGAAGGATCAGCACAGGGCTGAAGATATGCATGATGTTGCTAATCGGCATATTGACAAATTGGGGGGGGGGGGGGGGTTCAGCAGGGAATTCCTCAGCGGGACATGGCACTGAAAAATCCATTGAAATGGGAGATCAGCCGATGGATTATGATTGGGAGAATGATGATCTTCTAGGTGAAGATCAAGAGATGGATAAGCTGCAGGTCCAACAAATCAAGAGCTTCGGTGAGTGGGCCAATAACTCTATCGATTTGGTGAGCAAGTTGGAAACACACACGTAGAAAATTAAACCCAAAACCTATGTGGTTTCGGGTCTTTCTTTTGCAGGTTCTACAACATTGCCTGATGCGGTCAAGGTGCAGCCGCCCCTGGCTTCGGTCGTTGCCACCCCTGAAGGGTCACCTGTTGTGGTTCTGGGATCACGCACGCAGGTTGATGCGATGCATCCATCAGGGCGCCCCGCCGAGACCAGGACCATGACATCACCGCAGGGTGACCCACACACCAAAGGCGAGTGTGTCACGGCTTCTGTGCCACGAACTCCATTGGCGACACTCAAGATTTTGGAGTCAAACCAGGCAGCGAGCAAGGTGATGCTCGCTGGAGACTCTGGAAGCGGGTCTCTGGCCGGGATGCTAGACACCATGGTGGTGACAGGTATCTCGCCTCAGGCCTTGCTGGAGCACAGCAGGGATCTATTTTGGAGCTAGCGCAGGTGGCTGCTGGACAATCCCCATACTCCATGTTGCGTCGGAGCAACCATAGTGCAGCTGTTGCTGATGAGGACTCCCTCCAAAAGGCTTCGAGGGCTGCTGCTAAAAGGAATCTCGAGGGAAGCGGTATGTCCCCTACTTCCCTCCCTTCCACCGTTTCTATTATCAAGCGTAATTTGGCTTCTATTGGTTTTTTGTTGGGTGCCTCTTCGGGCTCGGTTGATGCTGCAGTTGCGAGGATTAGAGGGATAGAAATAACTAGAGCTAAACCGGTTCCCCAATGCGACAATCTAGAAGAAACTTTGTTAGATGTTGGTTACAATAGTGATTTTTCATCACCTCTTGGTCGCCTATGTGGCGAGCTGACTGAGGAATTGCTTGATGATTTAGATCCCCTTGGTGGAGAGCTGGTTGACGTACCCATTAGACTTGCTAAAGTGCATAAGAAGAGGGATACGTCCAATAGGAGCATAAAGGCCAAGAAGAAAATTAATTTTAAATGAAAAGATTTTTTTGGAACAGCCATGGTCTACGGACCTTGCTAAACATCGATTTCTTTTCGATGCTTCCTTAGAACATAAGTTAGATTTTATTGCCAACCAGGAGACAGGTAGACATAACTTTTCGACTAAGTGTCTGACTAATTTTTATGGGGGTGCAGATTTTTGCTGACACTAGACTCCACCTAGGGGTATGCCCGGTGGTATCTTACAAGGGGTAAATCTATTAAACTATGTGGTTGATAGTTTTGAATTAGGAGATTTCTACATTAAGTTTAGAATTACAAATAGAAGTGATGGGTTCAAGTGGGCATTTATGACTATTTACGAGGCGGCTCAGGATGAATTCAAGAATGAGTTCCTTTCCGAATTGGTCCGGGCTTGTGGAGATGAAAGACTTCCTCTATTGGTTGGAGTGAACTTTAACATTATTTGCAATGCGTCAGAAAAAAAATAATAACCAATTTCAGAGTCCTTGGCCCAATCACTTTAATGCAATAATAGATTCACTGAACTAAAGAGAGCTAGAGATGTCAAGTAGACAATTTACTTGGGCTAACTATGTAGAGATTCCAACCTATGAGAAACTAGACCGGATCTTGGTGAGCAAGGAATGGGAGTTCAAGTTTCCTTTAGCTTTGGTGCAAGCTCTTTCCAGGGAAATTTCTGACCACACGCCATTGTTATTTTCATCGGGTCTTCAAAATCATAGAGGAAATACTAGACTTTTTAGGTTCGAGTTGTCTTGGCTTTTAAAACAGACTTCTATGAGCGGGTTACAACTGTGTGGCAACAAGAAAATAGAGGTAACACTCCTTTACAGCAGTTGCAGAATAAAATTCGAAGAGTTAGGAGCTATCTCAAAGGGTGGGCTAAGAATATTGCCTCCCAGTCTAAAGCAAGAAAGGTTAAGCTTTTTCAGATTTAGATGCGTTAGATAGAAGGGCTGAAAGCTCAGTGCTGTCACCCGCGGAACAAGAAACTAGGTTAGCTTTAAAACAAGAGCTAAATAAGATACTGAGGGAGGAAGAATTGTATTGGCTACAACACTCTAAAGCAACTAAGTTGTTGCAAGGAGATGATAACACCAAGTTTTTCCAACTGCTAGCAAATGGTAGACATAGGAAAATGCAGATCTTTCAACTTGAACAAGAAGAAGGTTTGATTGTAGGTCATGATAACCTTAAGCAATATATAACACACTATTATAAGAACCTTTTCGGTCCCCATGAAGATAATGAGATTTTCTTTAATGAGGACTAACATGAAGACATCCCTCAAGTGTCCATGCAAGAGAATGAGTTTCTTATTGCACCGTACAGAGAAGGAAATTAAAGAAGTTGTGCTTCAGATGGAACATAATGAGGCCCCGGGCCCGGACGGGTTCCCGGCTGAGTTCTATCAATTTTTTTGGGAGTTAATCAAAGAAGATCTAATTAGCTTATTTAATGTGTTTCATGACGGCAATTTGGACCTCATTTCCTAAATTTTGGGTTGATCACTCTTTTGCCCAAAAAAGGGGATGCTACGTGCATTCAGCTGTACCGCCCTATTTTCTTGTTAAATGTGAGTTTCAAAATCTTCACGAAGGTTCTGAATAATAGGCTTTCTTTAGTAGTAAATAATTACCTATGCCAATCTCAATCCGCCTTTCTGCCAAGGCATTTCATGCTAGATGGAGTGGTAACGTTACATGAGACCTTACATGAGATTCATAGGAGAAAAAGTGATGCAGTCATTCTTAAGCTATATTTTGAAAACGCGTATGACAAGATCAAATGGCCTTTTCTCCAACAAGCCCTAAGATTCAAGGGATTCTCACCTAAGTGGTGTGATTGGATTCAACATGTGGTAGAAAAGGGGAGTGTTGCAGTGAAATTCAATGATCACATAGGTCATTATTTTCAAACCAAAAAGGGAGTTAGGCAGGGAGATCCTCTATCCCCAATTCTTTTAAATTTGGCAATAGACCTCCTACCTATATTAATTCAAAGGGCTAAATTAGATAATCAATGTCGTGGAGTGGTCCCGCATCTAGTAGAGGATGGTTTGTCTATCCTTTAGTATGTGGATGATACAATTCTCTTGTTAGATCATAACTTAGATGAGGCCAGAAATATTAAACTCTTGCTGTGTGCATTTGAGCAACTTTTCGGTCTAAAAATTAACTTCCACAAGAGTGAGGTTTTCTGCTACAGGATTGCTTCAAATTTCCACCAAGAATATTCGCAAATTTTTGGATGTGAGCTGGGTGCTCTTCCATTCAAATATTTAGGCATTCCTATGCATCATAAACGACTTAGCAATGCAAATTGGAACCACATAGAACGACGGTTCCAAAAAAGACTTAGTTGCTGGAAAAGTAAAATGTTATCTGTAGGTGGGCGGCTTGTTTTAATCAACTTGGTCTTAAGTAGTCTACCATTGTTTATGTTTTCCTTCTTTGAAGTCTCTAAGGGAGTCCTAGAGAGGTTAGATTACTATAGATCCAGATTCTACTGGCAAAATGAGGGTCATAAGAAAAAGTACCGTTTAACCAAATGGAGTATTTTGTGTACACCAAAAAACCAGGGAGGCATGGGAATTTTAAACCTAGACCCCCAAAATAAATGTCTACTAAGCAAGTGGCTTTTCAGACTTTCTAATAGCGATGGTATTTGGCAAAATATTCTAAGAAGAAAATACTTACAGACCAAAACTCTTTCCTAGGTAGAAAGAAAGCCGGGCGACTCTCATTTTTGGTCCAGCATTATGGGCATCAAAAGGGAGTTTTTTTGCCTTGGAAAATTCCATCTCGGTGATGGCTCTACCATTAGGTTCTGGGAGGACCACTGGTTTGGAAATTGTCCCCTCATGGATAAATTCCCTAATCTTTACAACTTGGTTAGAAGGAAGAATAGTACTGTAGCTTTTATTTTTGGATCTAATCCTTTAAATGTCTCCTTCAGAAGAGCCTTAGTTGGTCAAAACTTAGTCTTGGTACTGGCTGTTAATAACGCTCTCTAATGTGCATTTGTCAGACAATAACGATGCCTTCTCGTGGGGGCTTCACCAAAGTGGGTTATTCTCTGTGAAATCCATGTATATAGCCCTCTCGACAGCCCAAGCTCTTCCCATCAATGTGAACATGTGGAAGATTAAAGTTCCACTTAAAATCAAAAATTTTATGTGGTACCTCTTTAAAGGTGTCACAGTAACAAAGGATAACTTAGCCAGAAAAAATTGGAACAAGAGTATCAACTGTTCTTTCTGTGGTCTTAATGGGAGCATTCGTCATCTGTTTTTTGAATGCAATATGGCTAAGTTCGTTTGGAGAATTTTGCATGTCACCTTTAACATTTTTCCATCTGTCAACTTTCAACATTTGTTGTTTAACTGGTTAGGGGATACAGAGTCAAAACTTAAGAAACTAATTTGGTGTGGTGTGTCGGGCTTATGTTGGGCATTATGGCTTTGTCGCAATGATGTGGTGCTTGAAAAGACACCAATCCATTCTCCATTACAGGTGATCTTCAGAGGAACCCATTGGGTGAGATGGTGATCCCTTCTACACAAGGAGGAGGATCACCAGGTGTTGAAGAATGGCATGTCACTGTATTGAGTCGGTGGCCATGGAGGTGTTCGCCATCAATGGATGGTGCTTCTTGAATCGTCTTACCCTTTAGTTCAATAGTAATGGTTAGCAACTTTGTATTTATCATACCATGGCATATGATCCTAACTTGTTGTTTGTTACGTTTGTTGAATTTTCGCCACATGTATCGATCGAAGTAGAGGCCGAAATAATTTTAATATATTCCCTTTTCTAAAAACTCGTGTAATGTGTCATGACCCAGATGAGACTTGGTGAAATCTGGAAAGGACTGAAGCTCGGAAATGTTGGACGATTTTCAATCGGTAATGGAGTACCGAGTACCACACTACTATGAAGATCTAGTTCTCTTTTTTAATGTGGATCTTGTAATTAGAAGGGGATTGCAATTTTTAGGACCAGACGCAAATCTATAGATTAATGTCCTATACTGATACTAACTAGTTAGGGCGTGTTTGGCATGGCTCTGCTCCATGGTGGAGTAGCTCCACTCCAAAACACCAGTGTAGAGCTGCTCTACTATGGGGTGGAGCCATTCCAAACACCCCAGCTCCACAAAAGCATGGTCAAACACGTAAAACAGATAATACGTCTTCCTCGTTTTCCACTAGCCCTTCCTCCTCGTCTCCACTGGATGAGCGATGCAAATCGAGGTGGATGAACGGCACAAATCGAGGCACGGCACTACGAATCGGAATCAGGGCGGCGCGAATCAGCACGAGATAGGGGCGAGGTGAGCTGGCGGAGTGGAGCGGTGTTGGGCTAGGGATGACTCAAGGCTGCCGCGGTGGTGCGAATCGGCACGGGCTGGGGGTAGGAGCGGAGCGGCGCAGGCACTGTGGCGGACGAGGCCGGTGCAAGGTCGTCCACGGCACGAGGGAGCCGGTCCGCCTCTTGACTTCTCCTCCTCCTCCTCTTCCTTGTCAATCCGAAACTGATGAGCTCGACGGTGCAAGGCGGTGGAGGTCAGCGGCGGTGCGAAAGGAGGAGGCGACGGGAGGAAGAAAGGAGGAGGCGCATGTCAGTGGGAGAAAGGAGGAGGAGGAGGCGTTGGCGACAGAAGGGAGGAGGCGGCGGGAGGAAGAAGGGAGGAGGCGGCGGGAGGAAGAAAGGAGCAGGCACGCGTCGGTGGGAGAAAATAAAAGAATGAACCGTTTTTTCTATGTAACCGATGGCAATGCAGATAATTATTCCCAACTCCACTGGTCTTAGAAGTTGGATTTGAGGTGCTATGAGAAAATGAACTGGGGCTCCTCTAACTCCATGGAGTTGGCTAGCTCCACATATTTTTAGAGTTGGGATGTTTGGCTGGCTATGTCCAGCTCCGAACATGAGCTCGGCTCTGGAGCCATGCCAAACACCCCCATAGTATGCTGGTGCGTGTCACTCCTACTACTAAGCCTGACACCTTGAAAGAAGGTAATACAAAATTCAAAACATACAATGTGAATTATTATGCCAGACAATTAACTAATTTTATTATATAAATCTTAGAGACGATAGTAGAACTTTGACCAGCAAACAATGTGAACTAAAAGTCAACTACAGTAGCACATTGCCACAATGAACTTCCTTTTAGGGGGGGGGGGTCGAGCAGGGGCCTGGCCCCCCTATGCTCTTGAACACCAGTCCTGGCTCAGTGGCGGAGCCAGGACTTGACAACAGGGTATTTCCGACCATAGAAAAATACGAATTGCATGAAAAAAAGTCCATGATAGTTAAAAACTGTTCCAATTAAGATTTATCAGTCATTTAAGAGAAGTTTGAGAGTATTTGATAGAATTATAATGCATTTTTCTATACCTTGTTGATTGAGCCACTTATATTGAGTTCATGATACAAATCTTATGTATTCCTAGGAATACACAGGACTTATGGGAGCTCCGCCCCTTCCTATGCCCTATGCTAGCTACACTATACTCTTGAACACCAGATTTTAGCATATATTTCAGTACAAATATTCAATTTGGCCCCCTCAACACCTAAATACTACTATTAGGTCCCCCTCAAGGTAATTTTTCGGCTTCGCCACACAAGAGAAGCTAAGTTAGCGCCAATTCATGCACTGTTTTATATTCATACAATATTTAGAACCCGAGCCATGTGGGCACGTGCATCTCGACATGCTTGTCGACTGAATAGGAGTAGCTTCTCTCGACAATGATCATGGGTTGTGTGGAAGTTTCAAACCGTTGTTTAGGGTTATAAATCTTTTGTAGCGGCAGTTGAAGTTTTGAGCCGTAGCTACTATGGGCTTTAGCAGTGGGTGATGTTTTAGGCCACCGCTATAAATGTGTAGTTAATTGTAATGAGGGTTCTTTTTGAGTCGTCGCTATATAAAATTGAGTTGTGCTGAAAACACAAAGTAATGATTGGATGGTTTGAATAATTTGAATGATGTTGTGTAACAACCCTAGTATAAGTTAATAAAATAATGTATCATGTACATTATAGGTTTAAAAAAATTAGAAATTGAAATTTTATATATAACAAAAAGTGTTGAAACAATCTAAATTATTGACATAAAAATTTACAAAATTCTCAGAATACAAATAATAGTAGAAAGAGGTAAATCAGAATGTAAGAGTAAAAGAAAACTTACCTTCTCACTGACAAGCGGGACCCACGTTCATCCTCGTCTTCTCCCTGCCAGAGCACGCGGGAGCACGCGGGCGAGCAGGCCTCGGCGCAGGAGCCGAGCGCCGCTGTGCCACGCAGCTGTTTGCGCGCCTGCTTGGACGCCAGCGCAGCGGCGGCACCGCCTCCGCGCGCCTCCTTTTCTTCTCTCTCTGTTTCGGCTCTCACTTCCTCCCGCACGGCTCTCTTTTTCTCTCTTCCGGTTTCAGCTGCCATGGGTGGAACCGAGCTCCTCACTGCTGGCACTTTTCTCTGAGTCTCCAGCTTCATTAAAGCAACGCAAACTCCTTCCTTTTCCCCTTCCGAACACACACCACTCAATTCCCAAGCTGAATCCAGGAATTGGGCAAAATCTTTATTGCCGGCAAGAACAGAACAGAAGGCAAATTTGATCACAGCTTGGTGCACGGTGAGTCCTGGTTAAATTGCTTGCGCACATAGTTGCTTTGCGGAGTTGCGCACCCCCTGGACTTATCCTTGATCCAAACCATCACTCCATCGTCATGCAGTTTGTGTTTTGCTGACCGCCGTCGACGTCATCACTATTGCCGCCGCTGACAAGCTTCTGGTGAGCTCCTAAACCCACCAAGTCCATGCATGTGTTCAGAGTGTAGTCAGGATGCATATAGTGCATGCCGGAGCACAGTGCGGTGGCCCTAGCCATCGGTGGCGAGCTCTCCAGTGAGCTCGGCCCGCGTCGCCGTGCTCCAACATCGGAGCCACACACATGACCACACAGTCCTGATCACATGTGGCTATGTGGGATCCAGCCACAGTACTTTGTAGCCTTCCGTGTGGCTGCAATCTCATTGGTCGCAGTAAAAAGGATTTAAAATAGGATTAAAGTAATTCTGGGAAATTCAGATAATCTTTGAAAATTCATAACTAATCATTTATACATCAGAAAAATATGAAATAAAGTTCATTAGATTACAAATATTATTTTCTGTTAATTTATTTAATTAAAAGTATTATGTGAATTTATTTAATTTCTGAATATTCTTAAAAATAATAAATGCTTAATAAATCATAATTAATTAGGATAATTATATAATTACTTCATATTAATAATTTATTAGTTAATAAATAATATTAATTTAGGATTTATTTAATAAAACACTATTAATTAGTACTTTAATCACATTAATTAATGGAATCAATGAGAAGTATTTGAGATAAGTTTAGTTAATTATATAACTACTCAATATCTACATCTGCATAGCATTCAACATCGCGTACACATACATGAGATAATCCTTGTCATTTTATGGCACCGCATGATATTAAATAACATCATACATGTCTTATAGACGCCAGTGTTAACGAGATTGTTGTCGAGCCGATCCACAAAGAGTTGCCGACCGACATTGAACCACCCCAGGACACCACCACTAACACCGAAACCTCACAAGGCAAGTCGGTGCATCTCACCTATATTTTAAATTATTTTATTTTATTATCACTCAAGTTGTGAGTCATGATTGTGTATTAGATTTTAGGAATTGATTAATACCCCATATGCATTAATACTAAGTCCTATTGTCTTTATCCCTTATACAGGTATAGGTTGCTTTGATAGTGATGAGGACATCACCGTGCTGGATACGTGCATATTATGGCCTTTCCCAAATTATAAGTCGTCATGAAGTAGATATGGCCCGATCTTCCGAGTGGTAAGGGGATAAACTCGAATTTGGGAAACTCGGCGTCGACGACCCGGCGTGAATCAGACACGATCCAACCCCACAACCGTTACACCAAGCACAACTTGATTGTTCCTGCAAGCGAAATCGAGAACACAAGCAAGAGAGGATAAATACGCAATCTGAAATTGCAAGTATGGATGAAGTGAATCACAAGAAAAGGTTCAAGCTCTGATCACAAAAGGACTAATCGCCACAGTGGTGTAGAACAAGAATAGGGGTCCTGGATTACTGTAAAAGGACTTGTCGTCACAGTTATAATAATTCGATCAAGTTTCTCTCTAAAAAACTGAACTAAACAAAACACGAAACTAAAAGACGGTGGCTACTGAGTTTATGTAGGAAACAAAGACGTCCTAGGGTTGGGGGCGACAGGGGGGGGCGCCCACAATATGGGTTTAAGGCCCGACACGATACATGGCCAAGTTGGTCTAAAATAGGTGATACAACACCTTGTCATGGTTACATATTATGACTCACGATCCTTCTGGAGCTAGGACCAGAATCAAAACGACAGCGTCATCGTCCTCTTTCCATCGCATCAAAGAACGCCTCGTTTGGACGTCGGATGTGAGAGATATCATCAAAATCGTGAAGGGGTGTCGGCTGAATCCGAGACAAACGTGACGACCGAGTTGGTGACGACTTGTAACTTGGGGAAGGCCATGATATGCGCGTATCCAGCATGGTGATGTCCTCATCATCCTCCCCTTCTTGAATTGGAGTTGCCCTCGACTCCGTCTCAGCATCAATCTCCTGCAAAAGGTTAGCACTAGCAGAATGCAAAGTACAAGATACATGATCATCAATAGAAGATATATCATGACAAAGCATAGTATAGCAAGGTGCATCATGATTATCACAAAGAATACTAACAGTAGATGTCATAGCAAGAAAAGCACCTCCCTTTAACTGAATAGCCTTATGTTTAACATTAGAAAGTTGTTTGTTATCATGTTTATTCTCAGTATTTTCAGCAAGTAGTTTAAAATGATTTCTAATATCAGCAGGCAATAACGGACACAAAGTAATATTCTTGTCCTTATGCACGAATGTATATGTATTTGTTCTACCATGATGGACAGCATCCGTATCATATTCCCATGGACGGTCTAATAAAAGCGAACATGCTTGTATAGGTACAACATGAAAATCAGCAAAGTCTTGATAAGAACCTACTGAAAAGTGTATGCGTGCTGATCGAGTTACCTATGCCGTACCACTATTGTTGAGCCATTTGATGTGGTAGGGCTGATGTAGTGCATGCGTGGTCAAGCCAAGTTTTCTTACCAAATCAGAACTTACCAAGTTGTTACAGCTCCGAGTATCAATGATGGTGAGAACACGGCGGTCCGCAACAATGAGGTACATGTAGAATAAATTGTTGCATTGTTGTTCTTCCTCTTGTCCCACCCGAGTGGTCAACACACGCTGTACAATGAGGCTAGGAAAGCCCGCGGTGGCAGCAATAGAATCAATGGCGGTAGTCTCCTGCTCCTCCGTCAAATCTGCAACAAGGTTAGGCATACGAGCAAATTCATCTTCAACATCACTAGAACTTTCATACCCATCAGCGGTAGCGATGAAAGCACGACGACTAGAGCAATCCTTCATGACATGTCCCATGCCTTTGCAGCAGTGGCAAATTATGGTGGTGGAGGAGCCACTCCTAGTATCGGAAGTAGTAACCTTCTTCTGGTGTTGGTGCTGCACACTAGACGATTGCGCCGCAGAAGTAGGCGTAAGTGGAAAAGTTGTTGCTGGTGTCTTAGTAATATGACTCTTCAAGTTCTCTACTCCAGTGCATTGCTGGAGATATTGCTCAGTGTTGGACCTGCAAGATTGTTATGGAAAGCGTCCCTGTACTTCTCGTTCAGCCTTAAGAGCAATATGATACAATTGGCTGAACCTATTCCACTCTTTATAGTCAACAATATTCTGGATATCACGGTTCAAACCACCAAAAAATCTAGCACTAGTTGCAAGATCATCTTCATGTATATCACAACGTGCTAAACCAATAAGCAATTCCTGATAATATTCCTCTACTGTATTACTACCTTGTGTTAAAGATTGTAATTTCAAACGTAAATCATGTTGGTAATAAGGAGGGACAAAACGAGATTTCATGCGTTGTTTCAAAACAGGCCAAGTGGCAGGTATAGCAGCATTAGTATTGCAAAGATCATTCCACCAAAAGAGAGCAAAACCTGTAAACTCACTAGTAGCAAGTCTAACTCTATGCTCAGCAGGAACTAAATGAGAATTAAATTTCTGTTCAACAGCAAGTTCCCAATCTAAGTATGCTTCAGAGTCAGCACTACCGGCAAAAGGTGGTATGTTAAATTTGGGCTTAACAAAAGTATCAGTATTACCACGATTGTTATTACCTCCCATATCGTGTCGATTATGGTGAAGACGGTCTGCATCATGGTCAAAATCATCATCAACAGCAGCTCGTTGAGGTGGAGGTTGTCGTTCAACATCCTCAATGCGGTGGACAACAGTGTTGATGTGACCCATCAACTCGGTGAACTTCGTTTCTATGAATGTACGCTGGTCCGCAAGAAGCTTCATGAGCTCGGCCTTGGAGACGCAATCATTGAAGTCTATAGGGGACTCTAACTCTCGAGGTGTCCCTTTCCCTTTCTCTGACATGGTTAAAAGCAAAAGACAATACTAAACAAAAAGATTAGCCCTATCAACTAGAAGGCAGCAGAGGTGTAGAAAGTGGAAAACAATATCAGAAGAAATGTATCACAATCTTGCAAGTGTTCTTACCAAAGTCAAACAGGTCGACATAATCTATTGTTGAGCTTGGGTGTAATAGTTGCAAGGAAGAAACCTGTGCTGCAATATGTATAGCTTGGAAGGCTAATATGTATGTCACTGGAACATAATTCAATAACAGATAGTAGCACTGAATAAATGTCCAAAGCAGTGTCCTAATTGCTGACAAAAGAATCGTGTTCAAAAACAGTTGTGACAGCAAGAACAATGGCAAAGAACAATGGAAAAGGCAGCAAGAAACAAAACAGACTTCACAGACTTAGAATTTTCAGGGCGGGGGGGGGGGGGGGGGGGGCAAATCAAAATCTTGATTTTTTTTGTATGATTTTTCCACTATTTTTCTGTGATAGAGGAACACAAAGGAAGGAACCACAAGAAGTTTCAACTCAAACAGAGGGAAAACAAAGGGTAGGCAAAATCTCAAAGTTTCATCGAAAGCGCTATTTTTGACTTCATAATTTTTTTTCTATTTTTTCCCATTTTTTTTGAATTTTCTGATGAGGGCACATAGGGCGGAGCTAAGTGTGGGTCATCTTAACTTTGAGTCAAGAATCTGCTGTAAAAATTTCAGCCCAATCGGAGCAACGAGCGAAAAGCTATGCCTGTTTTACCGAAGGTATGTCAAGATAGGGTTTGAGGGGTGGGGGGGGGGGGGGGGAACCGAATCGGGTAGGGTTTTTTGTTGGCAACGGATTGTGGGTGTGGTGAGTGGGTGACATGATGGTGAATCCAATGGAAAACACGATGGTGATGGTGGTGTGCAGCGGAGATCAAAACACAAACCGAATCGAAACACAAATTCAAACCAGCAACTGAACTCGACTAGGACACAAACTCAACACTACGGACTCTGAAATTAAATTATGCAAAGGCTTAACAGAGTCTGGGATGGTGGGGAAATTTTTTTTGTAGGCTTTTTCGTGGACAAAAGGTGATAAACACAAAACGAATCTAAAGGGAAGAACACGATAATACCTCACGGGGAACCTAGGAATCTGATACCACTTGATGTAGATATGGCCCGATCTTCCGAGAGGTAAGGGGATAAACTCGAATTTGGGGAACTCGGCGTCGACGACCCGACGTGAATCAGACACGATCCAACCCCGCAACCGTTACACCAAGCACAACTTGATTGTTCCTGCAAGCGAAATTGAGAACACAAGCAAGAGAGGATAAACACACAATCTGAAATTGCAAATATGGATGAAGTGAATCACAAGAAAAGGTTCAAGCTCTGATCACAAAAGGACTAATCGCCACAGTGGTATAGAACAAGAACAGGGGCCCTGGATTACTGTAAAAGGACTTGTCGCCACAGTTACAATAATTCGATCAAGTTTCTCTCTGGAAAACTGAACTAAACAAAACCCGAAACTAAAATACGGTGGCTACTGAGTTTATGTAGGAAACAAAGACGTCCTAGGGTTGGGGGCGACCAGGGGGGGCGGCGCCCACAACATGGGCTTAAGACCCGACACGATACATGGCCAAGTTGGCCCAAAATAGGTGACACAACACCTTGTCATTGTCACATATTATGACTCACGACCCTTCTAGAGCTAGGACCAGAACCAAAACGACTTCGTCGTCGTCCTCTTTCCATCGCATCAAAGAACGCCTCGTTTGGACGTCGGATGTGGGAGATATCATCAAAACCGTGAAGGGGTGTCGGCTGAATCCGAGACGAACGCGGCAACCGAGTTGGTGACGACTTGTAACTTGGGGAAGGCCATGATATGCGCGTATCCAGCATGGTGATGTCCTCATCACGTCACCAACTCAATCGTCGCGTTCGTCTCGAATTCAGCCGACACCCCTTCACGGTTTTGATGATATCTCCCACATCCGACGTCCAAACAAGGCGTTCTTTGATGCGTTGGAAAGGGGACAACGATGCCGTCGTTTTGGTTCTGGTCCTAGCTCCAGAAGGATTGTGAGTCATTATATGTGACCATGACAAGTTGCTGTGCCACCTATTTTAGGCCAACTTGGCCATGTATCGTGTCGGGCCTTAAGCCCATGTTGTGGGCGCCCCCCCTGGTCGCCCCCAACCCTAGGACGTCTTTGTTTCCTATATAAACTCAGTAGCCACCGTCTTTTAGTTTCGGGTTTTGTTTAGTTCAGTTTTCCAGAGAGAAACTTGATCGAATTATTGTAACTGTGGCGACAAGTCCTTTTACACCACTGTGGCAATTAGTTCTTTTATGTTCAGAGCTTGAACCTTTTCTTGTGATTTACTTCATCTATATTTGCAATTTTAGATTGCGTGTTTATTCTCTTTTGCTTGTGTTCTCGATTTCGCTTGCAGGAACAATCAAGTTGTGCTTGGTGTAACGGTTGCGGGGTTGGATGGTGTCTGATTCGAGCTGGGTCGTCGACGCCGAGTTCCCCAAATTCAAGTTTATCCCCTTACCTCTCGGAAGATCGGGCCATATATACATCAGATAGACTGCTAGGCTTTTATTTAAAGTAAATGATAGAAGTCGAGTATCGATTGGCATTAGTCGCTGCTTATAAGAATGTTTGGCATTGCTATTTAGAGCATCACTTGAATTAACTAAAGACCAGACGGGATGATAGCATAGGTATGATGACGAGACTAGGATTTGGTCGTCGGTAGCCGCCTGAGTCGATTGAAGACCCTACAGTTATCGGCCCTGTTGAGCAAGCATTGAGCTGTACCAAGTACATATCTTTGTATGGGAATCGGTAAATTGATGTAATATGATTACTGTAGTGTTGGACATTGCCCCACTTTTCTTTTGGTGATGAAGATGGTTTTGGTGGGCGCTGGGAATGTGTTGGAAGGGAGAGTACATGGGCTATCCATGGATGCCTCCAGCGTGGGCATCGCTTGGTTTGACGTGTACTCGGGAAAGGTGGCCCTGGACCGATGCTATAGTGTCTTGTGAAAGGTGGCCGTAAGTGACTTTTCATGAGTGCGTGTACATCGTGTACTTGGGTTATCCCTGCAGGATGTATATCGATCTAGATTCGCCGCCCCTCATGGTTACGAGTACCACTTGTTCACTGTGTCACATCATAGTAAAAAGTGAACAAAAGAAATGATGCTAAGTTGCATGTTATTCCGTATTATCTTCTTGTCAACAATGATTGCTTAGTTAGGATGCAAACTATAAGTTTGGGTTAAACATTAATTTGGGCTAAAATTTGAAAGTAAGGATTTACTATTAGTGCTGGTTTTTGCAGTATCAAATATCTAGAGCCAATAAGCCTTCATACTACGAGTCGTCTCTTAGAGAGCCTTTTAACGGGTCAGACTTGCTGAGTATTAATTGCTCAGGGCTTAAGCTAACTCGCAGGTGAAGACTATACGTTTTCTGAGATGTGTGGCATGGTTACCTAGGAAGAGCAAGCGCCAAATGGAGGAACCTGGCAGTGGGAGTAGAGTCTCCTGCCATGAAGCTTGTAGTCTCAGTGACATGTTCGGAGCAAGCACGACACTTGTGTAGTTTAGCCTGAATGTTTATAGTTAGTATGTTATTGTAGGTTTTGCTACAACACTCTGGAATTTCAAACAATGGTTTGTATAACAATTTTGGATGTAAATATTTCAAATAAGCCTGTGATGTACTGTGTGGGCTCGTTTCTACGAGTCCTAAGCAAGTCCTCCCTATTATCTAGTCCTATGATTGAAGGAGATGTCACAGCTAGTATCAGAGCCGTAATGGGGGGAAATAGAACAACCACATGGCATATTTTTGTAAATTAAATGACTTAGGGTAGGCACGTGCTAACCTGCCCACTTAAGGAGTATAAATAGAGAGTGAGACTTGGTAACTGGGTACGAGGGATGCATAATTCATGTTGCTGTATTATAACTCATGCATAAAATAAATAATCTCTTAATAAGGATGTATCTAGAAAACTTGCTACGCTAAGTTATTTCCACTATTTTAAAGATGTGTTTAACTAAGTTTGAACCTCTTTCCTGCAGATGGTGGGTGGTAAGAGATGCGCTAGCTATGCCAATCCACGAAAGGACGAGTATATTGAAGAGTTAAAGCAAGAATTAGGAGAAATGAGCCAACAACTTCAAGATGTGACTCAACATATGATTGACCATATGCAAGCCCAAAATAGTCGAGTGATGGTGATGGAAGAAAAGTACTTGGATATGAAGCAAGCTTACGAGGAGTCCCAAGAAGAAATACAAGAATTAAAGGGAGTACTACAGAATGCCCATGTCATACAAGCTCAGGAAGCATTACAGAATGCTCAGGCACATATTACCCAGTTGTAGCAGGACATTCAGTAAGCGCAGAATAATTTCAATGAGTTAGCAGAAGCTCATGATCAACTATTGGAACAACAATAAGTTATTGAAGAGGACTCTAAAGAGGAAGAGGAGCATCCAGTGGAGATCGAGAACAAATCGATTGGATTATGAGGAGATCCCCTATCCTCATAATGTGGAGGTCCAGTCCGATGTGGATAGTGTTGCGCCTTCACTATGCCCGATGCAACCTCCACTAGTCACAAGGCATCTAGGGTAGCGTAGTAGCACTGTTAGGATGGTCGTATGTAGAAAAATGTAAGTTAAGCTAGGAAGTGTAAAATAGAAGACAAGGTTAGTGTTGGTAGTTGTACGGGTACTTAACATGAAACTTAAGGATGTAAAATTTTGTAGTATAGGTATTATAAAGAAATAAAACTAATGAGTTGGTACCATCTTTTCTCCGCAAATGGCTCATTATGGCAATGTGTCTGTGAATGCGGAAGGTAACCGAGTTACTAACAGTCTCTATAAGCCTAGTTTTTTCCGAAATTGCTATGGGAGACTCTCCAGAGTTTTGGGTATCAAGAGCCACCTCTGTATATAGGTCGAGAATATAAAGAATCGGCCTTTGGAATGGAACGATCAGAGGTTAAAGTTATGGTTCTAGCCCACCCAAGTCAAAGCGATTGGGGCCTGTGGACTGTTAAAGTCAAAAATTCATCCTATAGAACAACACTGGATATGACAGCTCATGCAAGACTCACCAAATTTTGTGGAAATCATCAAGAGGAATTAATTGGACAACCAGTTGGGTTGTTCCCTATAAGAGACAGAACTGATCGAGACTGGAGAAGGTACTCTCGTCCATCCTTCCAGAAGCTACAAGAAGGGCATAAAGAATTTATGGAGGCTAATGTCAACTACTCTCGACATCTATTTCAAGCGTATGAAGATAAGTGTGCAACCATGGATTTTGATTGGCTTGGCATGGAAATTCTCCAGGAAAAGCAGAACAAGTATGAAGAGCGAATCGATCAACTTCAGCGGCAGAATCAAGGGATGGCGCAACAAATTGCTTATACCACACGGATGACGCATTATCAGGTTGCACATCTAGAAGGGCAATTGCAAGAAAGAGATGCAATTGGCAGCCGCTCATTAGTTAGGAGATGTCCTTTTAGTGAATCTGCTTATAGCTCATAACCAAATAGATGAACTTATACAAGCTCAACAACCACCTCCACCTCCACCCATGGAAGACAACTAAGAAATGGTGTCCACAGAGATTCCTGCGATGATAGAAGAAACTTCTGATGAGGAAGGTTCAGTGAACCAACCATGATAAGGAATTAGAGTTCAAGGATGGGTGGACAAGCTCTAGAGTTTAAATCTTAGATGTAACTGGGACTAATGTGAATTAGGGTGTGATAGTTAAGGTTGTAATAGGAAGCTAGTTGTAACGGGTAGCAGCGTCCATTACATAATAGGGCTTGCTCGAATAATGGGTAGGAGGGTGTGATAGTTAGGGTGTGAAGTAGGTAGCAGTGTCCATTACATAATATGGCTTGCTCGAATAATCATAAACAATATAGTTGTTTATATACTTGAGAATATATTAGTGACATAATAATAGAAGGAGATGGTGATTAATATGTGAGACTAATTCTTCTGAAATAGGATGGATCGAACTCGTGGAAATGGCGAGCCTGATAACTCGCAGCATGGTGCAAGGAAACTGAGAAACCATGTGGATATATGCCATGTTTTGCAATCTATGTGATGAGTAATTGACTTGAGTAGATTTGGTGTTTGAGTTGAAATGCGAGAATCTTGGGATTGCATGAGTTTGTGCATGTCATGGTTTTGACTAACCGGAGTTGGTGGAAGTATTTGTGGTATTGCAGGAATTGGGAAATGTGTTTGCTTGTCTCATGATGTGTAGATCACTGGAGTCAACTTGGCGGTCAACGGTGAGAGGATCGGGCACAAGTAGGGGACTTGAGGCCGGACGATCGGGATGCCGGGTGAAGTCAAGGGTGATCCACACTGTACACATGGAGAGGCAAGAAGCACAGACGGTTTCACGGTTGAGCCTCAAAATCGTGGGTGGTGATGAAGATTGTGTGTTGACCAAGTCAAGACGAGCGGGATGCCGGTGCAAGTGACAAGGGGGCCTGATGGACAGTGACTGGGAGAGACTTGCCAATGGTCAGGATCGCGAGACAAGGTGACACGCATCGACATCAAGAAGTCGCGCTTTGAGAAACCTGCATGGCGGTTTCCCGGTTTGGGCCTCAAAACCGGTGGCGATGGTTGGTGGTGCACATGGCACCATCATGGGGCTTGCTTCGAGGCCAAGCAAAGTCGTGAAGGGCTCAATGGCATTCGTGCGATGAGGCAAAAGATGGATGATTATGCCCCTGGTGGTAGGTGGGTGTGTTATGTAGGTCAAGGATAGTGTTTTCATGTGGACAATAGACCTTGGGCCTATATAAGGAGAGGTAGGACTGGTGAGAGAGGGGCCTCTCTTTCCATTAGCCTTGTGTTAGGACTTCATTCAAGTGCTAGAAGAGTACTTCATGTTTTAGAGGAGAAGAAAAGGGTGGCTTCCTAGCCTTGTACATATGGATCTTGTATGCATGTGTCCATGATATGAGAATTATTTTCGTGTTCAAGATCTTCCTCTCTCCCTAAATCCTGAATTTCTATTTTTCTCTATTTTCAGAGCTATTTTCATGAGAATTTTCAATCTCCCTTTTGGATGAGTTTTTGGAGCGGATTTCTTGGGGAACTTCGTGCTATGTTGAACTAGATCAATCCTACATAGGTCCATGACAAAATCAAGAGCTCTAGCACCTTCGATATAAAGGATTTCTCAAGTTGAGCCAATCGAGTTGATCTTCTAGGATTAGGGTCGTGATGTGTTGAGCATTCACTAGTCCAAAAATCGCATTATTTGGAGTTCGTTTGATTAGGTTTTGACCAAGTTTTTGCCTAATCCCAAAAGTCTTTCCTATTCTATTGGGGTCGATCGGCACTGCTGACGATCGGGACCGGCACTGCCGATAGTCCTTACTGGCACTGCTGATGGTGCCTACCGGCACTACCGATGGCTCTGATCGGCACTGCCAAGCCCGATAGAACAGGTTGTGAGGTTCTTGACTATTTTGAGTCTTTGCAGCTTCTCTTTGTTTTCGCTGTGTTCTATTGCTGCTATTGATCACTCCGAAGGGTAGCACATCACAAGTTGGTGTGTGTAGCTTTGGTGATCTGTTTAGAGGTTGGTCTGGGTTATAACTGGGACATAGACCAAGTCCTCTTGGAGAATTTTATTTGGCTCCCATTCACCCCCCTCGGGTCACCTTCTCGGCTCTTCAATTGGTATTAGAGCTGGTTTGATCACTAGTTGACCTTAACTGGTTTTGTGATCCAAAGGCGACATGGAGAAGCGTGCGGGCAAGCTCTAAATGTTTGATGGAGAGGACTTTCCCTACTGGAAGTCGCGAACCAAACCTTATCTCCTGAGTCAAGGACATGCTATTTGGGACATCGTCAAGCAATAATACAACATACCTGCAACCGCTCCTATACGTGAGTTGAACAGGTATGAACACAACTCCAAAGCTGTCAACATTCTGCTCTTTGCACTTGGTAGCAGTGAACATGATCGCGTTGTACACCTTGACACTTCTCATTCTATTTGGGTTAAGCTTTGCACATACCATGAGGGTACCAATCAAGTCAAGTCTATGCGTAAGGATTCTTACAATAGACAATACTAAAACTTTGCACAAAAATCTGGCGAGTCACTAGATGACACCTTTTGTAGGTTTGAGACAATTGTGTGCAACTTGCGGGCTTGTGGTAATCTTGTATACAATGATAATGATAGAGATAAGCAACTGCTGTACTCACTTGATGAAAATGTTTAGGGGGTTAAAATTGTTGCTCTAGAAGAAACTGCTGACTTCAATACCTTGAATTGTGAGCAACTGTATAGCAAGTTGAAATCTCATGAATTGTCTAGGAAATCTCGTCCTAATCATGTTAATCCTACTTCTAGCATGGCTTTGCTTTCTAGCTCTCAGAGGGGTAGTCACAGTGATGCTTCATATGGAACTAAACCCTTGTCACACCCGGTTTTAAGGCCAAAACCAAATGCTTCTGTATACGTGCCCAGGATCAAGTTGTCACGTATACAGGACAAAAGTGAAATAACAGTAAAACCAATGTCATTATTATTAATATCTCGAATTATTATTACATAGCATAGATTACATCAAAGCATAAAATAAAACAGCGGAAGGCTCCATAACGCCACAGGCAGTCCACCGGGGGTCGCACTCCTAGTCGAAGTAGTCCTCATCGGCGTAGTCCATCTCGCCAGCGTTGTCTGAGCAGCAGTAATATAGAAACAACAAAACAGGGAAAACTAAAATGCGTGAGTACATAAAGTACTCAGCAAGTGGGGGAAAGTACGACATGCAGGCTAAAATAAGAATAGGCTAGACACACGTTTACTGCACTACGCAACCTTAGCCTATGACTCTAAACATCCTATTTACTAGGTGAAAAAGCCCAATAGGTTAACCACCTGTCCAACACTATCGGTTACCCACCGATAGCAAAACTATAAGTTACCAACTCATACTAGAACACTACAGGTTACCCAATTGCAGTACTATCCAAATCCGGTTACCCACCAGATTCACCCAAATATCTATCTAATCATGCGAGGATCCAGGCCGCTCTTGACCATGAGCACGGCTGTTATAATAGTTTTACACTCTGCAGAGGTTGCACAACTTTACCCATAGGTTGATAATTCCATCACTATTCAGTGACTAAAGTCTCCCTGTTGCCAACACACTACCGTAGGTGTGAGGCCAAGAGATCACCACATGGTATTTCAAAGCGCTCCCCAGCTTGTAAAACGTCCACGCTAAGGTTTCACCGCCGCGGGATTAACCATCCCTACAGAAGCCCCCTCTGGCGCCGTGGCTAGAAGTAACCCTTCATCACATGAGGCCGAAAGTAACCCTCTCGTCCTCCTTCCTCGAATGCCCGCAAAACTAGAAAGACATCTATTACTAAACCACGCCTACCCATATCAGCCCTGTGCTTTGCGCTGTTTTCCTGGGTGGCCGCTCCACGAATTTGGTTTGTATGACCACAAGCATGCACTACCACGAACCAACCAGTACATTACTCGTACTTATGCATACCCGCACCATTCTCAACATCCTCCTGCTTGGGTCATCTAAATTATCCAAATGATAATTAGGTTCAAGTGTAAATTAGTCAAGTTTATTATTATTCAATTTTAATTTCCCAAAGTATTGCACTAGCATGACGTACCCAAAATCCCATACACTCCACAATAATCCAGGCGACAAGGATTAATAAGGAAGGGTAAATGACACGGGATTCATATTTAGACATGCATGCATGAAAATAAACTAATCCTTAATAGGTACAATATGGTCAAGGACACTTGCCGTGTTCTCCTACTGGCTGCTGCTCAAACTCAAAGTCCTGGAAATTCTGGAGCTGCTCCTCTTCTAATATCGATAAATATTGGAAAAGTAAAACACCAACAAATTAGGAACAGTACACCAAACGTTTCCTAATGACTATGAAAAAGTACCAAAAGATAGTACGCGTTCCTACGATTCCGTGAGTGCAAAAATCACCTAAATCGGAGTTACGGTTAAAAAGTTATGCTAGTTTGAAGTTCTAGGGGCTAAAAGGTAAAAACAGCAAGATTTGGGGACCTATTTGTAATTTAGTAAAAATACAGGGACTAAATTGTAAATTATTAGGACTGAAAAATAATTACTAAAAAGTCTAGGGTTGTTTTTGCAAAATTTTAGGACCTAAACATAATTTTATTTAAGTACAAGGGTCTAAGTGTAAAAAGATAGGGATGAAAATATAATTAAAATTAAGCTCAGGGGTGTCTCTATAAAATTACAGGGGCAAAATAATATTTACAAAAATATTAGGGGCTAGAATATAAATTGTTAACAGTTCTGCACAAAAATTAGGATTAAAACCTAATTAGGAGAAAGCTTAGGGGCTCAGGTGCAAAAATAACATTTTCCTAGAATTTTCTGGAATTAAATTTAGATGTTAAATTCGGTGGACCGGGTCCATGGGAAAGGTTGACCGGGCTTTGACCAGTGGTCCACGGTCTGTGGTGGACCGGGTGTGAAGGGGTATGGACCGATCTAATCTAGCCTGTCGGTCTAGAGATGAAGGGTTGAGGTGGCTTCGACGAGTTGGAGGCGGCCGGCGGCGAGCTACGTGGCGGTGGCGGCGGAGACCTCGCCGGAGTTTGGCCGCGGTGGCGCTACAGTGGTCGGCTTCTCGCCGCGGAAGCATGGGGAGAGAGAGGAGAGGGAGGGGATCCTCACCGTGGTGTCGCGTAGGGCCGGGGAGGACTCAAGGCGGCTGGTGACGGAGGAGACTAGCGGTGCTCGTCGGAACACGATGGGGAGAGCTCTGGAGGGATCAGGGGACGGGTTAGCGAGGGGAAAGAAACGGCGGTGGTGGCGATGCCCGGGGTTCAATTTATAGGGGCAATAGGGGAGAGGGAAGGCGAGCGGCAAGCTCGTCGGCCATCAATGGCCGGCGGTGGCTGTTTCATGGGATTAGGCGTGAGTAGGAGCAATTAAGGCCGGAGAGAGGGGGGGGGGGGGGGGAGGGGAAGCGGAGAGGCCCGTGGCGCTCGAGTGCGGTTACGGGAGCTGGGGAGGCGGGGAGGCGCGGAATCGAAAAGGGCGGCGTTGGTTTTCCGACGGAGAAGATCGGGGGAAGAGAGAGGCGAGAGGAGGGAGATGACAGGCGGGGCCCGTCTGTCGGTTGCTGCGGGGCTGAGCTGGGCCGAGGTGTGCTGGCTTGTTACGCTAGTCCGCGGGGGCAAGCTGGGCCAAGCGGGCCGTGTGCGTGCCTAGACTACGGGGCAGGTGGCTGGGCCGTGCGTGAAGGTGAGCTGTGCGCGCGCGCTAGTTGGCTGGAACAGGCGGGTGGCTGGCGGGCGCGCGCGCGCTGGCTGGGCCGCGCTGGCTGGGCCGGAGGTGTGGTTTGGCCTGGCAGGCCGAAAAGAAAAGGAGGAGGGAGGGAAAAGAGAGTGGGCCGCGGTGGGAGGAGTCCTGGCCCAAGGCCGAAAGAAGAGAGGGAGAGGGGGAAGGGAAAGGATGGGCCGGGGAGAGAGTTGGCCCAAAAGCCAGAAAAATCCTTTTTCTTTTCTAAATCCTTTTTCAAAATTTTTAACTACTAAATTAATTTTAACATGATTTCTAATCAAATTTTAAAACAAATTTTCACACAATAAAATCCTACTGCAAATTCTAATCCAGCAGGATGCAACAAGCACAAAATAATAATTTAATTAGTTAATTTAATAAATCAACAAAATAATCTTTATAGCTAAATAAAAATATAATAACACTCTAATTAAAAATAGGAAAAATTAATAGTTTGCAAAATATAAAAAAATAGGGTGTTACACCCCTCACTTGACAAGTCTTCTTTAGTGTTTGCTCTGTCTTCTCTTGTTGCAGCTTCCGATGAACAAATAGAGTGCATCCCTGACGAGGAGCTGTCCTTGCTCACAAGGAATTTTAGGAAGTTCTACAACAACCAAAGGGAGAGAAGAGGAGGTGGTTCAAGAATCTGCTTCGAGTTCGGTGACCTGGGACACTTCATTGCTAATTGTCCCAAGAAGAAGAAGAAGGCAGGGTACCGCGACAACAACACTGAAGACTTCAAGCAGAAGAAGAACCGCTTCTACAAGAAGGGCAAGAACTCCAAAAAGTTCACCAAGGACATTGCACGCGCCTGCGTTGCCGCCTTGAGCGATGTCGACCTCATATCAAGCGAAGGCCTTACAAGCTCGGAGGAGGAGGTTGAAAAGCTATGAGTCAAGAGGAAGGATGACTTCACCGGGCTTTGCTTCATGGCAAAGAACGACCACGACACCGACTCTGGATCCAACTCTGACACAAGCGAGGTACCTCCCACTCTTGATGAGCTCTCTTCTAAACTTGATCATTTGCATGATGTTCTGCTCTTGCAAGATGATAAGCTTCACAGTGCTATTCGTGAGAGTAGAGAGCTTAAGTCTAAGTTGGAGAATGCTAAGTATGAGATAACTTCACTTAGGTATAAGCTTGCTAAAGAGGACATAATTTCTGAGTGTGAGTCTTGTCAAGTTGTCATGAATGATCTTGCACAGAGGGAAAGTGTGCGTGCTCAAGTTGCCAGTCAGCTTGAAAGTGCCCTTAAAGAGCTTGATGAATTCATCGCTAGACCAACTCTTTTGGGTGCATGTCAGAAGTGCCCCAAGCTCACTAGTGAGTTGGAAGCTCAAACCCTCAAAGTCAAAGAGAGTCCAAGCTGCTAAATGAGACTCTCTCTAAGTTACTTCCACCACCATGTGAAGTGTCTCTCTCTCTTAAGGACAAGCTTGTAATCACTAGGGAGAAAAACCAAGTCCTAGTCCAAGAAAATGAATATCTTGTTTCTAGGCTCCAAAGAACCCTAGTGAGTGAGGAGAAGGTTGAGAGTGACCTAGCAAGAGTCAAAGAGAGTGCGAATAGGTCAACCTACAACTTGGGTTTGGGATTTGAGAGGGTTGACAAAGAGAGTGAAAATGTGGGTAAGTTTGTGCCTAGCTCTAGCTTTAAGGATGAGGAAGAATCCATCAAACCCACCAACATATACTGTCCACTTAACCTCAAACCTTCCTTCAAACCAAAGCAAACAGAGAAGCCAAACCCAAACCTCCTGTGCAAACAAAGCCTAAACATGAGGGTGTCTACATAAGCATGTTCTGTGATTGTAAAGGTGACTTGGATGAAACTGTTATAGGCATAAGAAGATTGAGAGGATGCAAGCTGAGTTAACTAGAAATATGCATCATGATGATTTTGATGGTTTTCAGCCTCGCACTTTTTCTTGTGCCTATCGTGGACAGGGTCATCCCTCATATGGCTTTGATTCACGAAACAAAGGCTTTGCGCAGCAGCACTTTGGTGCCCCACATTTTCCCCATCGTGGTGAGTGTCACTCGCGTGGATTTGGTTTTCACACAGATGGTTTCTATCCTCACAACCCAAGGTTTGAGTCGAGACACTTTGACAGACCACATTTTCTCCATCGTGGTTCTCGTCCCATGCGTTCAAATGATAATGTGCAAAGAACTATGATGACTACTACCGGTCGTATGGTGAAGTGTTGGATTCCCAAATGCCTTTTGACTGACCCCAGCACTGAGCCATCGACTTTTCCTTCTCGTTCTTTGTAGGTAGCAGGTGGAGGCTTGGAGAACAAGTGGCTAATGGACTCTGGGTGTTCGTGCCACATGACCGGAGATGCAAAGTGGTTCTCCAGCCTTACTCCCTTGAAGCGCCGGGAGTATGTGACCTTTGGAGATGACAAGAGAGCGAGAGTGAAGGCAAGAGGCGCGGTAAAGGTAAATGAAAAATTCACTCTCAAGGATGTTGGTTTTGTTGAGCATCTCAAGTACAATCTCCTCTCTGTTTCTCAGCTGCTTAGTGTTGGTTTGGAAGCGCGCTTTAAGAAAAATGCTTCTTGTGTTCTTGATTCGAATGGCTCTTTGGTTTGTGGGATTTCTAGCATTGGGAAAGTTTTTCAGGCTGATTTTGCTGGTCTCCTAGTTCTCACAAGTGCTTGTTTGCTCAATCTTCTTCTGAGCTCTGGAAATGGCATAGCACACTAGGTCACATGAGCTTTGACTTGTTATGTCGCTTGATTGGCCTAGGTTTGATCTGAGGATTGCCTAAGCTCAAATTTGATAAGGACTTGGTTGGTGCTCCTTGTCATCATGGGAAAATGATTGCGGCTTCTCACCCACAAATTAATTTTGTGATGACTGAACGCCCTGGAGAGCTGCTTCACATGGACACTGTTAGTCCTTCTCGGGTTTGTTCGGCGGGTGGGAAGTGGTATGTTCTTGTGATTGTTGATGACTACTCTCGCTACTCTTGGGTATACTTTATTGAGAGCAAGGATGAAGTGTTTCATCATTTTCGAAGCTTAGCCTTGAGGTTGTTCAAGGAACTCCATGGTGCATTACGAGCAATCCGCAGTGATAAAGGCACTGAGTTCAAGAACTCCTCCTTTGATGCTTTCTGTCTTCAGCATGGTATTGAGCATCAGTTTTTAGCACCTCGTGTTCCTCGGCAGAATGGTGTGGTAAGAAAAAAAGAACAGAACCTTGTTGGAGATGGCCTGGATGATGCTCGATGAGCATAGGACTCCGAGGCGGTTCTGGAATGAGGCCATTAACACTGCTTGCTATGTTTCCAATCGGATTTTCTTGCGCTCAATTCTTAATGTGACTTCCTATGAGTTACATTTTGGGAGGAATTCATCTATTTCCGAGGCGATTCTGGGCTGAGGCCATTAGCACTGCTTGCTATGTTTCCAATCGAATTTTCTTGCACTCAATTCTTAATGTGACTTCCTATGAGCTATGTTTTGGGAGGAAGCCATCTATTTCTCATTTGCGTGCCTTTGGTTGCAAGTGCTTCATTCTCAAGCGTGGCAATCTTGATAAATTTGAGTCTAGATCTTCTGATACCATCTCTCTTGGCTACACCCCTCATGGCCATTCCTACAGAGTTTTGAATTTGGAAACTAACACCATCGTAGAGTCCTCTGATGTAACCTTTAATGAATCAAACACTTGTGCAAGCAATGTGATTGAGACTGCAGGTACCAAGGAGATGGAGGAGAGCATCTTTGTAGAAGAGGACCTACAAGGCTTGGATGATGACGATGGTGAGTCATTCCATCTCACATCCGAGCTTGTTCCTGCTGCCACCACTATTTCAGCAGAGAGTCTAGAAGCTTCTACATTGACTTCAGCAGCTGTCGAGCGAGCTCCAACTGTGGTTGAGGGGGAGGTACACTCTGAGAGAGAGGCTCCTCACCACATTCAGCATCAACATCCACCTCAACAGATGATCGGCAATCTCTATGAGAGGACAATGAGGTCAAGGTCTGCACATCTCACTTGCTTTACCAATTCTCTCTTTGTTGCAACCTTTGAACCCTGAGATGTTGGACATGCACTATCTGATGAACATTGGGTTAATGCCATGCATGAGGAGTTGGAAAACTTTGAGAGAAACAAAGTATAGACCCTAGTAGAGCCTCCTGTTGGTGTCAATGTCATAGGAACCAAGTGGGTTTTCAAAAACAAGCATGGGGAAGATGGTGAAGTTGTTAGAAACAAGGCTAGGCTTGTTGCCCAAGGTTTAAGTCAAGTGGAGGGCTGAGACTATGGGGAAACCTTTGCTCCTATTGCACGCATAGAAGCCATTAGGATCTTGCTTGAATTTGCTACCTCTAAGGGCATTAGACTTCATCAAATGGATGTCAAGAGTGCTTTCCTAAATGGTTTAATAGAGGAAGAGGTTTATGTAAACAACCATCTAGCTTTGAGCACCACAAATACCCAAACCGTGTGTACAAGCTTCAGAAGGCTTTGTACGGGCTAAAGCAAGCACCTAGGGCATGGTTTGCTCGGCTTAAGACTTTCTTGATAGAGCGCGGGTCTGTCATGGGGTGTGTTGATAAAACCTTGTTCACTCTAAAGCTTGACAATGACTTTCTAATGGTTCAGATTTACGTGGATGATATCATCTTTGGTAGTTCCTCTCATGCTCTTGTGTCCAGATTTCAGGTAGCCATGTAAAGTAAATTTCAGATGTCGATGATGGGCAATCTCACCTTCTTTCTTGGACTTCAAATCAAGCAGTGTAAGCAAGGCACTTTCATACATCAAGCCAAGTACATGAAGGATCTCCTGAAGAACTTCGACATGGTCAATGTGAAGCCGTTGTCTACACCAATGTCCACTATAACGGCACTTGACCCAGATGAAGACTGTGAAGCGGTGGACCAAAGGGAGTACAAGAGCATGATTGGCTCCCTCTTGTACCGGACGGTGACAAGACCCGACATACACTTTGCAGTGTGTCTTTGTGCTCGCTTTCAGGCTTCCCCAAGGGTGACTCATCGCAAGGCTGTCAAGCGCATCTTCAGGTATCTCAAATACACCCTTGAGTTTGGTCTTTGGTACTCTGCATCTTCATCTCTTGATCTCATTGGGTATTTGGATGTGGACTTTGCTAGGTCTAGAATTGATAGGAAGAGCACTTCTGGTACTTGCCATTTCTTGGGTACTTCTTTGATCTGTTGGTCTTCTCGTAAGTAGTCGAGTGTAGCCCAATCCACCATAGAGGTTGAGTACGTTGTTGTTGCTAGCTGCTGCTCACAAATCCGATGTGTTGTATCTACCATGCAAGACTATGGGTTAACCATTAAGAGTGTTCCACTCATGTGTGATAACTCCAGTGCCATATGCTTAGCCAAAAACCCAATCCAACAAGGTTAGGTTAAACACATCAATGTGCGATTTCATTTTCTGAGAGACAATGTTGAGAAGGGGGATGTTGACCTCAATTACATCGACACTAGAAACCAACTAACTGATATCCTCACCGAGCCCCTAGATGCTTCAAGACATGTTTTTCTTCGGGGGGAACTTAGTGTTTGTCATCCTTATGCCATCATTTGAGGGGGAGTTGGTGTTCTCTTGTATATATGTATCTTATCTTTTATTCATTGCATCTCATATGTAATATATGTATTGGTAGATGAGCTTTGACTCTTAGGCTTTCTTGCATTTCTCTTTGCTATGATTGAGCTTGAGCTAAGTTGTGTGGATGTGATAGTAATCTCTCATGCTTAGATTTTCTAGATGGTCTGTTATAAACTCATGTGAGCAACTTGCTAATCTTAAAGGTAAACTAAGCTTCCTATGAACCTTATGAACTAATCCTGCCAAAACTTGCTCACCATGTGAATAATAGCTTTTATCCTTGTTGAAACTTGCATTGAGGCTAGTCTAGAGGACTTCTTGGCTTTGGCACCTTGTGTTTGCAAAATGGAAGGCTTTGCAAATGTTTAGCTCATGATGGGACATTGTGGGAACGTGTGTTCCTGTTGCCGCAAAGCCATGCTCTTTTGTCTTGGGAATAAACCTTGGATAATCTACTAAGTGCAATTGATCAAGAATAATTCTAAAAATGCTCAATCCAAACACTATGACTTGAGGCCTTGGGGTGTTTGCCGTACCCAGTCGTGCGACCCTCCGCATGGATAAGAGGACACATGAGGATAAACCATAATCACTTGATCAACTGAGTCTCTATTGTATATGTGAGCGTTTGTAAAGCTCATTTTCTGTGAATACTTGTTGCCTTGGTTGAGATTGGAACTGGCTAAATTCTTATGATTCACTTGATATTTGTTTTTGGATGGGAGTACTTAGACATGTGGTGGCAGCTTGTCTTATGATAAGCAAATTTGATTCCATCTAAGCTAGTCAATCATTCTACTTAGCTTGTACAACTCTTGGTGTTTATGCCTTGCTATCTATTTTTGACCATTGTATGATTGTGAGCTATTGCTTTTACACTTCATGGCCCTATGTTTATGGTTAGCAAAGTTAAATACTTGTTTGCGTAATTGTTAAAGCTCCTTAGGTTTACATTTTCATACATTGCATGTTTCTAGTTCTTTTGTCTCTTTGATGAGTTCATTGCCAAAGGGGGAGAAAATATTGGGTCATGCACAAATAATGCTAAGAAACTTATATGATCCATTTTGCATTACATGAGACCTACCACAACTTGAGGGGGAGCATATCATGATCTTGAGCGTTTTCTTGCGCTTTTCACATTCTTTGTGTCTCGAGTCGCTTTCTTTGCCAACTCTTGGCTTTGTGATTCCTACTTTGCTAGATGGCTTGTTTTCATCTTGTCTTTGGGTTTGGCCATTTGGATGAGTTTATTCGTGTTTGCATTTCACTCTCTAATCTCTGTGCATTTGAGGTTGTCAATGTACTCATCAAGGGGGAGATCGAGAAACCATGTGGATATGTGCCATGGTTTGCAATATATGTGATGAGTAATTGACTTGAGCGGATTTGGTGTTGAGTTGAAATGCGAGAATCTTGGGATTGCGTGAGTTTGTGCATGTCATGGTTTTGACTAACCGGAGTTGGTGGAAGTATTGAAGAAGTTGCAGGAGATGGGAAATGTGTTTGCTTGTCTCATGATGTGTTGGTCTCTAGAGTCAACTTGGTGGTCAATGGCAAGAGGATCGGGCACAAGTAGGGGACTTGGGGCTGGACAATCAGGATGCCGGGTGAAGTCAAGGGTGATCCACACCGTACACGTGGGGAGGCAAGAAGCAGGGACAGTTTCACGGTTGAGCCTCAAAACCGTGATGGTGATGAAGACGGCGTGTTGACCAAGTCAAGGTGACTGGGATGCTGGTGCAAGTGATAAGGGGGCCCGATGGATAGGGACCGGGAGAGACTTACCGGTGGTCAGGATCACGGGACAAGGTGACACGCGATGACATCGAGAAGTCGCACTTTGAGAAGTGTCCAAGGTGGCGGTGATTGGAGGTGCACGTGGCACCATCGCGTAGCCTGCATCTAGGTGAAGCAAAGATGTGAAGGGCCCGATGGCATTCGGGTGAAGGAAAAAGAGATGGACAAGTTTGCTCCCGATGGTAGGTGGCAATGTTATGTAGGTCAAGGGTAGTGTGGTCTTTTAGATAATAGGACCCTAGGCCTATATAAGGAGAGGTGTGGCTGGTGGGAGAGGTGCCTCTTCCCATTAGCCTTGTGTTAGGAACTCATTTCAAAGTTCTACGAGAGGTCTTCATGTAATAGAGGAGAGGAGAGAGTGTGTGAGAGACATCTCTTGCTCTTTCAAATAGTGGGAGGAAGAGGGTGGCTTGATGAATCATTGATATGAGATTCAAATTCATGCTCAAGTTCTTCCTCTCCTTATATTCCATCTCCTTATATTCCATCTGCTTATATTCCATCTCCCTAAATCCCGAATTCACATTCCATCTCCCTAAATCCCGATTTTCTCTTTTCCCCTATTTTTAGAGCTATTTTCGTGGTGATTTTCAATCTCGATTTTGAGTGAGTTTTAGGATGGATTTTGTGGGGGATCTTGGTGCTATGACATGCTAGAACAACCCTATATAGGTCCTTGACCGAATCAAATGCACGAGGACCTTTGATTTCAATGTTTTCTCAAGTTTCCCCTTTTTGGTGTTGTTGGCACGAGATCTGAAATTCGTGATGATTCATTGTGCTTTTTGAGTGGATCTCTTTAGAGGAGTGTCGTGATGTATTGAGGATGATCTGGTCCAAATTTCATGATTTTTGGAGTTCGTTTGATAGGGTCTTGGCAATGTTCTTTCCCGAATGGAGCTGCTGTTTTGCCCAGGACAGAACTTCCATGGCCAGGACAGAACTTCCGTGACCATGATGGAACTTCCATCAAGAACCACGGAACTTTGGTGAGTGACAGTTCTCCCGTCGCCCGGAACTTCCATGATTGATAGAACTTCCGTCGAGGGCTTTGGAACTTCTGTCGGGCACCACGAAACTTCCGTCAGGCTCAGTTTTGTGATCTCTCAGATCTTCCTTGTTTTCCTTTTTGTTCCTATTGTGCTTCCTCTATGTGTCCTTTTGGTTTGAGTCATTCCTAGGGTTAGCACTTCACAAGTTGGTGTGTGTAATCTTGGTGACTCGGTTAGAGGTTGGTTTGGGTTGTAGTTGGGACATAGGCCAAGTTCTTGAGAAGAATTTTAATTGGCTCACATTCACCCCCCCCTCTGGTCGCCTTCTCGGTCCTTCATAAGAGTAGTGTTGTCATGTGTACATTAGACCTTGGACCTATATAAGGAGAGGTAGGGCTGGTGGAAGAGGAGCCTCTCTTTCCATTAGCCTTGTGTAAGGACTTCATTCAAGTGCTAGGAGAGTACTTCATGTTTTAGAGGAGAAGAAAAGGGTGGCTTCCTAGCCTTGTACCTATGGATCTTGTATGTATGTGTCCATTATATGAGAATTATTTTTGTGTTCAAGATCTTCCTCTCTCCCTAAATCCCGAATTTCTCTTTTTGTCTATTTTTGGAGCTATTTTTGTGGGAATTTTGGATCTCCCTTTAGATGAGTTTTTGAGGCGGATTTCTTGGGGAACTTCATGCTATGATGAGCTAGATCAATCCTACATAGGTCCATGACCAAACCAAGAGCTCTAGCACCTTCGATTTAAAGGATTTCTCAAGTTTTCCCTTTTTAGTGTTCTTGGCATGAGATCTAAAATTCATGATGATTCCTTAAGCCAATCGAGTTGATCTTCTAGGATTAGGGTTATGATGTGTTGAAGATTCACTGGTCCAAAAATTGCATCATTTGGAGTTCGTTTGATTAGGTTTTGACCAAGTCTTGCCTTATCCCGAAAGTTTTTCCTGTTCTGTCGGGGTCGATCGGCACTGCCAACGACCAGGACCGGCACTGCCAATGGGTCTCCAAATCCCACACCGGCACTGCTGATAGTCCTTACCGGCACTGCCGATGGTGCCTACCCGCACTGCCGATGGCTCTGATCGGCACTACTGGTGGTAGTCCTGTAAGGACTATTTTGTGAGGTTCTTGACTATTTTGAGTCTTTGCAGCTTCTCTTTGTTTCCGCTGTGTTCCATTGCTGTTGTTGATCACTCCGAAGAGTAGCACATCACAAGTTGGTGTGTGTAGCTTTGGTGATCAGTTTAGAGGTCGGTCTGAGTTATAATTGGAACATAGGCCAAGTCCTCTTGGAGAATTTTATTTGGCTCCCATTGAGCCCCCCCCCCTCTGGTCGCCTTCTCGGTTGTTCTGGAGCCTTCACCTCCTCCCAACTGAGTGCAAGCCGTTGCAGAGCACAATGTCATTCTATGCCAACTGATGCAAAACTTAACGCAACAGCCAGAACGACGTGACCACTCGGCTACAGTCACATATGCAGATTTTCTGGCCACGCATCCACCAGTCTTTTTAGAGGCAGATAATCCTTTAGATGCTGACCATTGGTTGTGAACTATCGATGCCAAGTTCGGTCTACTTCACTGCATCGAACAATAGAAGGTTCTCTTTGCTGCCCAGCAGCTACATGGCGTAGCAGGAGTTTGGTAGGCCTTCTGTGAGCATCACATTCCGGAGGGACTGATGGAAAAGAAGCATGAAGAGTTTATGCAGCTAAAACAAGGAAATCAAAGCGTCCAAGAATATTCCAAGCTTTTCAATCAACTTGCGCAATATGCTACAGAGCAAGTTGATACCGAGGCTAAGAAGAAATATCATTTCAAGAGGGGATTGAGTACTAAATTACAGTCTCGAGTTGCTTTGAACAAGACAGCTTGATTCAGTGAATATGTCAGTGATATTTTGGTCATGGAAGAAGCTTTGCGTATTCATCAAGAAGACAAGGGCTAGAAACGAGTTCCTACTGGACCTACTAGTGGTACACCTCACATGTCCTACGGGCCAACGATATCGTGCAGTGCCACATCAGCATGGTGGTTTTAGGCCACCCCAACATCCTCTAGTCGGGCATTGTCCTTAGTTCTAGCAGCCCTCTAATCCAAGTGCACGACCACCTCAACCACCGGCTCGGCCAGGACCTTATCCATGTTACAATTGTGGTCGACTGGGACACTTTGCTCGAGATTGCTGCTTTCCAAAGCAGGCCAATGCTCCTCGTCCTTAAGGTCAAGGAACTGGACAGCAGCAAGGCACCAAGATGGGTGCCCCAGTTAAGATGGGTCGTGTTAATTATACTATAGCTGAAGAAATTCCAGAAGGAGGACAAGTGCTCACGGGTATGTTTTCACTCTATGACTATCCTGCTATCATATTATTTGATTCTGGTGCTACCCATAGTTTTATCAGCAAAGCATTCATTCAGAAGCATAGCATAGTACCCACAAAGATGAAATTTCCATATACTATTCATTCACCTGGGGGTCAAATTTATGCAAATCATGCAGTTTATGATGCACCACTAAAATTGGGTAGCAAGGTTTATTCTACTTCCTTGATAGTCTTGGAAGGGTAAGAGCTTGATGTGATTCTTGGAATGCGTTGGATGGACTTATATGGACAATTCTTGACGTGCGTCCCCGTGCCATATATCTTGATTCTCCTATTCATGGACGGGATACTCTCCAATTAGTCGATCCAACCACATTTCTTCTGGTAGTCTATAAAGTAACTGGTAAAAGTTTGAAGGATATCCCTATGCTAAGTGAATACCCAGATGTTTTTCTAGATGATTTACCAGATTCGCCACCAGATAGAGCTATGGAATTTAAGATAGAACTCCAGCATGGTACCGCTCCCATCTATAGAAGACCTTACCGAATGCCTCCAAATGAATTAGCAGAGCTTAAAATACAATTAAAGGATTCGTTAGATAAAGGGTATATACAACCGTGGGGATGTCCAGCATTATTCATGGAGAAAAAAGGATAAAACTCCGAGGCTTTGTGTAGACTTCTGACCTTTGAATGCTGTCACAATCCAAAACATGTATCCTCTTCCCAGAATCGATATACTATTTGATCAATTGGCTGGTGCTACAGTATTTTATAAGATTGCTCCCTGTTCGGGTTACTATCAGATCAAAATCCGAGCGGAAGATATTCCTAAAACCACTTCTCCACTAGATATGGCCTTTATGAATATCTAGTGATGTCCTTTGGTTTAGGCAATGCACCCGCTCACTTCATGTACTTGATGAACTCTGTGTTCATGCCTGAACTAGACAAGTTCGTGGTAGTATTCATCGATAATATTCTAGTCTATTCCAAAACGGAGGAGGAACATACAAAACATCTGCATATTGTGCTTCAAGGACTACGGGGTCATCAGTTGTATGCAAAATTCAGCAAATGTGAATTTTGGCTGAAAGAAGTTCCTTTCTTAGGTCATCTTGTTTCCACGGAAGGTATAGCTGTGGATCCGAGTAAAGTGCAAGAGGTTGTAGAATGGAAGTCGCCTGAATCTGTTACCCAAATACGTAGTTTTCTGGGTTTAGCTGGTTATTATCGGAGATTTATTCCAAACTTCTCCAAGATCACAAAGCCCATGACCAAACTATTGGAAAAGAATGTTAAGTTTGAGTGGAATGAAGAAAGAGAAGAAGCCTTCCAAACTTTGAAGAAGTTACTTACAACTGCACTAGTGTTAGCTCAACCAGATATTGGGAAGCCGTTCGATGTGTATTGTGATGCGTCGGGCATAGGACTTGGATGTGTGCTAATGCAAGAGGGTCGTGTGATTGCCTATGCCTCACGACAACTTAGGCAACATGAAGAGCACTATCCAACTCATGATTTGAAATTGGCCATAGTAGTCCTAGCATTGAAGACATGGCGTCATTATCTGCTGGAAAATTTGATACATTTATACACTGACCATAAGAGTCTTGTCGAAGCTTGATCTCGGTAGTAAATATATAGGGCTACATCGAGACTAAGAACTACGATGGTAACACAAGACGCCGAGTTATACAGGTTTGGATCCTCTTGATGAGAGTAAAAACCCCACGTCCTGTGTTCTGTGGTTTGTATTGCTTGTAATGTTGTCTCGTTGTGTCCCTCAATGGGGGTACCCTGCCGCCTTATATATCCCGGTCGGCACGGGGGGTACATGAAGAGTCCTACTCATAGTCTACAAGGATTTACATAGAAAGTCTATCTCTAACTGCCTTGTGCTCCAAGCCAACAATGTCAGATTCCTTGTTAATGAAGTACCCAGTCAGTTGCCGACTTAAGCATATCTATGGATACCCGTAAGGCAAGTATCCAACAGCAGCCCCCGAGTGCTTCCTGATTTTAAGCCTTTATTCTCCGAGCAATCTTCAATGTTGATCATAAATTAGGAAGACCTCTTAATTGAAGTTCCTGATAGATCTGGTGCACCGATCAGGTGCACCTGATCAGGTGTAGCCCCCGACTCTTGTATAATTTGGAGGCTAACAAATAATGCAAGAGTCTAATCCTATTAGCTCTTATTATTTTGTTGTACGTATTTTACTCAAACCATCAAGCTTGAGCCTAACAAACCTCTGATCATCAAACCAGTAGGTTAACTCGCAAGATTTCAACCTTGCCGACCGATTGTTTAAAAGGTCGAGTGATGTACACTATCTGCCGCTTATCGGTCTGAATTTTATGACATCAATCATGTTCAGTCCATGTAAAGGAGTATGACATCAATCATACAATAGTCCTAAGCTAATGACATCAATCATAACATAGCTTTTCCCTAATAATTTGTCACTCTATTTGATCATAAGTCCAAATTTGGCAATTTGATTATTAACATCAATTAATAATACAACCTTTGAACTTACACCCGTATGACCATCAATTCCTCTACTATATGATCTTCAAATCACATAGATACGACAAGTTTTTTTAAGTGGGTTGGCCACTGCTTCTCATCAAAGAAGCCCCCGAGATTATTTCTCAAGGCTTAATAGCTAAAAATCTTTTTAAAGACCAAAGCCTTTAATTAATCTTTGTTTATTCGTAAGAACTTGTCACTCTACGGCCCATACTGGCCCATGGGACCCTTAGGTCAAAAGTAAGGGTATAAATAAGACTCATCATGTTGACTATCAGTCCACGCCGTCATTTCATGCACAAGCTCTTTGCCTTCCTTGCGCCTCCCCTGCTTCTCATGACGCCTCTGCTTCTCGAGCTAGTGTTAGCTCGTCTCTTTCCGCCATTGTAGATCTCATCACCCTCAGCCCCGAGCTTCAGCTTGGGTTCAGCTTTCAATCCATCATGCCAAATCATCCACGGCCATGGGTCGCAAGAAGGCTTCCATCATTGCCACCGCCGAGTCTTCCTCGTCAGAGATCGAGATCCCTGAGCAGCTTCGGGAGTCCTCGAAGAGCAGCCTCACCACAGCCAACCTGAACAAGATGGTGATGGACGATATTCTTCCTGAGCAGGCTCGGATTGACTGGAAGGTACCCGAAGAAACTTGCCCCATCCCCATTCATAAATAGATCGTTGTGTTTTGCTCGTTTTTCGAGCATGGCTTCGGAGTTCTGAAAGGACCGAAGGCGTACCAGAGCGGGGGGGGGGGGGGGGGGGGGGTGAATCGGTAAGCCGCTCATGAATCCAATTACTTCAAGTTCCACAACTTGAGTCTAACAAGATAAGGAACCTAAGCAATTCTAGTAGGCCAACACCCTACACATGCTAGTGTACATGATAAGATAAAGTGCGGAAGCCAATCACACTAGCCTATGCAAGCCACAAGTCACCCTACTCACTAGAGCACACAAATGCAGAATAGTAAAGAGAGGGTGAAGGAATGCTCATGATTTTTTCCCGAGGTCTCAGAAGGATGGCGCCTTCCCCTAATCCTTGTTGGACCACCCCCGCCGGAGTCCCTGTCCATCCCGCCACCAAGTGGAGTTCTCGCCCACGAGCCCGTAATCACTCATAGAGTAAAGACACGGTGTGCGTCACTGCTACACAAAGCACAAGCTTGCCTCCCTCGAGAACTTGCCGAACTCCCCGAGCCAACATGGGCACTCACTAGCGATGCCCCTTGCACCGGCGGGCTCAAACCGTGTAAAAATTATGACGGCCTTCACAACCGATCATGATAGGCTCAATCACCGACACCTAACCGGTCTAGGTCTCACCATAGACCAAGAGTAACAATCTAGATCACACCCTCAAGGACACCCTAGCCTTAGATGTGCAAGATGCTCAAGCTACTCTTCTCTAGCACTCTCAAGATATGCAATATCTCCTCCTAGTGCTCTCCACTTTTCCTCTTGGACCTTACCAAATGCTCTCAGGTATTCCACTAGCCAAGAGAGGTCTCCAAGACCCTAGCGAAGAAGTTATATAGGCTCCCAACCTCAAACTCGTCGTTGCTCCATGAAATTGCCTTTCTGGACATCCAGACTGGACTGTCCGGTCACTCTGGTAACGGTACCCAGAACCATTGGCTTCTCTATCCAGGCAATTTCTCTGAACTGACTCGACTGTCCGGTCACTGGACCGGACAGTCCGGTCCACTTTCTCTCTCCATTCCAGGGGCCTCCGTGAAATGCACCCTATTTGCCGTTCCTGCACTCTTACTAATCGAACTGTCCGGTCAGCAGACCGGACCATCCGGTCTGTACAGAGTCTCCTGCTGACAGACCTCCTGCTCCTCGCGCTAAGTACTAGACAACTCCATATAGTGACCGTACAGTCTGGTCTCCACAGACCCCTCTGTCCGGTCTCTATGTCCAGAAGCTGAAACTTATCGTCCTTACTTGACTTTGTTTTCCGGCTTCTCCGAACATGTGCTTTGCTTCACCACTATCACCTAGTGCCTGTGATTTCACCGAGCAACCTTGCACATCACCGACTAGACATGACCTAAGAGAATGATCTAGACCCCCTTGATAGTCTGGTTTTTCCTATGGACTCAAAGCCCTAACAACTACTCAACTGTTCCAAACACTTGCACCATAGCTTGTTCTCCATTTTGATCCATCTCCATCAACCCTTGGATACCATCAAGTTAACAAGCCTCCATGCTTGTGGTCATTGTCATCAACCGCCAAGGACACCATCATCCATATGATTTATAATAAAGTTTAGAGATGATTCCTACATAGACAACACTTGTTTAGATATTAGCCCACAATTTCATAGTTGTCATCTATCACCAAAACATTGATACCTCGGGGATCCAATCATCAATAGTCATGAAGCTTACAATCTCCCCCTTTTTGGTGACTGATGACAACCACTACATAATCAAAAACTTCAATGAATAAACAACCAGGCTAAACAAGCTATACAAAGATCGAGAGGAACCATAACAACATATGAGAGAAACACATAAGGTCCTACTCAAAAAAGCATCATCTAGTGATATAAGGAAAAGAGTGAAGAGCAAACTCTAGATGAAAAATGCATGCATGTCATGACAATATATTGAATGAAAGCATAAGAACATGCAATGCAAGGCATGAGTGATGAGATGCAACAAGTTAGCATGACAAAGCATAGGAATTAAGAACAATCACTCATCATCATGATATCATACACAGGCATACAAAATAATTAATAAATACAAGCACTGGATATGAACAGGAAATAAACCAAGTGAGATCAAAATGAGTCAAACATCAGTGAATGAAATCCATGACTCATCACAATCCACGAACATCAAATAACTCCTTAAAAAGAAGAACCAAATGATCTATCTCCCAAAACATCGTAGCACCCTCTAGATATAAGCTACTCTCGATCGCAACAAGATCACACTCCCACTCCCCCTAGACCTAGTGTCTTCTCCCCCTTTGGCAACAAGCACCAAAAAGTGGAAAAGATGAACATCTAAGCACTCGTGGTCGAAGGAAGTGGTGCAGCGATGTCCTCTGTAGGCTCTGCTCCGAGCTGCTCCTGAGGTGGATCCTGCTGTGCTCCCTGAGCCTGTGTCGCCTGAGCATTCAGCTGCTCAATGAATCCAAGGTCTACAGGCGACTTAGACCCGCTGCCCTATGCTACTGGAGTGACCGTGGTAGTCTCCTGAGCTGAAGTCTGGAGTAGTAAGAGGTCTGCCACGTCCTGCTGAGAGAAGCCTCCACGGCCAGAAATAAAGGCGGGGGAAGGTCGTTGCCGGCGGCCGGTTAGGCTGCGGCACGCGGCGGGGCTCGCCGGAGACCGGCCGGAATGGCGCTCCGGTCGGCCATTCCTCGCCGCGAGAGTCCCGGGAGAGAGAGGGGAGGGAGGGGAGTCTCACCGGCAGGTCACGCGGGTGCGGGAAGGCCGGGAGGGGGTCGGCGGCGCGGCTCGGTGGCAGCGGTGGTCGGAGCTCGGTGGGGGAGGTCGTCCGATGGTCGCGAGCGAGCGGGAGAGAGCGGAGGAGCGGCGGCGGAGCAGGGCGGTGCCGAGGGGGTGCTTTATAGGCGCGGAGGCGGGCGAATTCAGCCGGCGCGGTGCTCTCCGGCCATCAATGGCCACTAGCGCCATTGATGCGCGCGGGGGGTTTGTAACGGCCGAAACGGCCGAAAGTTAGGGGGGGGGGGGAAGGGAAGTGGAGGCGGTCGCGCGCGCTTAGGCGCCGGTTTCGGGAGCCGGGGAGGTCGGGGGAGGGAGATCGACGGCGGCGCCGGCGTCGGTTTCCGGCGGCGGGAGAGAGAGAGGCGGAGGAGGGGATGATAGGCGGGGCCCGCATGTCAGTGAGAGAGAGAGAGAGAGCGCAGGAGGAGCGGGCCGCGCGCTGGGCCGGCCGGGAAAGTGGGCCGCGGTGGAGAGAATGAAGGGAGGGGAGGCGGCCTGGCCGGCTGGGCCGAAAGGAGGAGGTGGGGAGAGGGGAGGGGTGGGCTGAATGGTGGGTTTCGGCCCACTGTTCTAGTTCCTCCTTTTCTTTTCTTTTTCTTTCTCAATTCTTTTCCTTGTCTAATTTCTATTCTAATTCTATTCCTAATATTCCTGGTAAATAAATAATAATTAAACTAAATGCATAATGCAATGAAAAATCTATATGAATATGACATGCTATGCAAATGCAATAATTTAATTTAATTTATTATAAAAACAATTTGTCCTAGGTTAAACTCCTAAATGCTACTAGTTGGCATTTTTAGAATTTGCAAAAGTAGGGTGTTACACCACCTGAGCACCAAAAATATCTCTCTGGCCCTTTGTGCAAAATCCCATAATTTTTGGGGCTCCCTAGCTAGTTTATTTGGAAATACCATTGACCAGGGACGGTTTTGCAAGAAAACAATTAGTTCAAGGGCAGCAGTGCAAAATCTTCCTTTGTTCTTCCTCACTGGCGCATAGCTTCTCCCCCTAACATCTCTCCTCCACTGGCGCACGCAACAGCCAGCCTTCACTCCGTCTCGGGGCTCCTCGCGCGCACTGTGCCGCTGACCCCTCCTTAGCCGTCCTATCCCCTCTGCCCTCAGCCACGAGCTCGCCCAACGGAGCTGCTTCTCTTCTCCTTCTTTGTACGCCATTGACATGACCGGTCAGAATTCAATTCCGCACGCCATCACCGCTCTCGTCCTCCCCCACTTGCTCCTCTCCCCTCTACGCAATTCAAAGCACTCCCAGGAGACTCAAACATTCTCCATTCCTCGCAGCTCGCTGCTCTTTGCTCTCTTTCTCTTTTTCCCTCTCTGAACTCTGCTCCCTGCCATCACCGAGTGCAAGCTCGAGCTTGAGTTTTCTATTTCCCTGCCTCCCGAGCTGAGCCAAGGACGCAAATAGCTTCGCTCAAACCTCCTCCCCCTCCCATGCCCAGCGCTCGGCCAACATACACTGGGAATCGGATGAATTTGGGGAAAATCCGAGAACCGCTCCCAATCGAGCTCCATTGACGCCTACACCGATTTCGCCCAAATTGGTGAGGCTCGACCTTCAATCCTTTTTCGCATTTGAGCGCAACTTGTTCCCGAACACTCCTAATCGGTTCTCCCCCTTGTTTTCTTCTCACAAGGCCACAGCACACCGATTCCTCCGGCCGTCTCCCTCTCTGCCGGCAGAACCGAGCCACCTCCACGGTGAGCTCTACCTTTTGCTCCTCCCCGAAGCAATCCGACGAGGTGCCGAGCCTCCCCGAGTCGCCTTGAAGCCGTAGGAGAAGACCGTGCTAGGTTTCCCACTTCGAGCCATTCCCACGACACCACCAAACATCCCCCCTTCCGCCGCCTCTCGCCGATGACCACCTCCCGGTGAGCCCTCGTCCTCGCAAACCCCACCCATCTGCCTTGGTGTGTGCATCAATCCCCTACTTCCGCGGTGAGGTTCCATCCGCCGTTGACCCCTTGTGCACACTGGCGCGCTGACTGGCGCCTACTGGTGGCTGAGTTGGCTCCGACGTGGCGCCTACGTGTAGCCCAGGTGTCGCCTACGTGGCACACTCCTTTAACTAGAAAATGCCCAGGAAATCACCAGAAAATGCTAAACTTGCAAAACTCATATTAAATCGAATTCAAAGCCAATGTGGCCCACACAAATTTTGTTGGATTCATCTTTCAGTGCTCTATTTTAGTAATGTGTCAACCCTACTCCAAAAAGTAGAGTATGTCGTACAGGATCGTCTCGGGAGATGGTTAACGAAGTAACCATACACAGCATTCACACATGAACATTCATCATTTACAACATTACATCACTTAAGTGCATAACATTACAAGTCCAGGGGTGAAATATAATTAAGTTCAGATACGAGTACATATGTCCTTAGTACATATTACACAAATTTGCAGAAGCGGTGAAACAACAAAACACGACGTTTAGTCCTACGTGAACCATGCCGGTCCTATGGCGATGACTCACCCATCCAGATTAGGAGAACTAGGGACCCATTCGATGGTCTAGTTCTGAGGCTCCTCGCCTTCCCACACAACCTTATTACAACAATCACAATAGGTCGCTTGAGGAAGACCTGAAAAACAACATCAACGCAAAGCCTGAGTATCTAACATACTCCGCAAGACTTACCCGTCAACCGGTTTGCTAAAACCGACTCCTAGTATGAAGGGGGCTGACCGGTTTTATTTGATGATTGCATAAAAAGCTCCTATTAGTTCTATGCTGCACTTTCAATCTCCTTAAACAAGATTTTACTTTGCTTATTGTAGCACACAGCTACGGTGAGTTTAGCTAGCTGCTAAGACACGGATATAGCTAAAGAGCAATACACCATAGCAATAGGTATCCATAGCATAAGTAAAATTTCAGAAACTTAACCACAACTTTACTACTTAACATATCATTGCCGCTGCTCGAACAAGAGGTACTCAAAACCGCGAGGGACGGCAATTCAAATTGATTTACATCCTGCAGGGAACACCCAAATACACGACATACGCATCATTTAAGAACACGTATGGCCACCGTTCACAAGATTGCTATAAAGTCGATCTAGGGCCATCGATCCCGAGTACACATCCTCCCCGTGATACAGTACTTCGTATCCGAGGCTTAACCCATGCTCTCTCCAGCGGTCCTCAAACCCGTGCAACCACCGTGCTGTTCACATCACCTCTGGATCGATGAGTATGGCCGTCCAACAATACGGTGCCCAAGATACTAGGTTTACCAATTCCCATATTAAAGGTATGCACTTGGTACAGTTCAATACTCGTTCGCGGAATTGCAACGATAGGTGCTCCATTTTTATCAAGTTCATCAACCAATCGAACCATAGTTGAATCTCTAAGCTACCGTTGACTCCACTAGTTTAAGCATAGAATTTGCTAACGGAAAAGCTTACTAACATACTAATCATGGGTCATTGCTGGAGTATGCAAGTGTATTTCATCCAAGTCCTACACTTAATGCACAATACAATATTCCTAACTTGTGATAAAGAAAAAGGACTCGAGTAAAAAAAATGGGTTATGCACCGGGGCTTGCCTTGGGTGTGATCGTAGTTAGCGTCGTCACCAAAGTGCACTTCAGCTCCTTGCTGGTCCGGTGGGATCTCCTCGGTCTCGATCCCTGTATGGAATGGATATGCATTACTACCAAGGAATGCACGAGGTTTCATGGAGTTTTCTTAATGAAAGATGGAATGCATGGCATGGCAATTCATGGCACTTCCTCAGCAAATAAACATTAGTGCCTAATCATTTATTTATGAATGTGTGTACACCTAAGTATGACATGGTAGCTACTGAATTTTTGAAGGGACAAACTTCTAGCTACAAAAATGCAATTTCTTAATCATCATACTCTTAGTGTAAGTCTACTTTAACATGAGCATGGCCTAGATGTTGATTAACTGACACCATGTGCTGATGATGATATGACAATGTAGTGTTTAGGGTCAACTTTCAGAAAGTTCATTTTTTTGAGCCACTTAGCTAAAGTGACCATATGTAAACTAATACTATACCTAAAATGGCTCTTTAGTTGCATTACTAGTTCTAGTTCATATAATTAATCAAGAACCAAAGCATACAACTGCACAATGAGAAATCCTACTATAATGTGAAGATGAGTTATTTTCCATGGATTTCCAGAAAATAATTTATTCTTACTTTCCTTAAATACACACATAAAGTAATATTTATATGAAGAATTTCTTAGTTACTTAACAATTGATCAATTTCGACAGGGAATTTATACCTAGGTAGCTTCAAATTTTTCATGAGCTTTTACACAAGTGTACAAGTGCATAAAGAACAGGAATGCCAAATTTCATGAATAAATTCCCAGCCAATAATTTATATAAATTCAATTACTAAAAATGAGGATTATGCAATAATACTAAAAATATGCATAAAAATGGAAATGTGCTTTTGCAGAAACTTTAGATATGCCATGAACTGATTACTGAGCTAATTTCATGAATTTACCATTTACCCATAATTACTTATGAATTTATTAAGCAAATTAGGGTTGTGACTTTGATGGATTAAATAAATTAATTTACTGAATAACCTTGGACTTGATCCTGTTTTTCTGGTAGAGTAAGATTTTAGGAGTCGAACAAAATTAATTTCACAATTTTTGGCCTTGTATTTCTCGAGATATTGAATTTTTGAAGTTTATTCAAAGTTCACTGTTATTTTCGGTTTTGCCACTGGGTTTAAATTTCTCAAAGACGCGCGCGCGGCGGCCGGCGATGGCGAGCTCGGCCCAGCGGCCGATCGGCGGCACGGCCGGGGCTCGCGTGCGACTCGGAGAGTCTCCATGCCGAGGGGAGCTCGTGGAGGGGGTCAGAGAGAGAAGTGGCTCACCGGAGAGCGCCAGCGATGACACGCGGCGGCAGAGGCAGCTCTGGCGAGGTCCACGCGACGGTGCCGAGGGAGAGGGAGGCCAGGGTGTGATCGACGAGCGTCGTGGTGGTCCAGGGACGACCGACGTCGAGGAACTCATCGAGGGGGAAGGCCGGAGGGGGGTTCTCGACGGCGAGGGTGTTGGATCCCGGCGGCGGTGGCTCGGGCTTCACGAAATCCGGTGAGCACGCTGCACGAGGGAGGAAGCGGGTCAGAGGGGAGGGAGGGGGTGACCTTGCGCGTTGATTTGCGAAGGAAGGAGGGAGTGGGAAGCCACCTAGTCGGAGCTGGACAAGGCGGCGGTCATGGCGGCAGAAACAGAGCGCTGGCTCGGGTTTCGCCGGGGAGAGAGGGGAAGAAAAGGGTGCCGGTGCTCGGGGGTGCTCGGGAGGGTGTGAGGGCCAGTTGCGAGTTGAGAGAGTGAGAGAAATGAGGCTGGTGTGCTGCTGCTGCTGCGGCTCCCCTTTTGACTCGGCCGGCGGAGGGAAGACCGAGAGCGGCGAGAGAGGGGGAGAGAGGGAGAGAGGGTCGCGCTGTCGGCAGGGGAGTGGCTGCCGGCGGTGGGCGGCTTCAATTCCCGGCCGGTGGCACAGGGTGGCGAGTTGGCAGCGCAGTGGCCGGAGTGGGGCGACAGGAGAGCGGCTGTGGCGACCGTACCCGGGTACACCCGGTGTCGGGTTGGAATTGGCCAGAGGGAGAGAATTCTTGACCCGGTTTTGACTCAGACTTGGACTCGGGTTTGATACAATTCGCCACGTTCCCGTGCTCCAAATTTGACACCAATTTTTGTGTGGGTTCAGTGAAACGCGTGCTCCAACTTTGCTTTTGGGTGCACCTGCTAGTTTTGCTTTGATAAATTAGGAAAATGCTAAACCCGAAATACACTCTTCTGACTTTAGGGGAATTTTTAAGGGTATTAAATGGTTACCGAAAATTCTGGAAAAATTCTCAAAATTATATTTTTTTATGGCCATTCAGAATATACAAAAATATTGGGGTACTTCCATGGGTTTTGGTAATGTTTGTGAATGACCCCTTTTTTTGAATATTATGGGCTTAATTAAGTAGGTTTCCTCTTTTTATTCTTTAGCACCTGGATTGATTATACTTTTGCTTAGCCCTTAATTGATGTTAGGTTTTGTTAACCTAATTTTGTGACATGGGATGTCACAAGTAAAATGATAAATCGCTGTCTTTGTACATGTATTTTTAATAATACATTAAATTGTGAAAACACTAAATAATTAACTAGAAATTCTAAGAACAAAATTAAATCTTGATTTTTGGCATGCTTAGCAAAGACATGGTTATCTACCACCACAAATTTTGGTTTGGTAAAATATGAATTATTTTAGGCTCTGGAAGTTATTTTGTGTGTTTATTTAGATTAATTCTAGTAATTATTCTGTAAATAATTTGCCCTGGCCACTTGGCATAAAAATCACACATATAAACCTCTATTCACAGTAAATCACACATGTCCAAAAACATAAGTTTGCTTTATTAATTAATTTAATTGCTCATATCACTCATTTACCTTGTTTAATTGCATAAAGAATATATATACGTAAAATCTTAATTAACAACCCAACTTCTCTGAAGCATATGGCTTCGAGAACCTAATAATAATTTTAATTGACATTAAAACATGATATGCTTGCATGCATCATATCATTGCATAAAACGATGTTCTGGTAATGCCGTTAATTCAATTCCATCATATAGGTTATGAACATCAGGAGCAAGAGGACAACTTTTAGAAGGACGTTGACTCTCAGGAGCAGGAAGTAGAAGTTGCTAACACTAGTGTTGATCCAGGCAAGCCCTGGTTTGCATTTGCCTCTTTTATAAAGTTTGCTAGTTTACAATATTACTAGTGTCTATAATTATTGTTGCATTAGGTCATAGGAGTTGATTGAAACCCACCTTACATGATATCCAAATGACCTATGCTATTGTCTTTAGAACTTCGGTAGAATCAATACTGTTATGCTATGCTTAGTAATTACTAGTCTTGTTAGATATCGTTATTACTAAGGAATGAACTTGACCACTAGAATGGGAATTATTAAAAGGAGTTTATTTTTATGTTATGACCGGGCAGGGATGATGCATGCGTAGGTTTGCAGCAACACATGGGTGTTGACTGCGGTAGCCCTGCCTTGTCGAACCTAGGACCTGTCCATGGTCGGCCTCTTGATCAAGTATTGAACAGTACCGAATGCATGCTAGTTTATGGGCACTAGTAACCTGACGTAGCATTAAAGGTCACTTACATTGAGGTCGGTTAAGGTGCATTGGTCTTTGACCCTGCTGCTGTTGGTGTGGGCGGTTCATACCATGAAGTACTGTTGGCAGAACGGCATGCCCACTCGACGTCACCACACCCGGTCCGAGGTATGGGTGGTTTTTCTTGTGAAAGATTGCCATATATGACCTTAATTGGTACGTATGTGTCATACCTCGGGTTTTTCCCAGCTGGTGTAAATCGATTGTAATTGCTGTCCCTCACAGTAATGAGTACCGCTTGGTCACCACGCCAATCATGTAGTTGCACCTAATATTATGGAATGTATTATGTTGCTTATTGATGATGATGATCATTATTATTATTGCTCTTATGTTGTACTTGCTATATGTATTGTTTTATTACCCTTGCCACTAAAGTTACATTTCAGCTCAACCCATTTAATTGGACAAATAAAACTTGATAGAGCTAATAGGTTGCTTAGTGTGAGTCCTTTCAAACAAGCCACCTATTAGAGCCTTTGCAAGTCTAGGTGTCCGACAGGTAAGTCTTGCTGAGTAATTAGTACTCAGGCTTTGTGCCATTGTGTTTTTTAGGTAATGAAGAAATAGAATTGCCTGTAGATGTGGTGCCTTGGGACGTGCAAGTCCCTGAGGCTTGGACTGCCCACTAGGAGTCCGACTTGCCGCCGCAGTGATGTTGTGTGCTGCTAGAGTGATGGTTCTTGAGACATGAATCATTACTATGCTGTATCGTCGAGCTCATAGTTTCCTTATCGTTATTTGCTTCCGCTGTTTTCAGAACATTCATGAACTTGTACTATTCTGCTGCACTCTGATAACCTTAATGATGTAATATTCAACTTAAATTTGGACAAATGTTGTATTATCAAGGGTCTGCGTTATCAGCACCTTCGGGACCTCGATCCTCTGGGAAGGGGCGCCACATCCAGTCTCTGGACCAGACCGTCCAGTCCACTTTCTCTCTCCAGACCAGGAGCCTTCGCGAAATGCACCTCTTCTGTCGTTCCTACACTCCTACTGACCGGACCGTCTAGTCAGCAGATTGGACCGCCGGTCTATATAGAGTCACTCGCTGACAGAGTCCTGCTTCTCGCTCTATGTCTTGGACAACTCTGCATAGTGACCGTATAGTCCGGTCTCTATAGACCCCTCTGTCCGGTCCCTATGTCCAGAAGCCGAAAGTTGTCATGCTCGCTTGACTTTGTTTCCCGGCTTCCTCGAACAACTCCTGGGCTTCTCCACAGTCACCTAGTGCCTGTGATTTCACCGAGCAACCTTACACATCACCGACTATTCATGACCTAAGAGAATGACCTAGACCCCCTTGATAGTCCGATAGCTTGTTCTCAAAGCCCTAACAACTACTCAAGTGTTCGAAACACTTGTCCTATAGCTTGTTCTCCGCTTTGATCCATCTCCATCAACCCTTGGACTTCATCAAGTTCACAAGCCTCATGCTTGTGGTCATTGTCATCAATCGCCAAGGCAGCCATCATCCATATGATTTGTAATAGAGTTAAGAGATGATTGGTACATAGACAACACTCGTGTAGATATTAGCCCACAATTTCATAGTTGTCATCTATCACCAAAACATTCAAACCTCAGGGATTCAATCATCAATGGTCATGAAGCTTACAATCTCCCCCTTTTTGGTGATTGATGACAACCACTACTTAATCGAAAACTTTAATGAATAAACAACCGGACTAAACAAGTTACACAAAGATTGAGAGGATCCATAACAACATATGAGAGAAACGCATAAGGTCCTACTCAATCAAGCATTATCTAGAGATACAAGGAAAAGAGTGAAGAGCATACTCTAGATGAAAACATGCATGCATGTCATGGCAATGCAGGGCATGAATGATGAGATGCAACAAGTTAGCATGGCAATGCATAGGAATTAAAAACAAGCACTCATCATCATGATATTATACACAGGCATACAAGATTATCAATAAATACAAGCACTGCATATGAACAAGAAGTAAACCAAGTGAGATCAAAATGAGTCAAACACCAGCGAATGAAATCCATGACTCGTCACAATCCACGAACATCGAATATCTTCCAAAACCTTGTAGCTCCCCCTAGATAAAAGCTACTCTCGATCACAACAAGATCACACTCCCACTCCCCCTAGACCTAGTATCTTCTCCCCCTTTGGCAACAAGCACCAAAAAGTGAAAAAGATGAACATCTAAGTGCTCGTGGTCGAAGGAAGTGGTGTAGCGACATCCTCTGTAGGCTCTACTCTGAGCTGCTCCTGAGGTGGATCCTACTGTGCTCCCTGAGCCTGTGTCGCCTAATCATCCAGCTGCTCAAAGAAACCAAGGTCTACAGGTGACTCAGACCCGCTGTCCTATGCTGCTGGAGTGACCGTGGCAGTCTCCTGAGCTGAAGTCTGGAGTAGTAAGAGGTCTGCCACGTCCTGCTGAGAGAAGCCTCCACGGACAAGATCCTCTGCAGCCTAAGAAGTAAGAGTGGTAACAGTGGCAGTAAGAGGTGGAGCTGAAGCTGTAGCTGTCTCTGGGGCGGTCTAGGAGTCTGCACTAGTAGTGTGCATGATGACTGAGAATAGACTACTGACCGGTACGTGCTGTGAGCTGGAGTGTCCGGCCATCTGCGAGCTAGAGGAGTGTGATGGTGAGAGGAACAACGCAGACACAGAGAAAACTAACACAGGGGAGAGCTGTGCTGAAGAGAAAGTCTATCCTGCTCCCCCTGTCAGTAAGACCCCTGAAGGTGATAGTCCGCTGGACTGAGCTGTCATAGAAGTTGTGAAGGGTCCAGGCTGAGTCGATAGCTGCTTGTACTGAGGGAACACTGAAGGTCCTGGCTGCTGACCGGCCTGCCTCTGGGTCAACTCCGTCATGTGAGTCATCACGGCTGTAAGTAGTGCAGACTGCTGCCTCTGAATCTTTGCTTGGCTCTTGATGACTTCCATCATCTAATGTCTGTCCTCTAAGACACTTTGAATAAACTCTCCTAGCCGTCCTGCAAGTGCTGTCATAGTGATAGTGTCCTCAGACTATGAACCTGTCGGCTGGGGAGGTGCTCCTGTGCTAGCTAACTCAGGAATCAACGTCTCTAGCTGAGCTGCCTGCTCGTGTAGTACCGATGACTCCTTGATAAAGACACGGCGACGGTGTCCGAAGATTGTGTCCCAATCTTTCATGGTACTACTCAGCAACAAATAATAAAATCATTCTCTAGACACTTTTGTTTAAGAGGAAGCCAACAGCTAGAACTATGGTGCAATGGAATAATGCTTAGAACAAAAATAATATACTGCCGTAAGTTCTCTTGTTTACTAGTAGTTGAATCTCACGATAATATCCAGATATATATGTCTGCATGCAAGGTCAAACTCATGTAGCAATATAGATCCCCATAGTAGTAATAATTCTCACAGCCAAATAAAATCCAGTGCCACACCAAAGGAACAGAACGAGCAAGGAAGGTTAGTTCCTTTGATTAACAAATCACCTGGGTAGTAGCAAATATAAATGATAGAGGATTTGCTTACAATATTGTAATCAAACCCTAGATATGTTCCTTTCACCCGTAGCACTAGAAGCCACGATCAAAAGGATGGGATGCCAGCTAGAATCCAAGATGCGCCCAGGCTGCAAGAGCTTGATCACGCACTCCAAACTATCCAAAGGATTGCTTCAATTCTCCATGGCACATGCAATCGCCATCTTGGCTGGAGCAGCGCTTGACATGGAGAAAAACCAAAATACGATAAAAACTAATCCCCTACACAACCACCTGACCCTGGGTATAAGGCACGTAGGCCACCCAAGAAATCCAAGTCGGACTCAACACAAAGGTCTTGGTCCGACTCAACCAAAAATGTGACAAACTTTGACTCGGCCAATTATTCTATGCACGTAGGCACTCACAAAGCTAAAACATGGACTCAAACACAGCTCACGTACATGCATACATATTACAATATTCCGGCAGCTCACCATAATCCTCTTGATTAAGTAATGCCTTAAGTAAAACCATCCGCATGATCACCCATTATGTTGGACATAGCTTCTTGATCTTGATATTCATAGAGCCAATCTGAATATTTTTCTTCGACATCTCTAACAGATGACCACCAATAAATATTCTCTTGCATCCAGGTTGCACAGTGTCACATGAAAATCTATTTTTTTGTCTATCCATGCTTTGATTCATAGAAACAGGAAAGAGAGGAAACTGAATGGATCTTTTCCTATAATTATCATCTTTCCTTACTGAATCTTTGCATGTATTTTCAGGGTCTATGGTACAAATTATTTGATGAGCCATGGGCTCATCATCCTCTCCCGCTTGAAACAAAGCCGTCCTCGGCTTTGATATAATTCGAGGAACTTCTTGCAATCCCGGAAAACCAGTAGCTATATTCATGCATCGTGTTGGTTCAAGATTGGCCCTCACATCAATCTTTTCCCCATCTTTCTTCTCACTGAAATTAATACAAATAGAACCAATTTTAATTGTTGGACTCTTCAGATCATTAGGAGTTTTCACAGAAGTACGAGGAAGAATTTCTAGACACATTATTGCCACATCATTCTCCCCCTCTTGAAGCAAAGGCGTCCTCGACTTTGAAATAGTTTTTGCAGCAGACCTTTTCTTTTTCATAGGAACAAACGTCTCAGTCATAATATCTGTTTCCTTCATTGGCTTTAGAATATGATGAACACCTTTATGCATGAATGTGTAATTGTTAGAACGACCACTATGAGTGGTATCAAGATCGAACTGCCATGGTCTCCCAAGTAACAAATGACATGCACTAATTGGTGCCACGTCACAATCTACTGAATCAACATAATTTCCCACTGAAAATTTTACTCTAGCCCGGTGAGTAATTTTCAGCGTGCCACTTTGATTCATCCAGTGCATGTAACGAGGTGTAGGAAGCCGCCATGTAGACAAAGATAATGCATGCACCAAATCTGAACTAATAGCATTAGTGAAACTACCACCATCGATAATTAATTTGCATACCTTCTCTTTTATTTTACACTCGGACTGGAAAATGTTGCAACGTTGCCCCTTGACATCAGCAATGGCACCATCAGCATTTACTTCCTGAGACATCAAAGAGAAGCCTTGACCAACGGTAACAACATCCAGAATTTTTGACTCATTATCATCATGAGGCAGCTCCATAAAGGAAATTTCACCACTTCCAGTAATAGCACCATCATGAACATCATATTTCGCGAACAAATATGAGTCACCATTTGTGGCATCAGTTTTCCTTCCCATATCACATACAAATTCATTTTGTAATGCTTTAGGACGAGATGAAGGTTGAACCATAGCACTAGTTGATTCCTTTTCAAGATTTGTAGCAGAAAAATTAATATTTGCAGCAACACACTTGGTCTTTCCACTAGACAACTGAAAATGCATCATATTGTTTGGAGCTAACAAAACATTTAGCCTTGTCAATAGGTGGATCATATTTATGCCGTAATACTTCCTTTAGCTCTACCCATGAAGTGCAATAATCATCACCATGTTCTCATCGCAAATTCCACAACCACAAAGTAACAGCAAAAGAAATGGTTTTGTTTGCCAAATTTACCAACTCACTTAATGGCAATTCGCCAATCCTGTAAAATTCCACCATAGCATCCTCCCACTCATAATACTCAGACCGAGAACTTGTTGAATAAAGTGCCGGTACATACTCAGCGTATACATCAAGATCATAGTAATCCATTGCAAAAATATTAGAAGAGTACCGTGAGCAACCCGGCTAAGCTGATACCAAATGATAAAGACACGGCGACGGTGTCCGAAGATTGTGTCACAATCTTTCATGGTACTACTTAGCAACAAATAATAAAATCGTTCTCTGGACACTTTTGTTTAAGAGGAAGCCAGCAGCTAGAACTATGGTGCAATGGAATAATGCTTAGAACTATGGTGCAATGGAATAAGGTCTTGGTCCGACTCAACCAAAAATGTGACAAACTTTGACTCGGCCAATTATTCTATGCACGTAGGCACTCACAAAGCTAAAACATGGACTCAAAGACAGCTCACGTACATGCATACATATTACAATATTCCGGCAGCTCACCATAATCCTCTTGATTAAGTAATGCCTTAAGTAAAACCATCCGCATGATCACCCATTATGTTGGACATAGCTTCTTGATCTCGATATTCATAGAGCCAATCTGAATATTTTTCTTCGACATCTCTAACAGATGACCACCAATAAATATTTTCTTGCATCCAGGTTGCACAGTGTCACATGAAAATCTATTTTTTTGTCTATCCATGCTTTGATTCATAGAAACAGGAAAGAGAGGAAACTGAATGGATCTTTTCCAATAATTATCATCTTTCCTTACTAAATCTTTGCATGTATTTTTAGGGTCTATGGTACAACTTATTTGATGAGCCATGGGCTCATCACTCCTGCTCCTCCACTCCTATGTGCTGGCTGAAGGTAGACTGTGATTCCCTAGGGACTCGAGGTGCGTAGCTGGTGGTCACCTCAGGGAAAGTCTCGTATTGCTCCTCCGTCACTAGGCCCATCCTCCTCAAGATATAACAGATAAAGGGACTATAGACCAAGTGACGTCCTTCAACCCTCTCAGAGATAACATGCTCCATCTCTCCAGTGAGAAGGTCCGCCAAGTCGAAAGTCTGCCTCCTCAGAATGGCCGCTATAGCCCACTGGTGTAAGAGTGTGAAATCCTCTCTGTAGCTAGACCTGGGTATGATAGTCCTGGTGACTATCGCTCTCACCACCTTGGGCTCTGTATTGAGTCTCTCAGGGCCTCTCAAAACCTGGAGTGTGCGGAGGTGGGAAAGCAATCGACACTAGGTCATCTGAAGGCACCTTCCCTCCCTGAGGTCTGCGGGGTGGCTCTAGTGTACCGTAGGCACTCCTGTAAAGCTGAAAGTCGGAAGCCAAGAGTCCTAGGTGGGAGATCAGGTCCTCCCTAGTGACATGGTGTGGCTACCCTCTGAACAGAAACCAGATCTCTGAGCGGTCTCTGGCAACCCACAGCATCACGTAGAACTCAAGGACCACGTCCTCTCTGAACTTAAGTGGAGCAGTGACTAGCTCTGCTAGTCCTGGCAGGTACAAGAAGTACTGCTCCATGTCTATGCCTGTGGCCCTCCTCAAGGCCTGGTAGGTGGTGTACTGCTGTGGTACAAGTACCCTGTCTCTGGTCCTCAAAGCCACATAGCGTCTCAAGCCCTCTCCTATCCTCCTCTAGAGAACTGCCGAGTACCTCTCTCCAGCAGCGGGGTCTTGGGGAACTGGAATCCACTGCTCGAAAGGCACGAACCAAAGTACCTTAAGGTCCTTTGCAAGGAACCTTGAGGATATCCAGCTCTTCGGCTGTCTGAACAAGTCTCTGCAGCCTTCTAGTGCACACCGCACAGGTGCACATTGGGTCTCCTTCCCGGTGAGCTATCCTCTGGGGAACAGTCTGCTCAGCCTCCTCTATCTCCTCAGTCTCCTCCTCAACAAGCTCCTTAGACTCAGACTCTGAGGTCCCCTCCTCTGACTCCTCCTACTTAGACTCCTCCTCCTCCTGCTGCCTAGAGGATCCCCTATCCGTAGTTCTCGACGATCTCCCCTGACGGGAAACTGGAGTACGCTGTAGCCACGACGGTGGCACAATCCCGACTGCTAGAGGTGCAGTCCTCTGCCTGGTGCTCCTCCTCAAGCCCTGGTCCGCAGCTGACTGGCTGATACTCAGACGTGAGCCAGGTGTCCTGCGTGACTACTCCATGGCGTCCAAGTGCTGAGCCAGCCTCTGAGCTCTCTCTGACTCCGGATCCAGTCTCGGTCTCTTCTTGGTCTTGGGCTTCTCAGGCATCTTCCCCTTTCCCTTGTCCTGTCCTGACCCTGCCATCTCTGCTAACTGCTCTGCTGTCATTGCACTCACATAGGTGTAGATGGGATAAGCATAGACCCTAATACATCCACAAGCAAAGCATCACTAGGAAAGAATGCGAAATAGAAAGCCTAGCACTGAATGAAGGACATGATCACTAGACAATTAAGCAAAGTAATCAACAGTGATCATCGACTATATGTGGCTGATGTGAGTAATCTAGTGTGCAGTCAAATAATAGGCAATTAATCTAACTGCAGACTAAACAAGAGACAAACCCTAGAATTGTAATTAACAGATAATCAATGAATTAATTGCATCTAGGTTGAGCCAACTAATTAATTAATGCAACTAAAAGGGGGGAAATTTATCTAGCTGCATCAATTAACTAACTTGCTCGAAATTAGGGCATACAACGATGAATGGGAGATGGCTCAATACCCTGGGAGAAGAATCCAACACGCCGAAAGGAACGAACACCGCGGAACGCTCACCGATCACCAAAAAGATGGGACTTTTGGTCTTGCCGGCAATGGAGAGTGGGAAACCTTGTCCTAGGGCAAGCTCCGGAGGTGTAGTCTCTAGGGCTTGCGTGCGTGGGAGAGCAGAGGCGGCGCTGCGGTGATGCTACGCGGTGGCAACCCAGTGGGATGAGGTGGTAGCACGCGGCAGCTCTGGAGGTGCACTGGTGCGGCAACGTGTGGAGGTGGTGGCGAAGCGGCGGCCCTGGCGCGGGAGCAAGGCGGTGCGGTGAGGTCGACGATGAAGGAGGCGGCAATGGTGTTGAGGACACGAACTCGGCGTCGGGACGATGAACAGGGATACGTCCAAGAGATTTGACCTAGGTCAAAGGCGACACGGACAGCCAAGATCAATTAAGGACAGATCAACGGCTCAGATCAGGACTCGCATCGCGCGATCAAGCAAACTGACCGGACAGTCCGCTCACTAGACCGGGCTGTCCGGTCACTTCAGGATATCTAAAAATCAGAAATCTGGTGAACCACAAAGGGTGCAGACCTGACAGTCTGGTCTTTAGAACTGTTCTGTCCGGTCTCCATTTTCGTTCTTCTCGAAGTACTATGTATTGCTACACAGACCGAACTGTACGGTCATATGACCGGTCCGTATGGTCACTTCCATAAAAAGCTAAGTCAAGGACTTTCTCCATTTTCCAAGTGCCCTCACCAAACACACAAATAAACACCGCACTTGGAATATAGAGGGAACTCTCAAACACTCATTTTCAAATAGTGGCATTCTATGGCCTCATAGTTTTCCGCAAATGCCAAATGAAAAATTGAGCAAATAAGAACCAAGGCAAAAAATAACCAAAAGGGGTATGTAAATAAACACCGCACTTGGAATATAGAGGGAACTCTCAAACACTCATTTTCAAATAGTGGCATTCTATGGCCTCATAGTTTTCCGCAAATGCCAAATGAAAAATTGAGCAAATAAGAACCAAGGCAAAAAATAACCAAAAGGGGTATGTATGAGCCTTAGTCCATGAACCACACGAGTAGATTTAACCTCAGAGTTCATAAGAGCTTGCTCAATGGGCATGAAGCACAATCCTTTCCTTTGGTCACACTTATGGATATGTAATCTCAAAATAGAGCATGAGGCACAAATATCTCCAAGTATGACAAACCTCCTTTATGTTTCCTATATGATTAGGGCTGGGCATTCGGTTTTACCCGAAGTTTCGGTTCGGTTTTTTTGGTTTTTTTAAACTTCGGTTCTTTAGAATTGATATCTGAACTAACAACTATTTTCTGGATATCCGAAAAGTTTGGGTATCTAAATTTCGGTTCGGTTTTCGGTTATGACCAAACTACCCAAACTTTTATCAACACACAATATTCTTCATGAAGCAGACTAAATTAATAAACCATGTTTACTATTACAAGTAGACTAAATAATATATTATAACTAAACAATATATAAGTCATGTATTCTCATGAAGCAGGTCAAATGAGAGAGAAACTTTTAAACTAAATAATGTATAAGTGCGGGCACACAATGCATTGTTTCGCATGCAGTGAGAATTTGACACTAGTACTAACCTCTATGACACTACACACTAATGGTTGATATTTATATGTGATTAGGCCACAAATACTAATTTATTTGTGTATGTATTTAACTATACATATAGACGAATTTCGGTTCTTTAGGTACCCGTCTATTAGATCCGAAGTTAATGGAAAAACTTTGGGTAGTTGGATGTTCTACCCGGTCTACTACCCGATACCCGAAATTTTGGTTCTTTTGGTTCCGGTTTCGGTTTTTTCGGTTTCGGTCTTTGGATCTCGGTTTTTATGCCCAGCCCTATATATGATGCATGCAACAAGCAATTTACATATGCAATGAAAGTAAACATGCCATGTGAATGCAAGCAATGTTAAAGAACAAGACACAAAGGAAACCTAACAATGTCATGTTTGAACCCCTCCGAAGCTTACTCACTATAAGCCATGCCCTTGCCTTGAGAGAAGTCAAACCGCCATCTCAAGCACTCCATCTTGCTTATAGCTATCTTGGATGGGTTGGACATTGACTAATTTTTATGTGTTTTTCTTTTAGTTATTTACACATGCATGGATGCAAAGCATACTAGTCACAAAGGAGTTCTAATTACCATACAATGCAAGAGAAAGTGAAACACACTACAACTACAAAGAACAAACACGGTTACCTCCCTTATGAGTAGATAGGTCGTTGAGGTCCATGTCACTCGTGGTGGACTTCACATGATCTTCACGAAGACGCTTGGTCCACCACCACCACCATCTAGGTCTTGTTCTTGGGCACCTACTTGTAGATAGCCGATCTCTCAAGATCAATAATGCACTTAGGCACCCATATGCTCTTGACCTTTCTCTTCTTGTTTGGTGGTCCTAAGGCCTTAGCTTTCACCTTGCCATCCTTGTTCCTAAAAAGCTTAAAATGTGTGTTCTCATGGAACAAATTAGCATTAGGTAAAACAATGGAACTTCTCACTGTAGGGCAATCCTTGGTGGTGTCACCATCCTTGCAACACCTCTCGCAATAGTAGTCGTCGGCGGGAAGGGGTTTGATCCGTGCGGGGATGGAATCACTCATCCCTATGATGTCGATGGCGGCGGGATATGAGCCAAGTCCCCGATGGGAGACATTGTTCACAAGGTTCCTCCAAAGAATCTCCTTGTGGATGGCTTACCACGTGTGAGCCTCTCAAAGTTGTCCATCACCATCTTCCTCTCTTCCTTTGATCTTGTGGTATTCTTCCAAGATGAATGGCTCAAGAGAGGAATTCTTGGAGACATCATATACTTGCTTCTTCCCAAGTATCTCCCTATGGGTGGCTGTAAGTCTCTCAATGCCTTCCATCAACATCTTCCTTTCTTCCTTGAGCTTATGGAGTTCCTTCAAAACAAATGGCTCGAGAGAAGAAACCTCGACCGAGGTGGTTAGTTCATCACACATAGTAGAAGCATCACTCTTTGATGAATTAGAGGAGGGAGAGGCAAGGTTCTCAATGTTGATGGCCTCATAAGTGATCTCGAGGGCCTTGTACTTCTCATGAAGCTCAACATGATCACTCTTGAATTTGTCATAACTCTTGTTTAGGGCCTCATGAGATGTGACAAGGTCCTTGATCTCACTCTTAAGCTCACCAACATGGTCCTTAGCCAACTTACACTCTTTTCTTACCACATCCAACATTTTGGATTTCTTGACGGTGATGTCATGGGCTTGCTCAAGCACACTCCAAAGCTCGGCACATGAAAGCTCCTCATCATTGCTGCTCTCATCCTCATTCTCCCTGCGTTAGCTCGTGGCCATGAGGCACGTGGGAGGTGGAGGAAGAGCTCGTGTAGGTGTGGCCTTGATCATGGCTAGGCCGGCCACTTCTTCACCACTTGAGGAAGAGGACTCATCACTTGAGTTGTCGCTTGTCCACTCTCCAACAAGGGCCTTGCGAGAGGACTTCTTCTTGTAGTCTTGAGCTTTCCCTTTGCCTTTGCTCTTGTCCTTGTTGAAGAACCTCTTCTTCTTGTGCTTGGCCTTGGGGTCTTCTTCTTCTTCACTTGAATCTTGTGACTTGAATGCTTCTTGCTTGGGCTTTGGGCACTCTCGAACAAAGTGATTCTTTGAGCCACAATTGAAGCACTTGCCCCTTGACTTGGAAGCAAACTTGTTCTTGAAGTTCATCATCTTCTTCATGAGAAGAGCCTAGTCTTCGGTCAAGTCACCCTCATCATCATCTTCTTCATCAAATTCATCAATGATCACCTTCTTCTTGTTCTTCTTGCTCTTGCTAGATTCTTGCTTGTCAGCCGGTAGAGCAAGATTGGATGGTTGAGGATCATCCAACCCCAATTGGTAGCTCTTGAAGGCGGTGATCTTGCCATGTACAACCTTCATGGTCTTGGTCTTGAGGTCACCTTGCAAGATGAAGGTGATGATGGAATCATACTTGGGGTCCTTGAATAGCCTCAAGAATCTTCTTATCACCTCCATGGGCTTCATCTTGAAATCATCCCCAAGTGCATTGATCTCCTCCACTAGTACATGAAAACAAGAATGAACAGTGTTAGCTCTCTCATGTGGCAATCTAGTGATGTTATCATACTTGTTCTTCAGCACATAGTATCTTTTCTCTTTGACTTCACTAGTTCCCTCATAGAGCCCCTGAATCTCAGTCCAGATACCATGTGCTAAGGAACTAGCATCTAGCTGAGCAAAAACATCCTTAGAGATGGAAGCAAACAAAACATTCTTGGCCTTAGCAGTACACTTAATGTAGTCAGGCTCAAGTAGGTTCGCATCCGTATCGGACTCGTGAGTGACCGTCCATATCTCTAGCTAAGGGACTGAAGGTAGGCTTGCATGCAAGACTTCCAATAAGCATAGTCCTCACCATTGAATATGGGAACACTCCCCGCCGGTCCCGACATCCTTACTCAAGGCGGTGAAGCCTCAAAGATGAGCACTTGGTTCTGATACCTCTTGTAAGGACTGAAGGCGTATCAAGATGGGGGGGGGGGGGTGAATCGGTAAGCCGCTCACAAATCCAAATACTTCAATTCCGTTACATAAGTCTAACAAAATAAGCAACCTAAACAAGTCTAGTAAGTCAAGACCCTACACATGCTAGTGTTCATAATATGATAAAGTGCGGAAGCGAATCACACTAGCCTATGCAAGCCACAAGTCACCCTACTCACTAGAGCACACAAATGCGGAATAGTAAAGAGAGGGTCAAGGAATGCTCATGATTTTTCCCGAGGTCTCGGCAAGATTGCACCTTCCCCTAATCCTCGTTGGACCACTCCCGCCGGAGTTCTGGTCCCTCCCGCCACCAAGTGGAGTTCTCACCCACGAGCCCACAATCACTCCTTGAGTGAAGACATGGTGTGCGTCACTGCTGCACAATGCACAAGCTCACCTCCCTCGAGAACTTGCCGGACTCCCCAAGCTGACACGGGCGCTCACTAGCGAAGCCCCTTTCAGCGGTGGGCTCAAACCGTGTACAAACGTGTGACGGCCTTCACAACCGATCACGATAGGCCCGATCACCAACACCTAACCAGTCTAGGTCTCACCATAGACCAAGATTAACAATCTAGATCACACCCTCAAGGACACTCTAGCCTTAGATGTGCAAGATGCACAAGCTACTCTTCTCTAGCACTCTCAAGATATGCAATATCCCCTCCTAGCGCTCTCCTCTTTTCCTCTTGGACCTTACCAAATGCTCTCAGGTATTCCACTGGCCTAGAGAGGTCTCCAAGACCCTAGCAATGAAGTTATATAGGCTCCCAACCTCAAACTAGCCATTGCTCCATCTAAATTGCCTTTCTAGACACACTGACTGGACTGTCCGGTCTCTGCCTGACCGGACCGTCCGGTCACTCTGTAACGGCTCTTCCCAACCATTGGCCTCCTCTGTCTAGGCAATCTTCTGAACTGACCAGATAGTCTGGTCCACTTTCTCTCTCCAGTCCAGGAGCCTCCACGAAATGCACCTCTTCTGCCGTTCCTGCACTCCTACAGACCGGACCATCCGGTCAGCAGACCGGACTGTCCGGTCTGTATAGAGTCACCTGCTGACAGAGTCTTGCTTCTTGCTCTAAGTCTTGGACAACTCCCCATAGTGACCGTACAGTCCAGTCTCTACAGACCCCTCTGTCTGATCTCTATGTCCAGAAGCCGAAACTTATTGTCCTCGCTTGACTTCATTTCCCGGCTTCCCTGAATAGCTCCTTGGCTTCTCCACTATCATATAGTGCCTATGATTTCATCGAGAAACCTTGCACATCACCGACTAGTCATGACCTAAGAGAATGACCTAGACCCCCTTGATTGTCCAGGTTTTCCTATGGACTCAAAGCCCTAACAACTACTCAAGTGTTCCAAACACTTGCACCATAGCTTGTTCTCCACTTTGATCCATCTCCATCAACCCTCGGACTTCATCAAGTTCACAAGCCTCATGCTTATGGTCATTTTCATCAATCGCCAAGGCAACCATCATCCATATGATTTGTAATAGAGTCAAGAGATGATTCCTACATAGACAACACTCGTGTAGATATTAGCCCACAATTTCATAGTTGTCATCTATCACCAAAACATTCAAACCTCGGGGATCCAATTAGCAATGGTCATGAAGCTTACACCTGGCTGCTGACCGGCCTGCCTCTAGGTCAACTCCATCATCTGAGTCATCAGGGCAGTAAGTAGTGCAAACTGCTGCATCTGAATCTTTGCCTGGCTCCTGATGACTTCCATCATCTGACATCTATCCTCTGAGACACTCTGAATAAACTCTCCTAACTGTCCAGCAAGTGCTGTCACAATAAGAATGTCCTCAGACTGTGAACCTGTTGGTTAGGGAGGTGCCCCTGTACTAGCTGACTCGAGAATCACCGTATCTGGCTAAGCTGCCTGCTCGTGTAGTACCAGTGACTCCTACTCCTCCTCTCCTGTGTGTTGGTTGGAGGTAGACTACGATCCCCTAGGGACTCGAGGTGAGTAGCTAGTGGTCACCTCAGGGAAAGCCTCGTACTGCTCCTTCACCACTAAGCCCATCCTCCTCAAGAGATAGCAGATATATGGACCATAGACCAAGTGACATCCTCCAACCCTCTCATAAATGACCTCCTCCATCTCTCCAATGAGAAGGTCTGCCAAGTCGAAGGTTGACCTCCTCAAGATGGCTGCTACAACCCACTGGTGTAAGAGCGTGAACTCCTCTCTATAGCCAGACCTGGGTATGATAGTCCTGGTGACTATCTCTCTCACCACCTTGGCCTCTACAGTGAGTCTTGCAGGGCCTCTCTAAAAACCTGGAGTGTGCGGAGGTGGGAAAGCAATCAACACAAGGTCGTCTGAAGGAAGCTTCCCTCCCAGAGGTCTGTGAGGTGGCTCCAGTGTACCGTAGGCAGTCCTGTAAAGCTGGAAGTCTGAAGCCAGGAGTCCAAGGTGGGAGATCAGGTCCTCCCTGGTGACATGGTGTGGCTTCCCTCTGAACAGGAATCAGATCTCTAAGCGGTCTCTCGCAACCCACAGTGTTGCATAGAACTCGAGGACAATGTCCTCTCTGAACCTGTGTGGAGCAGTAACAAGCTCTGCTAGTCCTGGCAGGTATGAGAAGTACTGCTCCATGTTTGTGCCTGTGGCCCTCCTCATGGCCTGGTAGGTGATGTACTGTTGTGGTACAAGCACCTTGTCTCTCGTCCTCAAGGCCACACAATGTCTCAGGCCCTCTCCAATCCTCCTCTGGAGAACTATCCAATACCTCTCTCCAGTAGCGGGGTCTCTAGGGACTGGCACTGACTGCTCCAAGGGTACCAAGCAAAGCACCTTAAGGTCCTTTGTAGGAACCTTAAGGATATCCGTCTCTCCGGCTGCCTGAACAAGTCTCTGCAGCCTCCTAGTGCACACCTCACAGGTGCACCTCGGGTCTCCTACCCGGTGAGCTGTCCTCTGGGGGACAGTCTGCTCTGCCTCCTCCTCTGACTCCTCAGCCTCCTCATCTACAAGCTCCTCAGACTCTGAGGTCTCCACCTCTGCGGTCTCCTCCTCCTCAGACTCCTCCTCCTATTGCCTAGAGGATTCCTGATCCGCAGTTCTCGAAGATCTCCCCTGACGGGAAATCGGAGTATGCTGCGGCCACGGCGGTGGCACAACTCCGACTGTTAAAGGTGCTGTCCTCTATCCGGTGCTCCTCCTGAACCCCCGGTCCTCTGCTGGCTGGCTGATCCTTAGACATGAGCCAGGTGTCCTGCGTGACTGCTCCATGGCCTCGAGGTGTCTAGCAACCCTCTGCGCCCTCTCTGACTCTGGGTCCAACCTCGGTATCTTCTTGTTCTTGGGCTTCTCAGGCATCTTCCCCTTGCCCTTGTCCTATCCTGATCCCGCCATCTCTGTTGACTGCTTTGCTATCACTGCACGCACATAGGTGTAGATGGGATAAGCATAGAGTCCTAATACATCTACAAGCAAAGTACTGCTAGGAAAGAATGCGCTATAGAAATCCTAGCACTGAATGAAGGACATGATCACTAGGCAATTATGCAAAGTAACAACACTGATCATTGACTATATGTGGCTGGTGTGAGTCATCTAGTGTATAGTCAAATAATGGCAATGAAATCTACTCGTAGACTAGACAGGAGACAAACCCTAGACATGCAATTAACAGATAATCAATGAATTAATTGTAGACTAGGTTGTGCTAATTAATTAATGAAACTAATGATGAGAATTAGTACTAATTGCATCAATTAACTAATTACTCGGAATTAGGGCATAAGACGATGGAAGGAGAATAGTAGCAATACCCTAGGAGGAAGAAGACACATCGAGATCAAAGAACATCGTGGAACATGCTCCGATCACCGAAAAGGTTGGAGCTTTGAGGTCGCCGGCAATGGAGATTGGGGAAAGCTCTTAACTTTGTCCTAGGACATATGATCTCGGTACTTGTGGTGTCTTTGTCCTTGCACGCATGTGAGAGTACGGCTGAGGGTGGTGGCATGGGAGGTGGTGCACGGTGGCGGCGGCTCGGTGATGCTGCGCGGCAGTGTTGGTGGTTCCAATGTACCTGTTTTATATGCCAATAACCACCAATATCATACCATATTATCATCATAATCATGTGTTTTACCTCTAATATTGACGATTTCCACATGTAGCGTCATTTTAGTGCTTTATTGCAGAAACAGGTGAAAAGACGACAAAATGACTCTTATATGAGAAGTACCGACATGAAGCCCGACTCGCCATGCAAGGAGGGCGTCCCACTAGCCCATGAAGCTTACAAGACATACCTGGACGTCCATGAGGCCCAATGTGCAAGCCCAAGGTCGAGGCCCAATGACTAAGGATTTCTAGAAAGTTTATCCGGAAGGAAAGTTTAATTCACGGAGTTCAGAAATAGCACTGTATTGTCACGCGATTTCGGAGCCCAAGACATGGTCAAATAGGAAATATCAGAATACCAAAGTTGACGATCTCATCACGAGATTTCTGAAACATATATGATTTGCATTTATTAGACTCTAGTGCTGGGAGATATGGGCCCCCCAAGGCAGACTGCACATAGGAATCCGAATCAGGACAGATATTTTGGTATCGCAATTTTGGTAATCTAAACATCCAAATCTGAGGATCCAAATCATACCAAAGTTATAGATATTTTCAAGGGCTACGAGATAGAGTCCAGGTTTGCCTAATTTGGTCTCCGGAAGCATAGGTTATGATTAAAGTAAGTCGGCACAGTTTATGGAAGGTACAAAACCGATTTGGATTCAATCTCTATGAGCTAAACTTGGAGGCCAAGCAAGGGAGGACATGACCAGAGGCTATATAAACACCCATATGACGTCCATGACAGGAGGACGACTCCTAAGGTATATGGCTCTACTTTTCCTAGCTCTGGTGTAGTGCACCACGCAGGGTCCCTACCCGACTAGATTACATCTCTCAATTTGGTGGCTCTTCAACTCCGACGGCCTACTGGTGATGTGCAGCGGCTACTACGTCTTGATCACTTCCCTTTTTCTTGTACTCCTGTCTTGGACGTCATATGGGTGTTTATATAGCCTCCGGTCACGTCCCCCCTTGCTTGGCCTCCAATTTTAGCTCATAGAGATTGAATCCAAGTCGGTTTTGTACCTTTCATAAACTGTGCCGACTTACTTTAATCATAACCTATGCTTCCGGAGACCAAATGAGGCAAACCTAGACTCTATCTCATAGCCCTTGAAAATATCTAAAACTTTGGTATTATTTGGATCCTCAGATTTGGATGTTTAGATTACCAAAATTGCGATGCCAAAATATCTATCCTAATTCAGATTCCTCTATGCAGTCTGCCTTGCGGGGCCCATATCTCCCAGCTCTGGAGTCTAATAAATGCAAATCATATATGTTTCGGAAAGCTCATGACGAGATATTCAATTTGGTATTCTGAGATTTCCTATTTGACCACGTCTTGGGCTCCGAAATCGCGTGACAATACAGTGCTATTTCTAGACTTCGCGAATTGAACTTTCCTTCCGGATAAACCTTCTAGAATTAGGCATTGGGCCTTGACCTTGGGCTTGCACATTGGGCCTCATGGACGTTCAGGTATGTCTTGTAAGCTTCATGGGCTAGTGGGAAGCCCTCCTTGCACGGCGAGTTGGGCTTCATGTCGGTACTTCTCATATAAGAGCCATTTTGTCGTCTTTTCACCTGTTTCTACAATAAAGCACTAAAACGACACTACATATGGAAATCATCAATATTAGAGGTAAAACACATGATTATGATGAGAATATGGTACAATATTTGTGGTTATTGTTATATAAAACGGGTACATAGAAACCACCAACAGTTCCCCCATGCTTAAACCTTTGCTCGTCCCCGAGTAAATAAATCTTCTCAAGGAGAGATCAGCATTGCAATCATGTTATCTTCACTCGCATTCATCAAGGCACATGCATATCTAACCCGCTTTAAGAGTGTAGTACAAAAATTATATGTTGCACCAACTCTACTACTCAAAGATACTAGTGGGGAACAGTAAATGACTAAGATTTGACCATAATGATCAAATAAAGTAGCTTCTACTCTCAAATCAGATTGCTCCTCAAACTAGGCCTTAAATGATAAAGTTTTTCCAAAAATTTAGTCTCATTTATCCAAACAAATCACTCTCTCGCAAAGAATCAAGGCAACACTCATCTTACAAATCTCACAAGCCAAACAACTAGAAGTGATCCTATCTACAAATATTTGGTGGAAGGTTTTATGTGTAGCTTGGTAGGAAAACAACTAGAAACAATATAACTTAGAGTATTGTCAAATCAAGAGATAATTCTAATTGGTTTTACAAAGTCTTGTCAAAAAGGCCATTGGAAAACATTGTGAAGAAAAGGAAAAACACACACTTTTAGAAAGGTGGACATGTGCAAAAAGGCAAAGAATGATCTCAAGATACAAATGAAGTTCTCGAAATCGGATTGCACATGGTTGGAGTGATAGAGTTTCAGCCAATTGAATGCACTTACTTGAAGAATAATGGTTTATGCACAAATCTCCTCTCTTGCAACTTGATTGAACATTCTTGATCTTCCATCAACAATTTTTTATTTGAAGTCCATTAGCTAGTGCTTCGAAATGATGAATGACGGCCATCACCCCATGCTTAAACATTACTCATCCTGAGCAAAGGGAGTGGAAAAAGAAGAGCACTAGCTAAATCCTTTATTTCTTCTCTTCGACCATCTGAAACACTTATAATTGCTTTCTAGAGATAACAGAGTGCTTCCTGAATTTTTTAGTCCTAGCGCCTATCAGCGCAGAGCTGCGCCGATCGGCACACTTCTGATTTCGCCTTGTCTTCTCCTTGTATTGCTCTTTTGCACTTTAGAGAGTCGTTAGAGGTGTTTATTGATGAAAATCTTCGTCTACAGCAAGAGGTTGGTAGTTTGTGCATAAAACCATAGAAATAGTGCAACGGCTTGACGAGAAACTCACATCATAGGTTGTGGACAAGGAGAGGACAACACCAAAAGAAATATAGGTTTACATGTCGGAATATTCAGCGAGCATTGCTAAATATGAAAGGCTAGCAAACAAGTGATAGTTACGCAAATAAAATGGCCAACTTCCAAGTCTCATACCAAAAGAATACAAAGTTGAAACAACTCATCAAATCACATGTTGCAATCTACAGGTTTATCATATAAGTGTAGCATTTTCGGCTTTGGTGGGTATGATCAATGCAAGAGAGCAAAATTTTCAAGGGTTACAGACAACATGTAACAGTTTTTCAAAAATTATTAAGTACACTGGCTATGTTGGAGTTTTCTTCTTAGAGAGCAAAGCATATTGTCATGAAGAACAATTCAACCATATGGGGTCTTTATCAAAACATCTCAACAGACACCACCACTAAAGCAAATAGAGTTCATAGAATTGGTGCTTAGTTCAAAATTCAGCAGTGGACAATTATGTGCAATGAATCATGCAACTTCCAATAACAATAGCAACTTTCATCATATCTCTAGCAAAGATCCTCATCATAATTATGCATTTATTTAGTGTGAAAGCATTATGAGATGACAGTGATGATACAGGCAAGCTCCCCTAGATAAATTAATGACATTTGGTCACCCTAAGGTAGCTATTAGGGATATGTCATTGTCTATTCTATGTTCTAAGTGATAAATTACAAATAACCTATTGCATGAACAAAACAAGAAGGGTATCATAGAAGAAAAAGGGAGAAAGACTCAAGTTGGAAGCAGACAACAAGTACAGGTTTGAGAAGAAAATAAGATTAGGAGAAGTGAAGAATCAAAGGGATGTTACCGTATATTAATCAATTGAAGCGCAGCGTGTGCCTCCCCCATCCTTAAAATCTTGCTGGATTGCACGAGAGAAGGGCGATAGCAGGAGCAGCGAGGGAGCGCCGATCGGCACAAGGTTGCACTTATCGGCGCAGACAGTTGTGCCTCTCGTCACCTCCATCTCTAGCCTTGATGTGTTGTCCTAATGCTTCCTCTTGTATATGTGGCTGTTGTCACCTCGTTTCCTTCTACTTTCCTTGTTTGAGAGTACTTCTTTCATTCCTGCAAAATATTGAAATGCACATACTACCCCCGATATGATGGTCGGGGATAGAACAATATCTACCATCTAGCAACAACCTCAAAAGTTCAACTTGTTGCATTTTAATTCTAGTAGCAAAAAGAAAACAAAATCCTAATGGGTGTACGTGTGTGCACAAGTGTGGATGCCTGGAGTTAAAATCACAATGTTACCAAAGAAACAAGACTATAACAATGTTGTTCCACAATTTAGTCTAAACACCACGTTCACACAAAATTGCTAAATGAATGTCATAATTCTAAGTTCAAAGTTTTCATTGTTTAGTCTTGAAACAAAGCAAACAACATGAAGAAAAAGAATTTTTATGTTAGCAGTGAAGGTTAGAGGCATGGAAGCTAAACAAGAACAATGTTTACACCTAGCTCTAAGCACCATGCTTACAACTAAATTGTTGTCATTAATCATAACAAAATTCTTAATAACCAAAATCAAAACACCATGTTCATCATTTAGCTATGACAAAACTTCATTAGATCAAATGAATAGCGCATTGCAATAGACTAGCAACCAACCAATGCAAATGATGCAAAACATAGCAAGGCAAATGAACTATCCAATGTTGTTCAACAAATAAGCATAAACACCATGTTTACATCAAAATTTGCTAGAAAGCTCACAAAGCCAATTAAGTGCTCATCATCAAGTTCAAACCAAGCTATTATGAGTGGGAAAGTGAATATGAACATGCAAAGTTGGCGGTTTGTGTGAAACAAAACACAAACATGTTAGGCGGGAGTGAAGGAATGCTTAGAAAAGCATTTGGGTGCTGCGCCAATCGGTAGTGTGCCTCTGCTGATCGGCGCAATAGGAATTGGCTCTGGAATACGATGAAAAATGAAGGGTGGGAGGCTTAGGTGGGCTGAAGTTAGATGATTAAGATGCATGCAAGCGAAAACATTATGCAAAAACCAAAAACAAAGCAAGTTCTCACAAATTATGCATGTAGTGGATGATTTTTGCAAACAAAACACAAAAGGATGGTGATGGAGGTCTAAAAATAAAAAGTTAATCTAGAACTAACTTGCCACAAGTGAACCAATTGAGTTGGGTTATTCTCACAACACCAAAACTCTAGGTTGCCCTCCTAGTAGCACTAATCAATCCAAACAAAACAAAAACACAAAAACACGGGTTGCCTCCTGAAAAGCGCTTCAATTAAAGTCATGTAGCTAGACTTCTTACATACCTTATTGTCGTGAAGCCATGGTTCATGGTGTAAGATCCAAAGATTTCCATGCAGCTTGTACTTATGCAAACTTCATCGTGGTTCACTCATTGCCCATCTTCATTGCATTGCAAAATGCTCAATGTGTGTGTATGATATAATGCTCTGGAGTCTTCAATCTTGTTCAACTTCCAATCATTTTCTTGTGGGAGAATTGCTCGAGCTATCTTTGTTGTCATCTTCATCTTCACATGGAAAATCTTGATGACTTCATCTTTTAAGCATTGGTGCATATGTCGGCTTGTCATATGACATGTGAATCTTTGATATTTGTTGCACCAGCAAATGATGAAGAGTAGATGCAACTTCTCAATTCTTGCACAATGATCCATCAAGTCGACAGTGAAGAAATCCGAAGAAATCTGTTGTTGCTTTTCTGAACCAACATTTTGTTTCTGACACAGCGCCGCGATCAGAAGGAATTAGAGGCGGAAACCTATGCCATTGCATCGGGCATGCGTCCAATTCGGACTCCGTATCAGGGAGATATGACCTTTTTTCTAAAGGTATGTTAGGCCATCTTGCGACGAGTCCGAATTGAATTCAAACTTTCCAAATATTCAAACTCCGTGTTTGGAACAACTTGAATCCATGTCAATCACCAAAAGGAAGTCTTATAAATGTATGGAAACCCATATATCATGTGGATGTAGGACTTTAATTTCATATTTGGCTCAAACTTCCAATTATTTGCAACTCTCGTGAAATATTCAAACAGTCTGTGCAGCATCTCGTGTTTTGGCCATAAATCCTTGTAGGGAACTCCAAACGATGTGAGGTTTAAACCATTGGAAACTAGACTTGATGCTCTTCCACAATATCAAATTTGTAGGTCTTTCAATCCTCTGTAGAATTTCGTAAACACCTTCTTTTTGTCAGCGGATAGAACATCCTCACAATCATCTATTTCTCGCCATCATCTATTTCTATGAACAAGATAGAATCCTTGCAAAGCATTAGTTAAAAAAAATATTGACACAAGGAGCGTACCTCCCTTTTCATGGAGTGGTGAGGTGCCGATTGGCATGGGCGTTGCGCCGATTGGCACAAGAGAGTTTTTCATGAACATGGACTCCGTAGCAGATGATGGGCCACTAACAAAGTTAGCACCTACTGCTGTGGAGCAAGAGAATCAACAAAGAGCGAGGTCGTCGGCGTTGGCATCGATCAGCGCAAGCCGCTATGTCGCCGTGCTCCAGTCGAGGCTGTGTGGCTAGCTTTGTACCTATTTTTCAATGGGCACACAAACAAAGAAAAATAGGGTATGTGCAATAAAAAGATAAAGGATTAATTCGATAAACTAGATAGATCCCTCTAAACAGGTTCGAGTTGCTGATCCCCGACAATGGTGCCAGAAAATGATGCTTGTTGGTTGTAGTTACGCACCCACTTATATACCGCAAGAGGACAATGTACAATTGTAGCTCTTTTTTCCTCAGAGTATTCCAAGGTTATCGAATCCATAAGGAACAAGCGGGACTATTGCTATTAAAGGCTTACTAATAGATTGCAATGGTTGGGTTGGTGTGAATGATGACGGTGAGAGAGTGGTGGATGAATGTTATTAGAGATGTAACAGGATAATGAAAGATTTGGCGAAGTTGCAACAACAGGGGAACTGATCGCCCTGACAACTCCGTCAAGCTGCAAGGAATATACCAAGATAGAAGCTGCGATTCTGGACAACCACCTGAAGGAATTCGAAGGTAACTTTGCTAAACCAAAGGGGGATAGGATATTGGCAAATGCTAAACTACTTGATCAATTTGAGCCAATGAACTGGATTCCTATTGATTTTTCACAAGAATTGCTCAATATGAGGAGATCCTTCCCACCAAATTGAGAGATGTAGTCTAGTCGGGTAGGGACCCTGCCTGGTGCACTACACCGGAGCTAGGAGAAGTAGAGCCATGTACCTTAGGAGTCGTCAACGATGCATCATGGCTGCGCCGATCGACGCACCAGTTGAGCCGATCAATGCTCCTCTGACGGTGATGAATATTGGTTCAATTATCTATATCTATGTTATCTATCTTGATTCTATCCTTGGTCGCTTATTGAATCTCATTCGGTGAATTCAGTCTATATGGTGTGCTTAATATCTATCTATTCCCATTAGTGTAAATTGCAATTACGCTTTTGCTCATCGCATAGTGCAAGAAACCAGTGTGGAGCTAATAGCCTTCGCATGTGATAAGTCGGGGTGAATGAAACCACCATGTCTTGTAGAATACTAAGTTTATTGTTCGAGTCAATGAAGTGCCAAGTAAGCTAGGATTAAGATGATAATGATTACTGCTTCAGTGCCGATCGGTGCACCAATTGTGCCGATCAACACATCCTTTCTTCAAGTACTAGATGCATATAGGCTGAATCCAGGTGTTCCTCTTTGGTCGATGTGTATGCTCCTATAACCCCTTTTACCAGGTAAGCCTTCACGCCGATCAGCACACCTGTTGAGCCGATCGGCGCAACCTTCAATTTTCACCTCTTTTCATGCTCACGTATATTCAATATATACTTCATGCTAGGATTGATTTGTTAGACGAAATAGTAAACTCTAAACACTATTCTCTTGCTGATCCTTGTGGATTCGATTGTACCTTGGAATACTCTAAAGGAAAAAGTGCTACAATGTACACCATCCTCTTGCGGTATATAAGTGGGTGCGTAGTAACGACCAACAAACTCTTTTTTTGGCATCGTTGCCAGGGAACAAGCCAGTTCTTTTACTATTAATATTTTACTAACGTCTAATCCTTTTCTTTTCTAGTTGTTTTTGTTTTGTGTTTTGTGTGAATTTTAAGGATGAGTACGACGGAACCTTCTCCGACGTTCAGGGAGCTTTCTTTGCCATCTCCAGACGTGCTGGTGCCTCAATCCTCAGACGAGAAGGCCACGGCCTCCTCATATGTGTTGAACCCCATTATCATTAGCATGGCTGAAGCAAACAAATTCTTTGGAGCGAAGGAGGAGAATCCATATACTCACCTACAAGATTTGGAGGCACTTTGCCAAGCATTCCATCATTAAGGAGTGCCTCAGGATCTTTACAGATGGCTGCTTTTCCCATTCTCTTTGGGAGGAAAAGCCAAAGAGTGGCACAAGGCAGCATCTCGAGATGTGAAAGGTAAGTGGAGTGAATTAGTTGGAAATTTTTGTCTCCACTATTTTCCTTTGCCAAAGGTGCAGAAATTGAGAAGACAAGTGGTTTCTCCACTATTTATCTTTGCCAAAGGTGCAGAAATTGAGAAGAGAAGTGGTGAACTTCTTACAAAATGATGAAGAATCTCTCACGAAAGCCTGGACGCGTTTCAAAACATTATTGGAACAAGGACCTGACCTTGGCATTGATGAGAATATGTGCGCTCAAACCTTCTACATGGCCATAAACAAGGCATCGAGGATGCATTTGGACGGATCGGCCGGAGGAAGTTTTCTGAGGTTGACAGCCAAGGTGGGGATCCAATTGATAGGCAAAATCGTTGAGAATGAAGCCTTGCATAAGCACTGGGAAGAATATCTAGAACCAAATCAGCAATGCCCAGAAGTTATGCAGAAGGAAGAGTCGCCGGCTGAACAGATCTGTATGTCTAAGAGTAGGGCAATGAGTACTCCAGAGCATGAATTTGAAGAGATAGGGCCCGTCATACCACTTCCATGGATCTGACGCGCACGCCGATCGGCGTAGTCTCTGAGCCGATCGGCGCGGTTGCAACAACAGGGGAACTGATCGCCCTGACAACTCCATGAAGCTGCAAGGAATATACCAAGATAGAAGCTACGATTCTGGACAACCACCTGAAGGAATTCGAAGGTATCTTTGCTAAACCAAAGGGGGATAGGACATTGGCGAATGCTAAACCACTTGATGAATTTGAGCCAATGGACTGGATTCCTATTGATTTTTCGCAAGAATTGCTCAATATGAGGAGATCCTTCAGTCCGCAAGACGCCTCTGAAGCTAGAATTGAGTATAATTTCCCAAGTAATCACTTCAAGTCGGAAGTTTTCGATCAAGAAATTATTGGGAGAGTCTTAGTGAAGCTTTACAAGAATGATATAGAGCTTGATGGAATAGAGGTGAAACAAGCAAAGAGATTACTAGACAGTTGCTTTGAGCCATCTCCCTACGAAGGATTATGTGGTGTGTATGCTATAGGTCTCACTGAAGAGCAAGAAGAGGAGCCGTACATACCATATGAGATATCAGGGAAGAAATTTCTGAAAGCCTTGTGTGACTTTGGTTCCCGTGTTAGCTTGATGACTTACGATGCATTCATGAGCATGCCTTATAAAACTCAATAGCGGTTGATGGGGACTGAACTTGAGCTCGTCATGGCAGATGGAAGGAAGACCAAGCCACTAGGAGTGATCAAGAATGTTGAGGTAGAGATTAGCTCAAAAACAATACCAGTGGACTTCTACGTTCTAGATAATGAGGAAACTGGAGTTGAAGATATCATTCTAGGGAGGCCATTTTTGAGATTAGTACAAGCTGTTCTGGATGCTGGGAAAGGTCAAATTACGCTACACCTAGGAGGTGAAGAAGTGCAATTTCAATTTAATGATCCGTCTCATCAAGACCCTTCTTGCTATCAAGTATTCTACCTAGAGGAGGACGAGAAGATAGGGATGGATATGGGTGACCCACTAGACCACCTCATGCGCAGAGCTGACAAGGATACTACCAGCACCGATCGGCCCGATGCTTGCGCTGATCGGCTTAACCAGGAAAATTCTTATTTTGAACCTCTGGGTGAGCTAGATCCAGATGAAGCACCAGTAGTAGAATAGAAGGAACTTCCAAAAGAGCTATTCTATGAATATCTAGGGAAAAATAAAACATATCCAGTTATTGTGAATAACGCCCTTACGAAAGAAGAAACAGAAAAGTTGCTTGCTATGCTCAAAAGATATAAGAAGGCCATTGGTTACACATTGGATGACATCAAGGGAATCAGCCCCGCATTTTGCACCCACAAGATTAACTTGGAAGACAATACTAAACCAATGGTTGAAGGAATGCGAAGGTTGAAAGAATCAATAAAGCCAGTGGTCAAAAAGGAGATTTTGAAGCTGCTTAATGCAGGTATGATCTACCCTGTTGCTGATAGTGAATGGGTTAGTCCAGTACATTGTGTGCCCAAGAAAGGAGGGTTGACAGTAGTGCCTAATGAGAATAATGAGTTGATTCCTCAAAGGACTGTAACTGGATGGAGAATGTGCATAGATTACAGAAGTTTGAACAAGGTGACGAAGAAAGATCACTATCCTCTTCCGTTCATTGATGAGATGCTTGAAAGGTTAGCACATAATACATACTTTTGTTATTTGGATGGATATAGTGGTTTCTTTCAGATACTGATAAGACCAGAAGATCAATAGAAAACTACTTTTACTTGCCCTTTTGGGACATGTGCATATAGAAGGATGCCTTTTGGTCTTTGCAACGCACCTGCCACATTTCAAAGATGCATGAATGCAATATTCATTGAATTCATAGAAGATATTATGGGGTATGGATTTTATGGGACCATTTGTGAATTCTCATGGTTGCGAATATATATTGGTTGCCGTTGATTATGTTTCCAAGTGGGTTGAAGCAATGGCATGCAAGTTCAATACTAAAAGAGAATCAAGGAATATACTTCAGGAGCAAGTTTTCCCAAGGTATGGAATACCAAGGATAATAATTACAGATAGAGGATCGCATTTTACAGGAGGAGAATTTACTAGGTTTTTGGCAAGATCTGGGGTTGAACATAAAATTGGAATAGCTTATCATCCTCAGACAAATGGACAAGCAGAGACGTCAAATAAGAAATTAAAGGGGATTCTGCAGAAGATAGTTACGAAGGAAGGAAAAGATTGGGCTATAAAGCTTAATGGAGCATTATGGGCATATAGGACGGCATTCAAGACACCAGTTGGTATGATGCCATATCAATTTGTCTATGGGAAATCATGTCACCTACCGGTGGAATTGGAACATAAGGAAATGAATTTGGATCTTAATGCCGCCGATATGAAAAGGAAAATTCGAATAAGCGAATTGGAAGAGATGCGATTACGTGCATATGAAAATGCTACAATATATAAGGAAAAGAAAAAGAAGTGGTATGATAAGAAGCTTTTGAAGAAGGAATTCAGGGAAGGAGATCGGGTACTCCTATTTAATTCACGATTCAGATTATTTGGTAAAGGCAAACTGCGAAGTAAATGGGAAGGACCTTATCTTGTGAATACGGTGTTACCTTCAGGAGCTATGATTATAATGGATGGCAAAAGGAACAAGTACACGGTGAATGGACAACGTCTAAAGGTATATCTAGAACCTGAAACTTTTGAATTGAAATCTTTTGATGTGTACTTCACTGCTTAGTGCCCTGTGTGGTCGAGCTTAACGACGTAAAACAAAAGCCCTGCATATATTTTTGATTTTTGTGATTTTTCTGTTTTGATTGGGTAAAAATAGTGTACCACACCAATCGGCACGACAGTGTTTTTTTGGCTTTTGAGTTGGTTTCGGAACTTGCCTTGTTAAGATAGTTGAATTCCGTAAATGATAGATAGAGTCCTAGTCCAATTGGAAATCAAGGGATGTAAATATGAGAGGGGAGCAACCCCATGGATCAACTCGCATTACATACTCACCAGAACAAAGCCCTAAAGGCAGAAGCTATGGAAGGTGACGCGTCGGGAAGCAATCAAAGTTGCGCCGATCGGCGCGACAGCGGAGCCGATTGGCTCGGCGATGAATTTCTGTAGCTTTCTGAAATTTGGTCCTAGGACGAAGTTGACAAAGTATTGACGCCAACACGAGATGATCCAGTGGTCTGGTCAGATCTGAGGAAGAAGTTCATGAAGGAAAGCGAAGCTGACGCATGGAACGCTGATAAGGTAAAGATGGACAATGAACTTCGGCAGATTATGAGGAGAATTTTGTTGCGCAAAGGAAAATCTATAGGACGTATTGGAAGTGAGGCCGTTTCTCAAAGGTACACCATGGAAGGTTTTCTTGATCTTGCTAAGCCTTTGTCATATGAAGATTTCCTGTCTTTTGAATGATTATTGACTAAGCAAGAGAAAGAGGAACTAGATGAAGAGAGCGCTCTCACAATCCATAAGTATCGGCTTTATAGCGAACATGATATTGCTGCCAAGTATGAACTCCAGCTGCACAAGGAAGTCGAAGAAGCCATGTACCAGTTGGATGCGGAAAAGGATCTTCAAGCTAGACAAGATGAAGCCTCTCCCAGGGTTCTTACCGATTGGGAGGGTTTTCAAGAAATCAAGATTCATAGGGATAGTTGCATCGAAGGTTGTGAGTGTCTCTTTTGTGCTAAAGACCTTCAATATAAGGTTGAACTCCAATTAGCAGAAGATCCAACCTTCATACCCAGAGAGGTTGTATATGATGATGGCTATCGCACAGTTCCTGGAGGGAAGACGCCTAAGGAGATTAATGATGAGATTTTACGAAGACAGCAAAACAAGGGGATTCGTGACTGTAACCTGGAAGAATTGGCAGAAGCCGCCAGCTGCACCGATCGGCGCAACAATGGAGCCGATCGGCGCAAACTGAAGATGGCTGAATTTATTGATCTGATGGCTCTACCAAGTGAAGATGAAGAGCCTGCTGCAAAGAAGTGTAAGACTACACCAGAGGTTCGCAAATCTGCTAGACTATCGGGTAAGCTAATTCAAAGGTATTCTGAATGGGATAGCGACTTTGACACGTTAGATTGTTTGGAAAATTTGGAGAGTGGTGATCCTAGTATATTTGGATATGCGGGAGATGATTCTGATATGCAAAGAAGCTCTGGAAGTCCTAAGTTTGAATATTGGGGAATGTTTGCAGAATGTAACAATGACAGGGCAACAGGAACTTTAGCAAGAGTTAATGGTAATGCAGAGGGAAGCGGAGACAATCGTAGTGAAGAAAGAACACCACTGCGCCGATCGGCTCAGCCATTGTGCCGATCGGCTCAGAGGGGTTTAAATAGTGTCTCTCCTTATAGTGTTGAAAATCATTGTCTGCAACCACCAGTTTGTTGTCCTGTCTGCCGCCGGAATATTGAAAGATTGTATCAAGATAGGGATCGTGCCTACAGGCATCAAACAGACGTGGATCGGAGAATCCATGATGCAATCGAGATGAATGAAGCGGATTACACTTTTCTCATAAGAAACATAAGACGGATCTTCCGAGTCTTGAACAGGCATGGTCTCCATGATTAGTTGAGTTTCTTCTCTTGCAATGAGGACATTGCAAATATTAAGTGTGGGGAAAGGGCTTCCATTAGTGTCACACCTGATTCCAACGACCGAAACCGAATGCATCTGTATGCGTGCCTAGGATCAAATTTTCACGCGCACATGACAATTATTGTGATAAAAGAACAGTATCTTTATTAAAATAATAATATTATTACAACAGTGACCCATAGGTCAAAAAGAAAAGATTACATTGTAGCGGAATAAACTAAGCGTTGGCGTCCTTCAGCTCCCACAGGAAGTCGACCGGAAGACCGCATGCCTAGTCTCCTCCATCGTCTTCATAGTGTACCATCCTTCTCCTATAGCCTAGCAGCAATGTGGTATATAGCAAGGGTGAGTACGTGTCGTACTCAGCAAGTGGGGGAAAAAATGACATGGGGCTAAAGACAAGGAAGGCTTTAAAGCAGTTTGTTGCATGAGATTTTAATTTCCTATGCATCCTAATTACTAAGTGGGGTCATCCCAACCATTAACCCATAGGGTAGTATCCAAACCAAGTCCAGTCCCATCCACCAACCAACCATTCCAAACCACAACCGATAACCAACTAACCTTGTGAGGATTCCAGGGCGCTCTTGACCGTGAGCACGGCTATCATGATAGTTTGATACTCTGTAGAGTTTGTACCATTTTACCTACAAGTCATGATTTCGTCCCCTGTTGCCAGGTGGACTAGAGTCTCCATGTTGCCATGCCGGCCAAGCACTAGCACACTTCCTTAGGTGTGCGGCCAGGAGATCACTACGAGGCTTTTACAAAGGGTCTTCTAGTACATGCTAGCCACTAAGGTTCCACTCCCGTCCATAAGCGATAGCCCCTCAACAAGAAGCTCATCACCCCAGGAGCCCCCTCTTGAGCCATTCCGATACAAGGACAGTCCTCTTGACTTCCATTCCCCGCTCCACCAAAATGTTGCATCGACACTGAGAGAACTCCTAATTAATCAGCCAAGTTGTTCCATAGCAGCCTTGTGATGGCATTGTTGTCCTAGGTTGCCACTCCAAGAACCAGGTCCTAGGATCTACAACAAGCCTACCACCACCAACCATGTGCCCACGACACCACATCCATTCCATCCGACTTGCATAGATCCCTAAGCCATGTTGCTAACAGAATTATCATTTCCACCCATGGAGTGACATAGTTCATTAATCAATATTTATATCAACCCAACATCCCACAAGCAACCTAAGCATTATCTACCCACAACAAACCAACTAGTTCTAGGTGACAAGGAAACGGATAAAGCAATACTAGAAAAACCCTAACAATAGGTACCCATTCAATTGACACAAGCATGCATTTCTATAATTAATGTTATAATAGGTACAAGATGCATCAAGGACACTTGCCTAGAAATGGATGTTGCTGCTCAGGTCTTCAATTCATGCTCTTGCGATTCCAGGAACAACCCGTTCTCTAATTAACGTCATGCAGGCACAACATGCACACAATCATATAAACAAACTAAGAAACAGTACACCAAACAATAATAAAATACTTTAAAAGCAATCTCAAAAGGTAGTACGCATTTCTACGATCGCGTGAGCGCAAGAATCATCTAGTTATGAGTAAAAAGTTACGAAGGTTTGAAAGTACAGGGTTAAAATAGTAAAATTAGCAAATTATTGTAAGAAAGTATAAATAAATAATATTAATAACTACGATCGCGTTGGCGCAAGAATTACTTAAATCCGGGTTACGCTTAGAAAGTTGTAAAGGTTTGAAGTTTTAGTGCTAAAGTAGTAAAAACAGATAGGTTTAGGGACCTAAAAGTAATTTTAGAAGAGTACAGGGACTTAATTGTAAAATAACAAGGTCAAAATATATTTTATGAAAAGTTTAGGGACTAAAATGTAACTTATAAAAAAGTTTAGGGACTAAATTGTAAAATGGTAGGACTAAAATATAATTAAAAATAAAGGTAGGGGTGTTTTTATAAAATTACAGGGTTAAAATATTAATTTAGAAAGGTATAGGGGCTTTTCTATAAAAATTACAGTGCCTAAAATAATTGTAAACAAGTTCAGGGCCTAGATATAATTAAAATTAAGGCCAGGGGAGTTTCAATAAAATTCCAGGGCTAAAATAATATTTATAAAAATATTAGGGGCTAAAATATAAATAATAATGATTCTGTAGAAAAAAATTAAGGTTAAAATCTAATTAAGGCAAAGCATAGGGGCTTAGGTGACAAGGTGGCATTTTCCTGGAATTTCTCGAATTAATTTAAATGCTAAAAGGCGTGGAGCGGGTCTACAGAAGTTGTTGATCCGGGTTTGACCCGGGTCCATGGTGGACCATGAACTTACCCCTTCGGGGTTTCTAATCTGGGCGCTTGATCGGGGATCCGACGACTAGGAAGAGGCGACGATGGGCAGGGCGGCGGCCGGTGGCAAGCTAGCGGCGGCAGCGGCAGGACTCGCTGGAGTTCGCCGGAGGCGGCGCTCCGGGCGTCGGTTTCTCGTCGCGATAGAACAGAGAGAGAGGGGAAGACGGGGGTTCTCACCATGGGGTAATGCGGGGTCGGGGATGGCCGAAGACGGGTCCTCGATGGAGGCCGGTGGTGGCGGCAGTATAGCGGCACGGGCTCGCCAGAGCTCGCCGGGGACGGAGCACCGGTGGCTGGAGCTCGGCCGGGAGCTGCTAAACGGGGGAGGGAGAGCTGTGGGCGTGACCTACTACTTCGCGCAGGGAGATTGAAGGCTCAGGAGGGGTTTGTGGCGACGTGGTGGCGGCGACGATGTTCGGCAGCTCTAGGGAGGCGACTCGGGGCTTCATTCTTGGCACGAGGAGATCCGGTGGGCACGGCTTTGAGTCGACGACCTCGTCGGCGGGTCGCCGGGGCTCGTGACGGCATCCTCGCTCGCCGGCGTGGATCTCACCGAGCTCCTGTGGCGGGGCGGCGGGGCAGGCGGAGCGCGACGGCGGGAGGTGGCGGCGCGGGTGGTCAACGTCAGCTTCCGGTGGCGGCACGGCAATGGCCGGAGGTGGAGGATGACGGGTAGGGCAGCACTTCTGTATGGGATCAAGGACGAAAATCTTAGGAAATATTAGCGGTGGCGGATGGGTGCTCGCTCTGGGTTTTATAGGGGCCACGGGTCATTGGAACGAACGCGAGGCTAGCAGGCAGGTCGGCAGCTGCACTAAATAGAATAGCACGTTGATTGGCTTGCGCGTTCCCGTGGATTGGGTGCACTAATCGATCTACCACTTGATCCTATAGGTCTCTAGTGTTGTGGAACACGATACTAGTAAAGTGGTTTAGATATTTTCTTACCTGATGTGGAGATCGAGATTTTGAAAGATGGCACGGTCGCGAGAGGATATGTGGCGGGCCAAACGCATTCCTGGAGTCATCCTGCAAGATCTCGATGAGGGCTTCTGGGATCGCGAATAGGACTTCCTGGAACACGATAAGAATCAAGTTTTAAAGCTTATAGCGCTAGGAATTGATCCCAGGGTGGTTCGAAAGTACCATGTCGCGCGTAGACTGTGAATGGACACGAAGCAGCGACCATGGCGGACTTGATTCAGGTCTCACCGCAGCTCTTCTCTCTCTGATTCTTGGATATGTTGGAGAGGGAAACCTGGAACATGTCCTAGTGGATTTGCGCATCTATTGGTTCAGCGGATCACCGGGAACGTCAAAGCCAGTATAGAGCTGCAAGGTGAGCGCGACTGGAGCAGGGGAGATAGCGAGGAACTTGGACTTCAAAGGTCTGGACTAAGAGAGGGACGCAGGGGGAGTTGGTGTACTTGACAAGGGACATCTAGGCTTCGTTTTATAGGGTGGGGAGGCAGTGGAGGGCAGAGGAACGGGTTCCTCGAAGGTTTAATGGCTGGTGGCGCCATTGATTGCCACTCGAGGTCCTTGGTGCACAATTGATGATGAAAACGGCTGGAATTGGAAGAGGAGAAGGTTGCACGTCCGTTTGAAGGGTGTGAGGAGCCGGTTAATTACGTGGGGAGGCAGATCGATGGCTGGCGGCTGCGTCGGTTTCGTGGCCGTGGGGGTGATCGTGCGTTTGGACGAGGAAGATGGAGGCTATAGCTGGTTGGGCTTCCTGGTTGGTGGGCTGCACGTGCGGGTTGGCCAAGCAGGCCGAGCAGGGAGCGGAGGGCGAGGTGGGCCTAGGGTGGGAATTCGGCCCAAGGCCAGAGGAGAGAGGGGGAAGAGGGAGGGAAGAGGTTGGGTGGGTAGGCCGAAAGAGAGGGAGGGAAAGTTGGGCCGCGGGGAGAGATCTTGGCCCAGAGAGGGGTTTCTTGCTTTCTTTTCTTTTCGTATTTCCTACCCTATTTTCAAAAACAAATTTGACTTTTAAAATGCATTTTGCACACAATAAAACTTAGTGCATCTAATTCAGCATGAATGCAACATACAAAATATTAATAACCTAAATTAATTTATTTAGTTTAGAAAATAGCCCATTTGCCTAAAATAAACTATAATTCTCTAATTATCTAATTAATTTATAATAAAAATTTTAATCTATTATAAGAAAAATGTTGAAATTTTAGTGGAGTTGGGTCACAAACCAAAATTTGAAATTTTGGGGTGTGACAATACTACCCCTCTTAACAGGAATCTTGCCTCGAGATTCTGCATGGTTAGCAAGAAAAGGTTAGAGGTAGGTTCAATTTTCACTCTCCATCTTTAACTCAATTCTCCTGATTGACCGATTGTGCTTACTCTTGCTTCTCCTCAAAGGAAAATATTGACGTGCCTCTTTTAGTACGTTTCTAGATCTTACTCTTCCATAGGTGTCACCTCTGGAGTTGTTCGCTTGAATCTAGCAGTCATGTGTCGCCCTTTTCCGTGAGAAGATCCTGAAGTTATGATTATTGATTAGAGCAAGGGTAAGAGTGAACATTCTTGGGTCTTGGCATCCTTTTGTCGGTGCTACCTCCAAATCCTATAATGGTTGACATCAACATCTCTTGGATTTGGTTAGGCCATAAGAGGCTAGAATAGAATAGAGTGAAGGTAAGGTAGAAAAGAATAGAGGGAAACGTTACCCCAACTAAACTAAACTAGGTATAACTAATGATGTGATAACAAATCTAAATGCTTTGCAAGCACACCAACACTCAATCAAAGATCCAACTCAAACATAGCACACCACCAGCAACACAAGCATATAATTAGCAACAACGTTCTATATAACGATTATTATCCTAAGGTGGGAAGGGTCCTAGATCACGATTATGCGTAAGGTCCATCTTTATGTTTAATGCGGAGTGCTGGCTAATGTCCTTGGTGTTGTGAAGAGTCTTCAATTTTGAATATCCATCCTTCATCTTCATATTGAGTAGAACCAACTTGTAAAATCTTCAATGTCGTCCATCTTGTTCGTGATAGTTTAAGTCGACCAACTAATATTTTGAAAGGGAAAAGAATAGTAGAAATAGCATTTTGTCAAACATTTCAAAATAGAAAAGTAAAGAGAAAATAAGAAGAGAGGATAAAAGATAGAAGAGTTTTTATTTATTTATTAATAGAGACAGAAGTTTTCCAAATACTAGTTTTGAAAATAGAACCTATGGTATGGTCATTCTATCAAGGTTTGCGTCCAGCGGTCGATATCGCTCTGATACCACTTGTCACACCCGATTCCAATGACCGAAACCGAATGCATCTGTATGCGTGCCCAGGATCAAGTTTTCACGCACACAAGACAATTATTGTGATAAAAGAACAATACCTTTATTAAAACGATAATATTATTATAATAGTGACCCGTAGGTCAAAAAGAAAAGATTACATTGCAGCGGAATAAACTAAGCGTTGGCGTCCTTCAGCTCCCACAGGCAGTCGACCGGAAGACCGCATCCCTAGTCTCCTCCATCGTCTTTATAGTGTACCATCATTCTCATATAGCTGAGCAGCAATGTGGTATATAGCAAGGGTGAGTATGTGTCGCACTCAGCAAGTGGGAGAAAAGATGACATGGGGCTAAAGACAAGGAAGGCTTTAGAGCGGTTTGTTGGATGAGCTTTTAATTTCCTATGCATCCTAATTACTAAGTGGGGTCATCCCAACCATTAACCCATAGGGTAGTATCCAAACCAAGTCCAATCCCATCCACCAACCAACCATTCTCAACCATTCCAAACCACAACCGATAACCAACAAATCTAAGGATTCTAGGGCGCTCTTGACCGTGAGCACGGCTATCATGATAGTTTGGTACTCTACAGAGTTTGTACCACTTTACCCACAAGTCGTGATTTCGTCCCCTGTTGCCAGGTGGACTAGAGTCTCAATGTTGCCATGCCGGCCAAGCACTAGCACACTTCCTTAGGTGTGCGGCAAGGAGATCACTACGAGGCTTTTACAAAGGGTCTCCCAGTACATGCTAGCCACTAAGGTTCCACTCCCGTCCATAAGTGATTGTCCCTCAACAAGCAGCTCATCACCCCAGGAGCCCCCTCTTGAGCCATTCGGATACACGGACAGTCCTCTTAACTTCCATTCCCCACTCCACCAAAATGTTGCATCGACACTAGGAGAACTCCTAATTAATCCGCCAAGCTGTTCTATAGTAGCCTTGTGGTGGCACTGTTGTCCTAGGTTACCACTCCAAGAACCAGGTCCTCGGATCTACAACAAGCCTACCACCACCAACCATGTGCCCACGACACCACATCCATTCCATCCGGCTTGTATAGATCCCTAAGCCATGTTGCTAACAGAATTATCATTTCCACCCATGGAGTGTCATAGTTCATTAATCAACATTTATATCAACCTAACATCCCACAAGCAACCTAAGCATTATCTACCCACAACCAACCAACTAGTTCCAGGCGACAAGGAAATGGATAAAGCAATACTAGGAAAACCCTAACAATAGGTACCCATTCAATTGACACAAGCATGCATTTCTACAATTAATGTTATAATAGGTACAAGATGCATCAAGGACACTTGCCTGGAAATGGATGTTTCTACTTAGGTCTTCAATTCATGCTCTTGCGTTTCCAGGAACAACCCGTTCTCTAATTAACGTCATGCAGGCACGACATGCACACAATCATATAAACAAACTAAGAAACAGTACACCAAACAATAATAAAATACTTTAAAAGAAAGCTCAAAAGGTAGTACGCATTTCTATGATCGCATGAGCGCAAGAATCATCTAAATCGGAGTTATGAGTAAAAAGTTATGAAAGTACAGGGTTAAAATAGTAAAATTAGCAAATTACTGTAAGACAGTATAAATAAATAATATTAATAACTACGATCGCGTTGGCGTAAGAATTACTTAAATCTGGGTTACAGTTGGAAAGTTATAAAGGTTTGAAGTTTTAGTGCTAAAGTTGTAAAAAGAGATAGGTTTAGGGACCTAAAAGTAATTTTTGAAGAGTACAGGGACTTAATTGTAAAATAATAGGATCAAAATATAGTTTATGAAGAGTTTAGGGACTAAAATGTAATTTATAAAAAAGTTTAGGGACTAATTGTAAAATGGTAGGACTAAAATATAATTAAAAATAAAGGTAGGGGTGTTTCAAAGCTTATAGCGCTTGGAATTGATCCTAGGGTGGTTCGAAAGTACCATGTCATGGGCAGACTGTGAATGGACACGAAGGAGCGACCATGGCGAACTTGATTCAGGTCTCACCGCGGCTCTTCTCTCTCTGATTCTTGGATATGTCGGAGAGGGAAACCTGGAACACATCCTGGTGGATTTGCACATCTATTGGTTCAGTGGATCACCGGGAACGTCGATGCCAGTATAGTGCTGCGAAGTGAGCGCGACTGGAGCAGGGGAGATAACGAGGAACTTAGACTTCAAAGGTCGGGACTAAGAGAGGGGACGCAGGGGGAGTTGGTGTACTTGACAAGGGACATCTAGGCTTCGTTTTATAGGGTGGGGAGTCAGTGGAGGGCAGAGGAACGGGTTCCTCAAAGGTTTAATGGCTGGTGGCGCCATTGATTGCCACTCGAGGTCCTTGGTGCACAATTGATGATGGAAACGGCTGGAATTGGAAGAGGAGAAGGTTGCACGTCCATTTGAAGGGTCTCGGGAGCCGGTTAATTACGTGGGGAGGCAGATCGATGGCCGGTGGCTGCATCGGTTTCCTGGCCGTGGGGGTGATCGTGCGTTTGGATGAGGAAGATGGAGGCTATAGCTGGTTGGGCTTCCTGGTTGGTGAGCTGCACGTGCGGGCTGGCCAAGCAGGCCGAGCAATGAGGACTTTGCAAATTTTGAGTGTGGGGGAAGGGCTTCCATTAGTCATGGTCTTTAAGTGTTTTTAAGTTTAGTTTTGTTTGTTTTTCTTATTAAGTGTGCCTAAGAGAGTCATGAGTGATGTTGAGAGTTGCTTTAAAAGTGTTTATGTAGTTTGAATCATTGCATTGTCTTTAATAAAGTTAGTGTCGATTGTCAAATTGAAAGTGCCCCATATTATTTATCTTATCTTTTTGATGATTGATTGGTTGATTACTTGAATTAGTTGGTTACCACTTAACTTTTAAGCTTTGAATTTGTGAAAACTTCTTTTGACTCATCCGAAGCCAAAGCAAAGGCAGGGTCTAATATGCCTACATAAGCCAAGTGAATGAGTGCAAGCTACACTTTTAAATTAATTGAATTATAAGTAACTTGTCAACTCTTTGCTCATGATTTTGACCAAATTAGGAAAGGATGATCTATTTGTTTACCTCTATATTTTTAGCCATTCTTATCCATATAAATTCCTTGCTATCATGAAAATCATACGTCTTTGCTTCTCCCTCCTTCTTGATATAACCTATATTCTCAATAAAGAGAGGATTCAGAAAACATTTGCTGTTGGTGCAAGACAAAAATTGCCGATCATATTGGGAATAGAATAAAGAGGAAGAAAAAGGAAGAAGAAGAAAGAAAATAAATAAATATATAGACTGTGCCAATCAGCGCAGCCGTGGAACCGATTGGTGCAGATAAAAAAAAAGAAGAAGAAGAAAAGAGACAAAGAGAAAAATTATTCCCTAAGATGCAGCAAGATTATCAAAAAAAGTAGCTTTCTGATTATCTCTTACTCTTTGCCATTGTTTCTCATTGAAACCTTTTTCTTTAGGTCTCCTTTGTTCCTCTTCTCTGTCATTAAAATTTCTTTTCCTAGAAAATCCTTTCTTAGTGAGCATGATTGAGCACATTGTTGACATGGTTAACTTTATGGTTTAATTAGTTATATAGCCCTCCAAGATCCATATACAATCATTGATTAGATAGGAGAGGGAAGGAAATACACTTGAGAGATTTAGAGAACACCAATTGCATGATGCTCAATTCTAAAGATGAGTAAAGAAAACTAAAATCGTTTTTGAAAAGGTTTTGTGGTAATTTGATTAAATTCAAGTATGAAGTACCGATCGGTTTGAAAGAGGGTGAGAGAAAATTTTTGTGGGGAAAGTAAAAATGATAATTGATATTGATTGAAGGAGAGGTGATGTGAAGATTCTTGCTACATATTTGATTTTGTATTGCTCGAGGACTAGCAATGATCTGAGTGTGGGAGAACTGTTGGTGGTTTCTAGCTACCCATTTTATCTACCAAAAAGGGATATTTTACGTCTTAATTTGGTGGTATTGACTAACAATTCACCCTATATTTGCATGTATTTGTAGTTGTTCTATTTTGGATGTAATTGCAAAAAACAGGTATAAAACAGGGCAATTATGGATACGGAATCAAAGAGCAACATGGATGGGCTAGATACAGAGCCGCGCCGATCAGCGCGGGCCTGCGTCGATCGGCTCGTGTGCATTCTAGCGCTATTTCTCGCCCTTCTGCTATGCTTAGCAGGAGGATGAGCGAGTAGTCTCATATTCTCTTCTCTGGTGCGGGGATCTAGTCATGTAACTCTCATACTTATTGATACTCTCTTGATGAACTCAATCTATGTAGTGAACTCAATTGTGCATCTATTTCATTAGTGTATCGGCCGGTACACTTCTGCCCATTGCATAGTGCAAGAAACCAGTGGGGAGCTAATAACCTCTATAGTGACAACCGGGGCGAACGAAACCGCCATGTCTTGTAGAATATTGGAATCATCATCCGAGTTAATAAGAATAAGGTTGCATGCTAGTGAACCAATCCTAAGGAGAGAATCCTTCATTATCTTGTTACATCTCTAATAACATTCATCCACCACTCTCTCACCGTCATCATTCACACCAACCCACCCAATGCAATATGTTAGTAAGCCTTTAATAGTAATAGTCCCGCTCGTTCCTTGTGGATTCGATAATCTTGGAATACTCTGAGGGAAAAAGAGCTACAACTATACACCGTCCTCTTCCGGTACATAAGGGGGTGCGTAACTACGACCAACAGGCGGCGGCTTGGTGTACAGGGTGAGGTGGCATCGCGCAGCGGCGCGAGTGCACATAAGCGGAGGCGGGCGAGCGGTGGCGTGCGACAGCATGAGTACACACGAGCGGAGGCGGGCGAGCGGCGGGGGGAAGGTGGAGCTCGACGGCTAGGGTCGGCGATGGCGTAGGTGACGGCGGGAGCGTGTTCTCGGCGTCGGGTGTGAACGAGGATACGACCAAGGAGATTGACACTTTGACCTAGGTAGAAAACCAAATGAACGGCTGAGATCACACAAGGATGGATCAGCGACCTAGATCGGGAGATGCTTCGCGCGATCAACCAAACTGACCGGACTGTCCGGTCTCTACACCAGACTGTCCGGTCAGGTTTGGGTCTGCTGGCCTCCTGCAGACCGGATGGTATGGTCTCTAGGACCGTTCTGTCCAGTCTCTACGACCAGACTCCCCCTAGGCACTGTGTCCAGTGCCACTGACCGAACTGTACGGTCTAAAGATCGGACGATACAGTCACTTCCAAAAAATTGTTGAGTCAAGGAAATTCTCCAAATCCCAAGTGCTCTTGCTAAACACACAAATAAACACCGCACCTGGAATCTAGACAGAACTCTCAAACACTCATTTTCAAATACTGGCACTCTATGGCCTCATAGTTTTTGCAAATGCCAAATGAAGGATCGAGCAAATAAGAACCAAGGCAAATAAGAACCAAAGGGGTATGTATGAGCCTTAGTCCATGAACCGCGCGAGTAGATTTAACCTCGGAGTTCATAAGAACTTGCTCAATGGGCATGAAGCACAATTCTCTCCTTTGGTCACACTTATGGAGATGTAATCTCATATAGAGCAGGAGGCACAAATAACTTCAAGTGGGACAAGCCTCCTTTGTGTTTCTTATATGATGCTTGCAACAAGCCATGTGAATGCAAGCAATATTAAAAACAAGACACAAAGGAAACCTAACAATGTCAAGTTTCAACCCCTCCCAAGCTTACTCACTATAAGCCATGCCCTTGCCTTGAGAGAAGTCAAACCACCATCTCAAGCACTACCCCTTGCTTATAACTATCTTGGATGGGTTAGACATCGACTAATTTTTATGTGTTTTTCTTTTAGTTATTTACACATGTATGGATGCAAAGCATACTAGTCACAAAGGAGTCCTAATTACCATGCAAAGCAAGAGAAAGAAAAACACACTACAACTACAAAGAACAAACACAATTACCTCCCTCATGAGTAGATAGGTCGTTGAGATCCATGTCACTTGTGGTGGACTGTACATGATCTTCATGAAAGCGCTCGGTCCACCACCACCACCATCTAGGTCTTGTTCTTGGGCACCCACTTGTACGTAGCCGATCTCTCAAGATCAATACTGTACTTAGGCACCCATATGCTCTTGACCTTCCTTTTCTTGTTTGGTGGTCCCAGGGCCTTAGCTTTCACCTTGTAATCCTTGTTTCTAAAAAGCTTGAAATGTGTGTTCTCATGGAACAAGTTAGCGATAGGCAAAACATTGGAACTTCTCACCGTGGGACAATCCTTGGAACACCTCTCGTAATAGTAGTCATCAACGAAAAGGGGTTTGATCCATGCAGGGATGGAATCACTCGTCCCTATGATGTTGATGGCGGTAGGATATGAGCCAAGTCTCCGGTGGGAGACATTGTTCACAAGGTTCCTCCCAAGAACCTCCTTGTGTATGGCTCTACCACATGTGAGCCTCTCAAAGCCATCCATCACCATCTTTCTCTCATCCTTGAGCTTGTGATAGTCCTCTAAAACAAATGGCTCAAGAGACAAAACCTCGATCGAGGTGGTTAGTTCATCACACATAGTAGAAGCATCACTCTTTGATGAACTAGAGGAGGGAGAGGCAATGTTCTCAATGTCGATGGCCTCATAAGTGATCTCGAGGGCCTTGTACTTCTCATGAAGCTCTACATGATCACCCTTGAGTTTGTCATAACTCTTGTTTAGGGCCTCATGAGATGTGACAAGGTCCTTGAGCTCACTCTCAAGCTCACCAACACGATCCTTAGCCTACTTACACTCTTTTCTTACTACATTCAACATTTTGGATTTCTTGATGGCGATGTTGTTAGTTTGCTCAAGAATACTCCAAAGCTCGGCACATGAGAGCTCCTCATCATCGCTATCATCGCTGCTCTCATCCTCACTCTCCCCAAGTTGGCTCGCGGCCATGAGGCACATGGGCGGTGGAGGAAGAGCTCATGGAGATGAGGTCTTGACGATGGCTAGACCGGCCACTTCTTCATCACTTGAGGAGGAGAACTCATCACTTGAGTTGTTGCTTGTCCACTCTCCAACAAGTGCCTTGTGAGAGAACTTCTTCTTGTAGTCTTGAGCTTTGCCTTTGCCTTTGTCTTTGCTCTTGTCCTTGTTGAAGTATCTCTTCTTCTTGTGTTTGGCCTTGGGGTCTTCTTCTTCTTCTTCACTTGAATCTTGTGACTTGAATGTTTCTTTCTTGGGCTTTGGACACTCTCGAACAAAGTGATTCTTTGAGCCACAATTGAAGCACTTGCCTCTTGACTTGGAAGCAAACTTGTTCTTGAAGTTCTTCATCTTCTTTATGAGAAGAGCCAAGTCCTCGGTCAAGTCACCCTCATCATCATCTTCGTCATCATCTTCCTCAATGATTACCTTCTTCTTGTTCTTCTTGCTTGTCAGCTGGTAGAGCAAGATTGGATGGTTGAGGATCATCCAACCCCAATTGGTAGCTCTCGAAGGCGATGATCTTGTCAAGTACATCATTCATGGTCTTGGTCTTGAGGTCACCTTGCAAGATGAAGGTGATGATGGACTCATACTTGGGGTCCTTGAATAGCCTCAAGAATCTTCTTATCACCTCTATAGGCTTCATCTTGAAATCATCCCAAAGTGCATTGATCTCCTCCACTAGTACATGAAAACGAGAATGAATAATGTTAGCTCTCTCATGTGGCAATCTAGTGAAGTTATTGTACTTGTTCTTCAGCACATAGTATCTTTCCTCTTTGACATCATTGGTGCCCTCATAGAGCCCCTAAATCTCAGTCCAGATACCATGTGCTAAGGAACTAGCATCTAGCTGAGCAAAAACATCCTTAGAGATGCAACCAAACAAAGCATTCTTGGCCTTAGCATTACACTTAATGTAATTAAGCTCAAGTAGGTTTGCATCTGCAGCGGACTCTTGAGCGACTGTCCATATCTACGGATCAAGGGACTGAAGGTAGGCTTGCATACGAGCCTTCCAATAAGCATAGTCCTCACCATTGAATATAGGAACACTCCCTGCCGGTCCCGTCATCCTTACTCAAGGCGGTCAAGCCTCAACGATGAGCACTTGGCTCTGATACCACTTGTATGGACCGAAGGCGTACTGAGTGGGGGGGGGGGTGAATCGGTAAGCCGCTCACGAATCCAATTAATTCAAGTTCCATAACTTGAGTCTAACAAGATAAGGAACCTAAGCAATTCTAGTAGGCCAAGACCCTACACATGCTAGTGTACATGATAAGATAAAGTGCGGAAGCCAATCACACTAGGCTATGCAAGCCACAAGTCACCCTACTCACTAGAGCACACAAATGCGGAATAGTAAAGAGAGGGTCAAGGAATTCTCATGATTTTTTCCTGAGGTCTCGGAAGGATGGCGCCTTCCCCCAATCCTCATGGGACCACTCCCACCGGAGTCTCGGTCCCTCCCGCCACCAAGTGGAGTTCTCGCCCACGAGCCCGCAATCACTCCTAGAGTGAAGACATGGTGTGCATCACCACTGCACAAAGCACAAGTTCGCCTCCCTCGAGAACTTGTCAGACTCCCCGAGCCGACACGGGCGCTCACTAGCGATTCCCCTTTCACCGACGGGCTCAAACCGTGTACAAACGTGTGACGGCCTTCACAACTGATCATGATAGTCTCGCTCACCAGCACCTAACCAGTCTAGGTATCACCATAGACCAAGAGTAATAATCTAGATTACACCCTCAAGGACACCCTAGCCTTAGATGTGCAAGATGCTCAAGCTACTCTTCTCTAGCACTCTCAAGATATGCAATATCTCCTCCTAGTGCTCTCCTCTTTTCCTCTTGGACCTTACCAAATACTCTCAGGTATTCCACTAGCCAAGAGAGGTCTCCAACACCCCAGCAATGAAGTTACATAGGCTCTCAACCTTAAACTAGCCGTTGCTCCACTGAGAAACCTTGTGGATATGTACCATGGTTTGCTATATTTGTGATGAGTAATTGACTTGAGTGGATTTGGTGTTTGAGTTGAAATGCGGGAATCCAGGGATTGCATGGGTTTGCATATCATGGTTATGACTAACCAGAGTTGGTGGAGATATTGGCGATATTGCAGGAGGTGGGAAATGTGTTTGCTTGCCTCATGATGTGCAGGTCACTAGAGTCAACTTGGTGGTTAACGGTGAGAGGATCTGGCAGAAGTAGGGGACTTGGGGCCAGATGATCGGGATGCCGGGTGAAGTCAAGGGTGATCCACACTGTACACGTAGAGAGGCAAGAAGCACGGATGATTTCATGGTTGAGCCTCAAGACCGTGATGGTGATGAAGACGGTGTGTTGACCAAGTCAAGGCAAATGGGATGCTGGTGCAAGTGACAATGGGGCCCGATGGACAGGTACTGGGAGAGACTTGCCGGTGGTCAGGATCGCGTGACAAGGTGACACGCATCAACATCGAGAAGTCACGCTTGGAGAAGTGTGCAAGGCGGTTTCCCTGTTTGGGCCTCAAAACCGGTGGCGGTGGTTGGTGGTGCACGTGGCACCATCACGGAGCTTGCTTCAAGATGAAGCAAAGACGTGAAGCGTCCGATGGCATTCGGGCGATGAGGTGAAAGATGGACGGTTATGCCCTCGGTAGTAGGTGGGTGTGTTATGTAGGTCAGGGGTAGAGTGGTCATGTGGACAATAGATCCTAGGCCTATTTAAGGAGAGGTGTGGTTAGTGGGAGATGTGTCTCTCTTCCCATTAACCTTGTGTTAGGACTCTATTCAAAGTGCTAGGAGAGAACTTCATGTTTTAGAGGAGAGGAAAGGGTGTGTGAGAGACATCTCTTGCTCTTCCAAATAGTGGGAGGAATAGGGTGGCTTCCTAGCCTTGTATCTATGGATCTTGTAAGCACCTTTCTATAATATGAGAAGTATTTTCGTGCTCAAGATTTCCCTCTTCACTTGAATCCCGAAATTCCCTTTTTCCTATTTTCGGAGCTATTTTCGTGGTGATTTTTTATCTCATTTTTGGATGAGTTTTTGGCTTGGATTTCTTGAGAAACTTGTTGCTAGGATGAGCTAGAACAATTCTCTATGGATCCTTGACTGAATCATTAGCTCTAGCACCTTGGATTTGAAGGATTTCTCAAGTTCCCCCTTTTTGGTGTTCTTGGCACAAGATCTAAAATTTGTGATGATTCCTTGAGGCAATTTAGATGATTTTCTAGGATTAGGGTCGTGATGTGATGAGGATTCACTGGTCCCAAAATCGCATCATTTGGAGTTCATTTGGTTAGGTTTTGGAGAAGATTTGCCAAATTCCCGAAAGTTTCTACTGTTATGTCGGGGTCGATCGGCACTACCGACGACCAGGACCGGCACTGCCGGTGGGTCTCAGAACCCCGCACCAGCACTGCCGATGGGAAGATCAGCACTGTCGATGGGGCCAACCGGCACTGCCGATGTTCCTAATCGATACAGCCGGTGGTGGTTCAGTAAAGTGCAGTTTGTGAGGTTTTTGACTATCTCGAGTCTTTGTTGTTTCCTTTTTGTTTCCACTGTGCTGTGGTTGATCACTCCTAGGGCTAGTACACCACTAGTTAGTCTGTGTAGTCTTGGTGATCGGTCCGAAGGGTGGCTTGAGTTGTTTTTGGGATATAGGTCAAGTTCTCTTGGAGAATTTGATTGGCTCCCATTCAAACCCCCCCTCTGGTCACCTTCTCGGTCCTTCATCCACAAAATTGCCTTTCTGGACATCTAGACCGGACTGTCCGGTCACTGCCTGACCGGACCGTCCAGTTAATCTGGTAACGGTTCCCAGAACCATTGGCTTCTCTGTCCATGCAATTTCTCTGAACTGACCGGACTGTCTGGTCACTAGACCACAACGTCCAGTCTACTTTCTCTCTCCATTCCAGGGGCCTCCATGAAATGCACTCTCTCTGTCGTTCCTGTACTCTTACTAATCAGACCGTCCGGTCAGCAGACCGGACCATCCGGTTTGTACAGAGTCTCCTGCTGATAGACTTCCTACTCCTCGCTAATAGTGACCGTACAGTCTGGTCTCCAGTGACCCCTCTGTCCGGTCTCTATGTCCAGAAGATGAAACTTGTCGTTCTCGCTTGACTTTGTTTCTCGGCTTCTCCGAACAGCTCCTTGGCTTCTCCATTGTCACCTAGTGCATGTGATTTCACCGAGCAACCTTGCACATCACCGACTAGACATGACCTAAGAGAATGACCCCCCTTGATAGTGCGGTTTTTCCTATGGACTCAAAGCCCTAACAACTACTCAAGTGTTCCAAACACTTGCGCCATAGCTTGTTCTCCGCTTTGATCCATCTCCATCAACCCTTGGACTCCATCAAGTTCATAAGCCTCCATGCTTGTGGTCATTGTCATCAATCGTCAAGGACACCATCATCCATATGATTTATAATAGAGTTTAGAGATCATTCCTACATAGACAACACTTATGTATATATTAGCCCATAATTTCATAGTTGTCATCTATTACCAAAAATCCATACCTCGGGGATCCAATCATCAATAGTCATGAAGCTTACAAGTTCCCTGCTGCAGCTTCTTGCGTGGGCTCCTTTTTTTCTATGGGATTGAGCTGGTCAACCTCAACCCCAATTCTATCCTCCACATTGCCATTTTCGTGCATATGTGTGAGGCCTTCTTGGGCATTCTCCCCCATTTCAATCTGTTTTGCCATCTCTTTGTCCTCCGACTGTTGTCGATGAAGGACAACCAAGTAGCCATAGGCGACGTTAGGGTCCAATTACGCAAGAAAGAGGCGTACATCAATGTGCAGACTGCAGCCCCCAGGTGGTCGCTCTGCTGAAAAAAATTGCTGATCTGAAGAAGGAAGGCGTTGATGATTTCACTATCGCCAAAAGCTTCATATTGCGTAGAGTGCAGCCCCTAAAACTTCAGAGTCACCCGGCATGGAATTATGCTACCAATGATGAGACCAGAGAAGTGCCTGATCCTCCAAACGGTAACCTTCGTCAGTCACGCTTGTCCAAGATGTTTGAAGGAGATATCCTTCAAGATCACTCATTAATCGAGAAGGCGTATAATGGGGGCACTCTACGGGCCTGAGTAAGCCTCGATCAACATTGAATGATTTTGTTATTATCATGTTTTGATATCCTACTTCATGTCTTGGCCTTTGTTCAGGTTCTGGATACTTATTTATCCCACCCTCCGCTCCATCCGATTGATTCTGAGGGACCGGATTATGTCGAAAAGCCACAGCAGATCAGTGCTGGTGGTTCAAGCTCAGCAGTAGGCACTCGACCTGAGAATGTTGATCGAGTCATCACCCTGCCTTCCCCCAGTCGTCGAATTAAGCAACCTACCCTGCATCAAAGGCTATATATTGGGGATCAGGGTGATGATGAAGAAGAGTTGTCTCCTGACGCTGGTCAGCCAACTCCTGCTCCCTCTGACTGTAACACCCTATTTTTCTTATATATTATTTATTTAATTAATTATTTATTTTCCTATTATTAATTAGGGTGTTAATATTTTTTAATTATTTAGCGACAAAGATTATTTTCATGATTTATTTAATTAAGTAATTAAATTATTATTTTATGCTTGTTGCATCATGCTGGATTAGAATTTGTAGTAGGGTTTTATTGTGTGAAAATTTATTTTACAATTTGATTAGAAATCATGTTAGAATTAATTTAGTAGTTAAAAACGATTTAGAAAAGAAAAGAGGGAAAAAGAAACCTTACCTGGCTCATGGGCCAATTTCTCCCACGCGGCCCACTCTTCCATCCCTTTTCCCCTTTTCCATTTTTGGCCTGGCAGCCCACTCTCCCCTTTTCTCCTCCCCCTCTCTTCTTTTCGTCCAGCCCAGCAGACGCAGCGCCCCGGCCCACTCGTACATCGCAGCCCAGTCAGCCATTCCGCAGCGCAGCCCCGCCCCCAGCCGCTGACAGCCGACCCCGCTCGGCCCCACCCGCTCGTCTTCCACCTCCAGCCTCTCCCTCCCCCCCCCCCCCCCCCCCCCCCCCGATGCCCACCGACGGGAAACCGATGCCATCGCCGTTTCAATTCCCCGCCTCCCCAACTCCTCGAAACCACCTCCGAGCACCCGCGCGCCTCCCCGCTTTCCCCTCCCCCACTTGTCGACCCTAGTGGCCATTATACGGCACCCTAGTGCGCGGGAGACCATCAATGGCCACCACCGGCATTAAAGCCGACGGGCTCAACGCTCGCCTCCCCTCTTCCCCCACTGCCCCTATAAAACACCCCCACGGCATCGCCACCACCCGCCGCCTCTTCCCCGCACCTCAAATCTCGACCGCGACCCTTGGAGCACCCTCCCCACCGAGCTTCCGTCGTCGCCGACCCGCCTTCCGTCGTCGCCGACCCGCCTCCCGGGCCTCCCCGACTAAACGCGACATGTGGTAACGACCCCCTCGATCCTCTCTCTCTCTCTGTTAACTCGCGGCGAAGAACCGGCCGCTAGATGCGCGCCCGCGACCAACTCCGACGAGCTGCCCATGCAGCCGCCACCTCTGTTGCCGCCGGCAGCCACCCACCTCACCGGAAATCATCCCCGGCCCTTGATTTCAAGATCTGCGGCCCAGATTAAAAGACCCCGAAGGGGTATGAGCCCGGTCCACCATGGACCATGGACTCCTGGTCAAACCCTGGTCCACGCCCCCCATGGACCCAGTCCACCACTTTTAGGATTTAATTTAATTAGAAATAATTCTAGGAAAATGCGAGTTTTTTCAGTTAGGCCCCTCATCTTTCTCCTAATTAGAATTTAGTCCAAATTTTCTCAAGAACTTTTAGTTTAATCATATTTTAGCCCTAAAATTTTATAGAAACACCCCTGTACTTCTATTTAATTATATTTTTAACCTTGTCTTTTTACACTTAGACCCCTGTACTTTATTAAAATTATGTTTAGGTCCTAAAATTTTGTAGAAACAACCTTATACTTTTTAGTAATTATTTTTCAGTCCTAATAATTTACACTTTAGTCCCTGTAGTGTTATAAAATTACAAATAGGTCCCTAAACCTTGTTGTTTTTACCTTTTTCCCCCTGAAACTTCAAACTAGCATAACTTTTCAACCATAACTCCGATTTAGGTGATTTTTACGTTCACAGGATCATAGGAACGCATACTATATTTTGGTACTATTTTCATAGTCATTAGGAATTGTTTGGTGTACTGTTCCTTATTTGTTTGTGTTTTACTTTTCCGGTATTTATCGATATTAGAAGAGGAGCAGCTCCAGAATTTCCAGGATCTTGATTTTGAGCAGCAATTAGCGGGAGAACATGGCAAGTGTCCTTGACCATATTGTACCTATTAAGGATTAGTTTAATTTTTGCATGTTTGTCTAAATTTGAATCCGGTGTCATTTATCCTTCCTGATTATTCCTTGTCGCCTGGATTACGGTTGAGTGTATGGGTTTTTGGGTACGTCATGCTAGTGCAGTACTTTGGGGAATTAAAATTGAATAATAATAATCTTGACTAATATTCACTTGAACCTAATTATCATTTGGGTAATTTAGATGACCCAAGTAGGAGGATGTTGAGGATGGTGTAGGTATGCGCAAGTACGGGTAATGTACTGTTTGGTTTGTGGTAGTGCCTGCTTCTGGTCATACAAACCAAATTCGTGGAGTGGCCACCCAGGAAAACAGCGCAAAGCACAGGGCTGATATGGGTAGGCGTGGTTTAGTAATAGATGTCTTTCTAGTTTTGCGAGTGTTCGAGGAAGGAGGACGAGAGGGTTACTTTCAGCCTCAGGTGATGAAGGGTTACTTCTAGCCACAGTGCCAGATGGGGCCTCTGTAGGGATGGTTAATCCCGCATCGGTGAAACCTTAGCATGGACATTTTGCAAGCTGGGAAGCGCTTTGAAAGACCATGTGGTGATCTCTTGGCCTCACACCTATGGTAGTGTGTTGGCAACAGGGAGACTTTAGTCACCGATGGGTGATGGAATCACCAACCTGTGGGTAAAGTTGTGCAACCTCTGTAGAGTGTAAAACTGTTATAATAGCCGTGCTCATGGTCAAGAGCGGCCTGGATCCTCACATGATTAGATACATGATTGGGTGGATCTGGTGGGTAACCAGATTTGGGTGGATCTGGTGGGTAACCGGATTTGGATGGTACTGCAGGTGGGTAACCTGTAGTGTTCTGGTATGAGTGGGTAACTCATAGTTTTGCTATTTGTGGGTAACCGATAGTGTTGGACATGTGGTTAACTTGATGCTTAGAGTCATAGGCTAAGGTTGCATAGGGCAATAAACCTATGTCTAGCATGTTCTTGTTTTAGCCTGCATGTCATACTTTCCCCCACTTGCTGAGTACTTTATGTACTTATGCATTTTAGTTTTCCCTGTTTTGTTGTTGCTATATTACTGCCGCTCAGACGACGCTGGTGAGATTGACTATGCTGACGAAGACTACTTCGACTAGGAGCGCGACCCCCGGTGGACTGCCTGTGGCATTATGGAGCCTTCCGCTGTTTTCTTTTATGCTTTGGTGTAATATATGCTATGTAATAATGATTCGAGATATTAATAATAAAACATTGGTTTTACTATTATTTCACTTTTGTCCTGTATATGTGACAACTTGATCCTGGGCACGTATACAGAAGCATTCGGTTTTAGCCTAAAAACCGGGTGTGACAGAGTGGTATCAGAGCCATGTCGACCGTAGGACACAAGCATAGTTAGAAATGGTTGTTTTTAGGTTTTTAACAAAACTATTTTTTATATAAATTATAATCTCTTGATTACTTATCCCTTCCATTGGCTTTCTTGTCTATCCTCCATTTCTATTAAATATTTTTCCAACATTCGATAGATGGTATGATCTATTTTCTAAGGTCTTCCCTTATAGAGTTATAAGTTCTTTAGTTTCGTTTAGCTGTATCGAGCTTATCTGCTATGTTTTGGTGAGGTGTGCCATGTTTGATTTGGATCCTTGCTTGAGTGAAAGAATTGTTTTGATGAGGACATCACCATGCTGGATACGCGCATATCATGGCCTTCCCCAAGTTACAAGTCATCACCAACTCGGTCGCCGCGTTTGTCTCGGATTCAGCCGACACCCCTTCACGGTTTTGATGATATCTCCCACATCCGACGTCCAAATGAGGCGTTCTTTGATGCTTTGGAAAGGGAACGACAACGCCGTTGTCAAGTTTCTTTGATGCTTTGGAAAGGGTGTGACCATAACAATGTGCTGCGCCACTTATTTTGGGCCAACATGGCCATGTATCGTGTCGGGCCTTAAGCCCATGTTGTGGGCGCCCCCTTGGTCGCCCCAACGCTAGGACGTCTCTGGTTTCTACATAATCTCAGTAGCCACCATCTTTTAGTTTTGGGTTTTGTTTAGTTCAATTTTCCAAAGAGAAACTTGATCGAATTATTGTAACTGTGGTGACAAGTCCTTTTGCAGTAATCCAGGGCCCTTGTTCTTGTTCTACACCACTGTGGCGATTAGTCCTTTTGTGTTCAGAGCTTGAAACTCTTTTTGTGATTCGCTTCATCCATATTTGCAATTTCAGATTGTGTGTTTATCCTCTCTTGCTTGTGTTCTCAATTTTGCTTGCAGGAACAATCAAGTTGTGCTTGGTGTAATGGTTGCGGGGTTGGATCGTGTCTGATTCAAACCGGATCATCGATGCCAAGTTCCCAAATTCGAGTTTATCCCCTTACCTCTCGAAAGATTGGGCCATATCTACATTAAGTGGTAGCAGATTCTATGTTCCCCGTGAGGTATTATCGTGTTCTTCCCTTTAGATTCGTTTATGTTCATCACCTTTTTGTCCACGAAAAAGCCTACCAAAAAAAATTTCCCCACCATCCCAGACACTATTTAGCCTTTGCATAATTTAATTTCAGAGTCCGTAGTGTTGAGTTTGTGTCCTAGTCGAGTTCAGTTGCTGGTTTGAATTTGTGTTTCGATTCGGTTTGTGTTTTGATCTCCACTGCACACCACCATCACCATCGTGTATTCGATCGGATTCACAATCGTGTCACCCACCCACCACACCCACAATCCGTTGCCAACAAAAAAACCCTACCTGATTCTGTTTCCCCCCCCCCTCCACCCCTCAAACCCTATCTTGACATACCTTCGGTAAAACAGGCATAACTTTCGGTGACCCACACTAGGCTCCGCCCTGTGTGCCCTCGTCAAAAAATTCAAAAAAATCGGGAAAAAATAGAAAAAAAATTGTGAAGTCAAAAATAGCGCTTTTAGTGAAACTTTGTGATTTTGCCTACCCTTTGTTTTCCCTCTGTTTGAGTTAAAACTTCTTGTGGTTCCTTCCGTTGTGTTCCACTATCATAGAAAAATAGTGGAAAAATCATACAAAAAAATCAAGATTTTGATTTGCACCCCCCTCCCCCCCCCCCCCCCCCCCCCCGCCCTGAAAATTCTAAGTTTGTGAAGTCTATTTTGATCCTTGCTGCCTTTGCCATTGTTCTTGCTGTCATAACTGTTTTTGAAGACTATTCTTTTGCCAGCAATTAGGACACTGCTTTGGACATTTATTCAGTGCTACTATCTGTTATTGAATTGTGTTCCACTGACATACATATTAGCCTTCCAAGCAATACATATTGCAGCACAGGTTTCTTCCTTGCAACTGTTACACCCAAGCTCAAACTACAGATTGTGTCGACCTGTTTGGCTTTGGTAAGAACACTTGCAAGATTGTGATACATTGCTTCTGATATTGTTTTCCACTTTCTACACCCTCTGCTGCCTGCTAGTTGATAGGGCTAATCTTTTTGTTTAGTCTTGTCTTTTGCTTTTCACCATGTCACAGAAAGGGAAAGGGACACCTGGAGAGTTGGAGTCCCCTACAGACTTCAATGATTGCGTGTCCAAGGCCGAGCTCATGAAGCTTCTTGCGGACCAGCGTACATTCATGGAAACGAAGTTTGCTGAGTTGATGGGTTGATGAGGACATCACTCCTAAGGATACATGCAACACTCCTCCAATTTTGGACTTACAAGGTCCAATGACTAGAGCTCGTGCACGACAACTAAATTTAGAGGTGAGCTCGTTCCTACGTTCTTCATTATATATCACTTCTGAGAATGGTTTGCTACCTAATGATTATATTGTAATTAGGAACCATGGAGAGGACCAGGAGATGATGGGAGAAGGACTTGGAGACGTGGAGGACCAGCAAGGACGTGGAAGCCAAGGTGGAGGCCCAACCAAAACAGACTTCAAGTCTGTTTCGGGGCTCAGGACCAGTCTGCACTAAAATGGATGCCCAAGATGCATACGGACTCGGATTTGGACATTCTACATATGCACGGAAATATAAGAAGAAGACCTTTGGGCTGTGTCGTCAGAAATCGTCGAAACAAGAGAGAGTCCAGAATCTGTTTCGGTGCTGTGTCGCCTGTTTTTGGCCTTTGGGCTTTGTATCTAGTTGACCCCAAGTAGGGGTGCGTCCAGAGGGTCTTGCATGACCCTAGGGTCTTCATATACAGCCGCCGCCACACCATTAGGGTTTGGGTTTTGCTTAGATTATTCTGTTCATAACAGTTTCACCGTCATCACGGTTTGTGACACCCCAACTTTGTGAGATTCATAATACATCTGCAATTGTGTTGCTTTCTTCTTTGTTCTTTCTTGTGTTCTTGATTTGTAGGCAGGGATTAGCCTTCTCAGCGAGGTCAATCGTTTTAGGATGGTTGATAACCAGAGGAGACGTCGTGCTGCGATTGCGGGGTTTAGAACGTGCTGTTCTGAAGCCGGATCGATTTGTGTGTCGCCTCCGACCAAATCAACGTATCCAGAACCTTTCGGAAGATCGGGAACCCTTGTCCACATCAAGTGGTAATCAGAGCTTCAGGTGCACCGTCAGGTTCATACTACCCTTAGTTAATTTTGTTTTGTGTTCATCCTATCGTCCACAGTAAAGCCCAAAAAATTTTTCCCTCCGCCCATAACCACGTGTTTAGCCTTTGCATATTTCAATTTCAGAGTCCGTAGTGTTGAGTTTGTGCCCTAGTTCTTGTTTAGTCGCTGGTTTAGTTTGTGTTTTTGTCGTCAGTAGTGTTTCCCTTGCAACCCTAGCCGCCATCCCCTTCACCATCCTCTGCTTTGTTGGCTTTTTGTGCTAGGGTTGATTGATCGACACACCTAGCCTAGTCCCGCCCTAATCCCACCCTGAACACACCATCAACACCTCAGACCAATTCCCACAAATTCCACTTTCCGCTGCATCCACGCCGCTAAAAAAAAACCTTACCCGATCCCTAACCCGACTCGGGTTTCTGGAAAATCGACTCCGACCCCCGTTTGGTAAAACAGGCATAACTTTTCGCTCGGTTGTCTATTTTGGCTGAAATTTTTACAGGAGATTCTTGACTCAAAGTTGGGGATACCCACACCAGGCTCTGTCCTGTGTGCCCTCGTCAAAAAATTCAAATAATATCGGGAAGATAAAGAAAAAATTGATTTATGTTTAAACCCGACATTTTCTGCAACTTCAAGATTTTCTGTAGGCCACATCCTACCTCTGTTTGAGCTGAAATATTTTGTGGATTCTCCTCCATTGTTAGTGAGTAGGAGAAAAATATCAAAAAAATAAAATCAAAAAAAAGAAATTTGGGATTTCTACTAGTGCTACATCTAGCCCCCTGAAATTTCTGGATTTGGCTGTTTTGCACTTAACCCCCTGTTATCGCCTATTGTGCCTTTGTCTCCTTGTTTCTACTTTGCTATCACTACTGTTCTAGGACATATTTAGACCAGCAACTAGGGTCAAGTTACTTGGGCACTTATTCAGCTTTACTATCTGTTTTTGATTTGTGTACCACTCATATATATATATTTGGCCTTCCTAGCTCTACATATTTCTTCTGGACAGCACACAGGTTATCTTGTGACCCTTGCAATCGTGGAACATATCTCTCTGGTATCCTTTGCTTTGCTTTTCAGAACTTTGTAAGAGCTTTGTAAGGAGTCTCCTTTTGTTGTGTTGAGAGGCACCACTGCTTAGCTGTTTTGTAGGGATAACCTTCACTGTTTGTTTCCTGTTTTGGTGTTTGTGATGGCAGGAAGTGACGACGGAGAGATGGCTTCACCCTCACAATTTGCTGAGTGCGTGAGCCAAGAGCAGCTCCAGAAGGCTTTGCAGGCTGCTCAGAGTGATTTGGCAGAGACGATCACCAGAGCCATTATTGATGCGGTCAGCAAGCTTCACATTGGAGAAAGCATCGAGCGGTTAGAGAAGCGGGTCTCTAAGTTAACTGATCAGGTTGTCGCATTGGAGACCGCTCCTAAAACCAACAATACGAACACCAATAACAACAACAACGATGTGGAAGACGTCCATGATTAAGACACGGTGTATAAGGCTGATGGCACCGTGGATAGGTCAGCTACAAGGACCGCATGATTACGACGTCGTTTGCAACATAATACTCAAGGTATGGGTGGTTTCCATAACTACAACCGTCGTCCACACGGTAACTATGCTCCAGATGACCCGTATGCTAAAATTAAGTTTTCAATTCCTTTGTTTTCGGGTCAGTATGATGGTGATGTTTATCTTGATTGGGTGATGACTGTAGAACAAAAATTTAATGCCCACCTTGTTCCTGAACAACATAGAGTTAGACAAGCTACTAGTGAGTTTAAGGACTTTGCAATTGTTTGGTGCAGTGGTCTAGCTGCTGAAACTGATTTGCCTACTACTTGGGAAGAACTTAAGGTAGCAATGCGTGATCGTTTTATTCCCCTTTCTTTTTATAGAGAGATTCGTAATAAACTGCAACGTTTAGACCAAGGAGATAAAACTGTTCAGGAGTATTTTAGTGAGCTTTAGAAGGGTTTGATTCGTTGTGTTGTAGTTGAAAAAGTAGAGGATCAGATTTGTGCTTTTATTCTGGTTTAAGAAAAGAAATTCAGGACATCCTTGATTACAAAGAATATTATACCCTCACCCAGTGTTTCCAGTATGCTATGCTTGCAGAGAAAGAATCACAAGGACTTTTCCAGGCTTTTGAGGAGTACAGCAAGTCAAGGAACTCCTACCCCCCATGCTCGACGGGGACTTCGGGGCTGCCCAGGCCATCTTTCCGGCTGCCCCCACCAGCAGCTACCAAGGGAACCAGTGTTGTTTCTGCTGCCCCAAGATCAGCCTCTGCACCTTCTACACGCTCAGGTAAACTTTCTGTGCAGGTACCAGCTAGTAGTGCCTCCTCTGTTGCTTCGACAGGGTGCACTACAGGGATTCAGTGCCACCGCTGCCATGGACTTGGTCATGCGCAGAAAGATTGTCCAAGTAGGCGGGCATATGTGGTGACAGACGATGGCGGTTACATGAGCACCTCCGATATGGAGGATGAGGAGGAGGACATCGCTGCCACCGGCAGTGACCTCGTCCTTGGAGGCGGAGACACCACAGGATACATGAACATTATTGTTCAACATGCCCTTAGCGCACAAGTTCATCAGCCCGAGACGATGCAGCGCCACAACTTGTTCCAGATTTTCTTCGTCATCAAGAACCGCCGAGCACGTGTCATCATTGATGGAGGGAGCTGCAATAACTTGGTGAGTTCTGATGTGGTCACCAAGCTTGCTTTGACCACACGTCCACATCCACATCCGTACTACATTCAGTGGTTAAACGACTCTGGCAAAGCTAAGGTAATACAAACTTGTAGAGTTCCTTTTTCCATTGGTTCTTATGTGGATTCTGTTGATTGTGATGTCGTACCCATGCAAGCATGTTCACTTTTATTGGGTAGATCTTGGGAATTTGATAATGATGCTGTACACCATGGTAGAAGTAATAAGTACACTTTTATGCATAAAGGAACTAAAATTACTTTGTTACCAAGGACCCCTGCTGAAATTGTACAAGCTGATTTAGAAAGAGCTGCTAGTTTGAAAAATAAAGGTCCTGAAATTCAACAACCTGTTAATTCTAATTCTACACCTAGTAATGTTAATGATTCTTCAAGTTCTAAGGGTGCTGGAGTTAAATTACAAGGTCGTTCATGTCTTGCAACAAAATCTGAGCTTGCTGAAATTTCTGATAATGATGATATTTGCTATGCTTTGATATGCAAAGAAGCTTTGTTTTCGCTTGATGATATTGCTTCTAGTGTTGTGTCTCCTGCTGTCATTAACCTTTTGCAGGAGTATGAGGATGTTTTTCCAGCTGAGATACCCCCGGGATTGCCACCTTTGAGAGGGATTGAGCATCAAATTGATTTGATTCCGGGTGCTACTTTGCCAAACCGTGCTGCTTATAGGACCAACCCTGAGGAGACTAAGGAGATACAACGACAAGTTCAATACCTTTTGGATCGTGGGTATGTTCGTCAATCACTTAGTCCTTGTGTTGTTCCTGTACTTTTGGTTCCTAAGAAAGATGATACTTGGCGTATGTGTGTAGATTGTAGAGCCATTAATAATATTACTATTAGGTATCGTCATCCTATTCCTAGGTTAGACGACATGCTTGATGAGTTATGTGGTGCTATAATTTTCACTAAAATTGATTTGCGTAGTGGCTACCATCAAATTAGAATGAAACTTGGAGACGAATGGAAAACAGCTTTCAAAACCAAATTTGGATTATATGAGTGGTTAGTAATGCCTTTTGGGTTAACTAATGCACCTAGTACTTTCATGCACTTGATGAATGAGGTTTTAAGAGCTTTCATTGGCAAATTTGTGGTAGTTTACTTTGATGATATCTTGATTTATAGCAAATCTATGGATGAACATATGAATCATTTGCGTGCTGTTTTTGATGCTTTACGAGATGCACGTTTATTTGGTAACCTTGAGAAGTGCATCTTTTGCACGGATCGAGTCTCTTTTCTTGGCTATGTTGTGACTCCACAGGGAATTGAGGTGGATGAGGCGAAGATTGAAGCCATAAAGAGCTGGCCTGTACCAAAAACTCTCACACAGGTGAGGAGTTTTCTTGGTCTTGCAGGTTTCTACCGCCGCTTTGTCAAAGATTTCAGCACCATTGCTGCACCTTTGCATGAGTTGACAAAGAAGGGCATTGATTTCCATTGGGGTAAGGTACATCATGAGTCTTTTGATGCTTTGAAGGATAAACTTACACATGCACCATTGCTGCAATTACCTAATTTTGATAAGATTTTTGAGCTTGAATGTGATGCTAGTGGTATAGGTATTCGTGGTGTTTTGATGCAAGATAGTAAACCTATTGCATACTTTAGTGAAAAAATTACTGGACCTGTTTTGAATTACTCCACGTATGATAAGGAATTGTATGCACTTGTACGTTGTTTAGAGACGTGGCGTCATTATTTGTTGCCCAAAGAATTTGTTATTCATTCTGATCATGAATCACTTAAGTATATTCGTTCTCAATGTAATTTGAACCGTAGACATGCTAAATGGATTGAGTTTATTGAGTCTTTTCCTTACATTATTAAACATAAGAAAGGGAAGGATAATGTGATCGCTGATGCTTTATCTAGGCGCTATACTTTATTGTCTCAACTTGATTGTAGAATTTTTGGACTTGAGGCAATTAAAGAACAATATGCTGCTGATGTTGATTTTAAGGATGTATTGCTGCATTGTAAAGAAGGTCGTGCATGGAATAAATTTGTGTTGAATGATGGATTCTTGTTTAGAGCTAACCGCCTATGCATTCCAGTTGGTTCCGTTCGTCTTTTGTTGTTACAGGAGGCGCATGGAGGTGGATTGATGGGTCATTTTGGTGCCAAGAAGACGGAGGATATTTTGGCCACATACTTCTTTTGGCCAAGGATGAGGAAAGATATTGAGCGCTTTATTGCTCGCTGCACTACATGTCAAAAAGCTAAGTCTCGCTTGAATCCACATGGTTTATACATGCCACTTCCTGTTCCTTCTATTCCTTGGGCGGATATTTCTATGGACTTTGTTTTAGGACTGCCTAGGACTAAGAGGGGGAGTGATAATATTTTTGTTGTTGTGGATAGATTTTCTAAGATGGCACACTTTATAACATGTCATAAGACTGATGATGCTAGTTATATTGCTGATCTCTTTTTCAAAGAAATTGTTCGTTTGCATGGTATGCCTTCTACTATTGTTTCAGATCATGATGCAAAATTCTTGAGTCACTTTTGGCGCACGCTTTGGAATAAGTTGGGTACAAAGTTGTTGTTTTCTACAACTTGTCACCCACAAACTGATGGACAAACTGAGATGGTGAACCGCACTTTGGGTACTATGTTGAGAGCTATTTTGAAGAAAAATTTTGAAGCAATGGGAAGAATGTTTGCCTCATGTTGAGTTTGCATATAATCGGGTAACACATTCTACTACCAAGGTAAGTCCTTTCAAAGTAGTGTATGGTTTTGATCCCCGTACTCCACTTGATATACTTCCTCTACCTATTCATGATAGAGTCCATGTTGATGCTCAGGAACGTGCTGAATTTATTTTAAAAATGCATGAGACACTAGACTTAGCATTGAAAAGATGAATGACAAGTATAAAATTGCTGGTAGTAAAGGTAGAAAAGAAGTAAAACTTGATGTAGGAGATTTAGTATGGTTACACTTGAGAAAAGATAGATTTCCAGATTTGCGAAAGTCTAAATTAATGCCTAGAGCTGATGGTCCTTTCAAAATAATTGAGAAGATTAATGATAATGCATACAAACTTGAGTTGCCTCCCGAGTTCGGGGTTAGTCCTACTTTTAACATTTCAGATTTGAAACCATACTTGGGGGAAGAGAATGAGCTTGAGTCGAGGACGACTCTACTTCAAGAGGGGGAGGATGATGAGGACATCACTCCTAAGGATACATGCAACACTCCTCCAATTTTGGACTTGCAAGGTCCAATGACTAGAGCTCGTGCACGACGACTAAATTTAGAGGTGAGCTCGTTCCTACGTTCTTCATTATATGTCACTTCTGAGAATGGTTTGCTACCTAATGATTATATTGTAATTAGGAACCATGGAGAGGACCAGGAGATGATGGGAGAAGGACTTGGAGACGTGGAGGACCAGCAAGGACGTGGAAGCCAAGGTGGAGGCCCAACCAAAACCGACTTCGAGTCTGTTTCGGGGCTCAGGACCAGTCTGCACTAAAATGGATGCCCAAGACGCATACGGACTCGGATTTGGACGATCTACATATGCACGGAAAGATAAGAAGAAGACCTTTCCAATGCCACCGGTTTCATATCAAAATTCATCCGGAGGCATCAGAAATCGTCGAAACAAGAGAGAGTCCAGAATCTGTTTCGGTGCTGTGTCGCCTGTTTTTGGCCTTTGGGCTTTGTATCTAGTTGAGCCCAAGTAGGGGTGCGTCCAGAGGGTCTTGCACGACCCTAGTGTCTTCATATACAGCCGCCGCCGCACCATTAGGGTTCGGGTTTTGCTTAGATTATTCTGTTCATAACAGTTTCGCCGTCATCACGGTTTGTGAGACCCCAACTTCGTGAGATTCATAATACATCTGCAATTGTGTTGCTTTTTTCTTTGTTCTATCTTGTGTTCTTGATTCGCAGGCAGGGATTAGCCTTCTCGGTGAGGTCAATCGTTTTAGGACGGTGGATAACCAGAGGAGACGTCGTGCTGCGATTGCGGGGTTTAGAACATGCTGTTCTGAAGCCGGATCGATTTGTGTGTCGCCTCCGACCAAATCAACGTATCCAGAACCTTTCGGAAGATCGGGAACCCTTGTCCACATCATGGGTCACATCAACACTGTTGCTCACCGCATTGAGGATGTTGAACGACGACCTCCACCTCAATGAGCTGCTGATGATGATGATTTTGACCATGATGCAGACCGTCTTCACCGTAATCGACATGGTATGGGAGGTAATAACAATCGTGGTAATACTGATACTTTTGTTAAGCCCAAATTCAACATACCACCTTTTGCTGGTAGTGCTGATCCTGAAGCATGCTTAGATTGGGAACTTGCTGTTGAACAGAAATTTAATTCTCATTTAGTTCCTGCTGAGCACTTGCTACTAGTGAGTTTACAGGTTTTGCTCTCTTTTGGTGGAATGATCTTTGCAATACTAGTGCTGCTATACCTGCCACTTGGCCTGTTTTGAAACAACGCATGAAATCTCGTTTTGATCCTCCTTATTACCAACGTGATTTACGTTTGAAATTACAATCTTTAAGACAAGGTAGTAAAAAAGTAGAGGAATATTATTAGGAATTGCTTATTGGTTTAGCACGTTGTGATATGAAGATGATGTTGAAACTAGTGCTAGATTTTTTGGTGGTTTGAACTGTGATATCCAGAATATTGTTGACCATAAAGAGTGAAATAGGTTCAGCCAATTGTATCATATTGCTCTTAAGGCTGAACGAGAAGTACAGGGACGCCTTCCACATCAATCTTGCAGGTCCAACACTAAGCAATCTCTCCAGCAACGCACTGGAGTAGAGAACTTGAAGAGTCATGTTGCTAAGCCACCAGCAACAACTCTTCCACTTGCGCCTACTTCTGAAGCGCAATCGTCTAGTGTGCAGCACCAACACCAGAAGAAGATTACTACTTCCGGTGCTAGGAGTGGCTCCTCCACCACCATTATTTGCCACCGCTGCAAGGGCATGGGACATGTCATGAAGGATTGCCCTAGTCATCGTGTTTTCATTGCTACTGCTGATGGGTATGAAAGTTGTAGTGATGTTGAAGATGAATTCACTCGTATGCCTAATCTTGTTGCAGATTCGATGGAGGAGCAGGAGACTACCGCCATTGATTCCATTGCTGCCACCACGGGCTTTCGTAGCCTCATTGTACAGCGTGTGTTGACCACTCAGGTGGGACAAGAGGAAGAACAACAATGCAACAATTTATTCTACATGTACCTCATTGTCGCGGACCACCGTGTTCTCACCGTCATTGATATTGGGAGCTGTAACAACTTGGTAAGTTTTGATTTGGTAAACAAGCTTGGCTTGACCACGCATGCACTACATCAGCCCTACCACATCAAATGGTTCAACAATAGTGGTACGACACAGGTAACTCGATTAACACTGATTTTCATGTTGTACCTATGCAAGCATGTTCGCTTTTATTAGGCCGTCCATGGGAATATGATACGGAAGCTGCCCACCACGGTAGAACTAATACATATAATTTCATGCATAAGGACAGGAATATTACTTTGCGTCCGTTATTGCCTGCTGATGTTAGAAATCATTTTAAACTGCTTGCTAAAAATACTGAGAATAAACATGATAACATACAACTTTTTGATGTTAAACATAAGGCTATTCAGTTAAAGGGAGGTTCTTTTATTGCTATGACATCTACTGTTGCTGAACTTTGTGATAATCATGATGCACCTTGTTATACTATGCTTTGTCGTGATATATCTTCTATCGATGATCAGGTATCTTGTACTTTGCGTTCTGCAAGTACTAACCTTTTGTAGGAGATTGATGATGAGATGGAGTCGAGGGCGACTCCAATTCAAGAAGGGGAGGATGATGAGTACATCACCATGCTAGATACACGCATATCATGGCCATCCCCAAGTTACAAGTCATCACCAACTCGGTCGTCGTGTTGGTCTCGGATTCAGCCAACACCCCTTCACGGTTTTGATGATATCTCCCACATCCGATGTCCAAACGAGGCGTTCTTTGATGTGTTGGAAAGGGAACGATGATGCCGTCATTTTGTTTCTGGTCCTAGGTCTAGAAGGGTCGTGACTCATGCTGTGTGACCATAACAAGGTGTTGTGCCACCTATTTTGGGTCAACTTGGCCATGTATCATGTCAGGCCTAAAGCCTATGTTGTGGGCGCCCCACCTGGTCGCCCCAACCCTAGGACGTCCCTGGTTTCTATATAAACTCAGTAGCCACCGTCTTTTAGTTTTGGGTTTTGTTTAGTTCAATTTTCCAAAGAGAAACTTGATTGAATTATTGTAACTGTGGCGACAAGTCCTTTTATAGTAATCCAGGGCCCCTGTTCTTGTTCTACACCACTGTGGCGATTAGTCCTTTTGTGTTCAAATCTTGTTGTGATTCGCTTCATCCATATTTGCAATTTCAGATTGCGTGTTTATCCTCTCTTGCTTGTGTTCTCGATTTCGCTTGCAGGAACAATCAAGTTGTGCTTGGTGTAACGGCTGCGGGGTTGGATTGTGTCTGATTCAAACCGGGTCGTCGATGCCAAGTTCCCAAATTCGAGTTTATCCCTTTACCTCTCGGAAGATCGGGCCATATCTACATCATGTTTTTCAAAAATTATTTATTATTAGAACTTAAGGCTTGGGATAATATTGGGAAATCTTTCATATTCGTATCCATCTAACTCTTTATTGATCTTATCAGAATTATCACCAGATGGTGAACTCAAGGCGCAACAATGAGGATCTGCCACCACCACCTCCTCCTCCAACTATGGAGCAAATTCTTGCTATGCAGACTCAGCTTCTTCACACCATGCAGCAGAACATGATGCAAATGCAGCAGGGACATAATCAGCCACCTCCACCAACTAGAGACAAGCTTGGAGAGTTTCAGAGGACAAAGCCTCCCACTTTCTCTCATTCTGTGGAGCCTATGGATGCTGATGATTGGCTCAAGACCATCGAAAAGAAGTTGCAGGTGGTGCAATGCAACAATCGTGAGAAGGTCCTCTTTGCTTCTCACCAGCTTGAGGGTCCCGCTGCTGATTGGTGGGATGCTTTTGTGGAGGCTCATGAAGAGCCAGAAAGCATCAACTAGCAGGAATTCCGGAACAACTTTAGGTCACACCATGTGCCTCTGGGTGTGATGAAACTCAAGAAGAAGGAATTCCAAAACTTGAAGCAAGGTTCTATGTCTACGAGCGAGTATGTCACTCGTTTCATCCAGCTTTCGCGCTATGCTCCTGATAAGGTGAATACAAATGAGAAGAAGCAATATTGCTTTAATAATGGCTTAAATGATGGTCTTGCTTATGCTCTGGAAGCTCGGGATTTCATGAACTTCCAAGATTGGTGGACAAGGCACTTGTGCTGGAGAACAGGAATGGAATCATTGATGGAAAGCGCAAGATGGTACGCCAGGGTCCGCAAGGAAGTAGCTCTAGACCCCGCTTGGGCTCTTCATCATCTGGACCTGCATTCCGCCCTGGACAACAGAGTGGCCTGCTGAGGTCTCAACCCACTGGTCAGGGATTCAGTACTCCTCGGCGTCAGATTCAGCGTCCCAACATTCAGACGCCTCATACCGCTCAGCAAACCCCTTCGAGGACCACTTCTACTCAGAACACTGGTGGTAATGGTGCTTGTTTCCACTGTGGTCAGATGGGGCACTATGCTAATAGGTGTCCCTAGAAGTGCGCAAATCAGACTCCATCTCAGGGTGCAAATTCTACCCCAGGCCGCAATGCTAATTCTACACGAACTCCACCAAGGTAGAATCATGCTCGTATCAATCATGTGGCAATTGAGGATGCTCAGGAAGCTCCGGATGTCATTCTGGGTATGTTCCTTGTTAATGATAATAATGCAGTTGTGTTTTTTGATTCTAGAGCATCTCATTCATTCATAACTACTAGTTATGTTCAAAAACATAATCTTCCCATAGCTATGCTAAAAGATAGAATGATTGTTAGTTCCCTTGGTGGAGAGATGAATGCAAAGCATGTCTGTCCTAAGGTGAACCTTAATATAAAGGGGGTAGACTTTTATGCAAATCTCATAGTCCTTGAGTCTAAAGGAATTGATGTGATCCTTGGCATGGATTGGCTAAGAGAACATAAGGGACTTATTGATTGTGCTAAGAAGGCAGTCAAGGTTATTGACAGTACTGGAAAGGAATTGGAATATGTGGCCGAACCACTCGTCACTAGCAAAGGATCAACTAATCGCATTGCGTTGAATCAATTTGATGCTACCTCACTCGAAGACATCAGGATTGTCAATGAGTTCCCTCATGTTTTCCCAGAGGAATTACCAGGTATGCCTCCGGACCATGACATCGAGTTTGTTATTGAATTAGTCCCTAGTACTGCTCCTATTTTTAAGAGACCATATAGAATGGCTGCAAATCAGCTAGTTGAACTTAAGGAACAACTCCAAGAGTTGTTAGATAAGGGTTATATCCGTCCTAGTGCATCTCCATGGGGAGCCCCTGTTATATTTGTTCCCAAGAAGGATGGTACTCAGAGGATGTGTGTTGACTATCATTCTCTCAATGAGGTCACCATCAAGAACAAGTACCCCTTGCCTAGGATTGATGACTTGTTTGATCAGTTTAAGGGAGCATGTGTTTTCTCCAAGATTGACCTCCGATCTGGATATCATCAATTGAAGATCAGGGCAACTGACATACCCAAGACCGCTTTCATCACTCGATATGGCTTATACGAGTATACGATTATGTCATTTGGATTGACCAATGCTCTTGCCTACTTCATGTATCTAATGAACAAGGTTTTTATGGAGTATTTGGACAAGTTTGTTGTGGTGTTCATTGATGACATCCTTATTTTCTCAAAGAATAAGGAGGAACATGCAGAACATCTTCGTCTGGTATTGCAAAAGCTAAGAGAGAATCAACTATATGCCAAGCTTAGTAAATGTGATTTCTGGTTGAAGGAAGTCTCATTTCTTGATCATATTATCTCTAAAGGAGGAGTGTCTGTGGACCCCAGCAAGGTTAAAGAGGTGTTGTGTTGGAATACACCCCGGAGTGTTACAGACATCAGAAGTTTCCTTGGACTAGCAGGATATTATAGAAGATTCATTGGGGGATTTTCCAAGATAGCCAAGCCCATGACTGAGTTGCTAGAAAAAGGAAAGAATTTCGAGTGGACACCAAAACGTGAAGCCAGCTTCCAAGAATTGAAGAAAAGACTTATCTCAGCACCTGTCCTAACCATGCCTAACATGGAGAAGCCATTCTCAATGTATTGTGATGCTTCAGGACAAGGTTTGGGATGTGTGCTCATGCAAGAAGGCCATGTTGTAGCCTATGCTTCTAGGCAATTAAGAAAGCATGAGGAGAAATATCCAACCTATGACTTGGAGTTAGCCGCAGTGGTTCATGCTCTCAAGTTCTGGAGACACTACATCATTGGAAAAAGGTGTGAGATATATTCAGACCACAAGAGTTTCAAGTATATATTCACCTAGCCAGACTTGAACCTCAGGCAGCGAAGATGGTTGGAACTCAACAAAGATTATGATCTGGGAATCAACTACCATCCAGGCAAAGTAAATGTTGTAGCAGACGCATTGAGCAGAAGGTCTTATCTCAACATGTTATCAACGCGAGAGTTGCTACCTGAATTCTGTGAAGAATTTCAGAAGCTTAACCTGGGATGGGTATCCAACACAGAAGTCATTGCAATGGAAGTTGACTCAACTCTGGAGCATGACATTCATAAAGGACAGCTTGAAGATGCTAAGATCCAAGAAATCAAGCAACTCATCGAGAAGGACACAGCTCCAGGTTTCACAGTAGATAAGGAAGGATCTTTATGGTATAAGAAGAGGTTGTGTGTGCCTGATATTAAAGAGATCAAGGATTTGATATTAAGAGAAGCCCATGATTCAGCTTACTCCATTCATCCAGGAAGTACCAAGATGTATCATGACCTCAAGAGTCGATACTGGTGCTACGGAATGAAGAGAGCTGTAGGTGAACATGTTGCACTCTGTGACACTTGTCAATGAGTCAAGGCAGAACATCAAAGACCGGCAGGACTCTTGCAACCCTTGAAGATACCAGAATGGAAATGGGAAGAAATTTGCATGGATTTCATTGTGGGATTACCCAGGACACAAGCTGGTTATGATTCCATATGGGTTATTGTGGATCGCTTGCCCAAGGTTGCTCATTTCATCCCTGTCAAGACCACATACACCGGACCCAAGCTTGCAGAGTTGTATATTTCCAGGATAGTATGCTTGCATGGAGTACCAAAGAAGATAGTGTATGATAGAGGAACTCAATTCACCTCAAAGTTTTGGGAAAAGTTACATGACTGCATGGATACAAGGTTGAATTTTAGTTCAGCCTATCATCCCCACACGGATGGACAAATAGAAAGGGTGAACCAAATTCTTGAGGATATGTTGAGAGCTTGTGCACTCAAGGATAGAAAGAGTTGGGTAAAATGTCTGCCATATGCAGAGTTCTCCTACAATAACAGCTATCAGGAAAATTTGAAGGTGTCTCCATTTGAGTTCTTATAAGGACGTAAATGTCGAACTCCTTTGTTTTGGAATGAGACTGGTGAGAATCAAGTTATTGGGCCAGAGATTCTCTAGGAAGCTGAAAGACAAGTTCATATTGTCAGGGAGAACTTGAAGCTTGCACAGTCTAGACAGAAGAGCTATGACGATCATAGAAGAAGAGACTTGAGCTTTGAAGTTGGTGATTATGTCTATCTCGAACTGTCTCCAATGAGAGGACTTCGCCGTTTCAAAGTTCGAGGAAAGCTTGCACCAAGGTACGTTGGTCCATTCAAGATCATAGAGAAAAGAGGTGAAGTTGCTTATCAGTTGGAACTGCCACCACAGCTATCGGATGTGCACGGTGTTTTCCATGTCTCACAGTTGCAGAAGTGCCTCCGAGTTCTAGAGGAGCAAATACCTATAGAGCAGTTGGACATTGGTGAGGATCTTACATACCAAGAGTATCCTGTCAAAATTTTAGAAATATCAGAGAAAGTCACGAGGAACAAGAAGCATCGTATGTGCAAAGTGCAATGGAGCAATCATACGAAAGAAGAAGCCACTTGGGAGCAAGAAGATAAACTCAAAGCAGATTTTCTAGACTTCTTCTCCGACCAGCCCGAATCTCGAGGGCGAGATTCATCCTAAGGGGGGTAGGTTTGTAACACCCTATTTTTCTTATATATTATTTATTTAATTAATTATTAATTTTCCTATCATTAATTAGGGTGTTAATATTTTTTATTATTTAGCTACAAAGATTATTTTCATGATTTATTAAATTAAGTAATTAAATTATTATTTTGTGCTTGTTGCATCATGCTGGATTAGAATTTGCAGTAGGGTTTTATTGTGTGAAAATTTGTTTTAAAATTCGATTAGAAATCGTGTTAGAATTAATTTAGTAGTTAAAAACAATTTTGAAAAGGATTTAGAAAAGAAATGAGGGAAAAAGAAACCTTACCTGGCTCATGGGCCAATTTCTCCCACGCGGCCCACTCTTCCCTCCCTTTTCCCCGTTTCCATTTTTGGCCCGGCAGCCCACTCTCCTCTTTTCTCCTCCCCCGCTCTTCTTTTCGTCCAGCCCAGCAGGCGCAATGCCCCGGCCCACTCGTACCCCATGGCCCAGTCAGTCGTTCCGTAGCCCAGCCCTGTGACAACCCTACTCCGAAAAGTAGAGTATGTCGCACAGGATCATCTCGGGAGATGGTTAACAAAGTAACCATACATAGCATTCACATTTGAACATTCATCATTTACAAAGATACATCACTTAGAGGAGTAAGATTACAAGCCCGGTGTTCAAATTAAGCTGAGTTCAGATCTGATACATAATATGAGTCCTTGGTACATATTACATAATTTAGCGGAAGCGGTGAAACGACAAAACACGACGTTTCCTACGTGAACCATGCCAGCCCTATGGCGATGGCTCACTCACCACGGTTAGGAGAACTGGGGACCCATTCGATGGTCCAGTTTTGAGGCTCCTCACCTTCCCACACAACCTTATTACAACAATCATAATAGGTCGCTTGAGGAAATCCTGAAAAACAACATCAATGCCAAGCCTGAGTATCTAACATACTCCGCAAGACTTACCCGTCAAAAGGTTTACTAAAACTGACTCCTAGCATGCAGGGGGCTGACCGGGTTTAATTTGACAATTGCATAAAAAGCTCCTATTAGTTCTATGCTGCACTTTCAATTTCCTTAAACAAGATTTTACTTTGCTTATTGTCGAACACAGCTACGGTGAGTCTAGCTAGCTGCTAAGACATGAATATAGCTAAAGAGCAATACATCATAGCATTGTGTATCCATAGCATAACTAAATTTCAGCAACATAACCACAACTTTACTACTTAACATATCATTGCCGCTGCTCGAACAAGAGGTACTCATAACCGCGAGGGATGGCAATTCGAATTGATTTACATCCTACAGGGAAAACCCAAATACACGACATACGCATCATTTAAAAACACGTATGGCCACCGTTCACAAGATTGCTATAAAGTCGATCCGGGGCCATCGATCCCGAGTACACGTCCTCCCCGTGATACAGTACTTCGTATCCGAGGCTTAACCCATGCACTCTCCAGCGGTCCTCAAACCCGTGCATCCACCGTGCTGTTCACATCACCTCTGGATCGATGAGTATGGCCATCCAACAATACGGCGCCCAAGTTACTAGGCTTACCAATTCCCATAATAAAGGTATGCACTTGGTACAGTTCAATACTTGTTCGCAGAGTTGCAACGATAGGTGCTCCATTTTTATCAAGTTCATCAACCAATTGAACCATAGTTGAATCTATAACCTACTGTTGACTCCACTAGTTTAAGCATAGCATTTGCTAACGGAAAAGCTTACTAACATACTAATCATGGGTCATTGCTGGAGTATGCAAGTGTGTTTCATCCAAGTCCTACACTTAATGCACAATACAATATTCCTAACTTGTGATAAAGAAAAAGGACTCGAATGATAAAATGGGTTATGCACCGGGGCTTGCCTTCGGTGTGATCGTAGTTAGCATCGTCACCAAGGTGCATTTCAGCTCCTTGCTGGTCCGGTGTGATCTCCTCGGTCTCGATTCCTATATGGAATGGACATGCATTAATGCTAAGGAACACACAAGGTTTCATGGAGTCTCCTTAATTAAAGATGGAATGCATGGCATGGCAATTCATGGCACTTCCTCAGCAAATAAAAAATTAATGACCAACCTTTATTCATGAATGTGTGCACACCTAAGTATGACATGGTAGCTACTGAATTTTTGAAGAGGACAAACTTCTAATTACTAGAATGCAACTTTTAATTATCACAATCTTAGTGTAAGTCTACTTTAACATGAGCATGGCCTAAATGTTGATTAAATGACATCTTAGGCTGATGATGATATGACAACGTAGTACTTAGGGTTAAATTTCAGAAAGTTCATTTCTGAGCCACTTAGCTAAAGTGACCATATGCAAACTAATACTATACATAAAATGGCTCTTTAGTTGCATCACTAGTGCTAGTCCATATAGTTAATCAAGAACCAAAGTATATAATTACACAAGGAGAAATCCTACTGCGATGTAAAGATGAGTTATTTTCCATGGACTTCCAGAAATTAATTTATTCTTATTTTCCTGAAATACACACATAAAGTAACATTTATATGAAGAATTTCTAATTTACTTAACAATTGATCAATTTCGACAGGGAATATATACTTAGGTAGCTTCAAATTTTTCATGAGATTTTTCACAAGTGTACAAATGCATAAGCAACAGGAATGTCCAATTTCATAATTAAATTCCTAGCCAATAATTTATACAAATTCAATTGCTGAAAATAAGGGTTATGTAATAATACTAAAAATATGCATAAAAATGGAAATGTGCTTTTGCAGAAAATTTGGATATGCCATGAAATGCATACTGAGAAAATTTCATGAACTTACTATTTACACATAATTACTTATGGATTTATTAAGCAACTTAGGGTTGTGAATTTGGTGAATTAATTAAATTAATCTACCGGACCAACTTGGACTTGATCCTGTTTATCTGGTAGAGCGAGATTTTAGGAGTCGAACAACATTAATTTCATAATTTTTGGCTTTGTATTTCTCGCGATATTGAATTTTGAAGTTTATTCAAAGTTCACTCCTATTTACAAATCTGCCACTGGCCGATTTCAAATTCCCCCCCGCCCCCCCCCGCGCGCGCGGCGGCGTGGCTCTGCTGGCTCGCTGACGGTGATCGGCGGCGAGGCTCGGGACTCGGTGCTACCCTACGTGATCAGTGACCCAAGGCGGTCATGTGGGTGGTGGTGGCTGGAGCGGGGGCTGCCGGAGCTCTGCCGGCGACGAGCGACGGCGAAGCACGACGGCGGCCGACGGCGGCAGGCACGCCCAGAGATGGAATCGGCAAGGGGGAAGGTCCAGAAGCATCACCTGGGTGCCGCGGTGCTCGTCGAAGCGTTGGCTGGAGTTGGGGTGGCCGGGAGGGTGGTCGTCGCCGTGAGCCCTCTCCGAGCGGTGGCCGGCGGCGGCTCGGGTTCTCCAGATTCCGGTGACGTCTCTGCACGGGTGAGGGAGGGGATCAGTAGGCTGCGAGAGCACTCCCTGGCGCGTTGATTTGTGAGAGGAAGAGGAAGGAGGGGGCTGCCTAGTTAGGGCCAGACGCGGTGGCGCTCAGGCGACCCGAAGCAGGGGAGCCCGTCGGGTTTCCTTGCGGCAGAGGAGGAAGACGGCGGTAGCAGCGCTGCGCGGCCTTGCAGGAGCGCCTGGGGCGTACGGGAGTGTTTGCGAGCAGAGAGGGAGGGGAATGGGGTGGTTGAGCCGCTGCTGATCCTTTTTCCTTGGCCGGCGGAAGAGAGAACCGAGAGAGGGAGAGAGAGCGGGTGGCGAGCTGTCGGGCAGGGAGTGGCTCCTCCGGTAGGGCTTCAATGCTGGCCGGTGGCGAAAGCACGGTTCGGCGGAGCAGTGGCCAGGATGGGTCTACAGGAACCGACGGTGGCTTGTACGGTGCCATCGGTGTCGAACGGAGACTGGCCGGAGAGAGAAGAAGAGAGAAGGAACGTGTTGACCCGGCTTGACTTGAACTTGAACTCGGGTTTGATACAATTCGCCACATTCCCTTGCTCCAAATTGGACACCAATGTTTGTGTGGGTTCAGTGGAACGTGTGCTCCAACTTTTCTTTTGGGTGCACCTGCTAGTTTTGCATTGAGAAATTATGAAAATTCCAAACCCGAAATACATTTTTCTGATTTTGGGGGAATTTTTAAGGGTATCAATTTGTTACCAAAAATTCTGGAAAAATTCTCAAAATTCTATTTTATTATGGCCATTCAGGATATGCAAAAATATTGGGGTACTTCAATGGGTTTTGGTAATGTTTGTGAATGACCCCTATTTGACTATTTTTGGAATTTAGTTAACTAGGTTTCTTTTCTTTATTCTGTGGCACATGGATTAATTATACTCTTGCTTAGTCCTTAATTGAGGTTAGGCTTAGTTAACTTCATTTTTGTGACATGGGATGTCACAGCACACCCCCTTAAGGAAATCTCATCCCGAGATTTGCAAATGAACAAACGAGAGGGAGGGTTGCGGGTGGTTACCGGTTTTGGGAGGCCAAGAATTCCGGAAAATTGGTCCTCAGAAATTCTTCTTGTTCCCACGTAGCTTCATCTTCAGTATGGTTACTCCTTTGTACCTTGTAGAAGGTGATAGTGCGGCTGCGAGTTACCCGGTCCTTTTGATCGAGGATGCGAACGGGGTATTCGGGGTAGGAGAGATCTTCTTCCAATTGCTCGGTGTCGGAGATAACCACGTCGATCGGAGGTTTCAAACATCTCTTGAGTTGGGAGACATGGAATACATCGTGCATCCGCTCAAGATTTTCCGGTAGTTGCAGCCGATAAGCAACGGCGCTATGCTTTTCCGTGATCAGAAACGGTCCGATATAGCGGGGTGCTAATTTCCCTTTGATTCCGAAATGAGATACACCTTTGTTGGGAGAAACCCGAAGATACACATGATCTCCCTTTTCGAACTCCAATGGACGTCCTTCATGTTAGCTTGGATTTGTCGCACCTTCTCTTCGGCGTGCGTGACCAGATCGGGACCGAAAGTAATCCTTTCTCCCGACTCCAACCAATTCAGCGGGGTTCGACACGAGTGACCATACAAAGCTTCAAATGGCGACATTCCCAAACTTTCTTGATAACTATTGTTGTAGGAGAATTCAGCGAACGGGAGGCAAGATTCCCAATTTCCACGATTGTCTAGCACACAAGCTCTTAATAAGTCTTCCAAATATTGATTTAGTCGCTCGGTTTGTCCATCGGTTTGTGGATGATAAGCGGAACTGCAGATGAGAGTGGTGCCAAGACAAGTGTGCAATTGCTCCGAAAAACGAGCAATAAATTGAGGGCCTCGATCGGAGATGATCGTCTTGGGCACACCGTGCGAGCATAGAATCCGCGCAATGTAGAGCTCGGCATATTGCTTAGTAGAGTAGGTTGTATGGACGGGAATAAAATGAGCACATTTGGTCAACCTATCCACAATAACCCATATGGAATCGTGCTTCTTGGGTGCGAGGGGTAGTCCAACGATGAAGTCCATAGCAATGTCTTCCTATTTCCAAGTGGGGATTTTCAATGGGTGTAAAAGACCGGCTATTCTTAAATGATCGGCCTTCACCCGTTGGCAAGTGTCACATTCGGAGACATAACGAGCAACCTCTCGTTTCATGCGTGTCCACCAAAACTTTTCCCTTAACCCGCAATACATTTTGTTGCTGCCGGGGTGTATGGAGTATTTGGACAAGTGAGCCTCATCCAAAATTTTCTTTCTTAGCTCCTCATTCTTCGGAACAACAAGGCGATTGTTGAACCAAAGTACTCCATCTTCATCTTGTCGAAAACATGTAGCTTCTTCCTTCCCGATTTTCTGGCGGATATACTCCATTCCTTTGTCCTGCCTCTGGGCTTCCACGATTTCTTTCCGAAGAGTAGGAATGAGAGCCAAATTATATAAGGATCCATGTGGAATGATACGAAGACTTGGTTCGCTCGGATCTGAAATCGGGCGAGCTTCCATAGAGCAAACAATCACGTGATTGCATTGGTCCCTTCGACTCAAGGCGTCGGCAACCACGTTTGCTTTTTCGGGGTGATAATGAATTTCCAACTCATAATCCTTGATCAGTTCCAACCATCTATGTTGCCGCATATTCAGTTCTTGTTGAGTGAAGATATATTTGAGACTTTTGTGGTCGGTGTAGAGGTTGACAAGATTACCGAGTAGGTAGTGGCGCCAAGTTTTCAAGGCTAGAACAACGGAGGCCAATTCTAAGTCATGAGTGGGATAATTTTGCTCATGCTTCCGGAGCTGTCGTGAGGCATAGGCAATGACACGACCTTCTTGCATAACCACACAACCCAATCCGGTGCCAGAGGCATCGCAATAAACATCGAATGGTTTGGTGATATCGGGTTGCGCTAAAACCGGAGCGGTTGTCAGATGCTTCTTGAGCGACTGAAAAGCTTCTTCACATGCACCACTCCACTTGAACTTAGAATCCTTTTCCAACAGCTTGGTCATAGGCTTGGCAATACTTGAGAAGTTGGAAATGAATTTCCGATAATAACCGGCAAGACCAAGGAAACTGCGAATTTGTCTGACCGATTTCGGAGCCTTCCAATTCAGCACATCCTCTACTTTTCTAGGGTCCACGGCTACTCCTTCTGCTGATATGATGTGGCCAAAGAATGGAACTTGCTTTAGCCAAAATTCACATTTACTAAATTTGGCGTAAAGTTGGTGATCTCGAAGTCGTTGTAGAACAATGCGAAGGTGTTCGGCGTGTTCTTCCTTGGACTTAGAGTAGATCAGAATATCGTCGATGAATACCACTACGAACTTATCCAATTCGGGCATGAATACGGAATTCATCAAATACATGAAATGGGCTGGAGCATTGGTGAGACTGAAAGACATGACAAGATATTCGAAAAGACCATATCGGGTGGAGAATGCTGTTTTTGGAATATCTTCGGCTCGGATTTTTTATTTGATGGTAACCGGATCGGAGATCAATCTTGGAGAAGACTTTAGCACCTACTAGCTGATCAAAAAGGATATCGATTCGAGGTAGAGGGTACATGTTCTTGATGGTTACCGCGCTTAACGGTCTATAGTCGACACATAGGCGTAGGGTTTTGTCTTTCTTCTTCACAAAGAGAGCGGGACAACCCCAGGGAGATGAACTTGGTCGGATATAGCCCTTGTCCATGAGCTCTTGTAACTGATCTTTCAACTCCGCTAATTCGTTAGGAGCCATTTTGTACGGCCTACGAGCAATAGGCGCCGTACCGGGTACGAGTTCAATCTTAAACTCAACATCCCTGTCCGGAGGCATGCCCGGCAAATCGTGTGGAAAGACGTCGGGAAAATCACAAACCACTAGAATATTTGCTAGCTCCTTCCCTTCCACATGACATACTTGAGAGGTGGATGACTTGAGATACGGCAATCGGAGAATAGAAGGGCCGTGTAATGGTGAGTTCAAATGGACTTCTTAGTCCTCAAGGTGCAATACAGCTTTGTGACTAGTCATCCATTTCATACCGAGAATTATGTCGATGCTTTGGCCATTTAAGACGATTAGAGAAGTGGGATATATGTTGTTGGCTAGCTTAAGTGGCACTTCCCTTAACTCGAGATGAGCCCTTATTTTTCCACCGGGAGACGTAATAACGTACGGGGTTCCCATAGTGGTGGGGGTAATTTTCAGATGATTTACACATGCTTGACTAATGAAATCATGCATTGCTCCTGAATCAAAAAGAACCATGGCAGCATGTTGGTTGATCGAGAACGTACCCGCGAGAACGGGTTCTCGAGCTTGGGTCTCTTCGACCGTGGTATAGTTGACTCGGCCATTCTTGTGAGTGGGGGTAGACGACTGAGGACGACTCCCATTGCTGCCATTATTGTTGTTGCCGCTGTTGTGGTTGTTGTTGTTGTTCCCGGAAGTGTTGAAGTTGTTGTTGTTGCTCGGGTTGCGCTTCAGATACCGACATTCTTTAGCAAAGTGACCGGTGCGGCCACAATTGTAGCATGGCTGTGAGGAGTTGGTCTTCACCACTTGATTGCTTTGCTGCGGTGGGCGAGAACTAGAAGATTGCTGCTGGTTTCCCCCATGGAATCGTGAGTGCTGCTACGAGAATGACAGGCGAGGTCCTCCTCCTGACGGTACCACAGCCTGGAATTTCTGTCCGGTCGGGGAAGTGATTGCTAGCTTGTACTTGGGCGGTGCGGAGCCGGATGAATTTCCCATAGCACGTTTCCTCTTCTTGTCCTCTTGATTGGCACGGATGGCATCTTCTTGCACAATGGCGGCACTCATCAAGTCATTGAATGTGCCGGCGGTGATTTGCGCCAATCGGTCTTGTAGCTTCGGGGTAAGACCGAACGAAAGCAGTCTTTCTTTTTCTCGTCCGTATCGGCGTGATACGACGCGTACTGGGCCAAGTAGTTGAACTTTCGTGCATACTCTTGCACGGTTCCGGAGCCTTGCTTCAAGTTGAGGAACTCCTGCAACTTGCGCTTCATAAGTCCGGTGGGTATGTGGTGTGCACGGAAAGCAGTGCAGAACTCCGCCCAAGTAACTTGGTGACCCGCGGCGAGAGCGGCGGTGAAGCTAGCCCACCAAGCAGTTGCGGAGCCATGGAGCTGCTGCGCGGCGAAGAGAGGCTTCTGCAGCTCGGTGCAGTGGAGGAGTGCGAACTTGGACTCCAACATGAGAATGAAATTGTCTGCTTCCAGGGGATCACCGGCTTCTCCGAAGGTGGGCGGGTGAGTTGCCCAGAAGTCGGCGTAAGAGGATTCCCGCTGCTGCTGTGGTGGTGGTCCGTGAGCTCCCTGACGGTTCATGTTCTCCATGAACATGCGGAACATCTCGTTCTGATTGTGGATGAGCTGCTCCTTAGCCGTCAAAGGTGGCGCATTGGGCAGCGGCCCAGTTCCGCCAATGTTCGAGGTGCCGGGAGCATCACCGATGTTCTCTCCACCACGACGAGTTTGCACCATCTGACATATGAACAATATGTTAGCCCGATCATCATATGAGACAGCATGATAACAAGGCTATAACATGGCGACGAAATAAAAATTCAGATTGCTCAAATTGAAATGCTGGACAATTAAATGGCGCGGACATAAGAGATAACTAAAATTCCATAATTTCCACACCATAAGCAGCATACTCATGATGAAGCCATAGATACATGTGATGCAACTTTCGATACATAGCAAGTCTTCGGTTACATCACTCGGAACACTACACCCTACGATCTCGGAGAGCTTAGGTTACAACTTAGCATAACACTACCACACCATGTACACATGACTACGATGTCTCACGAGATTTCACCCTACGTACATAAGGCTACTTGGTCACCCGGCGTGGCTGTCACCATCGGACTCCACGTCCATAGCTGCCGGTCCCGTGGATGCTTCGAAGTCGGTGCCGGAATCACCGTTCTCACTCAGATTGGCGTCATCGTGGGGAATCACCGCGAGTGGAATGGGTGGCTCATTGTTAAGGATGGCGTTCAGCTGGGCATTAGCAGCTTGGAGCTGTCCAATGAGCTGCTCTTGTTGTGCGATGATCGCATGAGCGTCATTGAGGTTCGCTTCCATGACATCACGATCATCTTGAGCTTCTTCGCGTTGGGCCTGCAGCTCGCTTCGCTCCTCCAAGAGAGCGGTAACCTGACCATGAAGAGAGTAAATCTCTCCTTGGGCAGCGGTGAGCTGGGCATTGCGTTGGTGCAGCTGCTCCTGCAACACGCCGTTTGCATCATCCTCGATGATGAGCCGAGCATCATTGAGCTGCTCGAAAAGGTTGGCCCGCTCCAACTCGCTAGTGTGCAGCTTGCCCACAAGGGCTGCAACCTTAGCATCACGCTCCGCGAGCTGGGCATCACGGGCAACAAGCGTGGACTGCAGCAACTCGAGGACGCGAGCGGCAAGGTACTCCGGGTCCAACATGCGCGTGCCATCATCCATCTGCCGGCATAAAGTTTTGCAGGGGTGAGTCAAAACTTAATATTCCACTAAGCACACATGCTTAGAATAGCATAAGGGATGATTGGTAAACGGAAAGACACGAGATTCCCGATCCGTTCAAAGACCGGTAATGACGAATTTCTGCGGTCGACGGAGTGAACCGTGGTAAACGGCCAAAAACGCTTAGTTCCTGGACAATATTAAAATTTTTGGGCTTGACTATTGTTGTGGATAATTTCATCCTCTTTCCAACACATACTCACACATCTCCATCCAATAAAGTCTCTGGGAGTTATGATCATCCAAAGACATGGGACCGAAATGAGGCAGTTTCTGATTTCCAGAAAAAAAAAGGCTACTGTTTTTGCAAAATTCGACCTAGTTCCCGATTTTTCTAAGACAATCTTCCTAAACCAAACTTGTAGAGCAAAACCTCATCTTTCCAACGAGTACTTACTCATCTCTATTGAATTAAAACTGCGGAAGTTATGCTCATTTTAGTGAAACTGACTTTTCTGGTAAGGTGGGACACTTATCGGTTAGGTTCAAATTTCTGGTTTAGGGGCAAAAGGGGTTCAATTTCATCCAGAAACTTGGTCATTTCGCATGTTCACAGTATCCATGATATTTTTACAGGTTTTGGTAAGGTTTAATGCATATGATGTGCATGGATGCCAATGCTCAATATAACGGTTCCCTACATCCTCACAAAAAGCAACAACTTGCCCGATTATATAACTCGATCCATCCGGTGGCATACACACCTCTCACACGTTTGTCTAACGAACTACACATGGTTAGTGTACCTGCAAGAGATTCATCTCAGAAACAATACATCAAATTCAAAAGAAAGAGGCCAAAATAACAATGACAGTTTATGCCCAGGTATTTGCCCACCCGGAAGGCAGCCGACGTTTAAGCGCATTCGGTCCGCGCATCAATCAAAACCCAGGTCTTTGCCCACCCGGAAGGTGTTCGGTATTTACAGCGCAACCGATCCGCGCACAGAGACATACCTTCGTTGAAGAGTCCGTAGTTGCAAGTAATTTAAACAAACATAACCCGGGGTTAGCTTTGCCACCTACAAGGACTCTCATATGGGCACTACTAGTTCGTACCTCACCGTAACGCGTAAAAATCGGTTTGTTTACGTTTTAAAGTTCTCATTTGTGTGTAGCTTATCCCGAGACGGCTCTAATACCAGCTGTGACAACCCTACTCCAAAAAGTAGAGTATGTCGCACAAGATCATCTCGGGAGATGGTTAACGAAGTAACCATACATAGCATTCACACATGAACATTCATCATTTACAAAGATACATCACTTAGAGGAGTAAGATTACAAGCCCGGTGTTCAAATTAAGCTGAGTTCAGATCTGATACATAATATGAGTCCTTGGTACATATTACATAATTTAGCGGAAGCGGTGAAACGACAAAACACGACGTTTCCTACGTGAACCATGCCAGCCCTATGGCGATGGCTCACTCACCACGGTTAGGAGAACTGGGGACCCATTCGATGGTTCAGTTTTGAGGCTCCTCACCTTCCCACACAACCTTATTACAACAATCACAATAGGTCGCTTGAGGAAAACCTGAAAAACAACATCAACGCAAAGCCTGAGTATCTAATATACTCCGCAAGACTTACCCGTCAAAAGGTTTACTAAAACCGACTCCTAGCATGCAGGGGGCTGACCGGGTTTAATTTGACAATTGCATGAAAAGCTCCTATTAGTTCTATGCTGCACTTTCAATTTCCTTAAACAAGATTTTACTTTGCTTATTGTCGAACACAGCTACGGTGAGTCTAGCTAGCTGCTAAGACATGAATATAGCTAAAGAGCAATACATCATAGCATTGTGTATCCATAGCATAACTAAATTTCAGCAACATAACCACAACTTTACTACTTAACATATCATTGCCGCTGCTCGAACAAGAGGTACTCAAAACCGTGAGGGATGGCAATTCGAATTGATTTACATCCTGCAGGGAAAACCCAAATACACGACATACGCATCATTTAAAAACACGTATGGCCACCGTTCACAAGATTGCTATAAAGTCGATCCGAGGCCATCAATCCCGAGTACACGTCCTCCCCGTGATACAGTACTTCGTATCCGAGGCTTAACCCATGCACTCTCTAGCGGTCCTCAAACCCGTGCATCCACCGTGCTGTTCACATCACCTCTGGATCGATGAGTATGGCCGTCCAACAATACGGCACCCAAGTTACTAGGTTTACCAATTCCCATAATAAAGGTATGCACTTGGTACAGTTCAATACTTGTTCGCGGAGTTGCAATGATAGGTGCTCCATTTTTATCAAGTTCATCAACCAATTGAACCATAGTTGAATCTATAACCTACCGTTGACTCCACTAGTTTAAGCATAGCATTTGCTAACGGAAAAGCTTACTAACATACTAATCATGGGTCATTGCTGGAGTATGCAAGTGTGTTTCATCCAAGTCCTACACTTAATGCACAATACAATATTCCTAACTTGTGATAAAGAAAAAGGCCTCGAATGATAAAATGGGTTATGCACCGGGGCTTGCCTTGGGTGTGATCGTAGTTAGCATCATCACCAAGGTGCACTTCAGCTCCTTGCTGGTCCGGTGTGATCTCCTCGGTCTCGATTCCTATATGGAATGGACATGCATTAATGCTAAGGAACACACAAGGTTTCATGGAGTCTCCTTAATTAAAGATGGAATGCATGGCATGGCAATTCATGGCACTTCCTCAGCAAATAAAAAATTAATGACCAACCTTTATTCACGAATGTGTGCACACCTAAGTATGACATGGTAGCTACTAAATTTTTGAAGAGGACAAACTTCTAATTACTAGAATGCAACTTTTAATTATCACAATCTTAGTGTAAGTCTACTTTAACATGAGCATGGCCTAAATGTTGATTAAATGACATCTTAGGCTGATGATGATATGACAACGTAGTACTTAGGGTTAAATTTCAGAAAGTTCATTTCCGAGCCACTTAGCTAAAGTGACCATATGCAAACTAATACTATACATAAAATGGCTCTTTAGTTGCATCACTAGTGCTAGTCGATATAGTTAATCAAGAACCAAAGTATATAATTACACAAGGAGAAATCCTACTGCGATGTAAAGATGAGTTATTTTCCATGGACTTCCAGAAATTAATTTATTCTTATTTTCCTGAAATACACACATAAAGTAACATTTATATGAAGAATTTCTTATTTACTTAACAATTGATCAATTTTGACAGGGAATTTATACTTAGGTAGATTCAAATTTTTCATGAGATTTTTCACAAGTGTACAAATGCATAAGGAACAGGAATGTCCAATTTCATAATTAAATTCCTAGCCAATAATTTATACAAATTCAGTTGCTGAAAATGAGGGTTATGCAATAATACTAAAAATATGCATAAAAATGGAAATGTGCTTTTGCAGAAAGTTTGGATATGCCATGAAATGCATACTGAGAAAATTTCATGAATTTACTATTTACACATAATTACTTATGGATTTATTAAGCAACTTAGGGTTGTGACTTTGGTGAATTAATTAAATTAATCTACTGGACCAACTTGGACTTGATCCTGTTTTTCTGGTAGAGCAAGATTTTAGGAGTTGAACAAAATTAATTTCACAATTTTTGGCCTTGTATTTCTCGCGATATTGAATTTTGAAGTTTATTCAAAGTTCACTTCTATTTACAAATCTGCCACTGGCCGATTTCAAATTCCCCCATGCGCGCGCGGCGGCGTGGCTCGGCTGGCTCGCCAGTGGTGATCAGCGGCGAGGCTCGGGACTCGGTGCTTCCCTACGTGATCAGTGACCCAAGGCGGTCACGTGGGTGGTGGTGGCCGGAGCGGGGGCTGCCGGAGCTCTGCCGGCGACGAGCGGAGGCGAAGCTCGACGGTGGCCGACGGCGGCAGGCACGCCCAGAGATGGAATCGGCAAGGGGGAAGGTACAGAAGCATCACCTGGGTGCCGCAGTGCTTGTCGACGCGTTGGCTGGAGTTGGGGTGGCCGGGAGGGTGGTCGTCGCCGTGAGCCCTCTCCGAGCGGTGGCCGGCGGCGGCTCGGTTTCTCCAGATTCCGGTGACGTCTCTGCACGGGTGAGGGAGGGGATCAGTAGGATGCGAGAGCACTCCCTGGTGCGTTGATTTGTGAGAGGAAGAGGAAGGAGGGGGCTGCTTAGTCAGGGCCGGACGCGGTGGCGCTCAGGCGACCCGAAGCAGGGGAGCCCGTCGGGTTTCCTTGCGGCAGAGGAGGAAGACGGCAGTAGCAGCACTGCGCGGCCTTGCAGGAGCGCCTGGGGCGTGCGGGAGTGTTTGCGAGTAGAGAGGGAGGGTAATGGGGTGGTTGAGCCGCTGCTGATCCTTTTTCCTTGGCCGGTGGAAGAGAGAACCGATAGAGGGAGAGAGAGCGGGCGGCGAGCTGTCGGGCAGGGAGGGGCTCCTCCGGTGGGGCTTCAATGCTGGCCGGTGGCACAAGCATGGTTCGGCGGAGCAGTGGCCGGGATGGGTCTACAGGAACCGACGGTGGCTTGTACAGTGCCATCGGTGTCGAACGGAGACTGGCCGGAGAGAGAAGAAGAGAGAAGGAACGTGTTGACCCGACTTGACTTGTACTTGAACTCGGGTTTGATACAATTCGCCACGGTCCCGTGCTCCAAATTGGACACCAATTTTTGTGTGGGTTCAGTGAAACATGTGCTCCAACTTTGCTTTTGGGTGCACTTGCTAGTTTTGCTTTGAGAAATTATGAAAAGTCCAAACCCAAAATACATTTTTCTGAATTTGGGGGAATTTTTAAGGGTATCAATTGGTTACCAAAAATTCTGGAAAAATTCTCAAAATTCTATTTTATTATGGCCATTCAGAATATGCAAAAATATTGGGATACTTCCATGGGTTTTGGTAATGTTTGTGAATGACCCCTATTTGACTATTTTTGGAATTTAGTTAACTAGGTTTCTTTTCTTTATTCTGTGGCACATGGATTAATTATACTCTTGCTTAGTCCTTAATTTTGGTTAGGCTTAGTTAAATTCATTTTTGTGACATGGGATGTCACAAGCCCTGCCCCGAGCCGCTGATAGCCGGCCCCGCTCGGCCCCACCCGCCCGTCTTCCACCTCTAGCCTCTCCCCCCCCCCCCCCCCCTCCCCGATGCCCACCGACAGGAAACCGATGTGACCGCCATTTCAATTCTACGCCTCCCCGACTCCCCGATACCGCCTTCGAGCACCCGCGCGCCTCCCTGCTTTCCCCTCCCCCACTTCTCGGCCCTAGTGGCCATTATACGCCACCCTAGTGCGCGGGAGGCCATCAATGGCCACCGTCGACATTAAAGCCGACGGGCTCACCGCTCGCCTCCCCTCTTCCCCCACTACCTTTATAAACCCCCCCCCCTCGGCATCGCCACCACCCGCCACCTCTTCCCCTCACCTCAAATCTCGATCGCGACCCTCGAAGCACCCTCCCCGCCGAGCTCCGCCGCTCAACGCCGCCTTCCGCCGTCGCCGACTCGCCTCCCGGGCCTCCTCGACTAAACGCGACGCGTGGTAATGACTCCCTTGATCCCCTCTCTCTCTCTCTCTCTCTCTCTCTCTCTTAACTCGCGGCGAAGAACCGGCCGCTAGATGCGCGCCCGCGACCAACTCCGGTGAGCCACCCATGGCGCCGCCACCTCTGTTGCCGCCGGCAGCCACCCACCTCGCCGGAAATCACCCCCCTACCCTTGATTTCTTGATCTGCGGCCGAGATTAAAAGACCCCGAAGGGGTATGAGCCCGGTCCACCATGGATCATGGACACCTGGTCAAACCCCGGTCCACGCCTCCCCATGGACCTAGTCCACCACTATTAGGATTTAATTTAATTAGATATAATTCCAGGAAAATGCCAGTTTTTTAGTTAGGCCCCTGATCTTTCTCCTAATTAGAATTTAGTCCAAATTTTCTCCAGAACTTTTAGTTTAATCATATTTTAGCCCTGAAATTTTATAGAAACACCCCTATACTTGTATTTAGTTATATTTTCAACCTTGTCTTTTTACACTTAGATCCCTGTACTTAATGAAAATTATGTTTAAGTCCTAAAATTTTGCAGAAATAACCTTATACTTTTTAGTAATTATTTTTCAGTCCTAATAATTTACACTTTAGTCCCTATAGTGTTATAAAATTACAAATAGGTCCCTAAACCTTGCTTTTTTTTACCTTTTTTCTCTGAAACTTCAAACTAGCATAACTTTTCAACCGTAACTCCGATTTAGGTGATTTTTATGCTCACGGAATCGTAGGAACGCATACTATATTTTGGTACTGTTTTCATAGTCATTAGGAAATGTTTGGTGTACTGTTCCTTATATGTTTGTGTTTTACTTTTCCGGTATTTATCGATATTAGAAGAGGAGCAGCTCCAAAATTTCCAGGATCTTGATTTTGAGCAGCAACCAGCGGGAGAACACAACAAGTGTCCTTGACCGTATTGTACCTATTAAGGATTAGTTTAATTTTTTTGCATGTTTGTCTAAATTTGAATCCAGTGTCATTTATCCTTCCTGATTATTCCTTGTCGCCTGGATTACGGTTGAGTGTATAGATTTTTGGGTACGTCATACTTTAGGGGATTAAAATTGAATAATGATAAACTCAACTAATATTCACTTGAACCTAATTATCATTTGGATAATTTAGATGACCCAAGCAGGAGGATGTTGAGGATGGTGCGGGTATGCGCAAGTACGGGTAATGTACTATTTGGTTTGTGGTAGTGCCTGCATGTGGTCATACAAACCAAATTCGTGGAGCGGCCACCCAGGAAAGTAGCGCAAAGCACAGGGCTGATATGGGTAGGCGTGGTTTAGTAATAGATGTCTTTCCAGTTTTGCGGGCGTTCGAGGAAGGAGGACGAGAGGGTTACTTTCAGCCTCAGGTGATGAAGGGTTACTTCTAGCCACGGCGCCAGAGGGGGCCTCTGTAGGGATGGTTATTCCCGCATTGGAAACCTTAGCGTGGACGTTTTGCAAGCTGGGAAGTGCTTTGAAAGACCATGTGGTGATCTCTTGGCCTCACACCTATGGTAGGGTGTTGGCAACAGGGAAACTTTAGTCACCAAGGGGTGATGGAATCACCAACCTGTGGGTAAAGTTGTGCAACCTCTACAGAGTGTAAAAGTGTTATAACAGTCGTGCTCATGGTCAAGAGTGGCCTGGATCCTCACACGATTAGATGGATGATTGGGTGGATCTGGTGGAAAACCAGATTTGGGTGGATCTGGTGGGTAACCAGATTTGGATGGTAGTGCAGGTGGGTAACCTGTAGTGTTCTGGTATGAGTGGGTAGCTCATAGTTTTGCTATTAGCGGGCAACCGATAGTGTTGGATAGGTGGTTAACCTGTTCGGCGTTTCACCTAGTAAATAGGATGCTTAGAGTCATAGGCTAAGGTTGTGTAGTGCAATAAACCTGTGTCTAGCCTGTTCTTGTTTTAGCCTGCATGTCATACTTTCCCCCACTTTCTGAGTACTTTATGTACTCACATGTTTTAGTTTTCCCTATTTTGTTGTTGCTATATTACTTCCGCTCAGACGACGCTGGCAAGATGGACTATGCTGACGAAGACTACTTCGACTAGGAGTGCGACCCCCGGTGGACTGCCTGTGGCGTTATGGAGCCTTCCGCTATTTTCTTTTATGCTTTGATGTAATCTATGCTATGTAATAATGATTCGAGATATTAATAATAATGACATTGGTTTTACTGTTATTTCACTTTTGTCCTGTATATGTGACAACTTGATCCTAGGCACGTATACAGAAGCATTCGGTTTTGGCCTTAAAACCGAGTGTGACACTGACCGACCTTCAAGCCAGTCAGAGCCCCCGAGCAAAACATTGAGTGATGCAGGAGTCGCACAAAAAGTTGATGAAGCTGGCGAATCCTCCCAAAAGAGGAAGGAGACTGATTCTCAGTCAACTTCTTCAAAGAAGAGAGTCTGCCGAATCAAGGTCAAAGAAAGCTTCTAGGTTAGTCTCTTAACCTTTTAATCCTTGTTTTTCATGGTCAATGACCACAATGCGGTTTAATCACCTTATTCTCTGTTAGTAATAGCGATCAGTCAGGTGATATCCAGAGTGCCCAAGATTCCAAGGACACTCGGTCAAACCCTACTCCCCGTCCGGCTAACTTGCCTCGACCGGTCAACAAGCCATCAAACACTCCGACTGAGTCAAGGAAGCCCTAGGACAAGACAGTCCCCGCATCCATTTTAGAGCCAGCACCACAAATCATTGACCCCTCTCCAGTCAATGCTCCTTCTCCTCTTGATAAAGGTAAGACAGTATTGACTACACATGCACTCGGTCGGCCTGAATTGGATGATGTGGAGATAATCTATCAACACCGAGAAGCCAACAAGGTACATCAATACCCTGCTTTGGCTCTGTCTTAGTCTTGATCTTTAACTTAACCATCTTTTACATACTTAGAAAATGTATGCTCTCGTGGAGAAGAAACAAGCCAGGGTTGAGTACCTCAAAGCCAAAACTTTTGGTACATCCTAGACTCACTTGCATTCAGCTCTTACTTATGATATTAACTTGCTGCTGGAATTATGCTAGTCACCGGTCAGCAGCTCTCCCAAGCAAAAAAAAAAAAAACAGATCGACAAGCTGCAGACCGATCACAAGGATTTGACCAAGGCCTTCGAGCAGAGTCGTGCTGAAATTGCAAGTAAGGTCACATACCACATTTTTTCTTTCTAACCACTCTGATGCTAAAAATCCTTTATATGCCTTTAGCTTGTGATCAGAAGATTGCCGACCTAGAGAAATTGACTTCCAATCAGCAAAGATTCGTTGATGCTTTGAATGCTGAGAAGGAAAATCTCTCCAAGTCGATCAAGGAACAGAAGACCGAGATCACTCGGCTACAGAAGAAGCTGGAGGAACCTGACGTGAAGATAGAGGAAGCAAAAAGCACCTCCAAATCTTTCCAATGTAAACTCGCCAGTAAGCTCTCCATAACTCCATAAATATGCTTGAATCAATTCATGATCTTACTAACCAAAAAATATCTTTTGCGGCTCTGTCATACAACGCTCGGAAAGCAATGAATTATATTCGTGCTAACCAAATAGAGCAGATCGGTCATTCCTTGGAGTATTTGCTGGATCATGCATCGGAAGCTATTGCAGACAACACTCGGAGAGTGGCGATCGAGGTCAGGAGTCAGGTTTTGGCTATTTGCCAATCCTGGTCTACTGCACTGCCATTGGACAAAATCAAGGAGGGCTTCAACCTAGACTTAACCGACGACCATTGCCAGTTGCTTTTGGATTCCATGCTGGAAACCTTCCAAGCCTTGGTCGACAACATAGAAGTTGATCCGACCACACCTACTCCTCCAGCATCTCCAGAAGTTGAGCTGCGAGATGATTCTTCTTCTCCTTCAAAGGAGCTGTAGAACCTGCAATGTTAGAAAACATTAGTAGTATCAATGTATTGAAATAACATTACCTTTATGTAAATTAATCTTATGCTTTGTAGCTTAGAAGACTGATAAAAAATATCATAAGTGTGTTCCTATCATTTAAAGACAGAATTGAATTTGTCTGCCTTAACATATTAGGTTGTAACTCGTAACAGCGTGACAAGAAGAATCGACCAATCGACACATGACCCCTCACACTTTGGCTCTAGGTTTAGTGTAGTGGTAGTCTAATGTGCAGTATGAAGCGTATAACCGTGATGTTTAGATGTTAGACCAAAAAAGTAAAGACCGTGTCAAAAGATGAGAAATCGGTTGGAAAAGATTCCAAAACCAAAATTTCATAAGGTTAGGAAGTAGTGGGACATTATTACTAGCCCCCTGGCTCGATTGTTTAATAAAATAAATTAAGGAATCGAGACAATTTAGAATGAAAATCATCAAAAAAATCTTCCATCAAAAAGACTGAAGTGCCATTCATGAATAATGCATAATAATACAAAAGAGTAACTAAGTATAAAACAACGTAGCTGATTTATATTCCAGGAGTTCGATATAACATCGTCGTCTTCATATATCAGTCTGTAAGCCCCCGGCCGAGTGACTTCTTTCACAACATAAGGTCCTTCCCACTTTGGAGAAAGCTTATGCTGGTTCTTTGTTGACTGCACTCGGCGCAGCACTAAATATCTAACTTGAAATTGGTGATTGCGTACATTTTTATCATAATAACGCCGCAAGCCTTGTTGGTAAAGTGCTGACCGGAACAGAGCCCGATCACGCAACTCTTCTGCTGCAATCAAATTGACCTCCCGGCTCTCCTCAAAAAGCCTTTCATTATATCCTTGGATCCGTGCCAAAACAAGACTGACCTCAGTCGACAACATAGCCTCTGAGCCGTAGACCAATGAAAAAGGTGACTAACCAGTAGTTCGATTGGTATTAGTGCGAAGCCCCCAAAGAACTGAAGGCAATTCTTTGACCCATCGACCGGCATAAGGCTTAAGTCTGTCAAATATCCGAGGCTTCAATCCCTGAAGAATCATACCGTTGGCCCGTTCGACCTGCCCATTACTTTGAGGATGAGACACGGATGCAAAGTGAATTTTTATTCCCATCTCATCGGCAAAGCCACAGAACTCCACATATGTGAATTGAGTACCATTGTCAGTAATGATATCATGAGGAACCCCAAACCAAGTAAAAACATCCTTGACAAACTCAATCGCCTTCTTTGATGTTATCTTGCCGACCGACTTTGCTTCAATCCACTTGGTAAATTTGTCAATAGCAACAAACAGATAAGTAAACCCTCATGGCACTTTCTTGAAAGGACCGACATAATCAAGCCCCCAGATAGCAAAAGGCCAGGTCAAAGGTATCATCTGTAGTTGCTGCGAAGGCACATGTGTTTGTTGCGCAAAAATTGACAACCTTCATACTTCTAAACGACTTGGTGTGCATCTTCAACCGCCGTAGGCCAATAAAACCCTTGCCGGAAAGCTTTGCCAACCTAAAGTCATAGAAGCTGCATGATTGCCACATATCCCTGAATGAATTTCTTCCATCAACTTTTGACCTTCTGGTATTGAGATGCATCGCATCAAGATATTTGACCCTCCTCTTCTAAAAAGCTTATCATCCACCACCAAATATCCCTAACATCTAGCCTTCAACCTTTGTTGCACATTAGGGTCCATAAGCAACGTACCCTCAATCAAAAATTTGACTATTGGGTCGCGTCAATCGGTCTGCATGTTGATATCATCTACCAACTCGGCAACATCAGTCGTCAAAACATCTGGTCGAGGAGAAATAGTGGGTGAATCTAGGATGTGTAAGAAGACATCGGGTGGGACTTTCGACCGAGATGATCCCATTTTGGCCAACTCATCAGCCGCCTGGTTGTTACCCCGAAGGACGTGCGTGAACCTCAATCCATCAAACTTGTCCTTGAGCTTCCTTACTTACTAACAATAAGCACCTATATTATCATCTACATAGTTTGTTGGTAACCTGATTAATGACCAAGGCCGAGTCACCAAAGATGTCAAGACGCTTGATGCCGAGTGAGACAGCAATGCGCAGACAGTGTAGGAGGGTTTCATACTTTGCAACGTTATTAGACGCACGAAACATAACCTGAAGAACGTATTGAAGCTTCTCTCCTGTGGGTGAGATAAACACGACTCCTGCACCAGCTCCGGGTAATTGGAGAGAGCCATCGAAGTACATTTTCTAGTTTTCAACATCTTGTGTCGCAGGAAGCATTTGAATCTCTGTCCACTCGAAAACAAAATCAGCTAGTGCATGTCCTTTAATTGCCGAGCGGGCTGCGAACATAATGGTATACTGACCAAGTTTGACCGCACACTTGGCGATTTTTCCTTCAGCCTCTCGGTTGTGAAGCACTGTTCTGAGTGCAAAAGATGTCTGGACTTCTATCGGATGAGCTTGAACATAATGCTTCAACTTCCTGGAGGTGATCAACAATGTGTACAACAATTTCAAGATCTGATGATATCTTGTTTTAGAGGCACTAAGGACCTCGCTAACAATATAGACCGAGTGTGTACTTTTTGTATGTGACCCTCTTCCTCTCGGTCGACTGTCAAAACAGTACTCACAACTTGAGTTGTGGCCAATATGTAAAGTTGAAACTTTTCCCCTAGCTCCAGAGGCACCAATATTGGAATGCTGCTGAGGTGAACCTTCAACTCGTCTAATGCCGACTACGCCTCTTCTGTCCAAACAAAGTCGCCCTGCTTTTTAAGCAGTCTGAAAAGTGGTAACCCTCTAACCCCTAGTCGGGAGATAAAGCGACTCAAGGATGCCATACATCCGGTCAGCTTTTGAACGTCCCTCTGAGAATTAGGTGGCCCCATATCAAGGATTGCCTTGATTTTATCAGGGTTAGCCTCTATACCTCGTTTTGAAACGATGTAACCGAGTAGCTTTCTCAGAGGAACCCCAAAAACACACTTTTTATGATTCAGCTTCATCGAGTAATGTCTTAGATTGTCAAATGTTTTTGCCAGGTCAGAAAGAAATTCTCCGACATTCCGAGTCTTTACAACAATGCATCAACATAAGCTTCTGCGTTCCGACCAATCTGAGTAGCAAGGCAGCGTTGAATACCTCGTTGGTAAGTCGTGCCAGCGTTTTTCAGACCGAAGGGCATTGTGATGTAACAATAGGCGCCGAAGGGAGTTATAAAAGAAGTTTTGATCTGATCTTCGACCTTCAGTGGGATCTGGTGATAGCCTGAATAGGCATCCAGAAAGCTTAGAAGCTCACACCCAACTGTTGAGTCTATAATCTGATCAATACGAGGTAGAGCGAATGGGTCTTTAGGACAGACCTTGTTTAGATCGGTATAATCAACACACATCCTCCACTCTTTATTCTTCTTAGGTACAAGGACTAGATTTGCTAACCAGTCGGGATGATACACTTCCTTTCTAAATTTAGCATCTAATAATCTAACTATCTCCTTCTTCATGGCGTCCTTGCGGTCTTGCACAAATCTTCTAAGCCTCTGTCGAACGGGGGTGGCCCCAGGAGGCACCCTTAACTCATGCTCAATCTTTTCCCTAGGAATTCCCGACATGTCAGATGGCTTCCATGCAAAGATGTCCCTATTTTCCTAGAGGAAAAGAGTGAGCGCAAGTTCCTATTTCTCGTCGAGGTTGGCCCCTGCATAAGTTACCTTATCAGGGTCTTCTAGATCGAGCACGATCTCCTTGGTCTGGATATCATCAGTCAGGATCTTGTCCTTGGTGAGCTTCTTCACAGGGACCACCACATCGGTCAGGATCTTGTCCTTGCCGACTGCCTTCTGGATCTCCTACCGATCGAATAGCATCAACTGCTTAGTGGCCATCTCACAACTCTGTACATCGCAATCAAAAGAATTCTGAAGATCAAAGTGGAGGGAGATTATTTTGTTGGGGCCTGGCATCTTGAGGGTGAGATATGGATAATGCAGAACTACCATAAACTTAGCCATCGCCGGTCGACCGATGATAGCATGATATGCTGAGTCGAAATCAGCCACCTGGAAGAGAATGCGCTCGGTCCTAAAGTTCTCCCAGGTCCCAAAAGTAACAGGCAGACTGATCTGTCCAATAGGAACTGAAGTCTTGCTGGGCACAATCCCATGAAAGGGTGAAGAACTAGGCTGGAGGTCATTGATTGACAGACCGAGCTCTTGAAGAGTCTTGGTGAAGATTAAGTCCAAGCTGCTTCCTCCATCAATGAGTACTTTGTTGAACTTCACCTCCGTCATTATGGCAGCTAGCACAAGCGGGTACCAGCCCGGTTTTGGCAAGTGCTTGGGATGATCAGACCAATCAAAAGTAATTGGTATGTCAGACCATCTCATGAATTGAGGCATCCAGGCCTCCGAAGATGAAGTTGACTTCCTTGCAGGGCTCCTAGAATTCTCCTGTGTCATCCTTGTCACCACCGTCCTTAGTCTTGTCTTTGCCATTGCGTCTTGGAGGATCTTTAGCCACCTTGAGCGCAGCAGTCGCAAAACCCTTCAGTTGGTAGCAATCCTTTGCCTTGTGGTTCCCCTTTGGTTGCCAAAGGCATGGGCCACTCAGCAGATCATCCATGCTTGGCTGGTTTATCCAAGGATTCTTCTGAAATTGGTCTACTATATGGACCATGTTGTCAGACTTCCTCTTCTTGTCCTTCTTGGAAGGCTCGGGCTTGTCCAACCGCTTCTCCTTGCCTTTCCCTCGAATGTCATCTAAGGCCGACTCACCCGATGCGAATTTATCAGCAATCTCGAAGCACTCCTGAGCAGTCAACCTGAGGTCATGATTCCTCTAACCGATTTCCTGGACCAAGTCATCACTGCGTATCCCTGTTGGTGGCCCTTAAATCTCAATGTTGGCCACCAACCGGCTTGCGATAATTCTCTGGTGCCCTCACCTAACGTGACCTTCAGCACCCACTTAGGCGCTGCCGGTGGTTCCACCGCAACGCTCTTGCCCTAGCAATCTTCGGCTATAACATGTATGTGTTGTTGCCCTGGTGATGACCCAAACTCCAGCCTCTGGGCCTCGGCTTGATCTCCGATCACCGTGATGACATCCTCCGTTCTGGGCATTTTCATACATAAATAGCCATGATGAAGCACGGCTAAAAACTTGTTGATAACCCTTCAGCCTAACAGAGCATTGTAGGGGTAGTTCATCTCTACCACATCAAATCGAATATCCTCTGTGCGGTGCCCCCCTAGTCCGGAGAACGATACTTTAAGCACGATACTGCCTATCTCATGAATTGGGTCACCTCCGAACCCTTGTAGTAGAACTGAAGAGGCCTGCAGGTCAGATCTACTATAACCCACTTCTCAATAGTGCTCCAGAGAATAACATCTGTCGAACTCCCCCCGTCAATCAAGACTTTTTGGACATCGAAGCCATTGATGTTGACAGCCATCATGAATGCATTATCATGCGGAATGATCATCGGCCTCAAATCAGCCGCAGAGAATGAAATGGGCATGTCCATCCACCAAGTAACCCCAACCAGAGGACATGCAGCCACATGATTTACCTGCCGAACATGTTCTTGGCGCTACCTCTTAGAAGGGAACTCATGACCCAATCCTCCAGTAATAGCAAAGATTGTGCCATGAGATGCCCCCGGATTCTGAATGTGATGTACGAATTGCGCCTTTTTTGGACGATCCCCCGTCTTCAGCTGTGGTGGAAGCGGTAACTGCTCTGTTGGAGGGGCCGGAAGTGCGAGCTGAGCCGGAGGGGATGGTAATCCAACCATTTTGCGGCGGTGGGGCGGGATGGTGGTACTGCAGTAATGGCGGCTGGTGAAAATACAGGGGCGGGGATAAAAGGCAGCGGCATGTGTGTATTGGGTATGCAACACCAGCCTGGCTTGCTTAGCCTCTCGCCGAACTCTTGCTTCAGACAATGCTTTAATATCAGGGCAATAGTTGGAGCTATGCGTGCACCCCGGGCCATGAAATGCACAGTAGAAGAGTTGACCCGGCCGAGGCTGTCTTGGTCCCGGACACAGTGGAGCTGGCTAAGGACACCTGGGCACTGATCTCGAGGCCCCCCATGCTGGACATTGAAAACCTCACGCCAAGTAAAACCTGCTCCACCCTGGTTTGGACGCCATCCTCTAGTGTTCATACACTGCCCTCGTCCCATCATCACTCCTGAGTACGCTTTCCGATGCTCTTCTTCTTCGTCTTCTTCCACCCGTACCTGCCCTTCCAGGATGCCCAATAGTTGATCTAGGGTCTGAGGCTGCTTCACCCGAATAGCACTCCTAGCCGCTCCCATCCAGAGCCCCTTAGCTACTGACTCAATTACCGTAGCTTCATGAATATCAGACACTTGGCACTTCAGATGTATGGACCTCCGAGTATAGTTGTCCAGTGTTTCACCTTCCCTCTATACACATGCAGCTAGATCCCGGGCACCCATCGGCCTGGCATGATTTCCCCTAAAATGCACCGTGACTGCCTCCTTGAGTTGTGCCCATGACCGAATGCTCCCTGATGCTAGCTTGGCATACCAAGTGCCAGCTATCCCTTCCAGTGCCAGCAGAAAAGCCTTGGCCTTTACTGCATCATTGCTCCCAGCCGACTCCACAGTTGTTTTGTATCTCATGAAAAACTCCATGGGGTCAGAGCTAACTGCAAACATTGGAAGCTTCACCGAAGCCAACCTCGCGGGCCACTGCACCGCCTGTAACTCGGCTGCCAGAGGAGAATTAGGATCTGCTTGCTGCACCAGGTGAAGGCTTCCAGTTGAATGTGCCCTCGCCCCGTCTTCGTTGAATTCCTCATACATCGGCACCCGATCCTCTGGAATCCCACCTTTTCGAACGACCTCTAACTGTCTGCTCAGCTGCTCTTGCCGCCTCTTAGCCGCTTCAATTCTTTGAGTATAGCCAGCCTCTTGTTGCGTCAGATTTTGCAGAGCTTGTGCATATAGTATTTGCTCTTCGGCTACTCTTCTTTGCCTTTCGACTTCTTGCTCCATCAGCCTCACATTCTCCTCCTCCTGCAGAGCATCTTCCTGCTGCTTTCTGATACGCTCCTCTGCCACCGGACTCGCATATTCTGCCTCCTCCCGAGTGAGCTATCCCTCCACAGTTTCTCCTTCGGCCACATCTTCTTGCCCACCTTTATTGACCTCATCAGACGCTTCTTCAACAAGTCCCTCGACCTCTTCCCGAAATGGGCGCGCTCCGGCTGCCGCTGACGTCTTCGCCCGAGCAACTTCCACTGCCGCCGTGCTTCATGTTGTTGCCTGCTATGATAGGCCCGAAGCAGGTGGTCTCTCGCCTCCGGCCATGCTACAAGCTTTAATATTCAACTCCCCACGGACGGCGCCAGCTGGTGGTTACAAGTCCAGAACAAACACGTAGTGGGCGAGCCGAGGGCTTGTAAGACCGAAGGCCCCTCGGTCAAGCTGATATAGGAGTGAACAAGACTGAACAATAATGCTACGCCGAAGGGCTTGGAATGGCGCCCCTCGGCTAATGAACTTTGTATTATCTGGTCAGAATAGTACACAAAGATTCTGGTGGCAAAGAGATGTCTTGTCCCGGTCAGGGATTAGGTGAGCATTTATAGATCCATGCTCACCTGTCCTTCAGGTGTGTTTATAGATTTGCCCCGAGCCTTACATATACATCTTACTGCTTGACCTAAGGGTATTCTAGTACTTCAATCTTCATCCGGTACTTGCCCCCGGCTGTCATTCTTTGATGCCTGCACCTGGGGCCCGCCGTGCCGTACCGACCTTCGGGCGCCTGCTGGGCTGATGGTCCTTTGGGCCATTGGTCCACCTGGGCCTTGTTTCCTGTTGATGGACTGCCTTCTGGCCTTGGGGAGACTAAGGTGTTGGCTTTCCCCCAACAAAGTGTTTCCAAGAAGATGAAGAAGGTGCTATGTGGTTCAAGAATAGACTGGTAGTGGCTAAAGATTTTGAATTACATAAGACAATTCTATGCTTCGTTCGTCATAGTCATTGAACACCATATTCTCTTCACTCTCCATGAACTTGTCAAACTCTTCGTCCCATGTGAAACTCCTGAGTGCTCGGCTCCTTAGCACTCACTCGACGTACGCCTCCCACGGCTCGAGCCACTACTGCTGCTGAACTTGGTGTAGAGGCCTCTCCAAATATTTGCCATTCCTGCAAAAGGGTTTATTTGGACACAATACCCGAAGGACAAAATGATGACAATGGTTAGCGGTTAGTCGTCCGGTTAGTAGTCCAAGTGTTAATCGTTCAAACGTGCAAGGGTGACAACAATTTCTCTCTAGTTGGTTTTATTGCAGCACACTTTTATTGCTAAGTGCAAAGTGCACTTACTAGAGAGGGCTAGTGAAGTGAGAAGAGGGTGAAGAGGGAGAGAAAATGTTTTCAACTGAGGGTGGAGAAACAAAGGAGAGTGTGCCTGGTATTTATAGGCTCGAGGGGAGCCTTGGGGAAAAAATTTTTATGCCAGGTGGCGGGACACGCCGGGTGGTAGCCCATGCCACCCGGCAGGTCATTTCCCTCCAATTGCTCTATTATTGCTCTATTGGTGATGGGAGAAGGCTAGATCCAGGTGCCATGTGATCCACTTGCTCAATTTGTCCAGAAATTTGCTAAGAGTGTAGGGAGCAAGGATAGAGTGATGGGATGGCCAAAGTTGTATGTTGCAATGAGTGTGCTGCCATTCATGAGGCTTAGGTGAGAAGGGTGGTAGGTGAGTGTGAGTGGTGAAAGAGTGAGGTGACATGCGTGGCTCTCATTCATTCACTTTCACTCATGGTGGGGCTTTTGATGAGAATTTTTCTTCGAGGTAAGGCTGGTCACACCTTCACAACTCATGGCCATCATCTCTGCATTAAAAGTGCCAAGAATCCGAGAAAAAGTTGTGCCGGGCGGCAGAAATGACCCAACGAGGTGATCGTTTTCATGAAAAATGACCCCCAGGGTGGTAAAACTGGTCTGGGTTATTTAAGGTTAGGTGGCTCAAGATTAGCTAGCCGGGTGATCATATTTCGCCAAATATGACCTCCCGGGTGCTAAAATTAGATAAAATCTGACCTCCCAAAATTTTACCCAGTCGGGTGGTCATTTTCATGGAATATAACCTCCCGGTTTGCTGAAATCCGACTAGCCAGGCTGGATGATCAGACCATCACCCAAAGGGTCGTTTTTGCTGAAAATTGACCTCCCGGGTACTAATATTTGATTGGTCGGGTTGGATTCTGGGTACTTGAATGTTACCTAGCCGGCTGGTCGTTTTCATGAAATACGACCTCCAGGGTGCTAAAAACTGACTGGTTGGACAGGAGCCTCAGATTATCACCCGGGTGGTCGTTTTTGATGAAATTTGACCTCCCGGCCAGTAAACTTGGCCGAGCCATCACCAATAATTTTTTTTTCAAAATTTTAACTTTAAATTCTTTTCTTTTATAGCCTAATTTAATGGTTAAAGATGAAACTAAAAACAACCTTATTTAGTGGTAGAGTGAAAAACAAAGAAAAACTAACGGACGAGACGGAGTTCGGAATGGCACTGCTACCGTTCCCCGGCAACGGCGCCAGAAAGCTTGTTGGCGGTTCTTAGGCCTAACAGGGAATATCTGCAAACATACAGATGCCAACGTAGCTTTCACCCGAGAGTATTCCAGAGTATCGATTTCCACAGGGAACGAGTAAAGTGTCACTTCTAATCTATCAAGTCCTAGTGATGAGGGTGCAAAACAAAGTGTACTCTATAGGGAGAAGAAGTCCCCGGGCCATGCAATCTAATGTAATGAACCTTCTCCAAGTAACTTAGTGAGAATTCTATTTCCAAATATCTGCTTCGGGGCACGATAACGATCCACAGGTAAGGGTCGGTAACTAACCTCATGTACTAGTGGGCACGTTAACGCTAGACAACCCTGCTTGAGACTTCCCAAACATGATGGAATTCAATATTGGATGGACAGGGCTGTCACCACCTGCCGCCTACCACACAACCTGTGGGGACGAATGCAATCCCAGGAAAGCTAAGTCTAAACACCACGTCTAAACATAGACTTTCATACCAGCTCTAGAATTGGTAAGCATAACAAGATAATGCTACAAAGCAATAAATAGTTATGCATGAGGATCTCGCAGAATAAAAGGATAGAAATACTCACTTTATAACTTGGGCAAGAATTCTACTGCATGTTACCCAGCCCTGAAGATGAGGGAGATTACTCACGTACGAGCTTCAATCCACGAGGCACAAGTTGAAGGAGCCAGCATCCTGAACTCCTCCTCCTACACCTCTACTCTTCTACTTGGGTAAAACTTGGGACTAATGCTTATTTCTTCTCTATTTTTTCACTTCTGCCAAATTCCTCCTCTATTTATAGGTGACGAAGACTTGGCGGGTACTTGTAGGTGAGGGAGAGTTGGTGGGCAAAAGTTCCCCCACCGGGCGGCCGGGCATGCTGGGCGGCATGCACCACCGTGCGGCAACCCAGGCCGGGCGGCCACACGATTGAGTCGGTTTCCGACCGCCTTCCCTCGGACGGCTCAGATTTGGTTTGAATGACGGTTTTTGGGTCAGTTTTCAACCGCGTTATCCACTTGACGTCAGTTGGCATGATGGGCCAAGTGGGCTGGACACCCCGGAAGGAAAAGTCCCAGGCCGGGCGGCGGCCCATTTTTGGTGCCGACCCCCTCTGGGTCATGTCTTCACTTGTCCAAGTTGTGCCACATGGATGCCTCCTTTACTTATCCACTTTTTACCCTCCGTAGTCCGGGGATGGAAAACGGCCTCATGGAGTATTTTGCAGGGTCGGCTGGGTCAGATGGTTCAGCCTGATGAGACTCTGTTTTAACCAACCGGGTGGCTGATTTCAGCCTGATATGACCCTGTCGGCTGTGTTCGGATTTCAGCCGTCATGACCCTACCTAGGCCCTGATTTCAGCCTCATACGACCCTGTCGGCCGACTGTTTTACGGCAGGATCGGCCAACGGGGCGTTTCTTCATGTTTTTACCTAATTTTAGCCCTGCAAGAGTGTAATCAGGGCCTGGGCATTTTAATTCTAGTAGCAAAAAGAAATAAAATCCTTATTGGTGTACGTGTGTGCACAAGTGTGGAAGTATGGAGTCAATAATCAATGTTAGCAAAGAAACAAGATCATCAAATTTGTACCGACGAATTGCGGACACAATCTTTCTGATGCATAATTAAATCTCGTTATACCTCTACTAACATTGGGAAGAAAAATTGTTTTTAAGTTAGCAACGAACATTAGCAGCGTTGAAGCTAAACAAGAAAAATGTTTACACCTAGCTCTAAGCACCAAGCTTACAACTAAATTGCTAGCAATCTAAACGAAATTCCTTAATAGCCAAAGTCTAAACACCACATTTATATAACTTAGCTATTGCAGAACCCCGCTGGACTAGAGAGATAGCGTATTGAAAAAGACTAGCAACCAACCAATGCAAATGATGCAAAACAAAACAAGGCAAATGAACTATCCAATGTTGTTCAACAAATAAGCATAAACACGATGTTTATACCAAAATTTGCTAGAAGGCTCGCGAAGCCAATTAAGTGCTCATCATCAAGTTCAAACCAAGCTATTATGAGTGGGAAAGTGAATATGAACATGCAAAGTTGGAGGTTTGTGCAAAACAAAAAAAAAAAACATGTTAGGCGGCAGTGAAGGAATGCTTAGAAAAGCATTTGGGTGCTGCACCGATCGGCAGTGTGCGTGCGCCGATCGGTACAGTAGGAATTGGCTATAGAATTTGATGGAAAAATGAAGGGTGGGAGGCTTAGGTGGGCTGAAGTTAGATCGATAAATGCATGCAGGCGAAAACATTATGCAAAAACAACAAAAAAAACAAAGCAAGTGCTCACAAATTATGCATGTAGTGGATGATTTTCGCAAAGAAAACACAAAATGATGGTGGCAGAGGTCTAAAAATAAAAAGTTAATCTAGAACTAATTTGCCACAAGTGAATCAATTGAGTTGGGTTATTCTCACGACACCAAAACTCTAGATTGCCCTCCTAGTAGCACTAATCAATCCAAACAAAACAAAAACACAAAAACACGGGTTGCCTCTCCAAAAGCACTTCAATTAAAGTCATGTAGCTAGACTTCTTAGATAACTTATTGTCGTGAAGCCATGGTTCTTGGTGTAAGATCCAAAGATTTCCATGTAGCTTGTACTTATGCAATCTTCATCGTGGTTTGCTCATTGCCCGTCTTCATTGTGTTGCATAATGCGCAATGTGTGTATGTGATATAATGCTCTGGAGTTTTCAATCTTGTTCAACTTCTAATCATTTGCTTGTGGGAGAATTACTCGAGCTATCTTTGTTGTCATCTTCATCTTCTCATGAAAAATCTTGATGACTTCATCTTTTAAGCATTGCACCATATGTCGGCTTGTCCTACGACTTATGAATCTTGATCTTTGTTCCACCAGCAAGTCTTGATGAAGAGTAGATGCAGCTTCTCAATTCTTGCCCAATTATCCATCAAGTCGATGGTGAAGAAATCCGAAGAAATCTGCTGTTGCTTTTTTGAACCGACATCTTGTTTCTGACATTGCGCCGCCACCAGAAGGAATTAGAGACTGAAACCTGTGCCGTTGCGTCGGGCATTAAATTCTCTTTCCAAGCAGTACTCATGCGTCCAAATCGGACTCCGTATGTGGGAGATATGGCCTTTTTTTCTAAAGGTATGTCAGGCTGTCTTGCGATGAATTGGAATTAATTTCAAACTTTCCAAATATTCAAACTTCATGTTTGGAACGACTTGAATCCGTGTCAATCACCGAAAGGAAGCCTCTTAAATGTCTGGAAACCCATAGATTGCGTGGATATAGTACTTTAATTCCATATTTGGCTCAAACTTCCAATTGTTTGCAACTCTCACAAAATATCCAACCAACCTGTGCAGCGTCTCGTATTTTGACCATAAATCCTTATAGGAAACTCCAAATGACGTGAGGTTTAAAACGTTGGAAACTAGACTTGATGGTCTTCCACAATATCAAATTTGTAGGTCCTTCAATCCTCTGTAAAATTTCGCAGACCTTCTTTTGTCGGCGAACAGAACATCTTTTCTCCCATTATCTATTTCTGTGAACAAGATAGCATCCTTGCAAAGCATTAGTAAGAAAAAATTATTAACACATGAGCGTACCTTCTTTTGGGCGGTGCGGTGCCAATCGGCATGGGCTTTGCACCGATCGGCACAAGTGGCTCTCGTGTGGAGAAGGATTCCTTAGCAGATGATGGAGCAGTAGAGTCGATGAAGAGCAGGATCGTCGATGCCGGCATGGACGTCGATGCGGTGCTGATCGGCACATGGTTGTGCCAATTGGAGCAAGAAGCAATGTAGCCGTGCTCCAATCAAGATTGTGTGCCTATTCTTGTACCTGTTCTTCAATGGAAACAGAAACAAAGAAAAATAGGGTATGTGCAAAAAAAAAATAGAATTAATTTGATAGAGTAGATAGATCCCCCTAAACAGGTTCGAGTTGCCGATCCCCGGCAACGGCACCAGAAAAAGAGCTTGTTGGACATTGATACGCACCTACTTATATACCACAAGAGGACGGCGTACATTGTAGCACTTTTTCCCTTAGAGTATTCCAAGGTTTAATCGAATCCATAGGGATCGGAAGAGAACCGTGTTTAGAGTTTACTATTTCGTCTAACAAATCAATCCTAGCATGATGTACATATTGCACATATGTGAGCATGAGAAGAGGTGAAAATTAAAGGTTGCGTCGATCGGCTCAACAGGTGCACCGATCGGCATGAAGGCTTAACTGGTAAAAGGGGTTATAGGAGCATACACATCGACCAAAGAGGAACACCTAGAGTTAGCTTATATGCATCTAGTACTTGGAGAAAGGATGTGTCGATCGACACAACTGGTGCGTCGATCGGCACTGAAGCAGTAATCATTATCATCTTAATCCTAGCTTACTTGGCACGTCATTGACTCGAACGACAAACTTAGTATTCTACAAGACATGGTGAAACCCCGGCTGTCACTACAGAGGCTATTAGCTCCCCACTGGTTTCTTGCACTATGTGATGAGCAAAAGCGTAATTGTAATTTACACTAATAGGAATAGATAGGTATTAAGTACACCACATAGACTAAATTCACCAAAATAGATTCAACAAGTGACCAAGGACAGAATCAAGATAGATAACATAGATATAGAAAACTGTACCAATATTCATTACCGTCAGAGGAGCGCCGATCGGCTCAACAGGTGCGCCGATCGGCGCCGTCCTTGTTGCAACATTGATGATTCCTAGGGTACATGACTCTACTTCTCCTAGCTCCGATGTAGTGCACCACGCAGGGTCCCAACCCGACTAGACTACATCTCTCAATTTGGTGGCTTTTCAACGAATTGAACTTTCCTTCCGGATAAACCTCTAGAAATCCTTAGGCATTGGGCCTTGACCTTGGGCTTGCACATTGGACCTCATGGACGTCCAGGTGTGTCTTGTAAGCTTCATGGGCTAGTGGGAAGCCCTCCTTGCACGATGAGTCGGGCTTCATGTCGGTACTTCTCATATAAGAGCCATTTTGTCGTCTTTTTACCTATTTCTGCAATAAAGCAGTAAAACGACACTACCTGTGGAAATCATCAATATTAGAGGTAAAACACATGATAATGATGAGAATATGGTATGATGTTGGTGGTTTTTGGTATATAAAAGGGGTACATAGGAACCACCAACAGCTTAGCAAGAGGACACGGGGGATTATACTGGTTCGGGGTGAACCCCTATGTCCAGTTCTTGGGCCTGCTCGTGTTACTTGCTCCGGGGTTGAGTACATTGGTGGTGAGAGAGGAGGGGGTGCTCCAAGTATCAGGCACGAGTGAGTGTGTTGTGCTGAGTTGTGACTATCCTCGTGCTGAAGAAGAAGAAAGGCTCCCCTTTATATTCTGAGGGGACGGGCCCATTTACAGAGATAGAGGGGGAGAGAAAGAGATCTACACGTGCGTAGTTGTTGAAGTCGTGTTGGAGAAGAAGAAAGGCTCCCCTTTATATTCTGAGGGGATAGACCCATTTGCAGAGGGAGAGGGAGAGAGAAAGAGATCTGCACGTGCATAGTTGTTGAAGTCGTGTTAGAGAAGGAGAAAACTCCCGGTCGATGACCATGGTCTTCAAGTCTTGACCATCCCGTCACACAATCTCGATGACCAGGGGTGACGCTGTGGTCCGGGCTTGCCCCTGTCTTTCGACATCGGGTCACGTCCTCTCCGCCACTGTTGATGGCATGTTTCGTGGGACGTGGCACGGTGCATCATGGGTGATGTCATGTTATGCGGACGGGTAAGCATCATTCCTATCCATCGGTTGTCCTATACGGTCACTGTTGAGCGTGTCATCGGGTGATGGCGCCATCGAGTGCCCTGCCACGCCCACTTGCGTCAGTAGGCGTGGTCGATGACGAGGGCAGCAAGGCATACAGGTGGAGGACCCCCTGATACTGTGCATGCGTAGCGGGTATGTCATTTAAGACTGAGTAGTTAGCTGTTGAGAGTTACTGGATCGATCACTCACCCTTAGTTGGGGTTAGGACAATGGGTCAGACCTTTCCGGGCCTACTTGAGATTCGGGTTGGTCTTGTCTGTCAGGGTAATCGAGTTTCTCTATTCCACCATTTCTGGCCTCGCCTTGTTAGGGTTTGAGCTCCCAGTTTGAAAGTCGGAGGTGGCGAAGCCTATTTGATGACTGAGTGGGGCCCATGATGGGAGGCCTCGACCCCTTCTGCAGAGTAGAGTGAGGTGAGGTGCGACAGGGCTCCCGACCCCTGCTGAGGGGGTCGGGTGTGGTGGATCGCTCGACTCCTGCCAAGGGGTCGAACGGACCATGGCCGGTTCCTGTCTACCTAAGGGTCGGGCAATTGGGCAGATGTTTTTCAGGTGGGGCCTATTGGGCAGATGTTTTTCAGGTGGGGCCCATTTGGGTCCTCCTTGGTTATTTAGGGAGCGCCATGTGGCACCCCGATATTTACCCCAGATAGTAGCCCCCGAGCCCCCGAACGAGTCAGCGAGTCGTTCGAGGTATTTTGCCGACGTGAGCCAAGGCAGGCAGGGTTGCTTCACGAGTTGCTTGGTCCATTTGAGGTGCGTGTGAGCGCACCCGACGGGTGTAGCCCCCGAGCCGGGGGTGAGTTTTTTGTGAAACTCGCGCCTCGGTTGGTTGCGGCTACAGTAGGTCCTTTTGTCACGGGAGAGGTGTGCGTGAGCGCACCCGTCGGGTGTAGCCCCCGAGCCAGGGAAGGAGTCCTTATAGACTCATTCCTTGGCTTTATTTATCGGGCATGGTCTTCGAGGGCGCTGCAGCATCTGTGGCTTCTGCGGCTTAGGCCTCGGGTAGAGAGGGTGGCATGACACGTCTGTAGAGGGGGGATGCCCCGGCCCGCAAAGTCACTACGAAGCGTCATGTCTCGCTGCGCCTTTGTCTAAAAAGATGCGACCTGGCGCCACCTGAGCGGCAGGCTCCTTGTTTTCTTTTGGCATGCGCCAAGCGGGGGCATCTTCCAGTAGGTCCCCAACCTATCGTGTAGGTTGCCTGGAGGGTCTTTAGTCATCGACACGGCCTGAGACGGGCTTTCCGTCGTGCAGGATGCTGTGTGTGATGCTGTCAGTGGGGTCAGATCCTTGTCCTTAGGTGGCGTGCTGGCGCCTCGCTATGAATTGCCTCGGGCTTATTGCCTGGTCAGGGTATCCGAGGACGTGGCCTGGCTCGACTATTTAAGGATGTGGCTGGGTTTCATATAGTGTCACCCTTATGCCTAAGATTCACACGCCATGTTCTGGGGCTCCTGAGATGTGAGTAGCTCCTGCTTAGTTGACAGCTGTCTTCATGGCTTTCGAGTGTGATGATGCCTCTAGCGGTGAGGACGGGGATGGGGATTCGCTGGCGATAAGTTCTCGACCGTCCCGACACAACTGTCTCGTCGACTGTGAGGAGGCTGACTCAACTTCAGTTACGTGCCCCCCTTTATCGGGAGAGGTGGAGTTAAAGGGGACCCCGCATGGTGGGTTTCCATGGCTTATTAGGTCCAATTGTGTTCGTTCTTGGCGACATCCGTAGGAGCGGGGTCAAGAAGAGGCACCGGACCGGAATCCCTACTGGCGGGGTGATCCTTAGTCCTAAGAAGCAGCTCTAGCAACAGCCATACGGTGCGGCCGAGCTGCTCGCCTTTCTCATAGGCGGAAATGGCTGGCCTCATATGAGGGCATATTTCCCCGACGACGAAGCATTACAGGCGTTTCACCTCGTATGTACTCGTCGAGGCGCGAGTACTGCTTTTTCCCTTGTAACAGGCCTCTAGGGCCGACTCTTTTTCCTCGTTCTTTTTGTTTTCAAGCCGTCGGGCTCGCCTTTGTTAAGAGGGGAGAAAGGGAGATAGTTTTGTATGAGTCAGCCTGAGAGGGCCTTGTTTAAGGAATAAAGAACTATGACCCCATCTTTGGGTCTCGTTTGGCGATGCCAACCCTCACATCCCCGCTCGATGCGGAAGGATCAATCAAGGGGTCATTTCGATTTCTTCATTTTCTCCTTCTGTGTCCTATTCATGGGATGAAGGATAGAGCTGGGCCGTGCTTTTGCCTCGGTGGCTGAAACACGGCTGCTCAGTGAGCTGCTATCGGGTTCGTTCGAGTGAGACCCCCGGTTCCCCGTCGACGGTGTTCCAGTGGACTAGCTGGTGGTCGATCTCATAAATCCATCTTTCCGACTCGACTGGTTATCGCGACCATTCGATAGGTCACGATGGCTAGTTGCCTCTCTTCGGGGTGATACCAAGAGACGAGTCGGAACAGGACTCAAACGCTACTCCGCGATGCCCATGACCCTTGGGGGTCAGGATACTGGCCGCTAGGTGAGCCCATCGCTCGTGCCCCTCACTCTGTCTTGCGTGCTCGACGGCTGTTGAATCCCTTCGTGGGACCAGCCTTAGAACCGTAATGCTATTGGGCTGTCGAGGTAGTTTTTAGCCCCTTATCCCACCTTACCTGCACCGCTCACCCTGCGGTGGGGTCATGCGACTTATCTTGCACCTCCTTTGTCTTCGCTCACCGAGAAAGTTGACTCGATGTGGCCTAGTCGGTGGGACCCACGTGACCCGCTTGTTTTGGAGCTTGGAGCACCGCGTAGGGCTTAGACAAGCCTTGTGCGGCTGGCCCCACTCCACACGGAGATAGGAAGCGGTTGGATGAAAACGATTTACCTGGCCCTTGCATCATGGTGGTCCCGGGTGAACCGCGTGGCCGTTCCATCTCTCAGGTCGCGGTAGTTGAGGGGGCACTTTTTTCTGTTGTCGTGGAAGTAGTGGTGGGGCCCGTGATGCGTGGAGCAGTTTCTAGGGACCGAGGAGTTTTCAGTGGGTGGATGGAGTTAAGTAAATGTGTCGGATGCAGCACCCGCGTGTGGCGCGGAGTGGGAAGTTAAAAAGGCACTTTACCTGGTGGGCGACGGGCGGGCTTCTTGCAGTCTGGTTTGATCGTGCGCAGGGTTTGCATCCCCTATTTAAACCCTTTGATGCTGAGCCCTTTGCCCTTCCTTCTGCTTGCTTCATCTTCATGCTTTCGCCTACCCTTCGTCTTCCCCTTTTCACTCTTTTCTACCATTGTTTTGCTGCCGCCATGTCGGTCTTCTTGCGATCCATGATGATGAAGAAAGAGCTCGAGAGGCTTGTTCAAGCCGGGCTCCTTGCGCCCCTCACTGTGGCGATGGAGTGGATCGTGCCGGGGAACGAGCCGTGGCCGGAGCCCCCGAGTGATTATGTGGTCTCGTTCATCCCATTCCACGAGCGGGGGCTGGGGAGGCCGATGCATGACTTCCTCAGGGCCCTACTCTAACACTACGGGGCGGAGCTGCAGCACCTAAATCCTAAAGGGATCCAGCACATCTCGGCCCTCGTGGCCTCATGTGAGGGGTTCCTCGCATTGCCCCCAACTTCGACTTGTGGTTCTACTTCTTTCTTGCCGTCTGCATCAGACGCAAGGACACCAGAGCCGCCTCGCTCCCCTGCACCATTGGGTGCGTGGGGATTCGCCTCTGCAATGACCGTGTGAGCCAGAACATCCAGATGCCCACCCCGAGCACCCATTTAGGGTGGCATAGGAGGTGATTCTACCTGAGCAACGAGGAGTCGCACCCCCTCCCCGATTACACCGTGCACGACATCACTGAGGCCCCAGCTCGTTCGAAGTGGGGGAGGTGGAAGGACGGGAGGAAGTGGATTGGGAGCGCGCTCGCCACCATCGCCCACCTGAAAGAGTTGGGGCTCGACGGCATTGGAGTCGTCGGGTGGTATCACCAGAGACGGTTCGCCTCGCTATGCCATCGCAATCTCCCGATGTTCCTTGTCAAAGGCAGCAGTCACACAGTGCCAGGCAACATGATAGCAGAGGAGTTGCTACCCGATGCCGAGGTGAGGAAGCAGGTGAAGGCGGCTCTGGGCTCATCCGCGCCGGCTTGGCCTATTCCAGGCGCTCCACCGATGCACCCCGATCCGCAAGCGATTGATGGTGTAAGCATTCATGATCTCTTTCCTTCTGTTCATCCCTTTTATGGCTTGCGTTCAGTCCAAATGGGTGAGTCTAATCCCTCTTCTTATCTCTTTGTGTTTAGTCCTAATGGGCAAGCTTGATCCGGTCCTCCGCCCTCCAACTGCCGAAGGGGGTGGTAATGCGGACCGCCAACCATTTCAGAGACGTGGCGCAACGGGTAGCGAATAAGGAGGCGAGGAGGAAGAAGGACTCTAACATTCGCGCCAAGCTCGAGAAGGAGGAAAGGTCGCGGCGGCGCTAGGCGTTGCGAGAGGAGAGGGAGCGGCGGGGTGAGAACCCAGACACCTCGTCGCTCACATCAACGGAAGATGAGGACTCCGATGATTCGGAGTATCTGAGCGGTTTTGAGGACTCCACCAAGGACAATGGTGCCGATGATGAGGAGTACGTTGATGATGGTGCCGATGGTGGCAGCGACGACTATGTACTCAGTGACAACCCCGGCCTAGCGGCCGGCCTCGGCTATGCGCCCTTCACGTGGCCGACCCTAGTGATGGGGTCATCCCTGGTCTCGTTGGCGTCGGCCAGCTCGGGAGCACTGAGTCGGTCTGGGTCAGTCGAGAGTCTTTTTGCGCCGGCCTCGGTCCGGAACGCGCCCGGCGTGTCGGCTCCGACAGTCGGCTCTCCCATCCAGGGGGTGGTCAGGTCGGCGTGGATCGTGACGCCGGTCTCGACTGTCACGACCAGGACCGCGTCCCCCGCCGCGGTGGTGGAGAAGCGTCCTTGTGAGGAGCAGGTGGGTGAAGACACGCCCGTCGAGAAGCGCCGGGCCCTGAGCCAGGACCCTCGCCGTCCGAAGCTGACCGCCATGAAGCAGTTGAAAGTGGGTGTCGCGGAGGGAGCGCGGATGCATGATATGGCTGCCCGTGCTGCCGAGGAGGCGTGGGTGCGAGAGGCCGTGGCCGCCGCTATGGAGGAAACGTGGGCACAGGAGGCCACCGCCGCCGCCACGGAGGAGGCGCGGGCACGTGACATCGCAACCGCCGTTGAGGAGGTGCGGGCACTTAACGCCGCTATGGTTGCGACGGCCATGGCGGCCCCGAAAGTGACTGCAACTTCCATGGTGACCGAGGCTGCCTGATGCGCAACTCCAGTCTGTGGCACCCCCAGGCGTCTCACTTCATTTAACCAACATGGAGAGCTTAGGTTATGAACAATATAGCATGAAATATTAGGACTCACTCCCTTTTATTAATTCTAGGCAAATAAAAGCCTTGCAACCAAGTTATTGAAGCAATTCAAAAATTTCAATACAACGTATGCTAAATAAATTCATAATCATGTTACTAATAATAAAATAGAATTTTATGAAATTATTGGGCATTTTATCTGCTTGGCAAGACCCCTAATTAATTAATTATTTCTTAAATAACTAATTAATGCATTTAATTAATTCTAAAAATATTTTTATGAAAATCACAAATAAAATTCACCAGAGTGTTCTCCACTATTTAAATAGCTAATTAATGCAGGAAGAGGAAGATCTACAGAAGGACCTTGATCCCCAAGAGCAAGATGTTATAGTTGCTAGACCTAACATCGATCCAGGTAAGCCCCGGTTTTTCATTCGCCATTTTATAAAGTTGCTAGTTTTCAATATTACTAGTTTCTGTGATTATTGCATTAGGTCATAGGAGTTGATTGGAACCCACTTGCATGATACCCAAATGACCTACGCCACTGTCATTAGAACTTTGGTAGTATCGGTACTGTGTCGCTATGCTTAGTAACTATTAGGCCCGATAGATATGAATACTAGGGAATGAACTTGACCACTGGAACGGGAACCTAAAAGAAGTTTATTTTACTATTATGACCGGGCAGGAAAGATGCATGTGTAGGTTTGCAGCAATACATGAGTGTTGACTACGGTAGCCCTGCCTTGTCGAACCTAGGACCCGTCCATGGTCGGCCCCTTGGTCAAGTATTGAACAGTACTGAATACATGCTAGTCTATGGGCACTAGTAAACTGATGTAGCATTGGCGCGGCAATGAGGACGGTACCCAGTATAGTGGTCGTTGACCCTCCTGCTGCTAGAGTGGGCGGTTTGGACCATGAAGTACTGTTGGCAGAACGGCATGCCCACTCGCTGAGACTGGACCCGGACCAAGTTGTTTTTCATCCTTGTGAAAAGTTGCCATATATGACCTTAACTGGTGCGTATGTGTCGTGTATCTCGGGTTATCTCAGCTGGTGTAAATCATTTGCAATTGCTGTCCCTCGCAGTAATGAGTACCACTTGGTCAATGCGTCGTCACGTTGTTGAACCTGGATTGGAAGTTAACTATGAAGCTTATTGATTGGTGTTACTATTATTGTTCTTATGATGCACTTACTTTATACATTGCTTTATTATCTTATTGTTGCAACTAAAGTTACATTTCTGCTATACTCAATTAAATGGAAGAATAAAACTTGATAGAACTAATAGGTTGCTTAGTGCGAGTCTTTTCAAACAAGCCACCTATTGGAGCCGTTGCATGTCTAGGAGTCCGACGGGTAAGACTTGCTGAGTAATTAGTACTCAGGCTTTGTGCCACTGTTGTTTTCAGGTAATGAAGAAGTAGAATTGCCTGTAGATGTGCTGCCCTGGGACATGCAAGTCCCTGAGGGTTGGACTGCCCACTGGGAGTCCGACTTCCCGCCACAGTGATGATGTGTGATGCTAGAGTGATGGTTCCTCGGGCATGAACCATTACTATGTTGTATCGTCAAGCTCGTAGATTTATCGTAATTGCTTCCGCTGTTTCAAAACAATTCAAGAACTTGTACTATTTCCGCTGCACTCTGATAACTATTTGATGTAATATTAATTTAAATTCAAACCAATGTTGTATTATCATGTGTCTGCGTTATCAGCACCGCCGGGACCCCGATCCTGCGGGGAGGGGCACCACAGCTGGTATAAGAGTCGTGGTCCATGATAATACAACAAATAAATCGTATTTTTGAAAACCACGACGTTGCGAGTGAGGATACGTTAGTATTGCCCCTATAGATAGTAGGGTGGTGACAAAGCTAACCTGGGTTATGATTGTTTACATTATTGCATCTACGGCTTCTTCAAACGAAGGTACGTGCATGCTTAACTGACATGCGAGATATTGGTGTCTGTGCTCGCAGGCGGATACGAGACACTGTTGGCTCGTGACTTATCACGGGGCGATCCTTTTTCCATGGATCGTTACTAGTAGAACTGTGCTTCTTTTCATAGTTTCTTTTAAATTTGATGTATTGTTTCTGCAATGAATCTTCTGCAGGTACGCTAATGCCGTTAGTATAACCTTTAGAATAACTTACGTGTTGAGTGCGGGTCGTCACCAATTATCCGTGCCGCTAAGTCTCGGCAAGTTAGGTGTTGTGTGGTGAGGAACGATAGGTTAATAAAATGAAGGTTTTGCATCATGCATCCCATTATAACTAAACTAAAATTTGGTTCTCTCCTTACTTACCAACCTCTGAATAAAAATTTTCTAAACCTAATAAGTATAAAATTCTGAATAACGAGGATAACAAGAATCTGTCCTGTTTTTAGCTGCCAACCTCAAAAATTCATAACTAAAGTTCTACTTCGGATTTTTAGGTGTTTAAATACAATCTGGAAAGCCCTAGAAGCCTATTTTCATCTCCAATAAGTTTCACCATCTTCCCAGTTTTCCCCTGTCCAGTAGAGCCAAAACATTAGGCTTATGTCAATCTGAAACCGAATTTATTTTGAGACCCACTGCCGTGTTATTGACCCTTGAGGCTGGAAAATGTTAACAAAAACCTTGTTTCTGTATTTCATAGCACTATATATGAAATGCATTGTTACTCATAGAACATTGTACTCACCATTGGGTTATGTTCCAGATGGGTGACCACGGTTTTGAGGAGCTTTCGCACGACGGGTGGCGCTACACCACCGGACTCCACCACCATGGCTTTCCTACAGTGTTGTGGGATCTCTTATGCTTGTTGGGCTACGACAAGCCGCCCTCTTACAAGGGCCACGAGATCCATCGTCACGGCACGACTCTTGCTGAGGTGCACATCAGCGTGCCCACACACCCGCGCAACCTCGACAAGGCGGGTATGGAGAGCATGACGACTTGTGGGAGCCTCCGTGAGGGCTTGGAGAGAGTCGCCCACAGGGCTCTCACCCACTTTTGCAGGCGCCACACAGCAGTGCTCTCCGAGACTCCGTTTGAGATGATTCCCATCTGGAACCAGGCCGACCCGGTCTGGCAGAGGCGTGTGAGGCGCGTTGGCCGCGATGACTACCCAACGTACCACACAGGGTACCACCGTGTGTCTTACTACTCTGAGTACCTCCTCAACTTGGATGAGGAGGCTAGCAGCCACAACAGTATCATACTGGCCGAGGCAGAGCAGGTCTGGGTTCAGAGGAATGACCTATAGACACAGGTCAACGCGCAGCAGAGAGAGATTCAGCGGCTGACCGCTGCTCTTGAGGCGAGTGAGACTCGCGTTACTGAGGTGACTGGACAGCGCGACACCCTCGCATAGGAGGTTGATAGACGTGGCGTGATTATGCAGCAGCGTGCCAACCACAACAAGCACCTGCAGCATCAGTTGACGGCTGCACAGCACGAGATGGAGCTTATGGGAGAGGATTTGGAGACCTAGGGCCTACAGCAGCAGCTTGAAGCAACCCTTGCACCACCGGCAGTACCGGAGGAGGAGGATCCGCAGGAGGATATGGACGAGGAGTCTGACATGGACTACGAGGCACCGCCTAAGGCAGGACCCAGGAGGATGAGGCTAGACTAGCCTAGCCTCGGTAGTCAGGATCAGTGGGCAGGTAACTTTTGTCGAACCACGCGAGGTTGTGGTATTTTGGGGTTGATGCGTGAGATGTTTATTACTCGAGGGCCACCTATTCCGAGTCATGTATTGAAACTATTATGATTTGCGTTGTGCATTGGATGTACCATTAGTAGCTAATGTTGTTACAAACAAAGTTAATCGTACTCGTTGACTCAATCAAGGTACTTTCTTTGTAGATGGCTGAGAACAATGAACAACCACCACAAGGTTGGGAAATTACCGATGGCCTGGAGTTCACGGGAATGATTCACCTATTTTGGAGAGTTCTCCAGAGATTCGGATATTCCACTCCTCCCACCTATGTTGGCAAGAAATTCCAGGAGCATGGAGTCCCCTCATGTATCATCCATGTGGCGGTTCCCGCCAATTACTCCGTCATCCCCGCATGGGAATCTTGGACCCTTAGTGTCACCGGGACCTATCTGTCTTCCACCTGGAATGTAGCTGCATTCAAGGCACTTACTCGGTTCTGTGAAGACCACAAGCATGACGTGGCTGGAGCACCCATTGGCTTGCTACCAATTAATGATGTGATGGATTTCGAATGGATAAGGCATGTGGATTTCATCTTTGATCCAAACCACCGCCATCATGACCCTATGCTGCCCATAATAGAGTATTATGGTCTGTCCATGTTCGCTTTGTGCACAAACTTGTGCCGGCAATTGGATGTGTTCCATTCTGCACTACGACTTTCTGAGGTCAAAAAACAAGCTAAAGATGAAGAAATTGCAGAACTGAACCAGCAAATCCAAGCCAAGAATGAAGAGATGGAAGCGATTCTAGAAGAACGTGACCAAGCCTTGCAGGATGCAGCGGTTTTTGAGCATGACATGATTGAGGCTCAAGATGACCTGAACGCATTCAAGGCTGCCCATCTTCCTATTAAAGGGAATTGGGACGAGATCTTCATAGAATATGGAGAACAAGACGCTGTGGAGATGGGACTTGCCGGTGTTGATGACGAGGAAATGATGGATCTGGAGGAACCAAGAGAACCTATGGAACAGGAAGAACCGGAAGAGCCGGAAGATTAGGCCAGGAATAGATGCTTTACTACCCCTATGTGCAGTTGTGAAAAATATGTACCCCTAGTCCAATATAGGAGTGTGAACCTTGCAGTACGTGTCCACAATACTGTAGCTAGGCGTTGGCATGTATGTGTAGGAAACCATATAAGGATGTCCTTTAACACCCTTGTAGACTGAATTGAATCAATGAAGTTGGTTGCCGTGTCTGAATTGTTATCGAGCCTTTTGCAAATTATATTCTTGCGCATGTGTCTTTATGGAGTAATCTGAGAAATGACTAACATGCAACCGCATAATTTGCAGCATGGTGCATACTCGGAATCAAGAGGATCCTGAGAGCTCTCAGCAGGGTGCTAATGTTGAGCCATCTCTAGCCGAGGTTCTGGCCGCTGCACTCAACAGGCAGCAAAACGACTCAGAACTGCTCTGTCGATTGGTCGACATCACGACTCACCTGGCTAGGCTTGGAGATAACCACAACCACCGCAACAACCAGCCCCATCAGAGCACTTACTCAGATTTTCTGGGTACTCACCCACCAACCTTTGAACGTGCCAGAGAGCCGCTGGACGCTGACCATCGGCTGCGTCAGACCGAGACTAAGTTCGGTCTACTGGAGTGCACTGAACAATAGAAGGTGTTGTTCGCCGCCCAACAACTCCAGGGCTCTGCTAGTGCCTGGTGGGCCAATTATGAAGCTTCTCTACCCGCTGGACGTCGCACTGAGTGGAATGACTTCAAGCCTGCTTTCCGAGCTCATTTCATTCCTGCGGGTACATATGCACGGAAAGATAAGAAGAAGACCTTTCCAATGCCGCTGGTCTCATATCAAAATTCATCCGGAGTCATTGGGAATCGACGAAACAAGAGAGAGTCCAGAATCTGTTTCGGTGCTGTGTCGCCTGTTTTTGGCCTTTGGGCTTTGTATCTAGTTGAGCCCAAGTAGGGGTGCGTCCAGAGGGTCTTGCACGACCCTAGGGTCTTCATATACAGCCGCCGCCGCACCATTAGGGTGCGGGTTTTGCTTAGATTATTCTGTTCATAATAGTTTCGCCGTCATCACGGTTTGTGAGACCCCAACTTTGTGAGATTCATAATACATCTGCAATTGTGTTGCTTTCTTCTTTGTTCTTGCTTGTGTTCTTGATTCGCTGGCAGGGATTAGCCTTCTCGGCGAGGTCAATCATTTTAGGACGGTTGATAACCTGAGGAGACGTCGTGCTGCGATTGTGGGGTTTAGAACATGCTGTTCTGAAGCCGGATCGATTTGTGTGTCACCTCCGACCAAATCAACGTATCTAGAACCTTTCGGAAGATCGGGAACCCTTGTCCACATCAAGTGGTAATCAGAGCTTTAGGTTCACCATCAGGTTCATACTACCCTTAGTTAATTTCGTTTTGTGTTCATCCTATCATCCACAGAAAAGCCCAAAAAAATTTTTCCCTCCGCCCATAACCACGTGTTTAGCCTTTGCATATTTCAATTTCAGAGTCCGTAGTGTTGAGTTTGTGCCCTAGTTCTTGGTTAGTCGCTGGTTTAGTTTGTGTTTTTGTCGTCAGTAGTGTTTTCCTTGCAACCCTAGCCGCCATCCCCTTCACCATCCTCTGCTTTGTTTGTTTTTTGTGCTAGGGTTGATTGATCGACACACCTAGCCTAGTCCCTCCCTAATCCCACCCTGAACACACCATCAACACCCCGGACCAATCCCCACAAATTCCACTTTCCGCTGCATCCACGCCGCCAAAAAAAAAACTTACCCGATCACTAACCCGACTCAGGTTTCTAGAAAACCGACTCTGACCCCCCTTCGGTAAAACGGGCATAACTTTTCGCTCGGTTGTCCGTTTTGGCTGAAATGTTTACAGGACATTATTGACTCAAAGTTGGTCATACCCACACTTTGCTCGGCCCTGTGTGCCCTCGTCAAAAAATTCAAAAAAAAATCGGGAAGATAAAGAAAAAATTGATTTAAGTTTAAACCTGACGTTTTCTGCAACTTCAAGATTTTCTGTAGGCCACATCCTACCTCTGTTTGAGCTGAAATTTTTTGTGGATTCTCCTCCATTGTTAGTGAGTTGGAGAAAAATATCAAAAAAATAAAATCAAAAAAAAAGAAATTTGGGATTTCTACTAGTGCTACATCTAGCCCCCTGAAATTTCTGGATTTGGCTGTTTTGCACTTAGCCCCCTGTTATCGCCTGTTGTGCCTTTGTCTCCTTGTTTCTACTTTGCTATCACTACTGTTCTAGGACATACTTAGACCAGCAACTAGGGACAAGTTACTTGGGCACTTATTCAGCTTTACTATCTGTTTTTGATTTGTGTACCACTCATATATATATATATATATTTGGCCTTCCTAGCTCTACATATTTCTTCTAGACAGCACACAGGTTATTTTGTGACCCTTGCAATTGTGGAACATATCTCTCTGGTATCCTTTGCTTTGCTTTTCAGAACTTTGTAAGAGCTTTGTAAGGAGTCTCCTTTTGTTCTGTCGAGAGGCACCACTGCTTAGCTGTTTTGTAGGGATAACCTTGACTGTTTGTTTCCTGTTTTGGTGTTTGTGATGGCAGGAAGTGACGACGGAGAGATGGCTTCACCCTCACAATTTGCTGAGTGCGTGAGCCAAGAGCAGCTCCAGAAGGCTTTGCAGGCTGCTCAGAGTGATTTGGCAGAGACCATCACCAGAGCTGTTACTGATGCGGTCAGCAAGCTTCACATTGGAGAAAGTATCGAACGGTTAGAGAAGCGGGTCTCTAAGTTAACCGATCAGGTTGTCGCGTTGGAGACCGCTCCTAAAACCAACAATACGAACACCAATAACAACAACAACGACGTTGAAGGCGTCCATGATAAAGACACGGTGTATAAGGCAGATGGCACCGTGGATAGGTCAGCTACAAGGACCGCACGATTACGACATCGTTTGCAACATAATACTCAAGGTATGGGTGGTTTCCATAACTACAACCGTCGTCCACACGGTAACTATGCTCCAGATGACCCGTATGCTAAAATTAAGTTTTCAATTCCTTTGTTTTCGGGTCAGTATGATGGTGATGTTTATCTTGATTGGGAGATGACTGTAGAACAAAAATTTAATGCCCACCTTGTTCCTGAACAACATAGAGTTAGACAAGCTACTAGTGGCCTACTACTTGGGAAGAACTTAAGGTAGCAATGCGTGATCGTTTTGTTCCCCCTTCTTTTTATAGAGAGATTTGTAATAAACTGCAATGTTTAGACCATGGAGATAAAACCATTCAGGAGTATTTTAGTGAGCTTCAGAAGGGTTTGATTCGTTGTGCTGTAGTTGAAAAAGTAGAGGATCAGATTTGTCGCTTTTATTCTGGTTTAAGAAAAGAAATTCAGGACATCCTTGATTATAAAGAATATTATACCCTCACCCAGTGTTTCCAGTATGCTATGCTTGCAGAGAAAGAATCACAGGGACTTTTCCAGGCTTTTGAGGAGTACAGCAAGTCAAGGAACTCCTACCCCCCACGCTCGACGGGGACTTCGGGGCTGCCCAGGCCATCTTTCCGACCGCCCCCACCAGCAGCTACCAAGGGAACCAGTGTTGTTTCTGCAGCCCCAAGATCAGCCCCTGCACCTTCTATGCGCTCAGGTAAACTTTCTGTGTAGGTACCAGCTAGTAGTGCCTCCTCTGTTGCTTCGACAGGGTGCACTACAGGGATTCAGTGCCACCGCTGCCATGGACTTGGTCATGTGCAGAAAGATTGTCCAAGTAGGCGGGCATATGTGGTGACAGACTATGGCGGTTACATGAGCACCTCCGATGTGGAGGATGAGGAGGAGGACATCACTGCCACCGGCAGTGACCTCGTCCTTGGAGGCGGAGACACCACAGGATACATGAACATTATTGTTCAACGTGTCCTTAGTACACAAGTTCATCAGCCCGAGTCGATGCAGTGCCACAACTTGTTCCAGATTTTCTTCGTCATCAAGAACCGCCGAGCACGTGTCATCATTGATGGAGGGAGCTGCAACAACTTGGTGAGTTCTGATGTGGTCAATAAGCTTTCTTTGACCACACGTCCACATCCACATCCGTACTACATTCAGTGGTTAAACGACTCTGGCAAAGCTAAGGTAATACAAACTTGTAGAGTTCCTTTTTCCATTGGTTCTTATGTGGATTCTGTTGATTGTGATGTCGAACCCATGCAAGCATGTTCACTTTTATTGGGTAGACCTTGAGAATTTGATAATGATGCTGTACACCATGGTAGAAGTAATAAGTACACTTTTATGCGTAAAGGAACTAAAATTACTTTGTTACCAATGACCCCTGCTGAAATTGTACAAGCTGATTTAGAAAGAGCTGCTAGTTTGAAAAATAAAGGTCCTGATATTCAACAACCTGTTAATTCTAATTCTACACCTAGTAATGTTAATGATTCTTCAAGTTCTAAGGGTGTTGGAATTAAATTACAAGGTCATTCATGTCTTACAACAAAATCTGAGCTTGCTGAAATTTCTGATAATGATGATATTTGCTATGCTTTGATATGCAAAGAAGCTTTGTTTTCGCTTGATGATATTGCTTCTAGTGCTGTGTCTCCTGCTGTCACTAACCTTTTGCAGGAGTATGAGGATGTTTTTCCAGCTGAGATACCCCCGGGATTGCCACCTTTGAGAGGGATTGAGCATCAAATTGATTTGATTCCAGGTGCTACTTTGCCAAACCGTGCTGCTTATAGGACCAACCTGAGGAGACTAAGGAGATACAACGACAAGTTCAAGAGCTTTTGGATCGTGGGTATGTTCGTCAATCACTTAGTCCTTGTGTTGTTCCTGTACTTTTGGTTCCTAAGGAAGATGGTACTTGGCGTATGTGTGTAGATTGTAGAGCCATTAATAATATTACTATTAGGTATTGTCATCCTATTCCTAGGCTAGACGACATACTTGATGAGTTATGTGGTGCTATAATTTTCACTAAAATTGATTTGCGTAGTGGCTACCATCAAATTAGAATGAAACTTGGAGACGAATGGAAAACAGCTTTCAAAACCAAATTTGGATTATATGAGTGGTTAGTAATGCCTTTTGGGTTAACTAATGCACCTAGTACTTTCATACGCTTGATGAATGAGGTTTTAAGAGCTTTCATTGGCAAATTTGTGGTAGTTTACTTTGATGATATCTTGATTTATAGCAAATCTATAGATGAACATATGAATCATTTGCGTGCTGTTTTTGATGCTTTACGAGATGCACGTTTATTTGGTAACCTTGAGAAGTGCATCTTTTGCACGGATCAAGTCCCTTTTCTTGGCTATGTTGTGACTCCACAGGGAATTGAGATGGATGAGGCGAAGATTGAAGCCATAAAGAGCTGGCCTGTACCAAAAACTATCACACAGGAGGCGCATGGAGGTGGATTGATGGGTCATTTTGGTGCCAAGAAGACGGAGGATATTTTGGCCACACACTTCTTTTGGCCAATGATGAGGAAAGATGTTGAGCGCTTTGTTGCTCGCTGCACTACATGTCAAAAAGCTAAGTCTCGCTTGAATCCACATGGTTTATACATGCCACTTCCTGTTCCTTCTATTCCTTGGGCGGATATTTCTATGGACTTTGTTTTAGGACTGCCTAGGACTAAGAGGGGGAGTGATAGTATTTTTGTTGTTGTGGATAGATTTTCTAAGATGGCACACTTTATACCATGTCATAAGACTGATGATGCTAGTTATATTGCTGATCTCTTTTTCAAAGAAATTGTTCGTTTGCATGGTATGCCTTCTACTATTGTTTCAGATTGTGATGCAAAATTCTTGAGTCACTTTTGGCGCACGCTTTGGAATAAGTTGGGTACAAAGTTGTTGTTTTCTACAACTTGTCACCCACAAACTGATGGACAAACTGAGGTGGTGAACCGCACTTTGGGTACTATGTTGAGAGCTATTTTGAAAAAAATTTGAAGCAATGGGAAGAATGTTTGCCTCATGTTGAGTTTGCATATAATCGGGCAACACATTCTACTACCAAGGTAAGTCCTTTCAAAGTAGTGTATGGTTTTGATCCCGTTACTCCACTTGATATACTTCCTATACCTATTCATGACAGAGTTCATGTTGATGCTAAGGAACATGCTGAATTTATTTTAAAAATGCATGAGACCACTAGACTTAGCATTCAAAAGATCAATGACAAGTATAAAATTGCTGGTAGTAAAGGAAGAAAAGAAGTAAAACTTGATGTAGGAGATTTAGTATGGTTACACTTGAGAAAAGATAGATTTCCAGATTTGAGAAAGTCTAAATTAATGCCTAGAGCTGATGGTCCTTTCAAAATAATTGAGAAGATTAATGATAATGCATACAAACTTGAGTTGCCTCCCGAGTTCGGGGTTAGTCCTACTTTTAACATTTCAGATTTAAAACCATACTTGGGAGAAGAGAATGAGCTTGAGTCGAGGACGACTCTACTTCAAGAGGGGGAGGATGATGAGGACATCACTCCTAAGGATACATGCAACACTCCTCCAATTTTGAACTTGCAAGGTCCAATGACTAGAACTTGTGCACGACGACTAAATTTAGAGGTGAGCTCCTTCGTACGTTCTTCATTATATGTCACTTTTGAGAATGGTTTGCTACCTAATGATTATATTGTAATTAGGAATCATGGAGAGGACCAGGAGATGATGGGAGAAGAACTTGGAGACGTGGAGGACCAGCAAGGACGTGAAAGCCAAGGTGGAGGCCCAACCAAAACCGACTTCGAGTCTGTTTCGGTGCTCAGGACCAGTCTGCACTAAAACGGATGCCCAAGACACATACGGACTCGGATTTGGACCTTCTATATATGCACGGAAAGATAAGAAGAAGACCTTTCAAATGCCGCTGGTCTCATATCAAAATTCATCCGTAGTCATTGGGAATCGTCGAAACAAGAGAGAGTCCAGAATCTGTTTCGGTGCTGTGTCGCCTGTTTTTGGCCTTTGGGTTTTGTATCTAGTTGAGCCCAAGTAGGGGTGCGTCCAGAGGGTCTTGCACAATCCTAGGGTCCTCATATACAGCCGCCACCATACCATTAGGGTGCGGTTTTTGCTTAGATTATTCTGTTTATAACAGTTTCGCCGTCATCACGGTTTGTGACACCCAAACTTCGTGAGATTCATAATACATCTGCAATTGTGTTGCTTTCTTCTTTGTTCTTGCTTGTGTTCTTGATTCGCAGGCAGGGATTAGCCTTCTCGGCGAGGTCAATCATTTTAGGACGTTTGATAACCAGAGGAGACGTCGTGCTGCGATTGCGGGGTTTAGAACGTGCTGTTCTGAAGTCGGATCGATTTGTGTGTCGCCTCCGACCAAATCAACGTATCCAGAACCTTTCGGAAGATCGGGAACCCTTGTCCACATCAAGTATGCTAATGAGTATGTCAATACGGAGGAAAAGAAGAGATACGCATTCCTACGTGTGATGAATGCCACGCTTAAGGAGCGTCTGACTTGGCAGACAACGGGCACATACAACGACCTGGTCAATGCTGCTATTGTCCAGGAGGGTGCTATGCGCCAAGTTGAAGAGGAAGACCGCAAGAGGAAGGCCCCTGCTATTGCGGGGAGGGGCGCCACAGCTGAATCCAGTCGGCGCGGCGAAAGGCGGTAGTGAGGAGGTTGCTGCCCCGGCCCGAGCTAACATGAGAGACTTCGCCCTAATCAGCGCGGGGCTTGCCGCCGATGCTCTTGGTCACGGGGCCTCGCTCCTTTCGGCCGAGGAGGACCTGTGCAGCCCTGCTGAACTCTACGTCCTTGCCACCTATCGGGTGTTGTGGCTCGAGTGTGAGACCTCGGCCGTGGCGTCCCGATAGGCCTTGAGGAGGGAGCTTGACGAGCAGCACCGGCTCAGGGAGGACCTCGGGACGCGAGTGTACGAGCTAGAGGCCTCTTTGGAACAGGCCGGTAAGGCTATGGATGACCTTGTCCTCGTTTGAAGGGGGCGGGACGAGGCAGTGGTGCGAGCTGCGTCCGACGCCTAGGAGAATAGCGGGCTATGGCTGGCACTACAGCAGGAGAAGCAGCACCGCGAGGAGGCGAAGAAGGCGGCTCAGGATTCCACTGTGGTCCAGCTAACCATCTGTCGCAACTACAGAACTCTTGTAAGAGGGAGGAAGGTAAGACTTTCTCATGTTTCCTGACCTTCGCTTGTTTCATTTTTGTTTGTTTTGTTGACCTCGAGTCCAGACTAGCGGTAGTCGAGGGCTCACTCTATCATGAGGTCGAGGCGGGAGGTGCGCTTCGCACTCTGATGGGTCAGGCCCCATGAGAGCTTCACGTTGATCTTCCCCTTGATGTTGCACTTGTCGAGCTGTTTGGGGGGCTGATGGAGGCGGGACGTGACTGGATCCGGTGGGGCGTGCGCTTCAGTGTGCGCCTCGCCTTCAGCGTCTTTGCCACTCACTTCGACCTGGTCGAGGCTGAGTTCGAGGCCCTGATCTCGGGGCACGTCGAAGGCCAAACCCCTGAGCAGATGGAGGAGATCCAGGTGCGCACTGCCCCCCATGCTGACACCCTGGCTCGCGCGCACGAGGAGGAGGTGCCTCCAAGAGGAGAAGAGAATTAGTCAGTAGTCGTTTTTAGTTATTTTGGGTGGTTTAGTGGGCCGTCGTGCCCATGTAATAATTCAAGTCTTAACTAGTGGTTGCTTAGTTTCGTTGGCTCGTGGTGGCCCTAGACAATTTCAATTCGTATTTGTTTTGATTGAAGTGTTGGGCCTTCGCCTTTCCTGTTTTGATCCACGAAGCTTGAGCTCCCGAGCCCTTCGAGGTTTGGTTTTGTCGGTGATCGCCGTTGTCATGGCCGCTGGGGCTAGCATGACGTTGCACCGTCCGATCGACTCGACTGTGAACCTGCGTGGCCCGTGGCTTACTTTGCTTATCGCCAAAGTGAGTTTCAATGTCCAATGCAGCTGTGCGGCTATGACTTTTGCTTAGAAAAAAAGAAAAAAATGAAGTGCCATGCGCCCTGTTGTAGCCCCCGAGTGATGCCCGGCCCCTTTTGGAGGGGTCGGGTGTCACTTAAGAGCGAGCGAGACGTGCGAGGGTACATAAAATGGAAAGCTAGGGATAGAATTTAAGTAGTTGTGAGATGTTCCATGCATTCTTGATCTCATCGCCGTCCATGGTCTTTTGCTTGTAGGTGCCAGGCCAAAAGACCCGAGAGACGACGTACGGTCCTTCCCAAGGCAGAGAGAGCTTGTACCAACCTTTGTTGTCATCAACCCTGCATAAAACAAGATCGTCCACCAGTAGGCCTCTATCCCTCACGTTACGGTCGTGATAGCACCGGAGTGCTTGCTGGTACTTGGCTGAATGGAGGAGCGCAAAATCTCGCGCCTCGTCTATTTGTTCCAGCGCATCTTGGAGTGCTGCCTTGTTACCTTGTTCATTGTATGCACGCACATGTGGTGCTCCGTAGTCCTAGTCAGTGGGGAGGATTGCCTCGGACCCATAGACCATGAAGAAGGTCGTGAAGCCCGTTGCGCGGCTCTTGGTTGTACGCAGGCTCCAGAGTACGCCGTGCAGCTCAGCCACCCACCGTCCGCTGAACTGCTTTAGGCGGTTGAAGACGGCGGTGGGGTCAAAGATTCGTGACTTCATCCCTTGGAGTATCATGCCGTTCGCCCGCTCGACCTGGCCATTTGTCTCGGGGTGAGCGATGGCGACCCAGTCGACGTGGATGTGGTAATCATCACAAAACTTTAGAAATTTCTTCCCGGTGAATTGCGTCCATGGTCGGCGATTATGGAGTTTGGGACCCCAAATCGATGGATGATGTCGAGGAAGAACTCGACCGCCTCTTCTGACCAGATCTCCACTAACGGGTGTGCTTTGATCCACTTGGTGAATTTGTCGACTGCGACAAGCAAGTGGGTGTAGCCCCCGGGTGCTTTTTTGAGCGGTCCGACTAGGTCCAAGCTCCAGACCGCGAAGGGCCATGCAAGGGGGATTGACTGAAGGGCTTGGACCGAGAGGTGTGTTTGGCGGGCATAATATTGGCAACCCTTACAGGTTTTGACTATGCGGGTTGCATCATCCATAGCAGTCGGCCAATAGAGGCCCTGGCGGAAGGCGTTGCCCATGAGCGTTTGAGGCGCCGCGTGATGACCACAGACTCCCCCCCCCCCCCCATGGATGTAGACGAGAAGCTGAATACCCTTGTTGATGGGAATGCATCGCTGCATGACTTTGGTGATGTTGTGCTTGTAAAGCTCCCCGTCGATCAAAGTGAACAATTTGGCACGACGATAGAGTCACTTAGCTTCGGTCCCGTCGGTGGGCAGCATGCCGTGAGTCAGGAACTCAATGTGTGGGATTCGCCAGTCGCGAGGAGGCGCGTCCCACTCGACGTGGGGGTCGATTCGCTTGGCCCCTGGGTCATCCAACTCGCACGAGTCATCGGGCCCGTCAATCTCCATAACTTCCACAAGTGGCAGAGCTTCTGGGAGCTGACTCTTTGGTCGTTCGTCCGAGCTCTTCGGAGTTGACCGGCTCCCCTTGGGGCCCCGTGGACTCGTTAGGGCGGACCAAGGGGTGGTGCTGGTCATTCGCGAAGACGCCAGGCGGGATCTGCCCTCGGCTGGACGCCATCTTGGCCAGCGTGTTGGCCGCGTCATTGAGGCGTCGTGGGATGTGCTTCAGCTCTAGCCCATCGAGCCGGCCCTCGAGCTTATGGACTTCCTGGCAGTAGAGTGCCATGGTGTCCGTCTGGCAGCTGGAATCTTTCATGATCTGGTCGACCACGAGCTAGGAGTCACCCCGAATCTCCAGCTGTCTGATGCCCAGCTTGGCGGCGATCTTGAGCCCGTTGACGAGTGCTTCGTACTTGGTGACATTGTTTGAAGTAGGGAAATGTAAACGAATAGCGTATGTCGGGCATTCGGGTCGTGGACCTAGAATCGGATCGGTGTGTCGGGCTTTCGGTAGGAGTTGTGGTGCTAAGATTGCAGGATTCAGAGAATCCGGATCGGTGTGTTGGGCTTCGTTCCACCCTACCTGGGCCGGATGTATCATTTGCTATCAAAGCTGGGCCTTTGTTAAGAAGGGGAGAATGATGAGAACATCCTCCACTATTACCCGCTGGGGCGGCGACCATGTGAGCCTCTGAATAATCCCACCTTGCTTAGCTTGGGAGGTGGAAGCCACCTTAAAAGGGAGAGCCACCCTTCCCCTATCAGACTAGTCTTTTAGGGAGATTGGGCCTTTCCCTGAGTGGGGGCGCCGGTGTTGCGGTGCTAAGACTGCGGATTCGGGTCATGGACCTAGAATCGGATCGGTGTGTCGGGCTTTCGGCAGGAGTTGTGGTGCTAAGATTGCGGGATTCAGAGAATCCGGATCGGTGTGTCGGGCTTCATTCCACCCTACCTGGGCCGGATGTATCATAGTGCAAGAAACCAGTGGGGAGCTAATAACCTCTATAGTGACAGTCAGGGTGAACAAAACCACCATGTCTTGTAGAATATTAGAATCATCACTCGAGTTGATAAGAATAAGGTTGCATTTTAGTGAACCAATCCTAAGGAGAGAATCCTTCATAATCCTATTACCTCTTCAACAACATTCACCCTTCACTCTCTCACCGTCACCATTCACACCAACCAACACATTGCAATTTGTTAGTAATCCTTTAATAGTAATAGTTCCGCTCGTTCCTTATGGATTCGATAACCTTGGAATACTCTGAGGGAAAAAGAGCTACAACTGTACACTGTCCTCTTGCGGTATATAAGTGGGTGCGTAACTACGACCAACAAGCTACCTTTTTCTAGCGCCATTGTCGAGGAACAAGCCAGTTCTATTACTATTAATATTTTACTAACATCTAATCCTCTCTTTTTCTAGTTGTTTTTGTTTTTGTGTTTTGTGTGAATTTTCAGGATGAGTACGATAGGACCTTCTCCGACGCTCAGGGAGCTTTCTCTACCATCTCCAGACGTGCTGGTGTCTCAATCCTCAGACAAGAAGGCCACGACCTCCTCGTATGTGTTGAGCCCTACTATCATTAGCATGGCTGAAGCAAACAAGTTCTATGGAGCAAAGGAGGAGAATCCGTATACTCACTTACAAGATTTGGAGGCACTTTGCCAAACATTCCATAATGAAGGAATGCCTCAGGATCTTTACAGGTGGCTGCTTTTCCCATTCTCTTTGGCAGGAAAAGCCAAAGAGTGGCACAAAGCAGCATCTCAAGAAGCAAAAGATAAGTGGAGTGAGTTAGTTGGAAATTTTTGTCTCCGCTATTTTCCTTTGCCAAAGGTGCAAAAGTTGAGAAGAGAGGTGGTGAATTTCTTACAAAAAGATGAAAAATCTCTCGCAGAAGCCTGGACGCGTTTTCAAACAATGTTGAAACAAGGACCTGACCTCAACATTAATGAGAATATGTGTGCTCAAACTTTCTACATGGCCATAAACAAGGCATCGAAAATGCATTTGGACGGATCGGTGTTGACACTTCTTAGCGTCGCACCAGAAATATTACTATCTCCGGCAATGGCGCTAGAAATGCTTGTTGGTATTTCTTACGATCACAGATATATGCGAAAGGGCACGGATACCACTGTAGCACTTCACCTAAGAGTATTCCAGGTTATCAAATCACAGGGAACGTGTGTGTACTAATCTCCTATCCTAATCCTTCCAAGGACATCAAGAATATGGTAGGCAGAGGGTAGAGAGGATTCCTATGGTAAAAGGTCCTAAAATAAGATAGGTTCAGTCTATTAGTGCTTACTTTGGGCACTGGCTTACTCCTGCATCCACAGGTGACTCCGGCCAACAACTCTACGACGTACCCGAACATGGAGGATTATTAAGGCCGGATAGAGCTGTCACCACCTACCGACTACCTCTACAAACCGTGGCGCTAATAATTAGAGCCTAGACACCACATCTATGCCTAGACACCATATCTATGCTATTAATTACTATCAAAGTCTTGACATCACGCTAATAGAAGACTATGATACTCTAAATAAATAGAGCAATGATCCCATAAGCAACTAAAGAAAGAACTTACTTAAAAAGGAAACTTGAATACCAAGGGAAGATCACAAATACTCACTAGGAAAAGAAAGCATCCGTCGAGGTACAACTTCTCTTAACTGTCCCTCACTCTCTCCCTATTTTCTAAGCACTTTGGCAGTGCTAAAGCCTTTGAAATGGAGGTCTAAACTCTATTTTTGTGTTGTCTTGTTTATAACAAATTCCCCCTCTATTTATAGGTGGCGAAGGCTTGGCAGGTACTTCAAGGTAGAGGAGAGTCGGTGGGCAAAAATTCACCTAGCGGGCGGCCACGTGTGCCGGGCGGCCGTGTATGCTGGGCGGCATGCACCGTCGGGCGGCAGGGTAGGCTGGGCGGCCATTAGATATGGTCGGTTCCCAACTGACTCTCTTCCAATGGCTTGGATCTTGTCCCAAAGGTGGTTGTTGGGTTGGTTTCCATCGACCCCTTCATTTTGGGGCCGGTAGGCGTCTTCGGTCTAGTGGGCTGGCAACCCTTGGGTGGCATCCCAGGTTGGGCGGCAGGCCAGGGCGGGCGGCATGGTCGGTCGGGCGGTAGCTTAGGCCGGGCAGCATAGTTGGCCGGGCGGCGTAGTTGGCTGGGCGGCGGCCTAGGCCGGGCAGCGGCCTTGGCTGGGTGCCGACCCCCTCCTGGTCGCCCCTTGACTTCTCCCAGTTAGGCCACTTATTGGTCTACTTTCCTTAGCCATATTTCATCACTTTTTGGTCCGGTTGGAGAAAACGGCCCCATGGTGAAGTGTTTTGCAGAATCGGCCGGGTCAGATGATTAGCCTGAAAAATGACTCCATTTAACCAGCCGGTGCCTGATTTTTGCCGGTTATGACCCTATCGGCTGATTGCTGGTTTCAGCCTGAAAGTGACCATGTTTAACAAGCCAGGTGCCTGATTTTAGCCGGTTATGACCTGTCGGCTGGTTTCTGCCTGAAAACGTCCTTGTCGCCCGGTGAAAACGGCTGTTTCATAGTCGTGATCGGCCGACAGGGTGTTTCTCCATGTTTTTGCATATTTTGGCTCTCTTATGCCTGCCAACTCATATTTCACCAAAACTCGTGGAACATGTTAATAATAAACTGCCGCCACTATGTTGTTTATTCCTTTTATGCTATTTATGCAAGGATTTGATGGTCAGATTTAGCATTCAAGGACCGTCAACAAAATCCGCCACACTTAGCCTTTGCTCATCCTCGAGTAAAAGTTAAAGGGTAAGGTGGATCATAAATTTAATTGGTATGATGCTAGCATGCAAATTATCCCATGTCATACCTGTACCAATGAACTTTTGAAGTATTTATCATGTTACCTTGGGTGGTTGAGGAATGGAACAATATTGACTCCAATCATCTTCACTCGTTCTGCTATGTAGCTTGGGTTTTTAAAAAGATTTTCAAAACAAATCATAGCTGTACTCCTCAAATGATTCTCTCAAATCGCTCAAGGTGTATGGTTCCTCACCACGACATTGCCTCTTTTCATCCTACTTCTAAATATGGCTTTATGTGGAGCTCAAGGTAGGGGTAAAAGAGAGGCATACTTGTGTCTCATATATCACTAAGTTAAAAACCGGATCCATGGAGAACAATTCATGAACTTTTGATCAAGCATGTGCACATGTGGATATGTGGATGGAAAATGACTGAAAGTGAATACTCCCCTTTTTTAAGATGCTCTTTCCCTTCTATTGGATATGCATTTGAGAGCATGGGCTAATTCTTTCTCTCTCTCACTTTTCTTCTTTTTTCACTCTTTTTTTTAATTCACGAATAGCCCATGTCTCTTTTACAAGGATATTTGGAGAGGGAGTTCATCAGAATATGATAGAGTACTTTATTTAATGGATGGATGATGACACAGAAGTGCTATCTTCTAGTGTAGAAGATTTAGCACATGGATGATGGATATGGTGGTGCTAACTTCCAGTGAAGAAGTATTAGCAAAGTGGTGTGCACATAATCTTGATAAAAAATTCATACAAAATAAGTCACAAGGGTCACAACAATTTGAGAAAGTTCAACAAAACAACAAGTACCATATGCATAAGGTTTTCAATGAGTTCATCATATGGCTTTGGTAGGAAGATATAATCATTGAGGAGTGGTTTTAATTTTTGTAAGAAAAATTCCCAAGCACATTAAGGATAAGAGAAAGATTCATTTCATCAAACCATATCTCATGCATCAACTACCTAGGTGACATGATTTCCTAAAGATGTAGTTCACAAGCAACAAGTCTATGAACTAGGAATAAGGAGCATGCAAGCCAACCAAATAGAAGCATGAAATAAAATGGGGCTTCCACAAGGTTCATTTTAGTTTTCGAGTTAATTTTTTATGATTGATCAAAGAGAAAAATAATATTAACTCGTGAAACAAGGAGGTGAAGGGATTGAGTGCGCAAACCATCGTAGTGAAGAGGGTGGAAGCTGGGATGTGCCTGGCTGCCATGCTCTTTCTCATGATGTTGACCTCTTGCGCATCAAAAAACCTCAGAAGCCTCCCCCACACTTGTTCTTGACCCTAGCTGCTTTTTATTCGAAACAAACTAAAGATTGTGCAAACAAAAAGGACTTTACTAGGTCTAGGACCGGAGAGTCTAAGTTTATTCAAATGAAAAAGAAGTGCAGAGAGGAATGCTAGGGTAGAGCATTGAAATCAATTAAATTGATCACATCTACCTCCTTACCTTGGTTGTCATCTGGCTCTAGGAAGACTTTTAAACGATGACCATTTACCTTAAATTGGTTCCCTCTGTCATCTTGGAGTGTGATTGCTCCATGTGATGCAGCATTAATGATGGTGAATGGTCCTTCCCATTTTTGGTTGGGTGCGGAATGCACCAAAGTGGCCTCCATATGGAGGTGCATGGCATTTCTCAATTATCTTGTTGCCTTCAATTCTTGGGACACATCTCCTTAGCAACCCGTCAGAACATACTCTATAGAGGTATCGGTCGTCCCATAGGTGACGTCCACTCTCATAGATGAGATTCTTCTTGTTCTCCCCTGATGGTACATACCCTATAACTATGAAATTCACAATGTCTGCATACCAGGGGTTGGAGTCCGTCACTTTCAGTACCATGTCGTCACAGAGGAAGTCATTTATCGGAATTTCCTGCATGTTAGTCACTTGCATACGTGATAAATGATCTGCAACTGAATTTTCTACTCCTTTCTTATCTCTAATTTCAAGGTCAAATTCTTGGAGCAGAAGAATCCATCTAATTAGCCTTGGTTTATCATCTTTCTTAGTGAGCAATTATTTTAAAGCAGCATGATCAGTGTGAACGATGACCTTTGCTCCTACTAAGTATGACCTAAACTTATCGATAGCAAAAACAATAGCAAAGAGCTCTTTTTCTGTAGTGGCATAATTATGTTGTGCTCCTGTCAAGGTCTTGCTAGCCTAGGCTATGGCGTGATGCGTCTTATCTTTGGTTTGGCCAAGAACAGCCCCAACAACATAGTCACTAGCATCACACATGATTTCGAAAGGCAGCATCCAATCGGGGGGTTGAATGATTGGTGCTGAGATGAGTGTCTTTTTAAGGATATTAAAGGAATGTAGGCACTCATCATCGAAATCAAAGGGAGCATCCTTAGCCAAAAGACTAGTGAGGGGTCTGGCGATTTGCAAAAAGTCTATGATAAAACACCGGTAAAACCCCGCATGTCCTAAGAAACTCCGGATCCCCTTAACATTAATTGGAGGTGGAAGCCTTTCTATGACCTCAATCTTAGCTCTACCCACCTCAATACCCCTCTCAGACATAAGGTGTCCTAAAACGATGCCCTCTCGGACCATAAAGTGGCACTTTTCCCAATGAAGTGTCAAGTCCTTTTCCTAGCATCTTTGTAAAACCCTATCTAGGTTCTCAAGACAATGATCAAAAGTTTTCCCATCAACAGAGCAATCATCCTTGAAAACTTCCATGATTTCTTCGATCATGTCAGAGAATATAGACACCATGCACCTTTGGAACGAAGCGGGTGCATTACACAATCCGAATGACATTCTCCGATAGGCATAGGTTCCGTAAGGGCTTGTGAAGGTAGTCTTACTTTGATCATCGGGATGGATGGGAATTTGATGGTAACCAGAGTACCCATCAAGGAAACAAAAGAAGGAATTTTTGGCAAGACGCTCTAACATTTCATCAATGAAGGGCAGCGGGAAATGATCCTTTTTTGTTGCCTTATTGAGCCTTCGATAGTCGATGCACATCCTCCATCCCGTGACGATGCATTGAGGGATCAACTCATTTCTATCATTTCTAATGACCATCATGCCTCCCTTCTTAGGCACTACTTGCACAGGGCTAACCCATTCACTATGAGGAATGGGATAAATTATCCTGGCGTGCAAAAGTTTCAAAACCTCCTTCTTAACAACCTCTATCATTGCATTATTTAGCCTCCTCTGAGGCTCCCTAGAAGGTGTGCTATCAGGATCAATGGGAATGCAATGCATGTAAAGAGCGCGACTAATTCCCTTAAGGTCTTGGAGTGATTAGCCTAGGACAGATCGATGCTTTTCCAGGATGGCTAAAGGTTTAGCAGTTTCTTCCTTAGATAGTCTGTCACATATGATAACAGTGGCTTACAGGTCGCCATTTAGGAAAGCATAGCGTAGTCCAGAAGGTAAGGGATTAAGCTCAATCGGAGGTCATGATGGTGGTTCTTCAATGGGTAGCTCAATTGTCTCTTGAAACTCATCCTCCTCTTCGATAAACTCTTTAGCATCTCTTTCTAGAATGGGTTCAGGAGAATCAAATTGAAGAATAGCCATTACTTCCTCGATTGGCTCTTCCTCGGGGGAAGGATCTGGTAGGGAATTCCTTGATCGAGAGATCGGGACAGAACCCCACCCCCCCCCCCTAGTTTTACGTTGAGACTTCCAAGCATCGGTACATCCATGAGTAATTTCTCAATGGGATGTCCGATTAAGACATCAAAATCCTCAATGTCAAAGACATGGAAGTCTAGGACAGACTCGATGTTTGCGTGCCTTATGGTCACATCTTGCAAAATCCCGTATCCTTCTAAAATAGGGCCAAAGGGGCTCTTGAAGGATTTACTAGTTGGTGCCAATGGCGTATCACCCAGAATGTCAAACGTAAAGGCACTAGAAACTATGTTGGCACCAACAGTGGGATTATAAAGAACTTCCACTGTGACTCCTCTAATGTCGCATCGAATGGTAGAAGAGAGAGAGAGGGAGAGAGAGCAAATTTGGATTACTTCAGAGGATAGCTCAACCTCTCACAACCATTCCTTGCTCATAATTGAAGTTAACTCCTTCACCATCTCTTGGAGGAATGCCACTTCAAGTGGCTCCGAAGGGGAGATCGGAGTCGGGGGTTTCTTTTGGCAACAATACTTTGAGGTGTTTCCATAATGTTCAAAAAGCTCTACCTCAAAGTCAAATGGGAATTCTAAGGGTTGAATTTCTTCTTTCCTAGGTGTTCCCGGTTCAGGTGAGGGCTCAATGGTCGAATCTTCAGGTATGGAAGAAATAGGGTTGGATTCGGCTATTAAGGGGTCCTCATGGCTCAACTTGGCTTCCTCCTGTAGGGGTTCAGCATGATCAGAAAGGAAAGAAGTGTTTTCTAGAATATGGTCTAGGATTTCTCTTTCTTTCGTCACAATCTTGTGGACGAACGATCCTCCAGCAGCAATGTCGAGGTATAGGGTATCTCCCTTGTTCAAACACTCACGAAATTGTTGTAACAACATCAGGTTAGGAATGCCAAGGTTGGGTCCGGATTTGGATAGCAAATTAAGCCTAGCCCAGGATGCACCTAAAGATTCCTTCTCATTCTAGCAAAAACCGAGAATTTCCATACGAAGGGAGACAATACGGGACGTAGGGAAGAAAGTGAGACAAAATTTATCTCGAAGTTCTTCCCAGTCACCGTTTACACTCCCGACAGTACGAGTGTACCATTGTTTTTCCCTCTCCATGAGGGAGAAGGGAAACAATTTCCACTTTAGAGTTTCCTGTGTCATGCCCTTTATAGAAAGGCATGAACACAGTTGCTCGAATTCTCGTAGGTGATGGTATGGGTTTTCACTTTCTATGCCAGAAAAGTATTGTTCCCGAACCATGGCTATAAAGGCAGGGCGAAGTTCATAGCCAGAAGTATAAATTGGGTCCGTGGACGGTGGTTGCTCAAACAACTCGCTCTTTGGAGCAGAAAAGGATTGGATAGAAGGTTGCTCCATTGTAGAAATGGGGAAAGAAATAAAGAAAGAAAAAAAAGGATTCGAGGATGAAAAAAGTTCAAAGATAGAATAACAACCGTTCCCCGGCAACGATGCCAGAAATGCTTGTTGACACTTCTTAGCGTCGCACCAGAAATATTACTATCCCTGGCAACGGCGCCAGAAATGCTTGTTGGTATTTCTTACGATCACAGATAAATCTGCATGTGCACGGATACCGCTGTAGCACTTCACCTAAGAGTATTCTAGGTTATCGAATCACAGGGAACGTGTGTGTACTAATCTCCTATCCTAATCCATCCAAGGACAACAAGAATATGGTAGGCAGAGGGTAGAGAGGATTCCTATGGTAAAAGATCCTAAAATAAGATAGGTTCAGTCTATTAATGCTTACTTTGGGCACCGGCTTACCCCTGCATTCACAGGTGACTCCGGCCAACAGCTCTACGATGTACCCGAACGTGGAGGATTACTAAGGTCGGATAAGGCTGTCACCACCTACCGACTACCTCTACAAACCGTGGGGCACGCGGCAAACAAAGGTAATCTCTAGCCTAGACACCACGTCTATGCTATTAATTACTATCAGTGTCTCAACGTCACGCTAATAGAAGACTATTATACTCTAAATAAATAGAATGATCCCATAAGCAACTAAAGAAAGAACTTAATTAAAAAGGAAACTTGAATACCAAGGGAAGATCACGAATACTCACTAAGAAAAGAAAGCATCCACCGAGGTACAAGCGTGGAGAAGGTGCCACCAAGCCCGGACCTTCTCTTAACTCTCCCTCTCTCTCTCCCTATTTTCTAAGCACTTTGGCAGTGCTAAAGCCTTTGAAATGGAGGTCTAAACTCTTCTTGTGTTGTCTTGTTTATGACAAATTACCCCTCTATTTGTAGGTGGCGAAGGCTTGGCGGGTACTTCAAGGTGGAGGAGAGTCGGTGGGCAAAAATTCCCCCGTCGGGCGACCGGGTATGCCGGGCGGCATGAACCGCCAGGCAGCAGGGTAGGCCGGGTGGCCGTTAGATATGGTCGGTTCCCGACCTACTCTTTTCCAATGGCTCGGGTCTTGTCCCAAAGGCAGTTGTTGGGTCGGTTTCCACCAACTCCTTCATTTTGGGGCCGGTAGGCGTCTTGGGCCTAGTGGGCTGGCAACCCCTGGGTGGCATCCCAGGCCGGGCGGCAGGCCAGGCCGGGTGGCATGGTCAGCCAAGCAGCAGCCTAGGCTGGGTGGCATAGTCGACCGGGCGGTGGCCTAAGCCGGGCGACGTGGCTGGCCGGGCGGCGGCCTTGGCCGGGTGCCGACCCCCTCCGGGTTGCCCTTGACTTCTCTCGGTTAGGCTACTTATTGGTCTACTTTCATTAGCCATATTTCATCACTATTGGTTCGGCAGGAGAAACCGGCCTCATGGTGAAGTGTTTTGCAGAATCGGCCGGGTCGGATGATTAGCTTGAAAAACGACTCCATTTAACCAGTCGGGTGCCTGATTTTAGAAGGTTATGACCCTATCGGCTGATTTCTGATTTTAGCCTGAAAGTGACCCTGTTTAACCAGCCAGGTGCTTGATTTTAGGCGGTTATGACCTGTCGGCTGGTTTCTACCTGAAAACGACCTTGTCGATCGGTGAAAACGGCTGTTTCAGAGTCGTGATCGGTCGACGGGGTGTTTTTTCATGTTTTTGCATATTTTGGCTCTCTTATGCCTGCAAACACATATTTCACCAAAACTCGTGGAACATGTTAATAATAAATTGTCACAACTATGTTGTTTATTCCTTGGGTTAATTGCAAAAACCACCCCATAACTCAGTTAGAGTTTGAGATTTCCACCCATAAGTCATTTTGTTGCAAATTCCCACCCACCCATTGAGTTTTGTTGCAAAAACCACCCCAATTTGCACATGTTCAATTTACTCAATATGTTTTTGATTATTTGGAGTAGCCAATGGTGTTCTTATATAAAATACAAAATTTTAGAAGTATAATCTTCATATTTTTTTACAAAGAATATGTAGTAAAAATATTAATTGAAGTTTGATCGGTGTTCAACAATAAAATTTAAAATTTGGATACTTTTTTACGAAAATATAAGAACTTAAACAAACTAAAAATCTCTAACAGTGTTAAACTTATTAAACTTATTTTTATTTTAAATTTATATCGATGAAATCATATGAGATCAATTAAACATGTGTCAACTGGGGTGGTTTTTACAACAAAATACATTGGGTGGGTTGGGTAGGAATCTCAAACTTGAAGTGAGTTATTGGGTGATTTATACAATTATCCCTTATTCCTTTTATGTTATTTATGCAAGGATTTGACGGTCAGATTTAGCATTTAAGGACCATCAACAATCGGCCGAAGGAAGTTTTCTGAGATTGACAGCCAAGGCAGGGATTGAATTGTTAGGAAAAATTGCCAAAAATGAAGCTTTGCACAAGCATTGGGAAGAATATCTTGAACCAAATCGGCAATACCCAGAAGTTATGTAGAAGGAAGAGTCGCCGGTTGAACAGATCTTGATGTCCGAGAGCAGAGCAATGATTACTTTAGAGCATGAATTCAAAGAAATAGATCCCGTCAGACCCGCCTCTATGGATCTGACGTGTGTGCCGATCGGCACAGTCGCGACAACAGGAGAACCGATCACCATGATGACTCCGTCGAGTTGCAAGGAATGTACCAAGATAGATGCTGCGATTCTGGACAACCACCTGAAGGAATTTGAAGGCAACTTTGCTACACTAAAGGGGGATAGAACATTGGCAAATGCCAAACCACTTGATGAATTTGAGCCGATGGACTGGATTCCTATTGATTTTTCGCGCGAGTTGCTCAATATGAGAAGATCCTTCAGCCCGCAAGACGCTTCCGAAGCCGGAATTGAGTATAATTTCCCAAGTAATTGCCTCAAATCGGAAATTTTTGATCAAGAGATTATTGGGAGAGTTTTAGGGAAGCTTTACAAGGATGATATAGAGCTTGATGGAACGGAGGTGAAACAAGCAAAGAGATTGCTAGACACTTGCTTTGAGCCATCTCCCTACAAAGGATTATGTGGTGTGTATGCTGTAGGCCTCACTGAAGAGGAAGAAGACGAACCATACATACCATGTGAGATATCAGGGAAAAAATTTCTGAAAGCCTTGTGTGACTTTGGTTCCCGTGTCAACTTGATGACTTATGATGCATTCATGAGCGTTCCTTATGAAACTCAATAGCAGCTGATGGGGACCGAACTTGAGCTTATCATGGTAAATGGAGGGAAGACCAAGCTGCTAAGAGTGATCAAGAATGTTGAAATTGAGATCAGCTTGAAAACAATACCGGTAGATTTCATTGTTCTAGACAATAAAGAAACTAGTGTTGAAGATATCATTCTGGGAAGGCCATTCTTAAGATTAGTACAAGTTGTTCTGGATGTTGGGAAAGATCGAATTACGCTACTCCTGGGAGAGGAAGAAGTGCAATTTCAATTTAATGATCCGTCTCATCAAGGCCCTTCTTACAGTCAGGAATTCTACCCAGAGGAGCACGAGAAGATAGGGATGGATATGGGAGACCCACTGGACCACATCATGCGTGGAACTGACAAGCATACTGCTAGCGCCGATCGGCACGACACCTACGCCGATTGGCTCAACCAGGAAAATCTCGCTGATTAGCACTATGCTTGCGCCGATCGGCTCAACCAGGGAAATCCTAATTTTGAACCAGTCGGGGAGCTGGATCAAGATGAAGTGCCAGAAGTGGAACAGAAGGAACTTCTAAAGGAGCTATGCTTTGAATATCTAGGGAAGAATAGAACATATAAAGTTATTGTGAACAATGCCCTAACGAAAGAAGAAATAGAGAAGTTGCTTGCTGTGCTCAAAAGGTATAAGAAAGCCATTGGTTACACATTGGATGACATAAAGGGAATCAGCCCCGCATTTTGCCCCCACAAGATTAACTTGGAGGAGAATGCTAAACCAGTGGTTGAAGGGATGCGAAGGTTGAAGGAATCAATGAAGCCAGTGGTTAAAAAGGAAATTTTGAAGCTGCTTAATGCAGGTATGATCTACCATGTTGCTGATAGTGAGTTGATAGTAGTGCCTAATGAGAACAATGAGCTGATCCCTCAAAGGACTGTAACTAGATGGAGAATGTGCATAGATTGTGTGCCCAAGAAAGGAGAGTTGACAGTAGTGCCTAATGAGAACAATGAGCTGATCCCTCAAAGGACTGTAACTAGATGGAGAATGTGCATAGATTGTAGAAGTTTGAACAAGGTGACGAAGAAATATCACTATCCTCTTCCATCCATTGACGAGATGCTTGAAAGGTTAGCAAAGAATTCATACTTTTGTTATTTGGATGCATATAGTGGTTTCTTTCAAATACTGGTAAGACTAGAGGATCAGCAGAAAACTCCTTTCACCTACCCTTTTGGACATATGCATACAGAAGGATGCCATTTGGTCTTTGCAACGCGCCCGCTACATTTCAAAGATGCATGAATGCAATGTTTGCCAAATTCATAGAAGATATTATGGAGATATTTGTGGATGACTTCTCCGTGCATGGTGCTGATTTTGATAGTTATTTGGAGAATTTGGAGAAGGTTTTGAAAAGATGTGTTGAATGCGACTTAGTTCTTAATTGGGAGAAGTGTCACTTTATGGTAACAGAAGGGATAGTACTTGGTCATGTCGTATCTAATAGAGGGATAGAGGTTGACAAAGCGAAGGTATCTACAGTTGAGAAATTACCTCCCCCTATTGATCTAACAACTTTGAGGAGTTTTCTTGGACATGCCAACTTCTATCGCAGATTTGTTAAGAATTATTCGAAGATTGCTAAGCCCCTGACAGAATTGCTGAAGCAAGACATAGATTTTGTCATGAACGATGAAAGACTCTTTGCCTTTAAAAGTTTGAAGGAAGCTCTATGCTCTGCACCCATTATGCAGCCACCTGATTGGAGTTTACCTTTTGAAATTATGTGTGATGCAAGTGACTATGCAGTTGGAGCTGTTCTTGGACAACGGAAGGAAGGTAAAGTGCAAGCTATTTATTATGCTATCAAAACTTTGAATGAGGTGCAGATAAATTATACAACAACTGAGAAAGAGATGTTAGCTGTTATATTTGCTTTTGAGAAGTTTAGATCCTACAATCTAAATTCTAAGGTGATTGTATATACTGATCATGCTGCCATAAGATACTTGGTTTCAAAGAAGGAGTCTAACCCTCGATTAATGCGATGGGTATTGATGCTGCAAGAATTTGATTTGGAGATAAGAGATAAGAAAGGAGTAGAAAATTCTGTAGCACATCATTTATCTCGCCTTGAATCATCATCAACTGAGCCAATAAGAGATGAAATGCAACAAGAGTAGTTGTTTGTCGCCTTTGATTGCAGAGAGAATTGGATGATGGATATTATCAAAGGTTTCAAGGGACAATCAAATATCATGAATAAGAACACGAGGAGAAGAGTTAAGAGTGAAATGACAAAATTTATATAGGCTGACCCATACTTGTATAGGTATTGTGAGGATGGAGTAGTATGGAGATGTGTACACAGAGAAGAAAGAGTGAGCATTTTAGCAAAATGTCATTCTTCGGATTATGGGGGACATTATGGCTACTTCAGAACATAGGCAAAGTGAAGGACCGAGAAGGTGACCAGAGGGGTTTGAATGGGAGCCATTCAAAATTCTCCAAGAGAACTTGTCCTATATCCCAAAAACATCCCAAGCCAACCTCCGAACCGATCACCAAGACTACACACACCAACTAGTGGTCTACTAGTCCTAGGAGTGATCAACCACAACAAAGACACATCGGAAACAAAAAGGAATAAGGAGCACTCAAAACAAGTCAATTCTGGACTCTCAACGGCAGCGCCGACCACAACCATCGGTAGTGCCGGTTGGCACCATCGGCAGTGCCAGTCACTTCCATCAGCAGTGCCGGTGCAGAAATCTCAGGACTTAAAGAAAAATGACTCAGAGCGCATCGGTAGTGCCGGTATTGGCCATTGGCAGTGCCGGTGCGGGTTTCTCAGAATTAAAAAATTACCTGTCGGACCACATCGGCAGTGCCGGTCCAAGACTTCGGCAGTGCCGGTTGACCCCCAACAGAACAGGAAAACTTTTGGGATTTTGTCAAATCTTCTCCAAAACTTATTAAAATTAACTCCAAATGATGTGATTTTTGGAACAGTGAATCCTCAACACATCACGACCCTAATCCTACAAGATCAACTCAAGTGGCTCAAGAAATCATCACAAATTTCAGATCTTGTGCCAAGAACACCAAAAGGGGAAACTTGAGAAATCCTTCAAATTAAAGGTGCTAGAGCTCTTGATTTGGTCATGGACCTATGAAGGATTGTTCTAGCTCATCATAGCAGCAAGGTTCTTAAGAAATCTGCCTCAAAAACTCATCCAAAAATGAGATAAAAAATCACCATGAAAATAGCTCCAAAAATAAGAAAATGGGAATTTCGGGATTCAAGTGAAGAGGGAAATCTTGAGCACGAAAATACTTCTCATATCATAGAAAGGAGCTTACAAGATCCATGGTTACAAGGCTAGGAAGTCACCTTCTTCCTCCCACTATTTGGAAGAGCAAGAGATGTCTCTCACACACCCACTACTCTCCTCTCAAACATGAAGTCCTCTCCTAGCACTTAGAATAGAATCCTAACACCAGGCTAATGGAAAGAGAGGCACCTCTCCCACAGGCCACACATCTCCTTATATAGGCCTAGGGTCTATTGTCCATATGACCACTCTACCCTTGACCTACATAACACACCCACCTACCACCGGGGGCATAACCGCCCATCTTTTTCCTCATTGCCCGAATGCCATCAGACGCTTCACGTCTTTGCTTTGTCTCAAAGCAAGCTCCATGATGGTGCCACGTGCACCACCAACCACCGCCACCGGTTTTGAGGCCTAAACTAGGAAACCACCTTGCACGCTTCTCAAAGCATGACTTCTCGATGTCGACACGTGTCACCTTGTCCAGCGATCTTGACCACCGGCAAGTCTCTCCCAGTCCCTGTCCATCGGGCCCCCTTGTCACTTGCACCAGCATCCCATTCACCTTGACTTGGTCAACACACTGTCTTCATCACACCACGGTTTTGGGGCTCAACCAAGAAACCGTCCGTGCTTCTTGCCTCTCCACGTGTACGGTGTAGATCACCCTTGACTTCACCCGGCATCCCGATCGTCTGGCCCCAAGTCCCCTACTTGTGCCCGATCCTCTCGCTATTGACCGCCAAGTCAACTCCAGTGACCTACACATCATGAGACAAGCAAACACATTTCCCATCTCCTGCAATATCAACAATATCTCCACCAACTCCGGTTAGTCATAACCATGATATGCAAACCTATGCAATCAATGGATTCCCGCATTCCAACTCAAACATCAAATCCACTCAAGTCAATTACTCATCACATGTATTGCAAACCATGGCACATATCCACATGATTTCTCACAAAGGTATGGGCAAGTGGTTTCGAGTACATACTGGTCGCCGTTGATTATGTCTCCAAGTGGGTCGAAGCAATGGCATGCAAGGCCAATACTACAAGAGAATCAAGGAGTATACTTTAGGAGCAGATATTTCCTAGGTATGGAGTACCAAGGATAATAATTACGGATGGAGGATCCCATTTTACAGGAGGAGAATTTACTAGGTTTTTAGCTAAATCTAGAGTTGAACATAGAATTGGAACGGGCTACCATCCCCAGACAAATGGACAAGCAAAAACGTCAAATAAGCAATTAAAGGGAATTCTGCAGAAGATTGTTATAAAGGAAGGAAAAGATTGGGCCATGAAGCTTAATGGAGCGTTATGGGCATATAGGACGGCGTTCAAACCACCAATTGGTATGACAACATATCATTTCATCTATGGGAAATTGTGTCACCTGTGACAACCGAGGTGTCTCATTTCTGTTTAACAAACATGCTGAGCACAAATCATGAATTACCTAGCATGAAATGATGAGAGCCCACTTATTGAATTAATTTCCAGGTAATTAAAAACCATGCAAACCAATTTGTGAGCCAAATAAAATTTTATTATACAACTTGTGCCAAATAAATTCATAATCAGATTAGTAATATTAAAATAGAATTTTATGAATTTATTGAGCATTTTACCATATTTAGAAATGCCCCAATTAATTAATTAAAGCATAAAAACCTTTCACATTGGAGATTTAATCATAAAATAAATATAACTTTTCTGGCCAATTGGGTCCCACTAGAGCACCACAAATATCTCCAAGGACCTATGTGCAAAATCCTAATTTAATTGGAGGCCTCTAGCTATTTTATTTGGAGATACCATTGACTAGGGACCTAGTTGCAAAGATCTAAAAAGATCAGGGGGTGCAGTGAAAAATCTTCTCCTTCCTCCTCCCACTGGCGCAGAGCCCTGCCGACTCCACCGCCGGCGCATGCCACGGCCTGCCTTCACCCCTCCACCTCAAAACCGTGCACGCGCAACAGTGCATCAATGCCTGCACCTCTGCTCCTCCGCTCTGTCTCCTCAGCCGCGAGCTCGCCCAACGGTCGCCTTTCTCCCTTTCTGCACGCCATCGCCATGACCGGCAACCCTCTAATTCCCACTGTGTCTCCCGCTCTCGTCCCCCACTCACTATTTCCCCCTCCGAGCAACTTGTAGGCGCACTCGCGAACCCCCAAGCTCACTCATTCTCTCGCTCACCCTGCTCTCTCTCCTATTTCTTCTCTTCCCCTCCCCCATTCTACCATTGCAGAACAAGCCGAACTCAGCTCGCATCGCTGTCGCTCCACTGCTTCCCGAGCCCAGCCGAGAGCACTCACGCAACCGTCCACTTCCCCTCTAGCTCCCTAGGCCACTTCCTCGGCAACTCCCTGCATGAGCTCAATCAATTTGAAGAAAAACCGAAGCAAGCCACTCCGGTGAGCTCCTCCATCGCTGGCCAAATTTACCATTCTCGGTGAGCCTCGTCGCCTCACTGTTCTTTGCTCACTAGTGCAAACACTTAGCGCATCACTCTGACCTTTTCTTCCTCTGTTTCTCCACCCAAAGTTGTCGGCATTCTGCTTTCCCCCGGTCCCGTCCTGTCGCCACCGATCACCGAGCCGCCTCGTCGACGAGCTCTTTGCTCCGGCCCTCCTCGGCAAACTCCGACCTCGTGCCGCTCTTCCCCATCGCCTCGTGATACTTTAGGAGCAAACGACGCTGGATTTGGTGTCCTGTGCTAAAAATGCGACACCGCCGAACCTTCGACCTCTGCCGCCTCTCGACGTCGGCACCCCTCCGGTGAGCTACCTCCCCCGCTAACCCCTCCAACCAAAGCGCCTCGGCTAGTAGTCCGTTTTCCCGCCATCGCGATGAGCTTTCGCCGCCCCCAACCGCCGGCGGCGAGCCCTCCGGCAAGCTCCAGTGCTGCTGACGTGCTGACTTGGCACAGCTGACATGGCGCCCACGTGGCTCTGACGTGGCCCCTATGTGGCATTGATGTGTCATTAGTTAAAAGCCAAAAATGCCCAGAAATCCCCAGAAATTGCAAGAAACTTTGGAAAATCATAGCAAATCAAATATAAATCCAAAGGAGCCCAAATAAATTTTGTTAGACTCATCTTGAAGAGCTCTATTTTAGTAAAATGATAAATCATTGCCTCTGTACATATATGTTCATCAATATATTAAACTGTCCAAACAATAAATAATTCACCAGAAATTCTAGGTGTAAAATTAAATCCTAATTTTTGGCATGCTTAGTAAATACATAATTATCTACCACCACAATTTTTGGTTTAGTAAAATATGAATTGTTTTAGGCTCTGGAATTTAATTAGTGTGTTTGCTTAAATTAATTCTTGTAATTATTCTGGAAATAATTGGCCATTGCCACTTGGCACAAAAATCACTCACATAAGCCTCTGTACACAGTAACTCACACAAGTCTAGAAACCTAAATTTATTTAATTAATTAAATTGATTGCTCATATCACTCATTTACTTTGTTTAATGCATCAAGGATATATATGCCTAAAATAATACTTAACAAACCAACTTCTCTGAAGCATATGGATTCGAGAACATAATAATAATTTTAATTGACATTAAAACACAAGGTGCTTGCATGCATCATATCGTTTCCAATCAACGGTATATCGAGAATGCCGTTAATACAATTCGATCATATAGGCAATGACGACCAGGAGTAAGAAGAGGATATTCAGAAGGACCTTGATCCTCAGGAACAAGAAATTCTAGTTGCTATCACTAACATCAATCCAGGCAAGCCCCGATTTATATTCGCCTTTTTTTATAAAGTTTGCTAGTTTTCAATATTACTTGTGTCTATGATTATTGTTGCATTAGGTCATAGGAGTTGATTGGAGCCCACTTTGCATGATACCCAAATGACCTACGCCACACTGTCATTAGAACTTTGGTAGTATCGGTACTGTGTCGCTATGCTTAGTAATTGCTAGACTCGGTAGATATCATTACTAAGAAATGAACTTGGCCACTGGAACAGGAATTAATAAAAGAAGTTTATTTTGATGTTATGACCGGGCAGGGATGATGCATGTGTAGGTTTGCAGCAACACATGGGTGTTGACTGCGGTAGCCCTGCCTTGTCGAACCTAGGACCCATCCGTGGTCGGCCCCTTGGTCAAGTATTGAATAGTACCGAATGCATGCTAGTCTATGGTCACTAGTAAACTGATGTAGCATTGGCGCGACAATGAGGACGATACCTAGTATAGTGGTCGTTGACCCTTCTGCTACTGCAGTGGGCGGTTCATACCGCGAAGTACTATTGGCAGAATGGCATGCCCACTCGCTGAGACTGGACCCGGACCAAGTTGTTTTTCGTCCTTGCGAAAGGTTGCCATATACGACCTTAATTGGTGTGTATGTGTCGTGTTTTTGGGTTTCCCAGCTGGTGTAAATCAATTACAATTGCAGTCCCTAGCAGTAATGAGTACCACTTGGCCACTGAGTCATCACGTAGTTGCACATGGTACTTGGAAATTGATTATGATGCTTATTGTTGATGTTACTATTATTGCTCTTATGTTGCCTTTACCTTATGTATTGCCTTGCTATCTTATTGTTGCAAATAAAGTTACATTTCTGCTCTACCCAATTAAGTTGAGAACTAAAACTTGATAGAACTAATAGGTTGCTTAGTGCGAGTCCTTTTAAACATGCCACCTATTAGAGCCATTGCATGTCTAGGTGTCCGACGGGTAAGACTAGCTGAGTAATTAGTACTCAGGCTTTGTGCCACCGTTGTTTTTCAGGTAATGATGATCTAGAACTGTCTGTAGATGTGCTTCCCTGGGACATGCAAGTCCCTGAGGGTTGGACCGCCCACTGGGAGTCTGACACACCGCCGCAGTATTGATGTGTGTGGCTAGAGCGATGGTTCTTCGGGCATGAACCATTACTATGCTGTATCGTCGAGCTCGTAGCTTCTTATCGTGATTTGCTTCCGCTGTTTTTAAAACATAATGAACTTGTAATATTCCGCTGCACTTTGATGACTTTAATGATGTAATATTCAACTTAAATTCACACCAATGTTGTATTATCATGTGTCTGTGTTATCAGAACCGTCGGGACCTCGATCCTTTGGGAAGGGGCACCACAGAGCGCCACATTACCTACCAATGGAATTGGAGCATAAGACTTATTAGGCCATAAAGGAAATGAATTTGGAACTTGATGCCACCCGAGTGAAAAGAAAGATGAAAATAAGCAAATTGGAAGAGATATGGCTGCGTGCATATGAAAATGCGGCCATATACAAAGAGAAGACAAATAAGTGGTACGATAAGAAGCTTTTGAAGAAGGAATTCAAGGAAGGAGATCGGGTGCTCCTATTTATTTCATGATTCAGATTATTTGGCAAAGGCAAACTGTAAAGCAAATGGGAGGGACCTTATCTCGTGAATACGGTGTTACCTTCTATAGCTGTAATCATAATGGATGGCAAGAGAAACAAGTACACGGTGAATGGACAACGTCTAAAGGTATATCTAGAACTTGACACATTTGAATTGATATCTTTTGATGTGTATTTCACTGCTTTGTGCGCCATGTGGTCGAGCTTAGCGACGTAAAACAAAAGCTCTGTATGTATTTTGATTTCCATGATTTTTCTATTTCTGATTTGGTAATTTAGTGTACCGCGTCGATCGGTGCGTTGCTGCACTGATCGGCGCAGCCCTGCACCAATCGACGCGGCGGAGTCTTTTGGGTTTCGGAGTCGGTTTTGGACCTTGCCTTCTTAAGACTCGTTAAACTCCATGAAAAGGGATAGAGTCCTTGTCCAGTTGGAAATCAAGGGATATAAATATAAGAGGACAACAACCCCACGGATCAACTCGCATTACATCGTCACCTGAACAAAACCCTAAGAGCAGAAGCGATGGTAGGTGGCGTATCGGGCAGAAACCAAGGCGGTGCCGATCGGTGCGACGCCCGCGCCGATCGGCACGATCCACACGCCGATCGGCTCGGCGGCGGATTTCCACAGTCCTCTACAAATTGGTCCTAGGAAGAAGTCGACGAAGTGCTGACGCCAACACCAGATGATCCTCTCATCTGGTCAAACCTGCGGAAGAAATTCATGAAGAAAAGCAAAGCTGACACGTGGAACGCCAAAAAGTTGAAGATGGATAATGAACTTAGGCAGATGATGAAGAGAGTACTGGTACGCAAGGGAAAATCTATAGCGCCTATTAAAGGTGAAGCTGTTTCTCAAAGGTATACCATAGAAGGTCTTCTTGATCTTGCTAAGCCCTTGTCGTATGAGGATTTCCTATCTTTTGAAAAATCAATGACTAAGCAAGAGAAGGAAGAGCTAGATGAGGAGAGCTTTCTCACAATCAATAGGAGCGGACTTTATAGTTAACACGACATTGCCACCAAGTATCAACTCAAGCTATGAGAGGAAACTAAAGAAGCCATGTACGAGCTAGATGCGGAAAAGGATCTTCAAGCTTAAAGGGATGAATCCTCTCCCAGGGTTCTTAACTATTGGGAATGTTTTCAAGAAAATAAGATTCATAAGGACAGTCGTATTGAGGGTTGTCAGTGTTTCTTTTGTGCTAAAGATCTTCAACACAAGGTTGACCTCCAATTGGCGGAAGATCCAACTTTCATACCTAGAGATATAATATATGATGATGGCTATCGCGCAGTTCTTGGAGGGCGGACGCCTAAGGAGATTAATGATGATATTTTGTGAAGGCAGCAGAATAAGGCGATCCATGAGCGTAATCTAGAGCAGTTAGCTGAGTATATGAAGGAAGATGCCAGCTGCGCCAATCGGCGCAACACTAGAGCCGATCGGCATGACCTGAAGATGGCTGAATTTGTTGATCCGACGGCTCTGCCAAGTGAAGATGAAGAGCCTATTGCAAAGAAGTGTAAGGCTACACCAGAGGTTTGTAGATCCGCTAGACTATCAGGTAAGCCAATTCAAAAGTATTCTGAATGGGATAGCGACTTTGATCCGTTATATTGTTTGAAAACTTTGGAGAGTGGTGATCCTACTATGTCCGAATATTTTGGTGATGATTATGATATGCGAAGAAGCTTTGGTAGCCCTAAGTTTGAAAATTGGGGAACACCTGCAGAATACAAGTAATGGCAGGGAAGCAGGGACTTCAAGAGTTAATGGTAATGCAGTGGGAGGTGGAGGAAGTCGCAATGGTGAAAGAACACCACCGCGCTGATCGGTGCAGCCTCTGCAGCGATTGTCTCAGAGGAGTTTGAACAGTGTCTCCCCTTATAGTGCTGAAAATCATAACCTGCAACCGCCTGCTTGCTGTCCTGTTTGCCGAAGAAACATTGAGCGCCTGTATCTAGATAGAGATCGTGCTTACCGGCATCGAAGGGATGTGGATCACAGAATCCAGGATACAATCGAGATGAACAAAGCGGACTACACTTTTCTCACAAGGAATATAAGACAAATTTTCCGAGTCTTGAACAGGCATAGTTTGCATGATTATTGTGTTGAGTTTCTTCTTTTGCAATGAGGACATTGCAAATTTTGAGCGTGGGGGAAGGGCTTTGCCACTAGTCATAGTCTTTAAGTGCTTTGTGGTTTTGAGTCTAGTTTCTTAGTTTTTCTTATGAGTGTTTATTTAAGTTTGTGTGTGTGCTTAAGGGAGTCATGAGTCATGTTGAGAGTTGCTTCAAGGTCTTCTATGTAGTTTGAATTTTTGCGTTGTCTTTAATAAAGTTAGTGTCGATTGTCAAATTGAAAGTGCCCCATACTATTTATATTGTCTTTCTGATGATCGATTGGTTGATTACTTGAATTAGTTGGTCACCACTTAACTTTTGAGTTTGTATTTTTGAAAATTTCTTTTGACTCATCATAAGCTAAAGCAAAAGCAAGGTCTAAATATGCCTACATAGCCGCGTGAATGAGAGCAAGCTACATATTTGAACTAATTGTATTGTAAGTAACTTTTTCAACTTTTTGCTCATGATTTCGACCAAGTTAGGAAAGGATGATCTATTTGTTTATCTCTGTATTTCTAGCCATTTATATCCATTTAAATTCCTTGCTATCATGGAGCCCATACATCTTTGTTTCTCCCTCCTCCTTGATACAACCTATATTCTCAATAAAATGGAATTCAGAAAATTTCTGCTACTGGTACAAGATAGAAATTGCTGATTATATCGGGAATAGAAAAAAAAAGAGTGAAGGAAAAAAAATAGACCGCGCCGACCGGGGCAGTGTTGCACCGATCGGCGCCTTTGCAAGAAAGAAAAATATATATAAGAAAATGAGAGATAAAGAGAAAATGTATTCCCTGATCAAAGAAACAACTTTCTGATTATTTCCAATTCTTTGCCATCATTCTCATTGAAACATTTTTCTTTCTTTAGATCTTCTAGATTCCTCTTCTCCATTAAAGTTCCTTTTCTAGGAAAATCCTTTCTTAGTGGGCATGATTGAGCACATTGTTGACACGGTTAATCTTATGGTTTAATTGAGTTATATAAGCCCTCCAAGATCCACATACAATCCTTGATTAGATAGGAGAGGGAAGGAAATACACTTGAGAGATCTAGAGAAGACCAAATACTTGATGTTCGATGCTAAAGATGAGTTGAGGAGAACTAAAATTGTTTTTGAAAAGGTTTTGTGGTGATTTGATTAAGTTCAAGTATGATGTGCCGATTGGTTAAAAGGAGATGAGAGAAAATCTTTGTGGAGGGATAACGAGTAAAAATGATGATTGAGATTGATTGCATGAGAGATGGTGTAAAGATTCTTGTTATATATTTGATTTTGTATTGCTCGAGGACTAGCAATGATTTGAGTGTGGGGGGACTGTTGGTAGTTTCTAGATGCCCATTTTATCTACTAAAAAGGGATGTTTTGCATCTTAATTTGGTGGTTTGGACTGACAATTAATCCCATATTTGCATATATTTGTAGTTGTTCTATTTTGGATATAATTGCAAGAAACAGGTGTAAAACAGGGCAATTATGGATAAAGAACTAAAGAGCAACAAAGATGGGCCAGATGTGGAGGCCGCATCGATCGGCGCGGGCCTGTGCCGATCGGCGCAGGAAGGAAAAGATGATGAAAACATGACCCAGTCCGAGGAAGAGGAAGGCCCAACCCAGAATGAGTCAGAGTCGGTGGACGTTGACCTAATCCCGTCGGTTATAAAAGGAAGATAATTATTAAGAAGCAAAGGACAACACGAAGACGACAATCGCGAGAACCAGTAAGTAGAACTAGGGTTCCAGGATATTGGCGGAGGAAGGTCAGTAAACATTGATGAGATCCACCAGAAGGGAGGTCACGCCGATCGGCGTGACGCTTGCGCTGATCGGCTCGTGCTCGTTCCAGTGCTATTTCTCATCCCTGTCTAGTGGAAGGATGAGTGAGTAGTTTCATATTCTCTTCTCTGGTGTGGGTATCTGGTCATGTAACTCTCATGCTTATTGATACTCTCTCGATGAATTTAATCTATGTGATGAACTTGATCGCATATCTATTTATCTCTTTCATCAATATATCGGCCAATACACTTTTGCTCATCACATAGTGCAAGAAACCCGTGGGGAGCTAATAACCTCTGTAGTGACAGCCGGGGTGAACGAAATCACCATGTCTTGTAGAATATTAGAATCATCACACGAGTCCTCTTGCGGTATATAAGTGGGTGTGTAACTACGACCAACAAGCTACCTTTTTTGGCGCCATTGTCATGGAACAAGCTACCTTGCCCGCCGAGTCCCTATTCTGTATAATTTCTTGGAGGGGAAAGGAACTCATAATGTATATCGGATGGGAGTCGAAGTAGTGGCGGAGCTTGCATCTAGCCACCATGACCGCATAGAGGATCTTGAGGATCTGGGGGTATCGGGTCTTCGAATCTGACAGGACTTCACTGACGTAGTAGACGAGGTGCTGAACCTTTAGAGCGTGGCCTTCTCTTTCCCGCTCGACCACAAGCGCCGAGCTCACGACTTGGGTTGTTGCCGCTATGTACAACAACAACGCCTCACCCGGGGTCGGGGGTGTCAGCACCGAGGTGTTGCTTAGTATACGCATGACGTCATCAAGAGCCGACTGCACATCAGGTGTCCATTCGAAGTGGTCAGACTTCTTCAGGAGCCTGTACAGTGGAAGCACTCTCTTGCTGAGGCAGGAGATAAAACGGCTGAGTGTCGCCAGGCAACCTGTGAGACGTTGCAACCCCTTAAGGTTTTGAACTGGGCCCATCTGTTCGATCGTAGAGATCTTTTTGGGATTGGCCTCGATGCCCCGTTCAGAGATGATGAACCCGAGAACCATCCCTCTCGGGACCCCGAAGACACACTTCTCGGGGTTTAGCTTGACTTTGTTCGCGTGAAGCTTTGCGAAGACTCGCTCAAGGTCGGCCACGAGGATGTCTGCCTTTTGCGTCTTAATGATGATGTCGTCCGTGTAGGCCTCGCCCATGTGGCTGATCAAATGATCGAAGCACCATTGCATACAACGTTGGAAGGTCGCGCCGGTGTTCTTGAGCCCATAAGGCATAGTTACATAGCAGTAAGAACTAAACAGGGTGATGAAAGATGTCGCGAGTTGGTTGGATTCTTTCATCGCAATCTGGTGATATCCCGAGTAAGTGTCCAGAAAATAGAGGGTTTCACACCCCGCCGTTGAGTCAAATATCTGGTCTATGCGTGGCAAAGGAAAAGGGTCCTTCGGACATGCCTTGTTCAGGCTTATATAGAACCCACATTCTCCATATCCCATTCTTCTTTTTTTACATGGACAAGATTAGCTAACTATTCAGGGTGATACACATCCGTGATGAAACCGACCGCTTTAAACTTTGTGATCTCCTCGCCAATTGGTCTGCGCTTCTCCTCGTCGAAGCGGCGCAGACGCTGCTTCACCGGTCTGGAGCCTAGCCTGATGTTCAAGGAGTGCTCGGTGACCTCCCTCAGTATACCGGGCATATCCGAGGGCCTCCACGTGAAAACATCGGCGTTGGCGCGAAGGAAGTCAACGAGCGTGCTTTCCAATTTGGGAGTGAGGGTGGACCCCACCCTCACCGTCTTTCCCTCGCCTCCATCGGGGCTGATCCTCACCTCTTTGGTGTCCTCCGCGGGCTTGAAGGAGGCATTCTCGTGGCTGGTGTTAGGGGTCCACTCGTCGAGGCGAGTTCGCATGGCCTCGAGCTCCTCGGATGCCATCGCCACCACGGCGAAATCACCGTTCTCCATTATTCACTGGAAGGCTCGCTGGAGGTACGCGTTTGATGTAGACAAGGGTTCCCGATCTTTCGAAAGGTTCTGGATATATTGATTTGGTTGGAGGCGACACATAAATCGATCCGGCTTCAGAACAGCACGTTCTAAACCCCGCAATCGCAGCATGACGTCTCCTCTGGTTATCAATCGTCCTAAAATGATTGACCTCACCAAGAAGGCTAATCCATGTCTGCGAATCAAGAACACAAGCAAGAACAAAGAAGAAGGCAATACAATTGCAGATGTATTATGAATCTCACAAAGTTGGGGTCTCACAAACTGTGATGATGGCGAAACTTTTATGAACAGAATAATCTAAGCAAAACCCAAACCCTAATGGTGCAGTGGCAGCTGTATATGAAGACCCTAGGGTCGTGCAAGACCCTCTGGACGCGCCCCTAATTGGGCTCAACTAGATACAAAGCCCAAAGGCCAAAAACAGGCGTCGCAGCACCAAAACAGATTCTGGACCCTCTCTTGTTTCGACCATTCCTGATGACACCGGACGAATTTTGATATGATACCGGTGGCATTGGAAAGGTCTTCTTCTTATCTTTCCGTGTATATGTAGAACGTCAAAATCCGAGTCCGTATGCATCCTGGGCCTCCATTTTAGTGCACACTGGTCTTGAGCCCTGAAACAGACTCGAAGTTAGTTTTGGTTGGGCCTCCACCTTGGCTTCCACGTCCTTGCTGGTCCTCCACATCTCCAAGTCCTTCTCCCATTATCTCCTGGTCCTCTCCATCGTTCCTAATTATAATATAATCATTAGGTAGCAAACCATTCTCAAAAGTGACATATAATGAAGAACTTAGCAACGAGCTCACTTCTAAATTTAGTCGTCGTGCACGAGCTCTAGTCATTGGACCTTGCAAGTCCAGAATTGGAGGAGTGTTGCATGTATCCTTAGGAGTGATGTCCTCATCAGCGTTGATGGTGATGACCCCATTGGGTCCCAGCATCTTGAGCTTGAGGTAGGTGTAGTTGGGGACTGTCATGAACTTGGCATAACACGGGCGTCCCAGGAGGGCGTGGTACACTCCCGGGAAGTCAGCGACCTCGAAGATGAGGGTCTCGGTCCGCAAATTGGACAGGGTGCCGAAGGTAACGGGGAGGCTGATCCACCCAAGAGGCGTGGCCTACCGTCTCGGGACAATCCCATGGAAGGGTGCGCCCAGCGGATGGAGGCGTGACCAGTCGATGCCGAGTAGATCAAGCGTGTCACCATACAGGATATTGATGCAGCTCCTGTCGTCCATGATCACCTTGGAGAGCTGAACTTCCATGATGATAGGGTCGACCACGAGTGGGTATCGACCCGACCGTGGGATGTGTTGAGGGTGGTCCAACCGATCGAAGGTGATTGGTGAGTCTGACCATTTGAGGAAGGCCAGGGTGGCGGGCTCTACCGTGAAGACCATGCGCTACTTGATCTTTGCGGTGCGGCGGCTTCCCCGGGATTCGGGTCCCATGAAGATCATGTGGCAGGCCTTGGGATCAGGGAAGACTGGCCCCCCTTGCTCGTCGTTGTCATTGTTGTCCGTGGGGTCCTGTGCCTCAGGTCCTGGCGCCATCCCCGCGTCTCCTTTCTTGGCTTCCCCTCGGAGGAATTTCTTCATCGTGGAGTAGTCCTTGAGGAGGTGCTTGATAGGAAACCCATGGTTTGGGCATGGGCCGTTCCACTTCTTCTCGAAGTGGTTCGGAGCCTCCCCTGTGATGTGGACAAGGGTTTTCGATCTTCCGAAAGGTTCTGGATACGTTGATTTGGTCGGAGGCGACACACAAATCGATCCGGCTTGAGAACAACACGTTCTAAACCCCGCAATCGCAGCACGATGTCTCCTCTGGTTATCAACCGTCCTAAAATGATTGACCTCGCCGAGAAGGCTAATCCCTGCCTACGAATCAAGAACACAAGCAAGAACAAAGAAGAAAGCAACACAATTGCAGATGTATTATGAATCTCACGAAGTTGGGGTCTCACAAACCGTGATGACGGCGAAACTGTTATGAACAGAATAATCTAAGCAAAACCCAAACCCTAATAGTGCAGCGGCGGCTGTATATAAAGACCCTAGGGTCATGCAAGACCCTCTGGACATGCCCCTAATTAGGCTCAACTAGATACAAAGCCCAAAGGCCAAAAACAGGCGATGCAGCACTGAAACAGATTCTGGACTCTCTCTTGTTTCGACGATTCCTGATGACTCCGGATGAATTTTGATATGAGACCGGTAGCATTGGAAAGGTCTTCTTCTTATATTTCCGTGCATATGTAGAACATCCAAATCCGAGTTCGTATGCGTCCTGGGCCTCTATTTTAGTGCAGACTGGTCCTGAGCCCCGAAACAGACTCGAAGTCGGTTTTGGTTGGGCCTGCACCTTGGCTTCCACGTCCTTGCTAGTCCTCCAAGTCTCCAAGTGCTTCTCCCATCATCTCCTGATCCTCTCCATGGTTCCTAATTACAATATAATCATTAGGTAGCAAACCATTCTCAAAAGTGACATATAATGAAGAATATAGGAACGAGCTCACCTCTAAATTTAGTCGTCGTGCACGAGCTCTGGTCATTGGACCTTGCAAGTCCAGAATTGGAGGAGTGTTGTATGTATCCTTAGGAGTGATGTCCTCATCATCCTCCCCCTCTTGAACTGGAGTCGTCCGCGACTCAAGCTCATTCTCTTCTCCCAAGTATGGTTTCAAATCTGAAATGTTAAAAGTAGGACTAACCCCGAACTCGGGAGGCAACTCAAGTTTGTATGCATTATCATTAATCTTCTCAATTATTTTGAAAGGACCATCAGCTCTAGGCATTAATTTAGACTTTCTCAAATCTGGAAATCTATCCTTTCTCAAGTGTAACCATACTAAATCTCCTACATCAAGTTTTACTTCTTTTCTACCTTTACTACCAGCAATTTTATACTTTTCATTCATCTTTTCAATGCTAAGTCTAGTGGTCTCATGCATTTTCAAAATAAATTCAGCACGCTCCGTAGCATCAACATGAACTCTCTCATGAATAGGTAAAGGAAGTATATCAAGTGGAGTACGGGGATCAAAACCATACACTACCTTGAAAGGACTTACCTTGATAGTAGAATGTGTTGCCCGATTATATGCAAACTCAACATGAGGCAAATATTCTTCCCATTGCTTCAAATTTTTCTTCAAAATAGCTCTCAACATAGTACCCAAAGTGCGGTTCACCACCTCAGTTTGTCCATCAGTTTGTGGGTGACAAGTGGTAGAAAACAACAACTTTGTACCCAACTTATTCCAAAGCATGCGCCAAAAGTGACTCAAGAATTTTGCATCACGATCTGAAACAATAGTAGAAGGCATACCATGCAAACGAACAATTTCTTTGAAAAAGATATCAGCAATATAACTAGCATCATCAGTCTTATGACATGGTATAAAGTGTGCCATCTTAGAAAATCTATCCACAACAACAAAAATACTATCACTCCCCCTCTTAGTCCAAGGCAGTCCTAAAACAAAGTCCATAGAAATATCCGCCCAAGGAATAGAAGGAACAGGAAGTGGCATGTATAAACCATGTGGATTCAAGCGAGACTTAGCTTTTTGACATGTAGTGCAGCGAGCAATAAAACGCTCAGCATTTTTCCTCATCCTTGGCCAAAAGAAGTGTGTGGCCAAAATATCCTCCGTCTTCTTGGCACCAAAATGACCCATCAATCCACCTCCATGCGCCTCCTGTAACAACAAAAGACGAACAGAACCAACTGGAATGCATAGGCGGTTAACTCTAAACAAGAAGCCATCAGTCAACACAAATTTGTTCCATGCACGACCTTCTTTACAATGCAGCAATACATCTTTAAAATCAACATCAGCAGCATATTGTTCTTTAATTGCCTCAAGTCCAAAAATTCTACAATCAAGTTGAGACAATAAAGTATAGCGCCTAGATAAAGCATCAGCGATCATATTATCCTTCCCTTTCTTATGTTTAATAATGTAAGGAAAAGACTCAATAAACTCAATCCATTTAGCATGTCTACAGTTCAAATTACATTGAGAACGAATATACTTAAGTGATTCATGATCAGAATGAATAACAAATTCTCTGGGCAACAAATAATGACGCCATGTCTCTAAACAACGTATAAGTCCATACAATTCCTTATCATACGTGGAGTAATTCAAAAAAGGCCCAGTAATTTTCTCACTAAAGTATGCAACAGGTTTACTATCTTGCATCAAAACACCACCAATGCCTATACCACTAGCATCACATTCAAGCTCAAAAATCTTATCAAAATTAGGTAATTGCAGCAATGGTGCATGTGTAAGTTTATCCTTCAAAGCATCAAAAGACTCATGATGTACCTTACCCCAATGGAAATCAATGCCCTTCTTTGTCAACTCATGCAAAGGTGCAGCAATGGTGCTGAAATCTTTGACAAAGCGGTGGTAGAAACCTGCAAGACCAAGAAAACTCCTCACCTGTGTGATAGTTTTTGGTACAGGCCAGCTCTTTATGGCTTCAATCTTCGCCTCATCCACCTCAATTCCCTATGGGGTCACAACATAGCCAAGAAAAGAGACTCGATCCGTGCAAAAGGTGCACTTCTCAAGGTTACCAAATAAACGTGAATCTCGTAAAGCACCAAAAACAGCATGCAAATGACGCATATGTTCATCTATGGATTTGCTATAAATCAATATATCATCAAAGTAAACTACCACAAATTTGCCAATGAAAGCTCTTAAAACCTCATTCATCAAGCGCATGAAAGTACTAGGTGCATTAGTTAAACCAAAAGGCATTACTAACCACTCATATAATCCAAATTTGGTTTTGAAAGCTGTTTTCCATTCGTAACCACTCATATAATCCAAATTTGGTTTTGAAAGCTGTTTTCCATTCGTCTCCATGTTTCATTCTAATTTGATGGTAGCCACTACGCAAATCAATTTTAGTGAAAATTATAGCACCACATAACTCATCAAGCATGTCTTCTAGCCTAGGAATAGGATGACGATACCTAATAGTAATATTATTAATGGCTCTATAATCTACACACATACGCCAAGTACCATCTTTCTTAGGAACCAAAAGTACAGGGACAGCACAAGGACTAAGTGATTGACGAACATACCCACGATCCACAAGGTCTTGAACTTGTCCGTGTATCTCCTTAGTCTCCTCAGGGTTGGTCCTATAAGCAGCACGGTTTGGCAAAGTAGCACCCGGAATCAAATCAATTTGATGCTCAATTCCTCTCAAAGGTGGCAATCCAGGGGGTATCTCAGCTAGAAAAACATCCTCATACTCCTGCAAAAGGTTAGTGACAGTAGGAGACAAAGCACTAGAAGGAATATCATTAAGTGAAAACAAAGCTTCTTTGCATATCAAAGCATAGCAAATATCATCTTTATCAGAAATTTCAGCAAGCTCAGATTTTGTTGCAAGACATGAACGACCTTGTAATTTAATTCCAGCACCCTTAGAACTTGAAGAATCATTAACATTACTAGGTGTAGAATTAGAATTAATAGGTTGTTGAATTTCAGGACCTTTATTTTTCAAACTAGCAGCTCTTTCTAAATCAGCTTGTACAATTTCAGCAGGGGTCATTGGTAACAAAGTAATTTTAGTTCCTTTATGCATAAAAGTGTACTTATTACTTCTACCATGGTGTACAGCATCATTATCAAATTCCCAAGGTCTACCCAATAAAAGTGAACATGCTTGCATGGGTACAACATCACAATCAACAGAATCCATATAAGAACCAATGGAAAAAGGAACTCTGCAAGTTTGTATTACCTTAGCTTTTCCAGAGTCGTTTAACCACTGAATATAGTACGGATGTGGATGTGGGCGTGTGGTCAAAGCAAGCTTGTTGACCACATCAGAACTCACCAAGTTATTGCAGCTCCCTCTATCAATGATGACACGTGCTCGGCGGTTCTTGATGATGAAGACAATCTGGAACAAGTTGTGGCGCTGCATCGTCGTGGGCTGATGAACTTGAGTACTAAGGACACGTTGAACAATAATGTTCATGTATCCCGTGGTGTCTCCGCCTCCAAGGACAAGATCACTGCTGGTGTCAGCGACGTCCTCCTCCTCATCCTCCACGTCGGAGGTGCTCATGTAACCGCCATCGTCTGTTGCCACATATGCCCGCCTACTTGGACAATCTTTTTGCACATGACCAAGTCCATGGCAGCGGTGGCACTGAATCCCTGTAGTGCGCCCCGTCGAAGCAACAGAGGAGGCACTACTAGCTGGTACCTGCACAGAAGTTTTACCTGAGCGCATAGAAGGTGCAGGGGCTGATCTTGGGGCTGCAGAAACAACACTGGTTCCCATGGTATCTGCTGGTGGGGGCGGCCAGAAAGATGGCCTGGGCAGCCCCGAAGTCCCCGTCGAGTATGGGGGGTAGGAGTTCCTTGACTTGTTGTACTCCTCAAAAGCCTGGAAAAGTCCCTGTGATTCTTTCTCTGCAAGCATAGCATACTGGAAACACTGGGTGAGGGTATAATATTCTTTATAATCAAGAATGTCCTGAATTTCTTTTCTTAAACCAGAATAAAAGCGACAAATCTGATTCTCTACTTTTTCAACTACGGCACAACGAATCAAACCCTTCTGAAGCTCACTAAAGTACTCCTAAACAGTTTTATCTCCTTGTTCTAAACGCTGCAGTTTATTACGAATCTCTCTATAAAAAGAAGGAGGAACAAAACGATCACGCATTGCTACCTTAAGTTCTTCCCAAGTAGTAGGCAAATCAGTTTCAGCAGCTAGACCACTCCACCAAACAATAGCAATGTCTTTAAACTCACTAGTAGCTTGTCTAACTCTATGTTGTTCAGGAACAAGGTGGGCATTAAATTTTTGTTCTACAGACATCTCCCAATCAAGATAAACATCACCATTATACTGACCCGAAAATGAAGGAATTGAAAACTTAATTTTAGCATACGGGTCATCTGGAGCATAGTTACCGTGTGGATGACGATTGTAGTTATGGAAACCACCCATACCTTGAGTATTATGGTGCAAACGACATCGTAATCTTGCGGTCCTTGTAGCTGACCTATCCACGGTGCCATCAGCCTTATACAACGTGTTTTCATCATGGACGTCGTCAACGTCGTGGTTATTAGTGTTCATATCATTGGTCTTGGGGGCGGTCTCCAACGCGACAACCTGATCGGTTAACTTAGAAACCCGCTTCTCCAACCACTCGATGCTTTCTCCGATGTGAAGCTTGCTGACCGCATCAGTAACGGCTCTAGTGATCGTCTCTGCCAAATCACTCTGAGCAGCCTGCAAAGCCTTCTGGAGCTGCTCTTGGCTCACGCACTCAGCAAATTGTGAGGGGGAAGCCATCTCTCCGTCGTCACTTCCTGCCATCACAAACACCAAAACAGGAAACAAACAGTGAAAGTTATCCCTACAAAACAACTAAGCAGTGGTGCTTCTCAACACAGCAAAAGGAAACTCCTTACAAAGCTCTTGCAAAGTTCTGAAAAGCAAAGCAAAGGATACCAGGGAGGTGTGTTCCACGATTGCAAGGGTCACAAAAGAACCTATGTGCTGTCCAGAAGAAAGATGTAGAGCTAGGAAGGCCAAATATATATATGTGAGTGGAACACAAATCAAAAACAGATAGTAAAGCTGAATAAGTGCCCAAGTAACTTGACCCTAGCTGCTGGTCTAAGTATGTCCTAGAACAGTAGTGATAGCAAAGTAGAAACAAGGAGACAAAGGCACACAGGCGATAACAGGGGGCTAAGTGCAAAATAGCCAAATCTAGAAATTTCAGGGGGTTAGAAATCCCAAATTTCAGGCACTAGTAGAAATCCCAAATTTCTTTATTTTATTTTATTTTTTTGATATTTTTCTCCGACTCACCAACAATGGGGGAGAATCCATAAAAAATTTCAGCTCAAACAGAGGTAGGATGTGGCCTACAGAAAATCTTGAAGTTGCAGAAAATGTCGGGTTTAAACTTAAATCAATTTTTTCTTTATCTTCCCGATTTTTTTTGAATTTTTTGACAAGGGCACACAGGGCGTAGCCGAGTGTGGGTATGCTCAACTTTGAGTCAAGAATCTCCTGTAAAAATTTCAGCCAAAACGGACAAACGAGCGAAAAGTTATGCCCATTTTACCGAAGGGGGGGTCGGAGTCGGTTTTCCAGAAACCCGACTCGGGTTAGGGGTCGGGTTTGGAATCGGGTAAGATTTTTTTTTTGGCGGCGTGGATGCAGCGGAAAGTGGAATTTGTGGGTATTGGTCTGAGGTGTTTGAGGGTGGGTTTAGGGTGGGTGTATCGATCAATCAACCCTAGCACACAAAGCCGATAGAACAAAGGATGGTGAAGGGGATGGCGGCTAGGGTTGCAAGGGAAACACTACTGATGACAAAAACACAAACTAAACCAGCGACTAAAGAAGAACTAGGGCACAAACTCAACACTACAGACTCTAAAATTGAAATATGCAAAGGCTAAACACGTGGTTATGGGCTTAGGGGAATTTTTTTTTGGCTTTTCTGTGGATGATAGGATGAACACAAAAACAAAATTAACTAAGGGTAGTGTGAACCTGACGGTGCACCTGAAGCTCTGATTACCACTTGATGTGGACAAGGGTTCCCGATCTTCCGAAAGGTTCTGGATACGTTGATTTGGTCAGAGGCGACACACAAATCGATCCGGCTTCAGAACAGTACGTTTTAAACCCTGCAATCGTAGCCGACGTCTCCTCTGGTTATCAACCGTCCTAAAACGATTGACCTCGCCAAGAAGGCTAATCCCTCCCTACGAATCAAGAACACAAGCAAGAACAAAGAAGAAAGCAACAGTTGCAGATGTATTATGAATCTCACGAAGATGGGGTCTCACAAACCGTGATGACGGCGAAGCTATTATGAACAGAATAATCTAAGCAAAACCCAAACCCTAATAGTGCAGCGGCGGCTGTATATAAAGACCCTAGGGTCGTGCAAGACCCTCTGGACGCGCCCCTAATTGGGCTCAACTAGATACAAAGCACAAAGGCCAAAAACAGGCGATGCAGCACTGAAACAGATTCTGGACTCTCTCTTGTTTCAACGATTCCCGATGACTCCGGATGAATTTTGATATGAGACCGGTGGCATTGGAAAGGTCTTCTTCTTATCTTTCCGTGCATATGTAGAACATCCAAATCCGAGTTCGTATGCGTCCTGGGCCTTCATTTTAGTGCAGACTGGTCCTGAGCCCCGAAACAGACTCGAAGTCGGTTTTGGTTGGGCCTCCACCTTGGCTTCCACGTCCTTGTTGGTCCTCCACGTCTCCAAGTCCTTCTCCCATCATCTCCTGATCCTCTCCATCGTTTGTAATTACAATATAATCATTAGGTAGCAAACCATTCTCAAAAGTAACATATAATAAAGAATGTAGGAACGAGCTCACCTCTAAATTTAGTCGTCGTGCACGAGCTCTGGTCATTAGACCTTGCAAGTCCAGAATTGGAGGTGTGTTGCATGTATCCTTAGGAGTGATGTCCTCATCACCCTGTCGCAGGTCTCGGTGGTTTGCGGTCGGCGGCGGCCACGACGGGGCCATGTGCACCCCGAGACTTGTTGTTGTTCTTCTTCGGGTGGTCGGAGGCGCCGTCACCAGCCTCTTCCTCCTGTTTGGCTTTGCCCATGCCCTCTAGCTCTCGCTGGAGAAATGCCCCGACTGAAAGGACCTTGATGTCGCCTAGAGTGGGAGTGAATAGGCGATTCTATAACTTTCTACAAAATTAGGCTTGACAAACAGAATCAGTACGATCGGCAGTGCTGATGGGACCGATCGGCAGTGCTGATGGCTACTACCGATGCTCAACTGGCAGTGTCGATAGTGGTACAGAAATTCGCCCAAGAGTAAATCTAAGTTGGTTTCACAGTTACTAGATTGTCGGAGATACTACAACAGTTAATATGAAGCACTACAATAATATGGTAACTACTAGACACAAGCTACACAAGTAGATCTAGTAATTTAAGCAAATACAAAAGTAAACCCTGGAACATGAAAAAAGTAACAAGTAAATAAAGAAGCACACAGAGATACAATATTTGTTTACCGAAGTTCGGACTCCTCAAAAGAGTCCTACGTCTCCGTTGAGGGGCTCCGTCACACTTGAGCCGGGTCTCTTTCAACCCTTTTCCTCAAATTTTCTTCTCTTGATTCCTTTCCTTTCGGAGGTCAATAGAAACCTTCGCAAACTTCCCGTGGTTCACCAAAAGCTTGGGAGGTCACCGGGCAACGCCTTGTCGTCTAGGGGATGAATCCCCAAGAGTAACAAATGCCACAATGATTGCTTGGTTGCTCAAGTGCTCAACAATGGAGTTTTGCTCTTTCTCTCACAATCTCTCACCAAATCTCACGCACAAGGTATAGCACTAAGCAATGGAGAGTGGAGAGGTAATTTTTGGCTCAAATGGATGTTTCTTTCATGTGTTTTTCAGCACACCAACGTTAGGACCAAAGGGAGTATAAATAGGAGGAGCTCAGAAACTAGCCGTTGGGCCTCTGGACACCCTGGATCGGCACTGCCGATGCCCGGATCGGCACTGCCGATAGAGAGGCTCAAAAACTAGCCGTTTGGGGCTCTGGACGTCCCGCATCGGCACTACCGGTCCCCGGATCGGCACTGCCAATGAGGGAGTCATAGAGGGCAAGAAAAATACGTACTGTTGAGTTCCGGATCGGCACTGCCGATTGGAAAAAAACAAACAGACAACCAATAGAGAAATGTCCATAACTTTTGACTCCGGAGGCTGATTTAAGTGATCTTGGACTCTACGGAAAGATAATTTAAAGGCTATCCAACCCAACTGTTACCAAGCTCCAAAATCACACATAGATTTTCTAAACACTCCCCCAAAGATTATTGGATCAATTTGAGCACCGAGACAAAAGCAAAACTATCAAAGTTGCATCCCTCTTCATAGTACGACGTTCCTATACTCAATAGCAATTAGAAAATCAATGTTAATAGGAACACCTTCATATCATCTTCATTCTCCTTTTTGAGGGTTGCCAAGTCCAAAGCAATTGATCATTTTGGATCTTTATTTGATTAACCATCAATGAACATATATATATATATATATATCCAATATTATACCTTTGGCTTGAGCAATGTCCATATGAGATAGGCTTGATGTTCCTATATTCACAACTTCCTATATTCAAGCCACTTGGTCTTTTTTTGACATTGGATATTCACCTTTAGCTCTTTTTTTAATTGCACTCGATGTGACATATCAACTTCATCTTTTTGTATCATTAAATAAGTGATGTGGATAATCCATAGATTTACATGGTCTTGCATGGTTCATCGCGCTAAGCCTTAACTCACTCTTCACCATTGCCTTTGGTCCTTTGGCGCCAAGCCTCTTGCTTGCCCTTCACCCTCGCACATGGTCCATCGCAGCCGAGTCTTGCCTAACCTTCACCGCCTTTCCATGCAACACTACTTTGTATCCAACATCAACAATGTATCCACTTTATCAATTTGATCTCCAAGATGATATTTCCAAATTCATGACTTCTATCTTCTTGTTAGTGGCCACTAGAAATCCATGTTCTATGGTAATACTTGCATTGATATTTCCATTTAATACTAAGTATTCACATAACCATTTTGACATCATCAACTATAGGGATGTCTAATTCTCCTTCATGAAGTGCCTTGATCTTCTTTATGTGTACATGTTGCTTGTATCAATAGTCATCACTATCATCAATATCATCCCTTGTCATGAATCAATAATATGTTGTGTTGGACCTTTGAAAATATGAAGTGTCTTCATCTTTAAGCACGGGTGTTGATTATGTCCACTGACACCTTTATCAACACATTGATCACCATCATCCTTTGTAAAACATCTTCACCATATAATATGATAATTTCCAACATACAACTCAATCAATTATCTTGTAATGGGTCCATAGCCTTTATGAATATGTTATTCTTGACCTTTGCTTGATGTCGGAACATAACCTAACATGAAAGTACATTCCAAAGAATGTATCTTCAAATAATGGGCAATAATAGCAAGCATACCTTTGGAGTCACTCTTTCATCACACTTTGAGACTAAATCATATGAAGCTCAAAGTAAAGTTAGTCTCAATACCAAAAACATAGAATGATTTCCTTCATATGATGGGCATACATAGATATTCAATAAAATCATATGCACATAATAATTTAAAAAGTCAAGAAGAAAATACATCCCATGATATGCGCTTAATAACAAATGAAAACAATTCAACGAGATAAATCAAGGACATGAATACATACCTTGAAATGTCCATCTTAACAAAAATAACTATGTATCCATGTAAAAACTTTGAAACCTCATTAGTCTCATAACGCATAGTGCAACTCCCCCTTAAACTATGCATAGTAGAATATTCAACATACACATATGCATTAATAATGTAACAAGCAAGAGAGCAATTTGCACTATATCATTTGGTCCAAGAAGGCAAATACATTATAAAAGATTTTTCATGAAGTGCAAATTATATGAAAGCATACTTTCATGAACCAAAGAGAATATAAGTTGGTAGATCACAAAGAGCTACACTATGCAACATAATTAACATGAGTAATAAATAGGTAGGCATAGAAACAACTCATGTACTCACGATGCTATGAAAATGACATCCTTGAATGATTGTAGGATATTTTCACCATTCTTTGTTCCTTTCATAATAAATATGAATATAAGGCTCCCCCTTAATCCATCACTTCTCCTTGATGAGACTAAACCAAAGAATAAGCTTGCCAAAATGTTAGTCTCAACTTTAAAACAAAGGATAAACTCCTCTAAGATTTGTGCATACAAGTATTTGAATTACTTGTGTGAGGCATGCACTTGTTATTAATAACAATTGAGAAGAATATCCTACAATTCAAGTGTTCATGGCCATAAAAGCATATGATAGAGAATGACGCATGTATGTCATGAATAATATTATTCAAGACTTGATGCATGTCAATGTATGTTCATAAGCACACATGCATTTGATTACCATGTTATCAAGAGATATAAAAGCACAAAGCTAGTTTTCACCATGTCATGATAAGATATGTAAACTAAGAAACACATAACATGTGTGATGGCTTAAAAAGATATGAATAGATAAGACATGAGCCGACTAAGCAAACATATCATGATAAAAGATAAAGATTTAAGACAACATGATATGAAACATTTTTAACATGGTTACATATGAAATGATTCACAAGTAAAAACAACACAATCCATCTCATAAAAATGTATCTTAGAATCACATACAAGAACAAGACATAAAAAAGATTCAACAAACTCATGCAATCCTAATCATACACAAAGAGGCACAATGCAATGAATATATGAAGTTGATTCTCGTCTATTCGACATTTAAGAGAAGGATTTGAGCAAAGGATAGATGATCAAGAAATACCACTCATAAGATTGATATCCTTGACAAACTTTGATTCTCATTGCTTCAACTCTTTAATTTTTAAAGTGAAATCTTCAAATCCTCTCAAAGCTGATATACTCATGATAGGAAAATAAATATTTTGGAGCCTTTCAAATATTGTCCATGGCGGTTCATGGGCATCCAAAAATATTGTAATTCCTTCTCATCACTTGCTATGTTGATATTGTAAGCAATCATCTTCACAATATTATTCTTCTCAAGTATATGTTGCCCTTGTTCCTTTTGACACATTCAATTCATTTGGTACATTTTGTTTTCCTTGATCTTCATCCACCACATAGGCAAATTTCCTAAACCAATGAGAGAAAACAAAGAAACTACCAAGATACTTGATAGACATGTTAGTCTCATGTACCAATGACATATTATATCTCCCCCTAAATTTGTGCACACAAGTATTTGAATAATTTTACAAACATGCACATAGTCAAAACAACCCGGGAGGAAACAAATCCTACATCTTGGGTTATGGCAAAATAAATAAATTTGAGAGAAGCAACATGCCATAAGCCATATGAAGAAAAACAACAAATCATGTAGATTGTCTGAAAAAGATAACATGAAGCATAACAATCTACCATATAAGAAAATCCTAATATATAACATGAGAATCATGATGAGCGCATAAATTTTTCATCCAAGACCATAAAGGAATAATCACAGAGAACAACTAGTGTATGTGTCAAGACATGATTGGTGATATAGAGCAACTTGCAAAAACATAGAATGAAATCTAGTTGCTCTTTATCATTAGGAAAGAGAGAACTTGTATAAGACGTAGAGATAGTTACCTCAATGCGCTCAACAATTCAAGAGCTTGGAATCTTTCGTATATGAAAACCATCAAGAATATATACCAAGATCAAAATCCCTCCATGATGTCCAACTCAACCATTGACAAGAATAGATACAAAATCTTCAATAGTTATAAACTTTTCATGCATGGTCATAGTTGGATTTCCTCTTTATTGTCAAACAATCATCATTCAAGTTGAATTTGCACTAATAGGACTTAGTCATCATTATTATAATATAGCAAGTCATATTTAATCCCTCCACAAGCTTATTCATGGTAGACCCGCCATCTTGCCTTGAGCAACCCAATACCATCGGCTCAAGCTCTTGCCCATGTCTACCAATATCTTGAAGAGGTTTGACATTGCTTCAAATTTTCTTGGACCAAGTCTTTTTGAGCTTTACTATTCATGTTTGATCTTCTCAATTCCCTTGCACATGGTTAGTCTTGACAACAATATTTTCATTGCAAAGAGAAGACAAATAACTTATTGATGCTCCTTAATTAAACAAATTAAAAAGATGAACTCTTTACACTTAGTAATAAAAGAATCATGAGTATCTCATTGTCTCAAGGATGATCAAAAGAATGCTCATAATTAAACCAAAGATCCATTGATACAAATTTAAGTAAGGTGATGAGTCACTTGAGTTTACTCTTTTATGAAACATAAATACCACCATAACTCATACATACAAAATATATGACTCTAGTGGAAAGACTCACTTGATGCTAGAATAGGACCAAAAATGGTCAAGATTATTTTTCGAGAATTTTTTTTTCAAATCAAATACCATTTCTCAAAACCATTGGTCTTGTAAAACAATTTTAAAACACCAAAGATTGACAATGATCAATTAGAGAAATTTGCAAAATAATTTATTTTGAAAGCTTTTCTATAAACGGTTTGTTTTGATATAATAAAACATTTTGTTTGCAAATCACAATTTTGTTTTCACAAATGAATATGTTCAAACACTTTTTAGCAATTTTGCAAACCGTTCTAAAAAATTTTGAAGTTTACTTAAAAGGCTTTTCAAAAACTATTATAGCATCAATAAGAATTCATTCTTATTTTGGGGTAGCAATATATATGGAATGATATAGTACCTCCCTAAACACGATAACCATCACTTTTCTCAAATTTGTACAAATGAAGTGTGCAAGGAACATACAAGGATGGTATGCATGAACAATGAATTAAGCTACACAAGGCTAGAATATAGATACTTTCAATGTAAATACTTGTTACCGAGATGACATTGATTGGGGTTGTAAACCATTAATATTCATACTTGACACCCTTTCCATAAGTGATGAGGAATACCAATTTGAAAGGATCTTGACTTAAGATGTTCAACATAAATCATATCAAGTGTGTCAAGTCTTCAATACATCTCCAAGTACCTATTAAGCAAATCAAGCATTTCGTGGCACCCAAGTGACATTAGGTCCTAGTATGTTAGTCACAAGAGATTTAGGCACCCAAATGGCCTTTGTATTAGCATTATGTGAACTAACAACATTTGTGATAATATTACCACTTCTAGCTTTCTTAACCAAATGATGATCATAGAAAGGAATAGGCTTAGGAATGTTACCCATAGGACAATTTTTACCAATATGTTCCTTTTCTCGGCAAGTGTAGCAACACTTCTTATTCATGCAAGACACTTTCTTATCTTGCTTCTTAATTGTTGCTTTCTTGTCGGTGAGCCTCTTCTTGGATGACTCACAATCATCATTTGTTATGTTAGGGCATGAAACAATTTCATGACCCTTCTCGTGACATCTATAACATTTCCTTTTGCTTCTTCTTGTTTTCTTCTTCGGAAGTGTAGTTTCATCATCAATCTTCATGGAACACATAGAGGCATAGTGTCCCATGTTTGAACACTTGAAACACTTAACATGAGCTAACTTCTTTTTCTTTTGTTGATTGTTGCTCATGTTAGACTTGAAGTTCTTCTTGTGATTTTTGTTGACTTCATGACCCTTGTGCTTCACTTTTTCACGTATGCAATCCAAGTCACATGCAGTGCTCGGGGAAATATTTGCTTAGGAGCAACAAGGGTTATAACATAAATCATTGCAATAAGTAGATACATTATCAATTAAATCATGTGTAATGCTTACATCTACATTTGCACTTTCCAAAACATTACAACCAAGTGAATCATAAGCATCTTTGAGCTTCTCATGAGTTTCACTAGGATTCTCATGAGACTGCTTTAGCTCCTCTAATGAGTCTTTTAAAGAAGAATTTTCATCATGTAGATTTTTCATTTTAGACTCCTCTAATTTCATATATCTTCCCATGCTATGCAACAATGCAACAAGCTCATCATATGTATACTCATGATTATTATCATCATCACTATTGCTATCATCATTATCATCACCATGAACATTAACAACATCATCATGATCATTATGAATTTCATGGAATTTTACTTGCATGTTACCTTTGGCCATAAGACAACATGATGATGTCGATGGAGTTGATACTTCATTAATGTAGTCATTTCAAAGAGAATGGTCATCAATATCATGTGAGCTTGAGGTGGAGCAATTATTCTCAATTACCAACTCATTGTTGGAAACATCACTTGTCATGTTGGATTCTTCATATATTTCTTGAATCTGAATCCACATAGCATGAGCACTCTTCAAGTTGTATATCTCATTGAAAGCATCCCTACTCAAAGCACCAAACAAAGCATTAGTAGCTTGGGCCTCGAGATGTAGGCATTTCTCTTGCCCTTGTGTTGGACAATCGCAATCCGAGGCATGAGATAAGCCCACATCTACAACCCACCAAATTTTGGGACTCATCTCCCGAAAATATGAAATCATTTGTGATCTCCAACAAGCATAATTTGTGCCATCAAAATAAGGTGCTTCATATGAAGGTGTGGATATGCAAGAAAATGAAGCACTAGAGAAACCATATGGAACTTGACACGTTTTACCTTGCGACATCATCAACTCTCCAAGCGGTTAAGCTTAATGAGGAGATTAGGCTCTGATACCAATTGAAAGGACCTTGATGTCACCTAGAGGGGGGTGAATAGGTGATTCTATAAATTTCTACAAAATTAGACTTGACAAATAGAATCAGTACGATCGGCAGTGCCGATGGGACCGATCGGCAGTGCCGATGGCTACTACCGATGCTCAACCGGCAGTGCCGATAGTGGTACAGAAAGTCGCCCAAGAGTAAATCTAAGTTGGTTTCGCAATTACTAGATTGTCGTAGATACAACAACAGTTAAAATGAAGCACTACAATAATATGGTAACTACTAGACACAAGCTATACAAGTAGATCTAGTAATTTAAGCAAATACAAAAGTAAACCCTAGAGCATGAAAAAGTAACAAGTAAATAAAGAAGCACACAGAGACACAATATTTGTTCACCGAAGTTCAGACTCCTCAAATGAGTCCTACGTCTCTGTTGAGGGGCTCGGTCAAACTTGAGCCGGGTCTCTTTCAACCCTTTTCCTTGAATTTCCTTCTCTTGATTCCTTTCCTTTCGGAGGTCAATCAAAACCTTCACAAACTTCCCATGGCTCACCACAAGCTTCGGAGCTCACCGGGCAACGCCTTGTCATCTAGGGGATGATTCCCCAAGAGTAAGAAATGCCACAATGATTGCTTGCTTGCTCAAGTGCTCAACAATGGAGTTTTGCTCTTTCTCTCACAATCACTCACCAATCTCACCCACAAGGTATAGCACTAAGCAATGGAGAGTGGAGAGGTAATTTTTGGCTCAAATGGATGTTTCTTTGATGTGTTTTTCAGCACACCAATGTTAGGACCGAAGGGAGTACAAATAGGAGGAGCTCAAAAACAAGCCGTTGGGCCTCTTGATGCCCCGCATCGGCACTGCCGATGCCCAGATCGGCACTGCCAATAGAGAGGCTCAAAAACTAGCCGTTTGGGGCTCTGGACGTCCCGCATCGACACTGCCGATGAGGGAGTCACAGAGGGCAAGAAAAATACGTTCTGTTGAGTTCCGGATCGGCACTGCCGATGCCCGGATCGGCAGTGCCGATTGGAAAAAACAGAGAGACAACCAATAGAGAAAAGCCTATAACTTTTGACTCCGGAGGCCGATTTAGGTGATCTTGGACTCTATGGAAAGATAATTTAAAGGGCTATCCAACCCAACTGTTACCAAGCTCCAAAATCACACATAGATTTTCTAAACACTCCCCCAAAGATTATTGGATCAATTTGAGCACCGAGACAAAAGCAAAACTATCAAAGTGGCATCCCTCTTTATAGTACGACGTTCCTATACTCAATAGCAATTAGAAAATCTATGTCAATAGGACCACCTTCATATCATCTTCATTCTCCTTTTTGAGGGTTGCCAACTCCAAAGCAATTGATCATTTTGGATCTTTATTTGATTAACCATCAATGAACATATATATATATATATATATCCAATATTATACCTTTGGCTTGAGCAATGTCCATATGAGATAGGCTTGATGTTTATCCACTTATGAAGTTTCACAACTTCCTATATTCGAGCCACTTGGTCTTCTTTTGACATTGGATATTCACCTTTAGCTCTTTTTTCAATTGCACTCGTTATGACATATCAACATCATCTTTTTGTATCATTAAATGAGTGATGTGGATAATCCATAGCTTCATATGGTCTTGCATGGTTCATCGCGCTAAGCCTTAACTCACTCTTCACCATTGCCTTTGGTCCTTCGGCACCAAGCCTCTTGCTTGCCCTTCACCCTCGCACATGGTCCATCGCAGCCGAGTCTTGCCTAACCTTCACCGCCTTTCCATGCAACACTACTTTGTATCCAACATCAACAATGTATCCACTTTATCAATTTGATCTCCAAGAAGATATTTCCAAATTCATGACTTCTATCTTCTTGTTAGTGGCCACTAGAAATCCATGTTCTATGGTAATACTTGCATTGATATTTCCATTTAATACTAAGTATTCACATAACCATTTTGACATCATCAACTATAGGGATGTCTAATTCTCCTTCATGAAGTGCCTTGATCTTCTTTATGTGTACATGTTGCTTGTATCAATAGTCATCACTATCATCAATATCATCCCTTGTCATGAATCAATAATATGTTGTGTTGGACCTTTGAAAATATGAAGTGTCTTCATCTTTAAGCATGGGTGTTGATTATATCCACTGACACCTTTATCAACACATTGATCACCATCATCCTTTGTAAAACATCTTCACCATATAATATGATAATTTCCAACATTCAACTCAATCAATTATCTTGTAATGGGTTCATAGCCTTTATGAATATGTTATTCTTGAAATTTGCTTGATGCCGGAACATAACCTAACATTAAACTCACAAACTCATATAAAATGTTAGTTCCAACATGCATTGTCATTTATCACCAAGACTCATCATTAATTCAAGGCTAGAGACCTAGACCTTTCACCGACGCACTCCTCACCGGAGGCAAAGCTCGTAGCGATGTCCAGGAGCTCGTGCGTCATGCGTGGGCCCTTTCGACCCAGCTCGTGAATAAGCTGTTCCGAGGTGGTGCCGGAAATGAAGGCTCCGACGATATCCACGTCGCCCACGTTGGGCAGTTCGTTGCACTTCTTGCTGAAGCATTGGATGTAACCCCTGTGGGACTCGCCGACCTTCTATCGACAATTCTTGAGGTCCCAAGGGTTTCCTGGGCGGACATACGTCCCTTGGAAGTTGTCGACAAAATCGTCCCTCAAGTCGCCCCAGTCGTAAATCTGACCCTCGGGGAGGTGCTCAATCCAGGCGCGGGCCGAGTCCGCGAGGTACAGGGGGAGGTTGCGGATGATGGCTAGGTCGTCGATGGCTCCCCCTGCCTGGCATGCAAGGCGATAGTTGATGTCACACCCCAAAATTTCAAATTTTGGATTGTTACCCAATTCCACTAAATTTCAACATTCTTATAATAGATTAAAACTTTATTATAAATTAATTAGAGGATTATAATTTATTTTAGGTAAAAGAGCTATTTTCTAAATTAAATAAATTAATTTAGGTTTTAATTATTTTATGTGTCGCATTCATGCTGGTTAAGTGCATTAGGTTTTTACTGTATGAATAAGTATTTAAAAATCTGATTTGAATCGAGTTTATTTGGATTTAGAAATTAGGAAAAATAGAAATAGGAAAGAAAAGAGGAGGAGAAAAAGAGAGCATGGGCTGAAATCCCTTTTCTGGCACACCCGAACCCTCCCTTCCCCCTCCCCTCTTCTCCCCCTCCTCCCTCTCTTTCGGCCTGTTAGGCCCAGCCGCCCCTCTCCTCCCCCTTCTTCCCCTGCATGGGCCACCAGCCCCGCAGCCCACCAGTGTGTGACCCACCTCCCTCCTCTCCACTCGGCCCAGCGCGCCCCCGGCCCAGCTCGCCCCCTCGGTGCAGCCTGCCCGCGTGCCTCCCCCCCCCCCCCCAAAACCCTAGGCCGCCACCACCGCCCCTTGGTGTATGTTCCCAACTACCTAGGGGCTCGTGCCCCTATAAAAGGGCGGGACCCCGCCCCTCCGTGCCGCCTTCGGCCTCCCCTGCCACTACCGCTGCTACAACCCCGCCCCGGCTCCCCGCCGTCGCCCGTGCCATAGCCCCGCCATTGGACCTCGGCGAGCTCCACGCCGACGCATCGCACGGCCGCCCCATGCCCCGCCGACCCGCTACCAACCTTCGCAAGGCCGCGCCATCGTCGATCCTCCTCCCGACGTCGAGCTACCGCCACCCGAGCCCCTTCCTCGATGCCGTCGGAGATCCTTGCCGCACCTTGTCGTTGCAAGCCCTCCCCGGCCTCCTCCTCGCATGCACGACTCCCTCTGGTGAGCTCGCCGCGTCCCACTCTCCCTCTTGGATCCCTCCGCGCCTCTATTCGGCTGCTGGAGTGCCGATCCAGCCAACTCCGGTGATCTCTAGGATCTCGCGGCCTTTGTAGGAGGGCGGCTCGTCGTAGCCCAACAAGCGTAGGAGATCCCACAAAAGTGTAGGAAATCCACGGTGGTGGAGACCGGTGGTGTAGCGCCACCCGTCGTCTGAGAGCTCCTTAAAACCGTGGTCACCCATCTGGAACAAAAACCAAATGGTGAGTACAGTATTCCATGGGCAAAATGCACATCACTAACAAGTGTCATGGTGCTGGTAGTGATAGCAAAATCATAACAATTTGATTGAGTCAAACTTTTCCTACAGTAAATATGCATTTCATATAAAGTGCTATGAAATACAGAGACCAAGTTTTTGGTTCATATTTTCCAGCCTCAAGGGGGCAATAATACGGCGATGGGTTTTTAAAATTGATTCTGCCTTGAGTGTACCACAGTCAGAAAAGTGGGTAATTTGAACAGAAAACAAGGTCTTAAAAATTGGGGTTGGGATCAGGTTATACTTCACTTTCATAACTTTCCAGATTGTATTTATATTCTCAAAAATTCCAAGTAAATCTGGACTTATGAATTTTACAATTTCAGGTTGGCAGATTCTGTTTCAGGATGACAGAGGCTAAGTGTTTTGGCTCTACTGGGCAGAGGGAAAAGAACAAAATTATGAAACCTATTGGAGGTGAAAATAGACTTCAAGGGCTTTCCAGATTGGGTTTAAACTCTTGCAAATTTGAAGTACAACTTTAGTTATGAAATTTTTAAATTCAGGGTCATGCTGAAAACAGTGAGTTGACAGATTGTACTTGTTCTCTATTTCTGAGGTTGTTACTGTTATGATCGAATTTTAATTTAAATTCTAGGTGACAGGGGATGTTGAGACCTTTCCGAAAAGTATTTGTATGCCTTATTTGGTTGAGTAAATTAATAGTTATGAATATTTTTATTCAGAGGTTGGTGAGCAAGAGGAGAACAAGTTTTAGTTTAGTTATAATGGAATGCATGATGCAAAACTTTCATTTTATTAACCTATCATTCCTCACAACACAACACCTATCTTTGCCGATACTTAGCGGCAGGGATACATGGTGACGACCCGCACTCAACACGTAAGTCAATCTAAATGTTATACTAACGGCGTTAGTGTACCTGCAGAAAATCCAATCCAGAAACAATACATCAAATTCAAAAGAAACTACGAAAAGAAGCACATTTCTACTAGTAACGATCCATAGAAAAAGGATCGCCCCGTGATAAGTCACGAGCCAACAGTGTCTCGTATCCGCCTGCGAGCACAGACACCGATATCACACATGTCGGTTAAGCACGCATGTGCCTTCGTTGAAGAAGCCATAGATGCAAGTAATATAAACAATCATAACCCAAGTTAGCTTTGTCACCACCCTATTATATACATGGGCAATACTAACGTATCCTCACTCGCAAACGTCATAGTTTTTGAAAATACGATTTAAATGTTGTATTATCATGGACCATGTCTCTGATGCCAGCTGTGACGCCCCTTCCTGGAGGATCGAGGTCCCGATGGTGCTGATAGCGCAGACACTTGATAATACAACATTGGTCCAAATTTAAGTTGAATATTACATAGATACGATGATTGAGAGTGCAGTGGAATAATACAAGTTCATGAATGTTTTGAAAACAACGGAAGCAATAACGTTAATAACTATGAGCCGACGATAGAACATAGAAATGGTTCATGCCCGAAGAACCATTACTCTAGCAGCACACAACATCACTGCGGCGGCAAGTCGGACTCCCAAAGGGCAGTCCAACCCTCAGGTACTTGCATGTCCCAAGGCAGCAGATCTACAGGCAACTCTATTTCTTCATTACCTGAAAAACACATTGGCACAAAGCTTGAGTACTAATTACTGAACAAGACTTACCCGTCGGACACCTAGACATGCACAACCTCTAATAGGTGGCTTGTTTGATAGGACTCGTACTAAGCAACCTATTAGTTCAATCAAGTTTTATTTGCCAATTTAATAGGTTGAGCTGAATTGTAACTTTAGTGGAAACAATAAGATAATAGAACCATACATAAAGTAAGTACAACAGAAGAGTAGCAATAATCATGATCAATAATAAACATCATAATCAATTTCCAAGTATCAAGTGCGAGTACGTGATTGGCGCGGTGACCAAGCGATACTCATTACTGCGAGGGACAACAATTGCAATCAATTTACACCATCTGGGAAAACCCGAGATGCACGACACATACGCACCAATTAAGGTCGTATATGGCAACCTTTCGCAAGAAAAGCACCTACACCTCAGCCCGGGTGTGGTGACGTTGAGTGGGCATGCCGTTCTGCCAACAGTACTTCATGGTCTGAATCATCCACTCCAGCAGCAGGAGGGTCAATGACCAACGCACCTTTAATGCTACATCAGTTTACTAGAGCCCATAAGCTAGCATGCATTTGGTACTATTCAACACTTGATCAAGAGGCCGACCACGGATGGGTCCTAGGTTCGACAAGGCAGGGCTACCGCAGTCAACACCCATGTGTTGCTGCAAACCTACACATGCACTATCCCTGCCCGGTCATAACATCGAATAAACTTCTTTTATTAATTCCCATTCTAGTGGTCAAGTTCATTCCTTAGTAATAATAATACCTTCTTAACGAGACTAGCAATTACTAAGCATAGCATAACAGTACCGATTCTACCAAGTTCTAAGACAATAGCATAGGTCATTTGGATATCATGCAGGGTGGGTTTCAATCAACTCCTATGACCTAATGCAACAATAAGTATAGACACTAGTATTATTGTAAACTAGCAAAATTTGTAAAGGGGCAAATATAAACTGGGGCTTGCCTGGATCAACACTAGTGTTAGCAACTTCTACTTCCTACTCTTGAGGGTCAACGTCCTTCTGAAAATCCTCTTCTTGCTCCTGGTTGTCGTTGCCTATATGATAGAATGGTATTTAACGGCATTAGTGAACTACCGTTGAATGCAATGACATGATGCATGTGAGCACATAGTGTTTTAATGTCAATTAAAATTATTATAATGTTCTCAAAGCCATATGCTTCGAAGAAGTGAAGTTGTTATTTAAGATTTTAGGTCTATATATTCTTTATGCAATTAAATTAGGTAAATGAGTGTTATGAGAAAATAAATTAATTAAGTAAGTAAGTTTATGTTTCTGGACATGTGTGCTTTACTGTGTCCAGAGACTTATCTGAGTTATTTTTAGGCCAAGTGGCATGGGCAGATAATTTACAGAATAATTACTAGAATTAATTTAAGCAAACACACTAAATAAATTCCAGAGCCTAAAATAATTCATATTATTACCCACCAAAATTTGGGCTTATAGATAATCATGTTTTAACTAAGCATGCCAAAAATCAGGATTTAATTTTTTTTCCTCGAATTTCTAGTGAATTATTTAGTGTTTTGACAATTTATTGTATTAGTGAAAATGCATGTACAGAGACTATGATTTATCATTTTACTAAAATAGAGCTCTTCAAGATGAGTCTAACAAAATTTGTTTGGGCCAAAAAGGGTTTGAATTCGATTTACTATGGTTTTTCAAAGGTTTAAGCAATTTCTGGGATTTTCTAGGTATTTTCTGGTTTAAAGGAGTGCCACATCGGAGCCATGTCAGCGACACCTGGGTGCCAACTCAGCACCACGCAGGCGACAGCATGACTGCCAGTAATATTGCTAGTCAGCACGGGGGTTCAACGACGGAGCTCATCGGAGGGCTCACCGCCGGCGGCTATGGGCGGCGGAAGCTCGTCGCGAGCGCTTAGAAATGATGGGCACGTCGAGGCGCATCGGCTGGAGGCGTTCGCGGGGAAGGTAGCTCAACGGAGGGGTGCTGACGTCGAGAGGCAGCAGAGGTCGTAGGTTCGGCAGCGTCGCAGGAACGGCTCGGAGCACCAAATCCATCGTGGTTTCCTCCTAGAGCTTCACGGTGACGAGGTGATCAACAGCATCGCGTCGAAGTTGGACGAGGATGGCCGGAGGTGGGAGCTCGTCGTGGAGTGGCTTGGGATTTTCGGCGGAGCAGAGGCGGGGGCTAGGGAAAAGTTGAAATGCCGGGGACCTCACGGAAGGAATCGAGGGGAAGGAGTTAGGAGCGTTCGGCGAGAAGTTGCGCACGATCGAGAAGAGAAATGGGAAAGCGAGGCTCACCAGACATGGAGTTTTTGTGATGTCGTCAGGGTGGTCGCCGGGAAGTAGGGTTCGGTGTTCTCTGCAATTCAAGCTGGAAGTGCGAGGGGTTGCCCAAGCGGGGATGTGGGGAGGAAGGAGGGGGCTATGTGCAGGGATTTGTGTCGCTGGCTTGGTTCGGGGAGCACTGGGAGAGTGGGGCAGCGCGTTGAGCTTGTGCTCGGTAATGGCGAAGGGGTGGAGCAGAAAAAATGGGCAAGAGAGGTGAAGAGCAGAGAGCAGCGGGGAGGAAATGGGGAGTGTTTGGGTTGGCAGGTGCGTCTCCAAGTTGCACAGAGGGAGAAGTAGCAAGTGGGGTGCGAGGCGGGAAGAGCGGCGGGAATTGAAGTCCGGCCGGTCATGGTGATGGCGTGTAGAGAGGGGAGAAGAGGCGGTTGGGCGTGCACTGGCGGCTGAGCGAGGCAGAGGGAGCAGGGAGGGGAGGGGGGTGCAGGCGGCACTGTAGCGACATGAAGTCCCGAGGCGGAGTGAAGGTGGCCGTGCGGTGCGCTGGCGTGTGGCAGAGAGGCAGTGTCGACAGGGGTTCTGCGCCAGTGAGGAAGAAGAAGAGGAGATTTTCCTCTGACCCCCCTAGAAGAAAAGATTTAGCGCAAACAGGTCCTTGGTCAAAGCTGGTTTTAATTAATTCGAAATAAAATAGTTAAGAATTTTCAAAAATTGTGAAATTTGGTGGACTGACTAATTAAATATTGGAGAACACCATGGTGAAGTTTATTTGAAATTTTCATAAAATATTTTTAGAATTTAATAAATGCATTAATTAGTTACTTAAGAATTAATTAAGTAATTATGGGTCTTGCTAATCAGATAAAATGCCCAATCAATTCATAATATTCTATTTTTATATTACCAAGTTGTTTATGAAATTATTTGTCATAATTTGTATTGAAGTTTTTGGGTTGCTTCAATAACTTGGTTGTAGGGTTTTTATTTGCCTAGAATTAATTCAATGGGTGGCCTCTATCATTTCATGCTATGCAATTCATGATTTGTGCTTAACATGCTTGTTAAACAGAAGTGAGACACTTGGGTGTCACAGAGGAGGGCTGGAAGGTGGGGCTCACCACTGAGGCGGCTCGGTTACGGTGGCACAGAGGGTTGGCGGTAGGGGAAGAGTTCAATTCCGGCCACCTGAAGTCATGGAACAAGGAGAGAAAGCGTTAGATGGATTCGCAGAGAAGTTGCACAACAGCGCGGAATGAAAAGGAACAAGACGACTCACTGGAGATGACGAATTTTGATGTTCGACCGAGGTTGATCGAGAACAGGACCGTCTGTGTTTTTCTTCGAAATTGAGTGCAACTCAGGACATGGCTGGCCTTGGAATTGCTCGGGGAGGTAGAGGGGAATTGAGGCGGGTGGCTCGGGGGTGCTGACCTTCACCGAGCGACACTGGAAGGGGTGGTTGATCGAGCTTGAGCTCGTATTTGGCAATGGCGGGGCAGTGATGTGGAAGAAGAGCAGAGGGGGAGGGGTTTGATAGGCCGAGAGGGCTGGGTGGTGGGTTCACGAGGGAGCCATTGCGGTTGCGTAGGAGAGAGCACACGGGGTCGAGTGGCCGGGAGCAGCGTGGCATGCGAATTGATTGAGCTCAGCCAGTGGCCATGTCGGCTTGGGAAGAGCAAAAGTGCTCAGGTCCTTGGCTTGTAGTGGCGTGCGGCATAGAGTGATGGGATGCGTCTGCTGTTGGGTGCGCATGTGCTGATGTTGCCGGGCGATAGAAATGGTTGGTTGCTGGGAATTGCGGGGCGGCATAGCGGCATGGCCAGAGGAAAAAGTGACTTAGTTGGGTGTCGCCTTGAAGCATGCCGCGGCGAAGGGAGCAGCACGGGGGGCGGGGGGGGGGGGGGGGGGGCAATGCGACGTTTCGACGGCGAGTGCGGCTCCGAGTCCCAAGGTGGCAGGGCGAGCACAGCGATAATTGGCTTCGGCCAGAAACAGAGAGTACGACAATCTTGGGCAGAAGAAAAGAAACATGCGATAGGAGAAGCTAGCGGTTGGCGGCAACGACGACGCGACGGCGGCGAGTGTGGAGGCGCGGAAGTGTGGGACTGAGTCCCGAGAAGGCAGCAGCACGTAGGCGAATCCTTCGGGCGCGCGCGCGTGGGAGAGGCGATGGGAGGAGGGAGACAAGAGACTTTTCAGAAAGGCCCTCAAGTTTTCAAAAGGTTTGCAGAAAGGTCCTTAGTTCTTGTAAATTCAATTAAAATATCTCTAAAGGTCAAATTGAGCTGAAATTTCATAATTGTGCTTTTCAGAATATGGACAATTCATTAGTGAAGTCTAACTGGCCAGAAAACAATTTATTTAATTGGAATTAATAATTAAATTTAAATCATTTCTAGGTTTAATCCATTTATTTGATTGATTTCTTAATGGAATAAAATTCTGGTTTTTGGCCCAAAATTCTATTTTATTATTTTCATAATTCAGATGTATTTTATTTAGCCTATGATTTAAGCAAAGTTTTATTTGCTTACATGATTTTGCTTGCATGGATTTATTTTAACTTGGGAAAAACAAAATTCTTAACTTGCTCTCATTATTTCATGCTCATACTTGAGTTCAAAATTTTTGGCAAATTGTGGTAAGCAAGGAAAAGAAACACCTGGGTGTCACTATAGTCCTCAAGCCAGAGGCCAGGGACCGTCTCCCTCGCGTAATTGCTCACGGTCGCGGGGGCATGGAAGCATTGGGGGAACTCGGCGCTGCGAATGCGCCGACTGAAGACCCGCGGCTCGGGAGGGCTCGGGCTCCGGCTCCGCTCCTCGTCGGTGTCGTCGTACCGGCCTCCACGGCATGGCTGGTGACCCCTTTCTTTGTGGAGTCGTTCTTTCTCCCGCTCGTGCGCCTTGAGGGTCATGGACCGAGGCTTTCTTGGGTGTGCCCCCTGCGGGGGCTGGTTGTCGGACAGAGTTCTGCTGTAAACTGGTGGCGCCGTTTCCCCTAGTGCGTCTGGAGGTGGAGACCTATTGGCTGGACTGAGTGGCTCGCCTTAACGAGCTCTCCACTTGAAGCTTGGCGGCCATGGCCAGGAGTGCGGCCACCTCGTGTTGGGCTCGCTGGGCATCTAGCCTAGCGGGCTCCAAGAGAGTTTTGAGCAGCGTGGCTGCTGCTGCTATGTTCTGCCCTACGCGGGTGAACTATGGGGATCCTTGGTCATCAGCGACGATGTGTTGCTGGACGTCGCGGGCCATGATGCGGGCGCGTCCGCCGGCAGCAGCGTAGGCGTGTCCGCTGGCAGTGGCGCGGGCTAGCTCGCGTTCGATTTCTTCCTTCTCGTGCTCTAGCTATCACCGAGTTTCTTCGAGCTCCGCTCGTCGGGCCTTTAGCCACTGTTGTATGTCATTGGGGCGAGGCGCAGGTTGGGGTCCGGCGTCAGTGGTGATGGGGACGTCGACAAGCACCTCCCCTTCCTTCGCACCTGTTGTTGGGTTCACCGGATTAGGTGCTGTGAGGTTGGCCAAGGCTCCGGCGGCTGAGGTGCCAGGATCCCCTGCCTCAGACATGGGCACGAGTCGCACCATGTTGCACCCGCGCACGGGGGGGGGGGGGGGGGGGGGGGGGGGAGGAGGGCGTAGCTCCCCTCTGAGCGCTCCGAGTCCAAGTCAGAGTCCTTGAGGGAGCTCAAAGAATGATTCATCGGGGCAATCGATCACACCAATGAAAAACAGGTCGACAAGACCGTGGGCGGCGGACTTGACGGCTACGTCCTAAAAGCACCCCGCAGCATTCTGTAAGCCGTACAGATAGCCCCCGGAGGGGTTTTTAACGAGTCAGCACGCCTCTCCACTGAGGAGTTGCCCGTGGATGTTAGCCAAGGCAAACACAAAATGGCGAAGGTCGTCATGGTTGGGAGTAGGGCCCAGGTAGCGCTCCAGGTGGAGCCACAGCTAGTCGGCAGGACCGGGCGATGCCACGCAGTAGTCGCTGACATCCAACCCGACGGGCTCAAGCTGAACCGCACGCATCACCACAATGGCGATGGTGACGGCCATTGCGATGGGGTCCAGGACCGGCTTGTTGTAAGGACCGAAGGCGTACTAAGAGGGGGGGGGGTAAAGTAAGCCACTCACAAATCCAATTACTTCAAATCCCACTACTTGATTCTAACAAGATAAGCAGCCTAAATAATTTTAGTAGGCCAAGACCCTACACATGCTAGTGTTCATGATATGATAAAGTGCGGAAGTCAATCACACTAGCCTATGCAAGCCACAAGTCACCCTACTCACTAGAGCACACAATTGTGGAATAGTAAAGAGAGGGTCAAGGAATGCTCATGATTTTTTCCTGAGGTCTTGGAAGGATGGCGCCTTCCCCTAATCCTCGTTGGACCACTCCCGCCAGAGTCTCGGTCCCTCCCGCCACCAAGTGGAGTTCTCGCCCACGAGCCCGCAATCACTCCTAGAGTGCAGACATGGTGTGCGTCACCGTTGCACAAAGCACATGCTCGCCTCCCTCGAGAACTTGTCGGACTCCCCGAGCCAACACGTGCGCTCACTAGCGATGCCCCTTTCACTGATGGGCTCAAACCGTGTACAAATGTGTGACGGCCTTCACAACCGATCACGATAGGCTCGATCACCGACACCTAACCGGTCTAGGTCTCACCATAGACCAAGAGTAACAATGTAGATCACACCCTCACGGACACCCTAGCCTTAGATGTGCAAGATGCTCAAGCTACTCTTCTCTAGCACTCTCAAGATATGCAATATCTCCTCCTAATGCTCTCCTCTTTTCCTCTTGGACCTTACCAAATGCTCTCAGGTATTCCACTGGCCAAGAGAGGTCTCGAAGACCCCAGCAACGAAGTTATATAGGCTCCCAACCTCAAACTAACCGTTGCTTCACGAAACTGCCTTTCTAGACATCCAGACCGGATAGTCCGGTCACTACCTGACTGGACCGTCCGGTCACTCTAGTAACGGTTCCCAGAACCGTTGGCTTCTCTGTCCAGGCAATATCTCTGAACTGACCGGACTGTCCGGTCACTGGACCGGACCGTCCGGTCCACTTTCTCTCTCCATTCCAGGGGCCTCCACGAAATGCACCCTCTCTGCCGTTCCTACACTCTTACTGGTCGGACCGTCCGGTCTGTATAGAATCTCCTGCTGACAGACTTCCTGCTCCTCGCGCTAAGTCCTGGATAACTCCACATAGTGACCGTACAGTCCAATCTCCACTAACCCCTCTGTCTAGAAGCTGAAACTTGTCGTCCTCGCTTGACTTCATTTCCCGGCTTCTCCAAACAGCTCCTTGGCTTCTCCACTATCACCTAGTGCATGTGATTTCACCGAGCAACCTTGCACATCACCGACTAGATATGACCTAAGAGATTGACAAGACCCCCTTGATAGTCCGGTTTTTCCTATGGACTCAAAGCCCTAACAACTACTCAAGTGTTCCAAACACTTGCACCATAACTTGTTCTCCGCTTTGATCCATCTCCACCAACCCTTGGACACCATCAAGTTCACAAGCCTCCATGCTTGCGGTCATTGTCATCAATCGCCAAGGACACCATCATGCATATGATTTATAATAGAGTTTAGAGATGATTCCTATATAGAGAACACTTGTGTAGATATTAGCCCACAATTTCATTGTTGTCATCTATCACCAAAACATCCATACCTCGGGGATCCAGTCATCAATGGTCATGAAGCTTACAATCTCCCCCTTTTTGGTGATTGATGACAACCACTACTTAATCGAAAACTTTAATGAATAAACAACCGGGCTAAACAAGCTACACAAAGATCAAGAGGAACCATAACAACATATGAGAGAAACGCATAAGGTCCTACTCAGACAAGCATCATCTAGAGATATAAGGAAAAGAGTGAAGAGCAAACTCTAGATGAAAAATGCATGCATGTCATGGCAATATATTGAATGAAAGCATAAGAACATGCAATGCAAGGAATGAGTGATGAGATGCAACAAGTTAGCATGACAAAGCATTGGAATTAAGAACAAGCACTCATCATCATGATATCATACATAGGCATACAAGATAATTAATAAGTACAAGCACTGCATATGAATAGGAAATAAACCAAGTGAGATCAAAATGAGTCAAACACCAGCAAATGAAATCCATGACTCATCACAATCCACGAATATCGAATAACTCCTCAAAAAGAAGAACCAAATTATCTATCTCCCAAAACCTCGTAGCTCCCCTAGATATAAGCTACTCTCGATCACAACAAGATCACACGCCCACTCCCCCTGGACCTAGTATCTTCTCCCCCTTTGGCAACAAGAACCAAAAAGTAGAAAAGATAAATATCTAAGCGCTCGTGGTCGAAGGAAGTGGTGCAGCGACGTCCTCTATAGGCTCTGCTCCGGGCTGCTCCTGAGGTGGATCCTAATGTGCTCCCTGAGCCTGTGCCACCTGAGCATTCAGCAGCTCAAAGAATACAAGGTCTATAGGCAACTCAGACACACTGTCCTGTGCTGCTGGAGTGACTGTGGCAGTCTCCTGAGCTGAAGTCTGGAGTAGTAAGAGGTCTGCCACGTCCTGCTGAGAGAAGCCTCCACGGACAAGATCCTCTACTGCCTGAGGAGTAAGAGTGGTAACAGTGACAGTAAGAGGTGGAGCTGAAGCTGTAGCTGTCTTTGGGGCGATCTGGGAGTCTGCACGAGTAGTGTGCATGATGTCTGAGACCAGACTCCTGACCAGTACGTGCTAGGAACTGGAGTGTCCTACCATCTGTGAGCTAGAGGAGTGTGACGGTGAGACGAACAACACAGACACATAGAAGGCTGACAATGGAGAGAGCTGTGCTGAAGAGAAAGTCTGTCCTACTCCCCCTGTCGGTAAGACCCCTAAGAGTGACAGTCCACTGGACTGTGCTATCATCAAAGCTCCGAAGGGTCCTGGCTGAGTCGGCAGCTGCTGGTACTGAGGGAACACTAAAGGTCCTGGCTACCGACCTGCCTCTGTGTCAACTCTGTCATCTGAGTCATCAGAGCAGTAAGTAGTGCAGACTACTGCCTCTGAATCTCTGCCTAGCTCCTGATGACTTCCATCATCTAACGTCTGTCCTCTGAGACACTCTGAATAAACATTCCTAGCCATCCTGCAAGTGCTGTCACAGTGACAATGTCCTTAGACTGCAAACCTATCAGCTGGGGAGGTGCCCCTATACTGGCTGACTCGGGAATCATCGTATCTGGCTGAGCTGCCTGCTCGTGTAGTACCGGTGACTCCTGTTCCTCCTCTCCTATGTGCTAGCTGGAGGTAGACTGCGATCCCCTGAGGACTCTATGTGAGTAGCTAGTGGTCACCTCAGGGAAAGCCTCGTACTTCTCCTTGTTGACGGTCCTTAAATGCTAAATCCGACCATCAAATCCTTGTATAAACAACATAAAAGGAATAAATGAAATCATGATAGCAGTTTATTATTAACCATTTTCATGAGTTTTGGTGAGACATGTGTTTGCAGGTATAAAAGAGCCAAAATATGCTAAAAACAAGAAGAAACGCCCCGTCGGCCGATTCTGCCTTAAAACAGCAGGCCGACAGGGTCATATGAGGCAAAAAACAGGGCCCGACAGGGTCGTGATATCTGAAATCAGAACCCAGCCGACAGGGTCATATCAGGCTGAAATCAGCCACCTGGCTGGTTAAAACAGAGTCTCATCAGGCTGAACCATCCGACCTAGCCGACCCTCTAAAACACTCTATCATGAGGCCGTTTTTCGTCCCTGGACTAAGGAGGGTAAAAGTGGAGAAATAAAGGAGGCGTTCATGTGGCATAACATGGACAAGTCAAAACATGACCCGGAGGGGGTCGGCACCCGAAAGGGGCTCCCACCCGGCACAGGCCGCTGCCCGGCCTGGGCTTGCCGCCCGGTAGGGTATGCCGCCTGGCCTTTTTGGGAGAGTTCGGGGAAGCGCCGGGTTTGTCGGCGATCTTCCCCACGCTTGTACCTCGACAGATGCTTTCTTTTTCAAGTAAGTGTTCATGTTTCCTCTTTGGTATTTAAGTTTCTTATTTATTTAAGTTGTTTCCTTTATTGCTTATGGGATCATCGCTCTAATTAATTAGAGTATCTTAGTCTTGTATAAGCGTGGATCCGAGACTAGGATAGTAATTGATAGCGTAGACGTGGTGTCGAGGCTAGAGGTTAGCTTTGTTTGCCGCGTGCCCCACGGTTTGTTAGATGTAGTCGGTAGGTGGTGACAGCCCTATCCGGCCTTAGTAATCCTCCACGTCTGGGTACGTCGTAGAGCTGTTGGGCGGAGTCGCCTGTGGATGCAGGGGTAAGCCGGTGCCCGAAGTAAGCAGTAGAGACCAAACAAATCTTATTATAGGATCCTTAACCATTAGGAATCCTCTCTACCCTTTGCCTACCATATTTTGTTGTCCTTGGACAGATTAGTTAGAGGATCAATACACACACGTTCCTTGTGATTCGATAACCTGGAATACTCCTAGGTGAAGTGCTACATTGGTATGCGTGTGCTTGCGGATTTATCTATGATCGTAGGAAATACGAACAAGCATTTCTAGCGCCGTTGTCGGGGCTAGTAATATTTCTGGTGCGACTTTAAGAAGTGTCAACAAGCATTTCTGGCGCCGTTGCCGGGGAACGGTTGTTGTATCATCTTTTTTTTCCACCATGGAGCAAACTTCTATCCTATCATTTTCTACTCCGAAGGGCGAGTTCTTTGAGCCACCGCCGTCTGTGGACCCAATTCGCACATCCAGCTATGAACTCCGCCCAATGGCTCTTTAGTTTATTTCCCCTTTTTATTTCTATTCAATTCAATTTTATAGTGCGTCTAGAAAAGAAAAAAAATAATAAATAAAGTTGTGACTCTATTTGGCCCATAAAGCCAGTAGAGTCCCTTTTTCTTTTCACCCTTTTTGTTTTTGTTTTTGTTTTTGTTCTTCTTCAAATAAAGCACCCTGTTACAAGATCAAGTGTGGGGGAGGCCTTCAAGATTTTCAACGCACAAACAATATAAGGCCTCCTATCGACATGTTGCGCATCGTCACTTAAGCCAACACGACATAGGGCGAGGCGATCGGGCTCCAAGCAACGTCGACCAACCTACAAGGGCAATCGACCCAGCCATGGTTCCCCTTGACCTCTACCTCTTCAAGAGCGGTGGTTTGCACACTCTATCCCTTTCCCCCTAGTTTCCAAGTTAAACCAAACTTATCTTGAATCAATCATAAAAATTTAACTAGAAAACTAAAATGAACCTTGTGGAAGCCTCATGGTATTTCATGCTTCTATTTAGTTGGCTTGCATGCTCCTTATTCCTAGTTCATAGACTTGTTGCTTGTGAACTACATCTTTAGGAAAGCATGTCACCTAGGTAGTTGATGCATGAGATATGGTTTGACGAAATGAATCTCTCTTATGCTTGATGTGCTTGGGAATTTTTCTTACAAAAAAAATTAAAATCAATAGCTTGACTCCTCAATGATTATATCTTCCTACCAAAGCCATATGATGAACTCATTGAAAATCTTATGCATATGCTGCTCATTGTTTCATTGAACTTTGTCAAATTGTTGTGACCCTTGTGAGTTACTATTTATGACTTTTTGATCAAGATATTGTGCACACCACTTTGCTAATACTTCTTCACTGGAAGTTAGCACCACCATATCCATCATGCATGAGCTATTTCTTCTACACTAGAAGAAAGCACTTCCATGTCATCATCCATCCATTAAATAAAGTACTCCATCATATTCTGATAGACTCCCTCTCCAAATATCCTTGTAAAAGTGACATGGGCTATTCATGATTCAAAAAAAAAGTGAAAAAATAGAGAAAGAATTAGTCCATGTTCTAAATTGCCTATCCAATAGAAGGGAGAGAGCATATTAAAAGAAAAGGGAGTATTCACATTCAGTCATTTTCCATCCACATATCCACATATGCACATGCTTGATCAAAAGTTCATGAATTGTTCTCCATGGATCCAGTTTTTGACTTAGTAATATATGAGACACAAGTATGCCTCCCTTTTATCCCTACCTTGAGCTCCACATAAAGCCATATTTAGAAGTAGGATGAAAAGAGGCAATGTCCTGGTGAGGAACCATACACATCGAGCGATTTGAGAGAATCATTTGAGGGGTACAACTATGATTTGTTTTGAAAATCTTTTCAAAAACCCAAGCTACATAGCAGAATGAGTGAAGATGATTAGAGTCAGGACCATTACATCCTTCAACCACCCAAGGTAACACGATAGACACTTTAAAAGTTCATAGGTACAAGTATGACATGGAATAATTTGCATGCTACCATCATACCAATTGAAGTTATGATTCACCTTAGTCTCTATTCCTTTACTCGAGGACAAGCAAAGACTAAGTGTGGGGGTGTTGTTGATGGTCCTTAAATGCTAAATCCGACCATCAAATCCTTGCATAAACAACATAAAAGGAATAAACGAAATAGTGATAGCAGTTTATTATTAACCATTTCCATGAGTTTTGGTGAGACATGTGTTTGATGGTATAAAAGAGCCAAAATATGCTAAAAACATGAAGAAATGCCCCGTCGGCCGATTCTGCCTTAAAACAGCAGGCCGATAGGGTCATATGAGGCTAAAAACAGGGCCCGGCAGGGTCGTGATGACTGAAATCAAAACCCAGTCGATAGGGTCATATCAGGCTGAAATCAGCCACCTGGCTGGTTAAAATAGAGTCTCAGCAGGCTGAACCATCCGACCTAGCCGACCCTGCAAAACACTCCATCTTGAGGCCGTTTTCCGTCTTCGGACTAAGGAGGGTAAAAGTGGAGAAATAAAGGAGGCATTCATGTGGCATAACTTGGACAAGTCAAAACATGACTCGAAGGGGGTCGGCACCCGAAAGGGGCTGCCGCATGGCACAGGCCGCCGCCCAGCCTACCAGGCCGCCCGGCTTGGGCTTGCCGCCCGGCCTGGCCTGCCACCCGGCCTGGGTTGGCCACCCAGGGTTACCAGCCCATGAGGTCTATGAGGCTTACCGACCCCAAAACAGAGATTTCAGGGGGAACCGACCAAGGAACCGCCATCAAGACAAGATCTGAGCTGTCCGAAGCGAGTCGGTTGGAAACCGACCAAATCCCGTGGCCGCCCGGCGGTGCATGCCGCCCAGCATGCCCGGTTGCCCGGCACACGTGGCCGCCCGACGGGGGAATTTTCGCCCACCGACTCTCCTCCACCTTGAAGTACCCGCCAAGTCTCCGCCACCTATAAATAGAGGGGGAATTTGGCAGAAAAAAGAACACACAAGAAGAAGAGTATAGAGCTCAACTTCAAAAGGCTTTAGCACTACCAAAGTGCTTAGAAAATAGGGAGAGAGTGAAGGAGAGTTCGGGGAAGCATCGGGTTCGTCGGCGATCTTCCGCACGCTTGTACCTCGACGGATGCTTTCTTTTTCAAGTAAGTGTTCGTGTTTCCTCTTTGGTATTTAATTTTCTTCTTTAAGTAAGTTCTTTCCTTTATTGCTTATAGGATCATTGCTCTATTTAATTAGAGTATCTTAGTCTTCTATAAGCATGGATCCGAGACTAGGATAGTAATTGACCACATAGATGTGGTGTCTAGGCTAGAGGTTACCTTTGTTTGCCGCGTGCCCCACGGTTTGTTAGAGGTAGTCGGTAGGTGGTGACAGCCCTATCCGGCCTTAGTAATCCTCCACGTTCGGGTATGTCGTAGAGCTGTTGACCGGAGTCGCCTGTGGATGCAGGGATAAGCCGGTGCCCGAAGTAAGCAGTAGAGACTGAACCAATCTTATTATAGGATCCTTAACCATTAGGAATCCTCTCTACCCTTTGCCTACCATATCTTGTTGTCCTTGGATGGATTAGTTAGAGGATCGATACACACACGTTCCCTGTGATTCCATAACTTGGAATACTCCTAGGTGAAGTGCTACATTGGTATCCGTGCTCTTGTGGATTTATCTGTGAACATAGGAAATATAAACAAGCATTTCTGGCGCCATTGCCGGGGATAGTAATATTTCTGGTGCGACGTTAAGAAGTGTCAACACTCCTCTGTCACTAGGCCCATCCTCCTCAAGAGATAGCAGATATATGGACCATAGACCGAGTGACGTCCTCCAACCCTCTCAGAAATGACCTCATCCATCTCTCCAATGAGAAGGTCTGCCAAGTCGAAGGTCTGCCTCCTCAAGATGGCTTCTACAACCCACTGGTGTAAGAGCGTGAACTCATCTTTGTAGCCAGACCTGGATATGATATTCCTGGTGAATATCGCTCTCACCACCTTGGCCTCTGTAGTGGGTCTTGCAAGGCCTCTCTCAAAACCTGGAGTGTGTGGAGGTGGGAAAGCAATCGACACGAGGTCGTCTGAAGGCAGCTTCCCACCCTGAGGTCTGCTAGGTGGCTCCAGTGTACCGTAGGCACTCATGTAAAGCTAGAAGTCTGAAGCCAGGAGTCCTAGGTGGGGGATCAGGTCCTCCCTGGTGACATGGTGTGGCTGCCCTCTGAACAGGAACCAGATCTCTAAGTGGTCTCTGGCAACCCATAGTGTCACATAGAACTCGAGGACCACGTCCTCTCTGAACCTGTGTGGATCAGTGACTAGTTCTGCTAGTCCTGGCAGGTACGAGAAGTACTGCTCCATGTCTATGCCTGTGGCCCTCCTCATGGCCTGGTAGGTGGTGTACTGCTGTGGTACAAGCACCTTGTCTCTCGTCCTCAAGGCCAGAAAATGTCTCAGGCCCTCTCCAATCCTCCTCTAGAGAACTGTCCAGTACCTCTCTCCAGCAGCAGGGTCTCTGGGGACTGGCACCCACTGCTCGAAGGGTACCAAGCAAAGCACCTTAAGGTCCTTTTCAGGAACCTTAAGGATATCCGTCTCTCCGACTGCCTGAACAAGTCTTTGCAGCCTCCTAGTGCACACCTCATAGGTGCACCTTGGGTCTCCTGCGCGGTGAGCTGTCCTCTAGGGGACAGTCTACTCAGCCTCCTCCTCTGACTCCTCAGCCTCCACCTCTACAAGCTCCTCAGACTCTGAGGTCTCCTCCTCTACGGTCTCCTCCTCCTCAAACTCCTCTTCCTGGGGCCTGGAGGATCACAGATCCACAATTCTCGACGATCTCTCCTGATGGGACACCAGAGTACGCTGCAGCCACGGCAGTGGCAGAACTCTGACTGCTAGAGGTGCAGTCCTCTGTCTGGTCCTCTACTGGCTGGCTGATCCTCAGACGTGAGCCAGGTGTCCTGCTTGACTACTCCATGGCCTCGAGGTGTCTAGCAACCCTCCGGGCCCTCTCTGACTCTGGGTCCAGCCTCGGTCTCTTCTTTGTCTCGGGCTTCTCACGCATCTTCCCCTTGCCCTTGTCCTGTCCTGATCTTGCCATCTTTGCTGACTGCTCTGCTATCACGGCATGCACATAGGTGTAGATGGGATAAGCATAGAGTCCTAATACATCTACAACTAAAGCACAGCTAGGAAATAATGCGCAATAGAAATCCTAGCACTGAATGAAAGACATGATCACTAGGCAATTATGCAAAGTAACAACAGTGATCATTGACTATATGTGGCTGGTGCGAGTCATCTAGTGTACAGTCAAATAATGGCAATGAAATCTAACTATAGACTAGACAGGAGACAAACCCTAGACATGCAATTAATAGATAATCAATGAATTAATTATGGGCTAGGTTGAGCTAATTAATTAATTAATGCAACTAATGATGAGAATTAGTACTAATTGCATCAATTAACTAATTACTCGGAATTAGGGCATAAGATGATGAAAGGAGAATAGTAGCAATACCCTAGGAGGAAGAATACACACCGAGATCAAAGAACACCGTGGAACACGCTCTGATCACCAAAAAGGTTGCAGCTTTGAGGTCGCCCATAATGGAGATTGGGGAAAGCTCTGAACTTTGCCCTAGGAGAGATGAGCTCGACACATGTGGTGTCTCTATCGTTGCGCGCACATGAGAGTAGGGCTGAGGGTGGTGGCGCGGGAGGTGGTGCACAGTTGCGGTGGCTTGGTGATGCTGCGCGATGGTGGCTCGGTGTACAGGGTGAGGCGGCGGCGCACGGTGGCGCGAGTGCGCACGAGCGGAGGTGGGCGAGCGGTGGTGCGTCGTCAAGCGGCGAGGGGAAGGCGGAGCTTAGCGGCTTGGGTCGGCAATGGCGTAGGTGATGGCGGGAGCGTGTTCTCAGCGTTGGGTGTGAACGAGGAAATGACCAAGGGGACTGACACTTTGACCTAGGTCAAAAACCAAATGAACAGCCGAGATCAGACAAGGACTGATCAATGACTGTTGGCACTTCTTAACATCACACCAAAATATTATCTGATAACAACGCTCGAAGTATTGATTGATGTTTGTTATGCTTTAAGAGAAGAGTGAACCAATCCGCAAGCGCATGAAACATCTATTGTAGCATTTCACCCAGGAGTATTCCAAGGTATCGTATTTATTTTCCTCAGGGAAGCTAGGCGTAAGAGTATCTTGGTTTAACAAAGATATGACTATAAGAGTTATACCAACTGACCAAAGACAAGGGTAAAGATATTCAATGATAAATAGGGGAGCAGTGATATAGGAGGAATCCGCACTAAGATAGATAAAAGAGAACGATTAAGCTAGCCGGGAGGACAGCGAGTCTAAGTCTAGAATTCCTAAGATAAGCTTTCCTAAATCTAGTCAAGCGTCAAAATTCCTAGTTACTCGGGTTGAGTGCTTACACCAAATCCATGGTACAGCCTCGAGTCTTTCACCAATAAGCTTACTTCAGGGCATGACAACGATCCACTAATAGGGTCGGTAACTAAGATCGTGCACTAGTGGGCACGTTACCGCTAGACAACCCTGCTTGAGACTTCCCGAACGTGATGGAATACTAAATGGACAGACAGGGCTGTCACCACCTGCCGCCTACCACACAGCCCGTGGGGACGAATGCAAATCTAGCTAGTGTTAACTTTGGCACCGCGCCTACACCTTCACTAGATATTCTTCCGTTGGTCTAGCGGAAGAATAGCCGGGAAATAACCAAGTCTAAGTTCTATTTGAGAACTAAACTTAATTAAATCCTAGCCGAGAATCTAGTAAACTATGCTTCAAAGTTCTTTCCTGATTATTGTAACTTGAGGAAATTGACTAATAAAGATAAATACTTGACAAGATAAATAAGGAAAAGATAATTTATATTTAATAAAAGATAAGTCTCAGAAAAGGAGAAAAGATACAAGAGAGCTCATACCAAGACTCCGAGATGATTTCTGGAATCCCGAGCATCGCTCTCGACTAGACTCTAACTCCTGAATAACTAACCTACTCTACTAGTTAGAGAAGTAGTGGGAAATGGACTTCAATGTCCTTCACTTGCTTGATGATTCATTTCCGCCGAATTCCCCCTCTATTTATAGGAGGCGAAGGGTTGGCGGGTACATGTAGGTGAAGGAGAGTCGGTGGGCAAAATTTCACCCGCCAGGCGTCGGGCCACGCCGGGCGACCGGGCATGCCGGGCGGCATGCACCGTCGGGCGGCAGGCTAGGCCGGGCGGCCATTGGATGAAGTCGGTTCCCGACTGACTTATCTTTGGTTGGCTCAGATCTTGTCCTGATGACGGTTCCTGGGTCGGTTTGTGCCGGATTTCCCGTTTTGGGGTCGGTAGGCCTGATGGGCCTCATGGGCTGGCAACCCTAGGAGGCCAACCCAGGCCAGGCGACAGGCCAGGCCGAACGGCAAGCCTGGGCCGGGTGCCGACCTCCTCTGGGCCGCCCCATGACTTGTCCCGGTTAGGCCACTTGTGGACCCTTTTCCCTTAGCCATATTTCATTGCTTTTTGTCCAGGAGGAGAAAACAGCATCATGGTGGAACGTTTTGCAGAATTGGTCGGGTCAGATGATCAGCCTGATGAGACTCTGTTTTGACTAGCCGGGTGGCTGATTTCAGCGTGATATGACCCTGTCGGCTAGGTTCTGATTTCAGCCGTCACGACCCTGCCCGGGCCCTAATTTCAGCCTCATACGACCCTGTCGGCCGGCTGTTTTACGGCAGGATCGACCGACGGGGCATTTCTTCATGTTTTTACATAATTTTCGCCCTTTTGAACCTACAAACACATATTTCACCAAAACTTCTGGAACTTTATTAGTTTAAACAAATATTCATGAAACTTTGGTCTTTACCTTACATTTCCCAACTAGTTGGTGGCCGATATTGGGGTTTAAGGGCCACCAACAGCGACCCAGATCGGGAGATGCTTCGAGCGAACAACCGAACTGAGAGGACTATCCGGTCTCTACACCAAACTGTCCTGTCAGGTTGGGGTCTACTGGCCTCCTGCAGACCAGACGGTACGGTCTCTAGGACTGTTCGGTCCGGTCTCTACGACCAGACTCCCCCTAGGCACTGTGTCCAGTGCCACTGATCGGACTGTACGGTCTAAAGATCGGACTGTACGGTCACTTCCAGAAAATTATTGAGTCAAGGAAATTCTCCAAATCCCAAGTGCCCTCGCTAAACACACAAATAAACACCGCACCTGGAATCTAGAGGGAACTCTGAAACTCTCATTTTCAAATAGTGGCACTCTATAGCCTCATGGTTTTCGCAAATGCCAAATGAAGGATCAAGCAAATAAGAACCAGAGGGGTATGTATGAGCCTTAGTCCATGAACCGCACGAGTAGATTTAACCTCAGAGTTCATAAGAACTTGCTCAATGGGCATGAAGCACAATTCTTTCCTTTGGTCACACTTATGGAGATGTAATCTCATATAGAGCATGAGGCACAAATATCTCCAAGTGGGACTAGCCTCCTTTGTGTTTCCTATATGATGCATGCAACAAGCATTTTACATATGCAATGAATGTAAACATGCCATGTGAATGCAAGCAATATTAAAAACAAGACACAAAGGAAACCTAACAATGTCAAGTTTGAACCCCTCCCAAGCTTACTCACTATAAGCATGCCCTTGGTCCACCACACTACAACTACAAAGAACAAACACGGTTACATCCCTTATGAGTGGATAGGTCGTTGAGGTCCATGTCACTTGTGGTGGACTCTACATGATCTTCATGAAAGCGCTTGGTCCACCACCACCACCATCTAGGTCTTGTTCTTGGGCACCCACTTGTACGTAGCCGATCTCTCAAGATCAATAGTGCACTTAGGTACCCATATGCTCTTGACCTTCCTTTTCTTGTTTGGTGGTCCCAAGGCCTTAGCTTTCACCTTGCCATCCTTGTTCCTAAAAAGCTTGAAATGTGTGTTCTCATGGAACAAGTTAGCGTTAGGAAAAACAATGGAACATCTCACCATGGGACAATCTATCACACCCGGTTCCAACAACCGAAACCGAATGCATCTATATGCGTGCCCAAGAACAAGTTTTCACACACACATGACAATTATTGTGATAAAAGAACAATATCTTTATTAAATCGATAACTTTATTACAAGGGCGACCCATAGGTCAAAAGAAATAAAATTACAGTGCAGCGGAATAAACTAAGCGTTGGCGTCCTTCAGCTCCCATAGGAAGTCAATCGGAAGACCGTAGGCCTAGAGCTCTTCTCCATTGTCTTCATCGTTGTACCATCCTTCTCCTGTAGCTGAGCAGCAATGTGGTATATCGCAAGGGTGAGTACATGTCGTACGCAACAAGTGGGGAAAAAGATGACATGGGGCTATAGACAAGGAAGGCTTAAAGGGCATTTGTTGCATGATCTTTTAATTCCTAAGCATCCTAATTGGGAAAAGTCCACTTTACTCCCCTAAACAAGCAACTTTGTTCAATTTACATCCCAAACAAAATCTTGGCTCAATTTACTCCCTCAAACAATTTAAATCTCTACAATTTAGTCCCTAATGTAATTTGTCTTTTTTTGTTTCTATTTGTACAATATCAATTTAATGCTGAAATTTTACATAATGTAGTTTTTTATAGAACTTTATATTAAAAAAATATAAAGTATATTTTACGCATATGTTATACAGCTTATAATATTTAATACTACCTTAATTATAGAGCTCTAAAACTACATACAAAATAATTATGAAAAAATAAAAAATATATTTTTTATCTAATTACTGTTATAATCTTTCATAGTGCAAAATTTGAATGTCAAATTCAAAGTGTACAAAGAGAAATAAAAAGGACAACTTACAACAGGGAGTAAATTGCACCAATTTGAATTGTTTAAGGGAGTAAATTGAGCCAAGATTTTATTTGTGAAGCAAATTGGACAAAGTGAATTGTTTAGGGGAGTAAAATAGACTTTTTTCCATCCTAATTACTAGGTGGGGTCATCCCAAACCTCAATTCACAGGGTACTATCCAAGCCAAGTCCAATTCCATCCACCATCCAACCATTCCAAACCATTCCAACCCATAACCAACTAATCTTGTGAGGATTCCAGGCTGCTCTTGACCGTGAGCACGACTGTCATGATAGTTTGATACTCTGTAGAGTTTGTACCACTTTACCCACAAGTTGTGATTTCGTCCCCTATTGCCAGATGGACTAGAGTCTCCATGTTGCCATGTCGGCCAAGCACTAGCACACTTCCTTTGGTGTGTGACCTGGAGATCACTACGAGGCTTTTCTAAAGGGTCTCCCAGTACATGCTAGCCACTAAGGTTCCACTCTCATCCATAAGTGATAGCCCATCAACAAGTAGATCATCACCCCAGGAGCCCCCTCTTGAGCCATTCGGATACAAGGACAGTCCTCTTGACTTCCATTCCCCGCTCCATCAAATGTTGCACCAACACTGGTAGAACTCCTAATTAATCAGCCAAGTTGTTCCATAGAAGCCTTGTAATGGCATTGTTGTCCTGAGTGATCGCTCCAGGAACCGGTTCCTAGGATCTACAACAAGCCTACCACCACCAACCATGTGCCCATGGCACCACATCCATTCCATCCGGCTTGCATAGATCCCTAAGTCCATGTTGCTAATGTAAATTCCCATTCCACCATGAAGTAACATAGTTCAATAATCAAGGTTAATATTAACCCAACATCCCACAAGCAACCTAAGCATTATCTACCCATAACGAACCAACCAACTAGTGCAAGGCGACAAGGAAAAGGATAAAGCAATACTAGGAAAACCCTAACAATAGGTTCCCAATCAATTGACCCAAGCATGCAATTCTACAATAAATATTATAATAGGTACAAGATGCATCAAGGACACTTGCCTGGAAATGGATGTTGCTCCTCAGGTCTTCAATTCACGCTCTTGTGATTCCAGGACCAACACGCTCTCTAATTAACGTCACGCAGGCATGACATGCTTACAATCATATAAACAAACTAAAAAACAGTACACCAAACAATAATAAGGTACTTTAAAATCAATCTCAATAGATAGTATGCATTTCAACGATCGCGTGAGCGAAAGAATCAACTAAATCGGGGTTACGAGTAAAAAGTTTTGAAGGTTTGAAGGTCTAGGGTTAAAATAGTAAATTTAGCAAATTACTGTAAGGCAGTATAAATAAATAATATTAATCACTATGATCACGCTGGCGCAAGAATTACTTAAATCAGAGTTACAGTTGAAAAGTTATGAAGGTTTGAAGTTTTAGGGGCTAAAATAGTAAAAATAGATAGGTTTAGGGACCTAAAAGTAATTTTAGAAGAGTATAGGGCCTAAATTGTAAAATAATAGGGTGAAATATATTTTATGAAAAGTTTAGGGACTAAAATGTAATTTATAATAAGCTTAGGGACTAAAGTGTAAAAAGATAGGACTAAGATATAATTAAAAATTAGTCCACGGGTGTTTCTACAAAAATATAGGGTTAAAATATAATTTAGGAAAAAGGCTAGGGGCTTTTCTATAAAAATACAGTGCTAAAAATAATTAAAAACAAGTTCAGGGGCCTAAAAATAATTAAATAAAGGTTCTAGATAAAAATTAAGTCTGAAATATAATTTTAACAAAACTCAGGGGCCTATACGCAAAAGTGTGGCATTAAACTGGAATTAATTGAATTAATTAAAACTAAGAAGGCCATGGACCGGGTCTATGGCCTTGTGGACCCGTGGTTGACTAGCGGTCCATGGTGGACCGGGATCATACCCTTTCGGGTTGATCTAATCCTGGCCATTGATCAAGGGATCGATGGCCAGGAGGGGTTCTGGTGGTCGTGGCTGCCGGCGCCAACAGGAGGCAGCACAGGGGCACTGGCTCGCCGGAGTTCGGCCGAGCTAGCAATCCCGTGGCCAGAGCTTGGTCGGGATGGGCCAAAGGGGGAGAGGGGAAGGCGGCAAGCTCACCTACGGGGTCCCGTAGAGGAGTTCGAGGCCAGGGAGGGGTCTTCATCGGCGATCAGCGGCTCGGGTCGTGGGCGACGGAGAGGAGGAGTTGAACGGCAATGGCGAGCATTAGGGAGTGGATCCATAGTCTCCTGGTTCGTCTGCAAAGCGCTATGATGGGTCAGTTGAGGCCGAGGGGCCTCAGAGTGGCCAATTGTAGCGGGCCACCTTTTCTTACCGGCGATGACGAAATCGTCAATCGGTAGCGATAGAGCGGGAAAAGGGGGTTGGGGTGAGTGCAGTCACGAGCGAGAAAGGGGGAAGCGTGCTCGTGGCCTCAAATTTATTGGGGTGGGGGTCTATGTTTGGCTGGGGCTCGTTTGGGAGCAGGGGCCGCCAATGGCGCCCCTTTCCAAAATTGAAGGTGGCGGCGGTAAATCTGGGAGGGGAAAGGGAGGAAAAGGGCGTGGAAGATCGTAGCGATCACGCTCGCGCGGTCGGGGGGTCATGGGGTCAGCACGCGGGCGCGGAGAGCAAGTGCGTAGAAAGCATTTTCGGCAGGTGACCAGGGATGACTAGAGGAAGGAGATGATGAGTGGGTCCCACCTGTCAGTGAGAGGAGAGAGGGAGAAGGGTTGGTGGGTTTTGAAAATACGCCATCTGCGCAGGGGCTGGTTGGGCTGGGGGTTTGCTGGGCTAAGAGGGGGAAATAGGGGGGAGGAGATGGGAGTGCGGGGTGGGCCAGAATGGCTGGGCTCGGCCCAGGTTTTTGTTTTATCCTTTTATTTTCCTTTTCTTTTCAATTTCTATTTCCTTTCTTTCCTCTTCTATTTTCTATCCAAAAACAAATTCGACTTTTAAAATACACTTTGCACACAATAAAAACCTAGTGCATCTCAGCATGAATGCAACATATAAAATATTAATAACCTAAATTAATTTATTTAATTTAGAAAATAGCCCTTTTGCCTAAAATAAATTATGATTCTCTAATTATCTAATTAATTTATAACAAAATTTTAATCTATTATAAAAAAAATTGTTGAAATTTAGTGGAATTGGGTCACAAACAAAAATTTGAAATTTTGGGGTGTGACAAAATCCTTGGTGGCGTGGCCATCCTTGCAACACCTCTCGCAATAGTAGTCATCGGCGAGAAGGGGTTTGATCCATACGAGAATGGAATCACTCGTCCCTATGATGTCGATGGCGGCAGGATATGAGCCAAGTCCCCGGTGGGAGACATTGTTCACAAGGTTCCTCCCAAGAATCTCCTTGTGGATGGTTCTGCCATGTGTGAGACTCTCAAAGCCATCCATCACCATCTTCCTCTCTTCCTTGAGCTTGTGATAGTCCTCTAAAACAAATGGCTAAAGAGAAGAAACCTCGATCGAGGTGGTTAGTTCATCACACATAGTAGAAACATCACTCTTTGATGAACTAGAGGAGGGAGAGGGAAGGTTCTCAATGTCGATGGCCTTATAAGTGATCTCGAGGGCCTTGTACTTCTCATGAAGCTCTACATGATCACCCTTGAGTTTGTCTTAACTCTTGTTTAGGGCCTCATGAGATGTGACAAGGTCCTTGAGCTCACTCTCAAGATCACCAACACAGTCCTTAGCCAACTTACACTCTTTTCTTACCACATCCAACATTTTAGATTTCATGATGGCGAAATCGCGGGCTTGCTCAAGCATACTCCAAAGTTGGGCACATGAGAGCTCCTCATCATCGCTGCTCTCATCCTCACTCTCCCCAAGTTGGCTCGTGGCCATGAGCCATGTGGGAGGTGGAGGAAGAGTTCATGGAGATGTGGTCTTGATCATGGCTAGACCGGCCACTTCTTTATCACTTGAGGAGGAGAACTCATCACTTGAGTTGTCGCTTGTCCACTCTCCAACAAGTGACTTGCGAGAGAACTTCTTCTTGTAGTATTGAGCTTTTCCTTTGCCTTTGCTCTTGTCCTTGTTAAAGTATCTCTTCTTCTTGTGCTTGGCCTTGGGGTCTTCTGCTTCTTCTTCACTTGAATCTTGTGACTTGAATGCTTCTTTCTTGGGCTTTGGGCACTCTCGAACAAAGTGATTCTTTGAGCCATAATTAAGGAATTTGCCTCTTGACTTGGAAGCAAACTTGTTCTTGAATTTCTTCATCTTCTTCATGAGAAGAGCCAAGTCCTCGGTCAATTCACCCTCATCATCATCTTCTTCATCATCTTCCTCAATGATCACCTTCTTCTTGTTCTTCTTGCTCTTGCTAGATTCTTGCTTGTCAGCCGGTAGAGCAAGATTGGATGGTTGAGGATCATCCAACCCTAATTGGCAGCTCTCGAAGGCGGTGATCTTGCCAAGTACATCCTTCATGGTCTTGGACTTGAGGTCACCTTGCAAGATGAAGGTGATGATGGACTCATACTTGGGGTGCTTGAATAGCCTCAAGAATCTTCTTATCACCTCAACGGGCTTCATCTTGAGACCATCCCCAAGTGCATTGATTTCCTCCACTAGTACATGAAAATGAGAATGAACAGTGTTAGCTCTCTCATGTGGTGATCTAGTAAAGTTATCATACTTGTTCTTTAGCACATAGTATCTTTCCTCTTTGACATCACTGGTGCCCTCATAGAGCCCCTGAATCTCAGTCCAGATACCATGTGCTGAGGAATTAGCATCTAGCTGAGCAAAAACATCCTTAGAGATGCAAGCAAACAAAGCATTCTTGGCCTTAGCATTACACTTAATGTAGTCAGGCTCAAGTAGGTTCGCATCCGCATCGGACTCGTGAGCGACTGTCCATATCTCTGGATCAAGGGACTGAAGGTAGGCTTGCATGTGAGCCTTCCAATAAGCATAGTCCTCACTATTGAATATGGGAACACTCTCTGCCGGTCCCGACATCCTTACTCAAGGCGGTGAAGCCTCAAAGATGAACACTTGGCTCTGATACCACTAGTAAGGACCGAAGGCGTACCGAGAGGGGGGGGGGGTGAATCGGTAAGTTGCTCATGAATCCAATTACTTCAAGTTTCACAACTTGAGTCTAACAAGATAAGGAATCTAAGCAATTCTAGTAGGCCAAGACCCTACACATGCTAGTGTACATGATAAGATAAAGTGCGGAAGCCAATCACACTAGTCTATGCAAGCCACAAGTCATCGTACTTACTAGAGCACACAAATACGGAATAGTAAAGAGAGGGTCATGGAATGCTCATGATTGTTTCCCGAGGTCTCAGAAGGATGACGCCTTCCCCTAATCCTCGTTGGACTACTCCCGCCGGAGTCCTGGTCCCTCCTGTCACCAAGTGGAGTTCTCGCCCACGAGCCCACATGCTCACCTCCCTCAAGAACTTGTTGGACTCCCCGAGCTGACATGGGCGCTTACTAGCGATGCCCCTTTCATCGGTGGGCTCAAACCGTGTACAAACGTGTGACGGCCTTCACAACTGATCACCCTAGCCTTAGATCTGCAAGATGCTCAAGCTACTCTTCTCTAGCACTCTCAAGATATGCAATATCTCCTCCTAGTGCTCTCCTCTTTTCCTCGTGGACCTTACCAAATGCTCTGAGGTATTCTGTCACACCCAGTTCCAATGATTGAAACCGAATGCATCTATATGCGTGCCCAGGAACAAGTTTTCACGCACACAGGACAATTATTGTGATAAAAGAACAATATCTTTATTAAATTAATAACATTATTACAAGAGTGACCCGTAGGTCAAAAGAAAAAGATTACATTGCAGCGGAATAAACTAAGCGTTGGTGTCCTTCAGCTTCTACAGGAAGTCGACCGGAAGACCGTATGCCTAGAGCTTTTCTCCGTTGTCTTCATCATTGTACCATCCTTCTCTTGTAGCTGAGCAGCAATGTGGAATATAGCAAGGGTGAGTACATGTCGTACTCAGCAAGTGGGGGGAAAAATGACATGAGGCTAAGACACGGAAGGCTTATAGGGGTATTATTGCATGAGCTTTTAATTTCCTAAGCATTCTAATTACTAGGTGAGCTCATCCCACTAACCACAGGGTGTTATCCAATCCATGCCCAAACCAAACCACCAATCCCAACCCGTTAATCTTGTGAGGATCCATGTCGCTCTTGACCATGAGCATGGCTGTCATGACAGTTTTCTCTCTGTAGAGGTTGTACACATTTCCCACAAGAAGCGATGTCATCCCATGTTTCTAGGTGACTAACTCTCCATCCTGCCATGCCGGACAAGCACTTGCACACTTCCTTTAGTGTGTGGCTAGGAGATCACTTCAAGGCATTTCAATGGCTTCCTTCAGCTTATACGTGGCCACTGAGGTTTTACCCATCGGGTAGTAAACCCATAGCCGAGAGGCCCCCTCTTGAGCCAGATGGTTCTAGGACCCCGTCCCTTAACCACACCTCCCTTTGGGACTACCGTGGACCCCTGCGTAGTCCCTCCATCCTCACATGCACCAGTTGGTCTCCACTGCATACTACGCCAGGCCACGCCGATAACTTGGCTCGTGGTTGTACGGTTCACATGGGTTGCCGCTCCAAGAACCGGTTATTAATGTGATTTAGGTGATAAACAAACCAGGGGACTACCGGTGAACCCCTGCATAGTCCCCGAACTGCCCGTAAACCCCTGCACAGTCCCCATACCGATCACCCAAATCTTATGTCCTAAGCCATGTTGCTAATATAGTTTACCATTATAATCATGAAGTGACGTAGTTCATTAATCAAGATTAACTTAACCCAACATCCCACAAAGCAACCTAAGCATTTTCTACCCATAATCAACCCACCAACTAGTTCAATGCGACAAGGAAAAAGGTTCAAACAATATTAAGAAAACCCTAACAATAGGTACCCATTCATTTGACAAGCATGCAGTTCTAAATAATGTTCATAACAGGTACAAAATGCATCAAGGGCACTTGCCTTCGTCCTGCTCGTGTGGTTGGTTAAACGCTTCAAACTCTTGCTCTTGGAGGTCCTCGTATGATGCTCCTTGCGTATAATTGTCTTTACGGATAACCGTATCGAAACAAGCAATACATACAAAATCAAATCACACCCATGCAATAGTGTAAAAACAATATGATAATGCGATGAATGCATAGGTTATGCTCATATGGTCAATTTGGCGCAAGAATCAACTAATTTGGAGTTAAGAATCAAAAGATATGCAAGGTTTATGCTGGACTGTGACTGCACAGATAGTGCAAAACCTACATGCGCATTCCCAATGATTGGCTCTGGTTCTAAAGGAATAATTCAAATAGAAATATTCCTAGTGATGTGGAACATGTGAAACGCAAGATGAATCAGTTCAAAAGTCACCTATACTGGCGATCGATAGGCTGCATCATGGTGAGGTCGTCCAGCGGCAGATCGAGCATGAATTGCATCCCTCGTTGCACCAGGGACGTTCTAGGAGAATCCTATGATGGAGATGATCACAAGACCCTGGAACACAATTAGGAGTGGCGAAGGTATCAAGAACATCTCTGAATTGGGAGAACAGGTGATGGTTTTACCGTCGCACGTGCTGGATTCGCCCAGATCAGGGAGCAGCTGACATTGCGATGCAGATCCCAGAGGCATATGACGTCCAATGGTGCTGAATTTTGGATATGTTGTAGAGCACATCTGGGCGCACCTCCATGTCAAATTTGGTGGCTTTCTGTTAGGTGGATGGATGGGAACGTCAAAGCCAATCAGCAGCACTATTGCTGGACGCGAGGGCAGATCAGAGTGGCGGCAGCCTAGCGGCGTGGTGAGGGTTTCAGGGGGTGGGGAGGACGTGGGAGGGGGCCTAGTATTTATAGGAGGGGTGGGGTAGGTGGGGGAAGAGTACGGAAATGCAAGTAAGGGGAATAAATGCATTTATTGGAGGCAAATATGGAAGGCATAGGAAATATAGAAAAGAAATTGTTCTCTTGTTCTTTCCATATCAATGTTTATGGTAGGTGGGATGAATGTGGCTGCCTTTACGTCTAGATACATTGATGTGGTAGGAGGGGAGAATGAGAACCTACATGAAGCCACATACATTTGATAGATACGATAGATTATTTGGTGAATGAACAAATATTTCGAGGGAGATAAGAATGACATGTACACTTTGACTAAGCGTAGGAATGAGCAAAAGTGAGAGGAAGAGATAGTTGAGCCCCACTTTATAAAGAAGAATGTACATTCAAAAAATTTGATTGAAAGGGTTTCAAGTTTCTCAAATTAACAAGGAATCCAAAAATGACAAAATTTTGAAATGAAATAAAATAAAATGACTTATCCAAAAAGGTTTTGGTTCAAAACTCAAAACTTTTGTGACATAGAGGAATTTCTTCAACCTAATAAAATCTTTGTTAATTTGCAAATTTTCTTATAAATAGTTTCAAAATTTGAGAAATCCAAATATATTGTTTGAAAGCGGTTCATATTCCAATATGGGAAATTTTGGGATGTGACATATTCCACTGGCCAAGAGAGGTCTCCAAGACCCCAACAACGAAGTTATATAGGCTCCCAACCTTAAACTAGCCGTTGCTCCATGAAATTGCCTTTCTGGACATCCTGACCGGACTGTCCGGTCACTGCCTGACCGGACCGTCCGGTCACTCTAGTAACGGTTCCCAGAACCGTTAGCTTCTCTCAACAGGCATTTCTCTAAACTGATTGGACTGTCCAGTCACTAGACCGGACCGTCCGGTCCACTTTCTCTCTCCATTCTAGGGCCTCCGTGAAATGCACCCTCTCTATTGTTCCTGCACTCTTACTGACCGGACCGTCCGGTCTGTGCAGAGTCTCCTGCTGACAGACTTCCTGCTCCTCGCGCTAAGTCCTAGACAACTCCACATGGTGACTGTACAGTCCGGTCTCCACTGACCCCTCTGTCCGGTCTCTATGTCCAGAAGTTGAAACTTGTCATCCTCGCTGACTTCGTTTCTTGGCTTCTCCGAACAGCTCCTTGGCTTCTCCACTGTCACCTAGTGCCTATGATTTCACCGACCAACATTGCACATCACCGACTAGACATGACCTAAGAGAATGACCTAGACCCCCTTGATAGTCTGGTTTTTCCTATGGACTCAAAGCCCTAACAACTACTCAAGTGTTCAAAATACTTGCACCATAGCTTGTTCTCCGCTTTGATCCATCTCCATCAACCCTTGGACTCCATCAAGTTCACAAGCCTCCATGCTTGCGGTCATTGTCATCAATCGCCAAGGACACCATCATCCATATGATTTATAATAGAGTTTAGAGATGATTCCTACATAGACAACACTTGTGTAGATATTAGCCCACAATTTCATAGTTGTCATCTATCACCAAAACATCCATACCTCGGGGATCCAATCATCAATGGTCATGAAGCTTATAGATAGTCCTGGTGATTATCGCTCTCACCACCTAGGCTTCTGCAGTGAGCCTCGCATGGCCTCTCTCAAGTCCTAGGGTGTGTGGAGGTGGGAAAGCAACCGACACTAGGTCATCTGAAGGCACCTTCCCTCCCTGAGGTTTACGGGGTGGCTCCAGTGTACCGTAGGCACTCCTGTAAAGCTAGAAATCTGAAGCCAGGAGTCCTAGGTTGGCGATCGAGTCCTGCCTGGTGACTCGGTGTGGCTGCCCTCTGAACAGGAACCAAAACTCTGAGCGGTCTCTGACAATCCACAACGTCACGTAGAACTCGAGGACCACGTCCTCTCTGAACCTGTGTGGAGTAGTAACTAGCTCTGCTAGCCCTGGCAGGTACGTGAAGTACTGCTCCATCTCTGTGCCGGTGGCCCTCTTCATGGCCTCGTAAGTCATGTACTGCTACGGCATGAAGACACTGTCCTTGCCCCTCAGGCTAAGGTAGCGTCTCAGATGCTCTCCAATCCTCCTCTGGAGGGTTGTCCAGTACCTCTCTCTAGCAGTGGGGTCTCTAGGGACTGGAACCCATTGCTCGAAAGGCACCAAGCGGAGTACCTTAAGATCCTTTGCAGGAACCTTATGTATATCTGGGGCTCTCTGACTGCCTATACCTGTCTCTGTAGCCTCCTAGTGCACACTGCACAGGTGCACCTCGGGTCTCCTGCCCGGTGAGCTGTCCTCTAGGGAACAGTCTGCTCAGCCTCCTCTACCTCCTCAGTCTCCTCCTCAACAAGCTCCTCAGACTCAGACTCTGAGGTCTCCTCCTCTGACTCCTCCTGCTCAGACTCCTCCTCCTGCTGCCTGGAGGATCTCTCATCCGCAGTTCTTGACGATCTCCCTTGACGGGAAACTGGAGTACGCTGCGGCCACGGAGGTGGCACAACTACGACTGCCAGAGATGTAGTCCTCTGTCTGGTACTCCTCCTTAGTCCGTGAGTGTCACGAGGCTGCTCTAGGATCAGCCGTGTCCCTGGAGTCCTTCGAGACTCCTCCATGGCATCTAGGTGCCTGGCCGTTCTCCTGGCTCTCTCTGACTCTGGGTCCAGCCTCAGTCTCTTCTTGGTCTTGGTCTTCTCAAGCATCTTTCCCTTGCCCTTGTCCTGTCCTAACCCTGCCATCTTACTACTGGTCTACTGTCACTGTGTGCACATATGTGTAGATGGGATAAGCATGGAACCTAATACATCTATAAGCAAAGCACCGCTAGAAAAGAATGCGCAATAGAAATCCTAGCACTGAATGAAGGACATGATCACTAGGCAATTATGCAGAGTAACAACAGTGATCATTGACTATATGTGGCTGGTGTGAGTCATCTAGTGTGCAGTCAAATAATAGGCAATTAATCTAACTGTAGACTAAACAGGAGGCAAACCCTAGACATGCAATTAATGTATAATCAAGAAATTCATTGCATCTACGTTGAGCGAACTAATTAATTAATGCAACTAAAAGATGAGAAATTTATCTAATTGCATGAATTAACTAAATTTCTCAGAAATCAGGGGATATATTGACGAAGGATTGATTAGCACAATACCCTGGGGGATGTCGATACACCGAGATCAATGAACACACCAGAACGTGCTCCAAACACTGGAAAAATCAAGACCTGAGCTTTTCGGCTATGGAGAGCGAGAAGGAGGAGGCAATCTGTGGAGCTGAGGCTCGGCTCTGGTGGCATGTGTGCGCGTGCGCGGGGGAGGGGGGAATCGGCGGCGGCGCTGGAGCTGCTGTCGGTGGCAGCGCTGTGATGTCGACAAGGGTTCCCGATCTTCCAAAAGGTTCTGGATACATTGATTTGGTTGGAGGCGACACATAAATCGATCCGGCTTCAGAACAGCACGTTCTAAACCCCGCAATCACAGCATGACATCTCCTCTGGTTATCAACCATCCTAAAATGATTGACCTTGCCGAGAAGGCTAATCCCTGCCTGCGAATCAAGAACACAAGCAAGAACAAAGAAGAATGCAACACAATTGCAGATGTATTATGAATCTCACGAAGTTGGGGTCTCACAAACCATGATGACGGCAAAACTATTATGAACAGAATAATATAAGCAAAACCCGAACACTAATGGTGCGGTGGTGGCTGTATATGAAGACCCTAGGGTCGTGCAAGACCCTCTGGATGCGCCCCTAATTGGGCTCAACTAGATACAAAGGCTAAAGGCCAAAAATAGACGACGCAGCACCGAAACAGATTCTGGACTCTCTCATTTCGACGATTTCCGATGACTCCGGATGAATTTTGATATGAGACCGGTGGCATTGGAAAGGTCTTCTTCTTATCTTTCCGTGCATATGTAGAACGTCCAAATCCGAGTCTTTATCCGTCCTGGGCATCTGTTTTAGTGAAGACTGGTCCTGAGCCCTAAAATAGACTTAAAGTCGGTTTTGGTTGGGCCTCCACCTTGGCTTCCACGTCCTTGCTGGTCCTCCACGTCTCCAAGTCCTTCTCCCATCATCTCCTGGTCCTCTCCATGGTTCCTAATTACAATATAATCATTAGGTAGCAAACTATTCCCAAAAGTGACATATAATGAAGAACGTAGGAACGAGCTCACCTCTAAATTTAGTCGTCGTGCACGAGCTCTAGTCATTGGACCTTGCAAGTCCAGAATTGGAGGAGTATTGCATGTATCCTTAGGAGTGATGTCCTTATCATCCTCCCCCTCTTGAAGTGGAGTCGTCCTCAACTCAAGCTCATTCTCTTCTTCCAAGTATGGTTTCAAATCTGAAATGTTAAAAGTAGGACTAACCCCGAACTCGGGAGGCAACTCAAGTTTGTATGCATTATCATTAATCTTCTCAATTATTTTGAAAGGACCATCAGCTCTAGGCATTAATTTAGACTTTCTCAAATATGGAAATCTATCATATCTCAAGTGTAACCATACTGAATCTCCTACATCAAGTTTTACTTCTTTTCTACCTTTACTACCAGCAATTTTATACTTGTCATTCATCTTTTCAATGCTAAGTCTAGTGGTCTCATGTATTTTCAATATAAATTTAGCATGCTCCTTAGCATCAACATGAACTCTATCATGAATAGGTAGAGGAAGTATATCAAGTGAAGTACGGGGATCAAAACCATACACTACCTTGAAAGGACTTACCTTGGTAGTAGAATGTGTTGCCCGATTATATGCAAACTCAACATGAGGCAAACATTCTTCCCATTGCTTCAAATTTTTCTTCAAAATAGCTCTCAACATAGTACCCAAACTGTGATTCACCACCTTAGTTTGTCCATCAGTTTGTGGGTGACAAGTTGTAGAAAACAACAACTTTGTACCCAACTTATTCCAAAGCGTGCGTCAAAAGTGACTCAAGAATTTTGCATCACGATCTGAAACAATAGTACATGGCATAACATGCAAACATACAATTTCTTTGAAAAAGAGATCAGCAATATAACTAGCATCTTGAGTCTTATGACATGGTATAAGGTGTGCCATCTTCAAAAATCTATCCACAACAACAAAAATACTATCTCTCCCCCTCTTAGTCCTAGGTAGTCCTAAAACAAAGTGCATAGAAATATCCGCCCAAGGAATAGAAGGAACAGGAAGTGGCATGTATAAACCATGTGGATTCAAGCAAGACTTAGCTTTTTGACATGTAGTGCAGCGAGCAACAAAGCGTTCAACATCTTTCCTCATCCTTGGCCAAAAGAAGTGTGTGGCCAAAATATCCTCCGTCTTCTTGGCACCAAAATGACCCACCAATCCACCTCTATGCGCCTCCTGTAACAACAAAAGACAAACGAAACCAACTGAAATGCATAGGCGGTTAGCTCTAAGCAAGAATCCATCAGTCAACACAAATTTGTTCCATGCAGGACCTTCTTTACAATGCAGCAATACATCCTTAAAATCAACATCAACAGCATATTGTTCTTTCATTGCCTGAAGTCCAAAAATTCTACAATAAAGTTGAGACAATAAAGTATAGCGCCTAGATAAAGCATCAATGAGCACATTATCCTTCCCTTTCTTATGTTTAATAATGTAAGGAAAAGACTCAATAAACTCAATCCATTTAGCATGTCTACGGTTCAAATTGCATTAAGAACGAATATACTTAAGTGATTCATGATCAGAATGGATAACAAATTCTTTGGGCAACAAATAATGATGCCACGTCTCTAAACAACGTACAAGTGCATACAATTCCTTGTCATACGTGGAGTAATTCAAAACAGGCCCAGTAATTTTCTCACTAAAGTATGCAACAGGTTTACTATCTTGCATCAAAACACCACCAATGCCTATACCACTAGCATCACATTCAAGCTCCAAAATCTTATCAAAATTAGGTAATTGCAACAATGGTGCATATGTAAGTTTATCCTTCAAAGCATCAAAAGACTCATAATGTACCTTACCCCAATAGAAATCAATGCCCTTCTTTGTCAACTCATGCAAAGGTGCAGCAATGGTGCTGAAATCTTTGACAAAGCGGCGGTAGAAACCTGGAAGACCAAGAAAACTCCTCACCTGTGTGATAGTTTTTGATACAGGCCAGCTCTTTATGGCTTCAATCATCCTCCTCATTTCCCTGTGGAGTCACAACATAGCCAAGAAAAGAGACTCGATCCGTGCAAAAGGTACACTTCTCAAGGTTACCAAATAAACGTGCATCTCATAAAGCATCAAAAACAGCACGCAAATGATTCATATGTTCATCTATGGATTTGCTATAAATCAAGATATCATCGAAGTAAACTACCACAAATTTGCCAATGAAAGCTCTTAAAGCCTCATTCATCAAGCGCATGAAAGTACTAGGTGCATTAGTTAAACCAAAAGGCATTACTAACCACTCATATAATCCAAATTTGGTTTTGAAAGCTGTTTTCCATTCATCTCCAAGTTTTATTCTAATTTGATGGTAGCCACTATGTAAATCAATTTTAGTGAAAATTATAGCACCACATAACTCATCAAACCTGTCGTCTAGCCTAGGAATAGGATGACGATACCTAATAATAATATTATTAATGGCTCTACAATCTACACACATACGCCAAGTACCATCTTTCTAAGGAACCAAAAGTACAGGAACAACACAAGGACTAAGTGATTGACGAACATACCTACGATCCAAAAGGTCTTGAACTTGTCGTTGTATCTCCTTAGTCTCCTCAGGGTTGGTCCTATAAGCATCATGGTTTGGCAAAGTAGCACCCAGAATCAAATCAATTTGATGCTCAATCCCTCTCAAAGGTGGCAATCCCGGGAGTATCTCAGCTGGAAAAACATCCTCATACTCCTGCAAAAGGTTAGTGACAGCAGGAGGCAAAGCACTAGAAGCAATATCATCAAGCGAAAACAAACCTTCTTTGCATATCAAATCATAGCAAATATCATCATTATCAGAAATTTCAGCAAGCTCAGATTTTGTTGCAAGACATGAACGACCTTGTAATTTAATTCCAGCACCCTTAGAACTTGAAGAATCATTAACATTACTAGGTGTAGAATTAGAATTAACAGGTTGTTGAATTTCAGGACCTTTATTTTTCAAACTAGCAGCTCTTTCTAAATCAGCTTGTACAATTTTAGCAGGGGTCATTGGTAACAAAGTAATTTTAGTTCCTTTATGCATAAAAGTGTACTTATTACTTCTACCATGGTGTACAACATCATTATCAAATTCCCAAGGTCTACCCAATAAAACTGAACATGTTTGCATGGGTACGACATCACAATCAACAAAATCCACATAAGAACCAATGGAAAAAGGAACTTTGCAAGTTTGTATTACCTTAGCTTTGCCAGAGTCGTTTAACCACTGAATGTAGTACAGATGTGGATGTGGACGTGTGGTCAAAACAAGCTTGTTGACCACATCAGAACTCACCAAGTTATTGCAGCTCCCTCCATCGATGATGACATGTGCTCGGTGGTTCTTGATGATGAAGAAAATCTGGAACAAGTTGTGGCACTGCATCGTCTCGGGCTGATGAACTTGTGTGCTAAGGACACGTTGAACAATAATGTTCATGTATCCCGTGGTGTCTCCGCCTCCAAGGATGAGGTCACTGCTGGTGGCAGCGGCATCCTCCTCCTCATCCTCCACATCGGAGGTGCTCATGTAACCGCCATCGTCTATCGCCACATATGCCCGCCTACTTGGACAATCTTTCTGCACATGACCAAATCCATGGCAGCGGTGGCACTGAATCCCTGTAGTGCGCGTTGTCGAAGCAACACAGGAGGCACTACTAGCTGGTACCTGCACAGAAGTTTTACCTAAGCGCGTAGAAGGTGCAGGGGCTGATCTTGGGGGTGCAGAAACAACACTGGTTCCCTTGGTAGCTACTGGTGGGGGCAGCCAGAAAGATGGCCTGGGCAGCCCTAAAGTCCCCGTCGAGCATGGGGGGTAGGAGTTCCTCGACTTGTTGTACTCCTCAAAAGCCTGGAAAAGTCCCTGTGATTCTTTCTCTGCAAGTATAGCATACTGGAAACACTGGATGAGGGTATAATATTCTTTATAATCAAGGATGTCCTGAATTTCCTTTCTTAAACAAGAATAAAAGAGACAAATCTGATCCTCTTTTGTGATTTTATTTTTTTGATATTTTTCACCAACACACCAACAATGGGGGAGAATCCACAGAAAATTTCAGCTCAAACAGATGTAGGATGTGGCCTACAAAAAATCATGAAGTTGCAGAAAACATCGGGTTTCTTCCCGATTTTTTTTGAATTTTTTGACGAGGGCACACAGAGCATAGCCTAGTGTTGGTATGCTCAACATTGAGTCAAGAATCTCCTGTAAAAATTTCAGCCAAAACGGACAACCGAGCGAAACGTTATGCCCGTTTTACCGAAGGGGGGTCGGAGTCGGTTTTCCAGAAACCCGAGTCGGGTTTGAGGTCGGGTTTGGAATCGGGTAGGATTTTTTTTTGGCGGCGTGGAGGCAGCGGAAAGTGAAATTTGTGGGGATTGGTCCGGGGTGTTGACGGTGTGTTTAGGGTGGGATTAGGGTGGGACTGGGCTAGGTGTGTTGATCAATCAACACTAGCATGAAAAGCCAACAAAACAGAGGATTGTGAAGTGGATGGCGGCTAGGGTTGCAAGGGAAACACTACTGACGACAAAAACACAAACTAAACCAGCGACTAAACAAAAACTAGGGCACAAACTCAACACTACAGACTCTAAAATTGAAATATGCAGAGGCTAAACACGTGGTTATGGGCGGAGGGAAAATTTCTTTGGGCTTTTCCATGGACGATAGGATGAACACAAAACAAAAATAAATAAGGGTAGTGCAAACCTAATGGTGCACCTGAAGCTCTGATTACCACTTGATGTGGACAAGGGTTCCCGATCTTCCGAAAGGTTCTGGATATGTTGATTTTGTCGGAGGCGACACACAAATCGATCCGGCTTCAGAACAACACGTTCTAAACCCCGCAATCGTAGCATGACGTCTCCTCTGGTTATCAACCGTCCTAAAATGATTGACCTTGCCGAGAAGGCTAATACCTGCCTGCGAATCAAGAACACAAGCAAGAACAAAGAAGTATGCAACACAATTGCAGATGTATTATGAATCTCACGAAGTTGGGGTCTCACAAATCGTGATGACGGGAAAGCTGTTATGAACAGAATAATCTAAGCAAAACCCGAACCCTAATGGTGCGGTGGTGGCTGTATATGAAGATCCTAGGGTTGTGCAAGACCCTCTGGACGTGCCCCTAATTGGGCTCAACTAGATACAAAGCCTAAAGGCCAAAAATAGGCGATGCAGCATCGAAACAGATTCTGGACCCTCTCTTGTTTCGACGATTCCTGATGGCTCCGGATGAATTTTGATATGAGACCGGCGGCATTGGAAATGTCTTCTTCTTATCTTTCCATGCATATGTAGAACGACCAAATCTGAGTCCGTATGCGTCCTAGGCATCCATTTTAGTGCAGACTGGTCCTGAGCCCCGAAACAGACTCGAAGTCGGTTTTTGTTGGGCCTCCACCTTGGCTTCCATGTCCTTGCTGGTCCTCCACGTCTCCAAGTCCTTCTCCCGTCATCTCCTGGTCCTCTCCATGGTTCCTAATTACAATATAATCATTAGGTAGCAAACCATTCTCAAAAGTGACATATAATAAAGAACGTAGAAACGAACTCACCTCTAAATTTAGTCGTCGTGCACGAGCTCTAGTCATTAGACCTTGCAAGTCCAGAATTGGAGGAGTGTTACATGTATCCTTAGGAGTGATGTCCTCATCATGCTGTGCACGAGACAAGGTGGCGCGGTGGTTCTGGAGCTTCGTGGCAATGACGAGGCGCGCGGGGCAAGGCGTGTGCGCGGACGAGCTGCAATGGCACGGCGGTGGCGCTGCTGTGGTCGCAGGCGGCAGGTGCGTGCGTGGGCGAGGGTGAGTGGGAGCAAGGTCACGATGACGGTGAGTTCGGCAGGTGGGCGCATGAACGACGGCATATGGGCGAGCTCTCGGCTTCGATGTCAAACAGAGAAGAATCCAAAGGAATTTGACCTAGGTAAAAAATCGACGAATGGCCGAGATCAACTCAAGGATGGATCATCGGTCCAGATTGGAAGTGGCTTTGCGCGACCAACTGAACTGACTGGACGGTCCACTCACTGGACCGGACTGTCTGGTCACTTTGGAAGATTGGAATCTAGTGTTCTGGATGAATAGAACTGTTGTAGACTAGAATGTCTGGTCTTTACTGAGAGAACCGTCCGATCTCCATTTCCTATTTCCCAAAGCACTGTGCAAAGCTACACTGACCGGACTATACGGTCACTAGACCGGATCGTACGGTCACTACCGGAAAACTGTTGAGTCAAGGATTTTCTCCATTTTCCAAGTGTCCTCGCTAAACACACAAATAAACACCGCATTTGGAACATAGAGGAAACTCTCAAACACTCATTTTCAAATAGTGGCACTCTATGGCCTTAGAATTTTCACAAATGCCAAATGAAAGATCGAGCAAATAAGAACCAAGGCAAATAAGAACCAAATGGGTATGTATGAGCCTTAGTCCATGACCGCGCGAGTAGATTTAACCTCAGAGTTCATAAGAGCTTGCTCAATGGGCATGAAGCACAATCCTTTCCTTTGGTCACATTTCGCTACTCAATTTCGCTACTCAAGTCTAACAAGATAAGAAAACCTAAACAATTCTAGTAGGCCAAGACCCTACACATGCTAGTGTTCATGATAAGATAAAATGCGGAAGCCAATCACACTAGCCTATGCAAGCCACAAGTCACCCTACTCACTAGAGCACACAAATACGGAATAGTAAAGAGAGGGTCAAGGAATGCTCATGATTTTTTTCCTGAGGTCTCAGAAGGATGGCACCTTCCCCTAATCCTTGTTGGACCACTCCCACCGGAGTCCCTGTCCCTCCCGCCACCAAGTGGAGTTCTCGCCCATGAGCCCGCAATCACTCGTCGAGTAAAGACATGGTGTGCATCCCCGCTGCACAAAGCACAACCTCGCCTCCCTCAAGAATTTGCCGGACTCCCCGAGCTGGCACGAGCGCTCACTTGTGATGCCCCTTCCAACGGCTAGCTCAAACCGTGTACACACGTGTGACGACCTTCACAACCGATCATGATAGGCTCGATCACCGACACCTAACAGGTCTAGGTCTCACCACAGACCAAGAGTAACAATCTAGATCACACCCTCAAGGACACCCAAGCCTTAGATGTGCAAGATGCTCAAGCTACTCTTCTCAAGCACTCTCAAGATATGCAATATCTCCTCCTATTGCTCTCCTCTTTTTGTCTTGGACCTTACCAAATGCTCTCAGGTATTCCACTGGCCAAGAGAGGTCTCCAAGACTCCAACAATGAAGTTATATAGGCTCCCAACCTCAAACTAGTTGTTGCTCCATGAAATTGCCTTTCTGGACATCCAGACCGGACTGTCCGATCACTGCCTGACCGGACCGTCCGGTCACTCTAGTAACGGTTCCCAGAACCATTGGCTTCTCTCTCCATGCAATTTCTCTAAACTGACTGGACTGTCCGGTCACTGGACCGGACCGTCTGGTTAGCAGACCGGACCGTTTGGTCTGTATAGAGTCTCCTACTGATAGACTTCCTGCTCCTCACGCTAAGTCCTAGACAACTCCACATAGTGCCCGTACAGACCGGTCTCCACTGACCCCTCTGTCGGTCTCTATGTCCAGAAGCTGAAACTTGTCATCCTCGCTTGACTTCGTTTCCTGGCTTCTCTGAACAGCTCCTTGGCTTCTCCACTGTCACCTAGTGCCTGTGATTTCACCGAGCAACCTTGCACATCACCGACTAGATGTGACCTAAGAGAATGACCTAGACCCCCTTCATAGTCCTATTTTTCCTATGGACTCAAAGCCCTAACAACTATTCAAGTGTTCCAAACACTTGCACCATAGCTTGTTCTCCGCTTTGATACATCTCCATGAACCCTTGGACTCCATCAAGTTTACAAGCCTCCATGCTTGCGGTCATTGTCATCAATCACCAAGGACACCATCATCCATATGATTTACAATAGATTTAAGAGATGATTCCTACAAAGACAACACTCATGTAGATGTTAGCCCACAATTTCATAGTTGTCATCTATCACCAAAACATCCATACCACAAGGATCCAATCATCAATGGTCATGAAGCTTACAATCACCCCCTTTTTGGTGATTGATGACAATCACTACTTAATTGAAAAACTTTAATGAATAAGCGGACTAAAGAAGCTACACAAAGGTCAAGAGGAACCATAACAACATATGAGAGAAATGCATAAGGTCCTACCCAATCAAACATCATCTAGAGATATAAGAAAAAGAGTGAAGAGCATACTCTAGATGAAACATGCATGCATGTCATGGCAATATATTGAATGAAAGCATAAGGACATGCAATGCAAGGCATAAATGATGAGATGCAACAAGTTAGCATGGCAATGCATAAGAATTAAAAACAAGCATTCATCATCATGATATCATACACAGGCATATAAGATAATAAATAAATACAAGCACTACAGATGAAAGGAAATAAACCAAGTGAGATCAAAATGAGTCAAGCACAATCAAATGAAAACCATTACTCATCATAATTCACGAACAACGAATAACTCCTCAAAATAAGAACCAAATGGTCTATCTCCCAAAACCTCGTAGCTCCCCCTAGATACAAGCTACTCTCGGTCGTAACAATATCACACTCCCACTCCCCCTAGACCTAATGTCTTCTCCCCCTTTGGCAACAAGCACCAAAAAGCCAAAAAGGCGGGAAAAGACGAACATCTAAGCGCTCGTGGTCGAAGGAAGTGGTTCAACAACATCCTCTGTGGGCTCTGCTCCTGGCTGCTACTGAGGTGGAACCTACTATGGTCCTTGAGCCTGTGCCGCCTGAGCATCCAGCTGCTCAAAGAAACCAAGGTCTACAGGCAACTCAGACCCATTGTCCTGTGCTGCTGTAGTGATTGTGGCAGTCTCCTGAGCTGACATCTGGAGTAGAATGAGGTTCGCCATGTCCTGCTGAGAGAAACCTCCACGGACAAGATCCTCTGCTGCCTGAGTAGTAAGAGTGGAAACTATGGCCGTAAGAGGTGGAGCTGAAGCTGTAGCTGTCTCTAGGGTGGTCTGGGAGTCTGCACGAGTAGTGTGGACTATGTTTGAGAACATACTCCTGACCAGTACGTGCCGTAAGCTAGAGTGTCCTGCCATCTGTGAGCTCGACGAGTGTGAGGGTGAGACAAACAACGCTAACACAGAGAAGGCTGATACGAGAGAGAGCTGTGCTAAAGAGAAAGTCTGTCATGCTCCCCCTGCCGGTAAGACCCCTGAGAGTGACAGTCCGCTAGACTGTGCTGTCATCAGTTCAGTCAAGGGTCCTGGCAGAGTCTGCAGCTGATGAAATTGAGGAATCACTGAAGGTCCTGTCTGCTGACCGGCCTGCCTCTGAGTAAGCTCCGTCATCTGAGTCACTAGAGCGGAGACAAGAGCCATCTGCTGACGCTGAAGCTCTGTATGTCCTCTGATCAGCTCCATCATCTAACGTCTGTCCTCTGACACACTCTGTATAAACTCACCCAACCATCCTGCAAGTGCTGTCACTGTGACAGTGTCCTCAGACTGCAAACCTGTCGGCTGGGGAGGCGCTCCTATGCTGGTTGACTCAGGAATCACTGTCTCTGGCTGAGCTACCTGCTCGTGAAGTACCAGTGACTCCTGCTCCTCCTCTCCTGTGTGCTGGCTAGAGGTAAACTGGGATCCCCTAGGGACTCTAGGTGAGTAGTTGGTGGTCACCTCAGGGAAAGCGTCGTACTACTCCTCCATCACTAGGCCCATCCTCCTCAAGAGATAACAAATATAGGGCCCGTAGACCAAGTGGCGTCCTCCAACCCTCTCAGAAATGACTTCCTCCATCTCTCCAATGAGAAGGTCCACCAAGTCGAAGGTCTGCCCCCTCAAGATGGCTGCTATAGCCCACTGGTGTAAAAGCGTGAACTCCTCTCCGTAGCCAGACCTGGGAATGATAGTCTTGGTGACTATCGCTCTCACCACCTTGGCCTCTACTGTGAGTCTAGCAGGGCCTCTCTCAAAACCTGGAGTGTGGGGAGGTGGGAAAGCAATCGACACAAGGTCGTTTCAAGGCAGCTTCCCTCCGTGAGGTCTGTGAGGTGGCTCCAGTTTACCGTAGGCACTCTTGTAAAGCTAAAAGTCTGAAGCAAGGAGTCCTAGATTGGCGATCAGATCCTGCCTGGTGATTGTTGGTGGTTTTTAGCTACCCATTTTATCTACCAAAAAGGGATGTTTTACGTCTTACTTTGGTGGAATTGACTAATAATTCACCCCATATTTGCATATATTTGTAGTTGTTCTATTTTGGAAGTAATTGCAGAAAACAGGTATAAAACAGGGCAATTATGGATAAGGAATCAAAGAGCAACAAGGATGGGCCAGATACAGAGCCGCGTCGATCGGTGCGGGCCTGCGCCGATCGGGGCAGGAGGGTAAAAGACAATGAAATGCATAATTCAGTCCAAGGACAGAGGCCCACCCCAATACAAGTCCAAGTCGGTGGAAGTTGACCTAATCTCGCCGGGTATAAAAGGAAGAGATCTATCAAGAGCCGAAGAGGGGAGGAGAGAAACAGCAATCATGATATCCAGTTGTTAGAACTAGGGTTTCAGGATATTGCGGCGACGGTTGGTCAACACCGACGAGAACCACCAGAAGGGAGGCCGCACCGATCGGCCTAACGGTTGCGCCGATCAGCATGTGCATGTTCCAGCGTTATTTCTCACCCCTCTGCTGTGCTTAGCAGGAGGATGAGCGAGTAGTCTCATATTTTCTTCTCTGGTGCGGGGATCTGGTCATGTAACTCTCTTACTTGTTGATACTCTCTTGATGAATTCAATCTATGTAGTGAACCCAATTGTGCATCTATTTCATTAGTGTATCGGCCGGTATACTTCTACCCATTGCACAGTGCAAGAAACCGGTGGGGAGCTAATAACCTCTGTAGTGACAACCGGGGCGAACAAAACCACCATGTGTTGTAGAATATTGGAATCATCATCCGAATTAATAAGAATAAGGTTGCATGCTAATGAACCAATCCTAAGGAGAGAATCCTTCATTATCATGTTACATCTCTAATAACATTCATCCACCACTCTCTCACCGTCATCATTCACACCAACTCAACCATTGGAATCTGTTCGTAAGCCTTTAATAGTAATAGTCCCACTCATTCCCTGTGGATTCGATAACCTTGGAATACTCTGAGGGAAAAAAAGCTACAACTGTACACCGTCCTCTTGCGGTATATAAGTGGTGCATAACTATGACCAACAGCTACATTTTCTGGCGCCGTTGTCGAAGAACAAGCCAGTTCTTTTATTATTAATATTTTACTAACGTCTAATCCATTTCTTTTCTAGTTGTTTTTGTTTTGTGTTTCATGTGAATTTTCAGGATGAGTATGATGGTACCTTCTCCGACGCTCAGGGAGCTTTCTTTGCCATCTCCAGACGTGTTGGTGCCTCAATCCTCAGATGAGAAGGCCACGACCTCCTCGTATGTGTTGAACCCCATTATCATTAGCATGGCTGAAGCAAACAAATTCTTTGGGGTGAAGGAGGAGAATCCATACACTCACCTACAAGATTTGGAGGCACTTTGCCAAACATTCCATCATGAAGGAGTGCCTCAGGATCTTTACAGATGGCTGCTTTTCCCATTCTCTTTGGGAGGAAAAGCCAAAGAGTGGCACAAGGCAACATCTCGAGATGCGAAAGGTAAGTGGAGTGAATTAGTTGGAAATTTTTGTCCCCACTATTTTCCTTTGCCAAAGGTGCAGAAATTGAGAAGAGAAGTGGTGAACTTCTTACAAAAAGATGAAGAATCTCTTGCGGAAGCTTGGACGCGTTTTAAAACATTGTTGAAACAAGGACCTGACCTCGGCATTGATGAGAATATGTGCGCTCAAACCTTCTATATGGCCATAAATAAGGCATCGAGGATGCATTTGGACGGATCGGCCGGAGGAAGCTTTTTGAGGTTGACAACCAAGGTGGGGATCGAATTGATAGGCACAATCGCTGAGAATGAAGCTATGCGTAAGCACTGGGAAGAATATCTAGAACCAAATGAGCAATGCCCAGAAGTTATGCAGAAGGAAGAGTCGCCGGCTGAACAGATCTGTATGTCCGAGAGTAAGGCAATGAGTATTCCAGAGCATAAATTTGAAGAGATAGGGCGTGTCAGACCCACTTCCATGGATCTGACGCGCGTGCCGATCTGCGCAGTTGCAACAACAGGGGAATTGATCGCCCTGACAACTCCGCCAAGCTGCAAGGAATATACCAAGATAGAAGCTACGATTCTGGACAACCACCTAAAGGAATTCGAAGGTAACTTTGCTAAACCAAAGGGGGATAGGACATTGGCGAATGCTAAACAACTTGATGAATTTGAGTCAATGGACTGGATTCCTATTGATTTTTCGCAAGAGTTGCTCAATATGAGGAGATCCTTCAGTCCGCAAGACGCCTCTGAAGCCGGAATTGAATATAATTTCCCAAGTAATCGCCTCAAGTCAGAATTTTTCGATCAAGAAATTATTGGAAGAGTTTTAGGGAAGCTTTACAAGGATGATATAGAGCTCGATGGAACAGAGGTGAAACAAGCAAAGAGATTACTAGACAGTTGCTTTGAGCCATCTCCCTATGAAGGATTATGTGGTGTGTATGCTATAGGTCTCACTGAAGAGCAAGAAGAGGAGCCGTACATACCATGTGAGATATCGGGGAAGAAATTTTTGAAAGCCTTATGTGACTTTGGTTCCCATGTTAGCTTAATGACTTACGATTCATTCATGAGTATGCCTTATGAAACTCAACAGCGGCTGACGGGGACTGAACTAGAGCTCGTAATGGCAGATGGAAGGAAGACCAAGCCACTGGGAGTGATCAAGAATGTTGAGGTAGAGATTAGTTCAAAAGCAATACCAGTGGACTTCTTCATTCTAAATAATGAGGAAACTGGAGTTGAAGACATCATTCTAGGGAGGCCATTTTTGAGATTAGTAAAAGCTGTTCTGGATGCTAGGAAAGGTCAAATTATGCTACACCTGGGACGTGAAGAAGTGCAATTTCAATTTAATGATCCGTCTCATGAAGACCCTTCTTGCTATCAAGAATTCTACCCAGAGGAGGATGAGGAGATAGGGATGGACATGGGTGACCCACTAGACTATGACAACCCTACTCCGAAAAGTAGAGTGTGTCGCATAGGATCGTCTCGGGAGATGATTAACGAAGTAACCATACACAGCATTCACACATGAACATTCATCATTTACAGAGTTACATTACTAAATGCATAATATTACAAATTTGAGAGTTTCAGCGGAAGCAAGTTTAGATTACAATACAATACAATACAATACATATGTCCTTGGTTTATATTACATAAATGTGCGGAAGCGATAAAGCAACAAAACACGATGTCGATCACCTATGTGAACCATGCCAGCCCTATGGTGATGGCTCACTCATCATGGTTAGGAGAGCTAGGGACCCATTCAATGGTCCAGTTCTGAGGCTCCTCACCTTCCCAAACCACCTTATTACAAGAATCACAATCAGTAGCTTGAGGGAAACCTGAAAAACAACATAATCGCAAAGCCTGAGTATCTAACATACTCCGCAAGACTTACCCGTCAAAAGGTTTACTAAAACCGACTCCTAGTATGCACGGGGGCTGACCAGGTTTATTTGATAATTGCATAAAAAGCTCCTATTAGTTCTATGCTATACTTTCATTTCCTTAATCAAGATTTTACTTTGCTTATTGCAGAAAATAGCTATGGTGAGTCTATCTAGCTGCTAAGACTTGAACATAAGTAAAGAGCAATACATCATAGCAATATGTAGCCATAGCATAAGTAAATTGCAGAAACATAACCACAACTTTACTACTTAACATATCATTGCCACTGCTCGAACAAGAGGTACTCATAACCGCGAGGGACGGCAATTCGAATTGATTTACATCCTGCAGGGAAAAACCAAATACACGACATATGCATCACTTAAGAACACATATGGCCACCGTTCACAAGATTGCTATAAAGTCGATCCAGGGCCATCGATCTCGAGTACACGTCCTCCCCGCGATACAGTACTTCGTATCCGAGGCTTAACCCATGCACTCTCCAGTGGTCCTCAAACACGTGCAACCACCGTGCTGTTTGCATCACCTCTGAATCGATGAGTATGGCCGTCCAACAATACTGCGCCCAAGTTACTAGGTTTACCAATTCCCATATTAAAGGTATGTACTTGGTACTGTTCAATACTTGTCCACGGAGTTGCAACGATAGGTGCTCCATTTTATCAAGTTCATTAATCAAGTGAACCATAGTTGAATCTATAACCTACCGTCGACTCCACTAGTTTAAGTATAGCATTCGCTAACGGAAAAGCTTACTAACATAAACTAATTATAGGTCATTGCTAGAGTGTGCAAGTGGGTTCCATCCAAGTCCTACACTTAATGCACAACACAACACTCCTAACATGTGACAAAGTATAAAGGACTCGAAAATTAATTGGGTATGCACCAGGGCTTGCCTTCGGAGTGCTTGTAGTTAGAGTCTTCACCAAAGTTCACTTCAGATCCTGGCTGATCCGATGTGATCTCCTCGGTCTCGATCCCTATATGAAATGAATAATGCATAAATACGGAGGAATACACAAGGTTTCATGGAGTTTCTTAACTAAAGATGAAATGAATGGCATGATGATTCATGGCACTTCCTCAACAATAAGATTAATGAAACTGATACTCATGAATGAATGTGTACGCACACACATGGATGACATGGCAACCACTGAATTTTAAGGGGACAAACTTCTAATTAACAGAACATGGGTTTCATGTATCAAAACTTAGTTTATGTCTACCCTAAACATGAGCATAGCATAGATGAGAATCACATGGCATTACATGATGATGGTGACATGAAAACGTAGTACTGGTCCTATACTTTAGAAAATTTGTTTTTGAGCAAAGTATCTAAAGTGACCAGTATGCAATTGGCCATCATAAGATATGAGGTTAACAAAGTTGATCTAGATAGAATAGCTCTAGGTGCATATATATATACTTAATTAGGAACCATGAGCATGTAAATGGAAATGAGAATTTCTACTGTAATGTTAAGATGAATTATTCTGCATGAGTATTCCAGAGGTAAACTTATTCTTACTTGTAACTAAATGCACATAAAGGCAATATTCATATGGAAATTCCTAAGTTAACTATCAAGTGACCAATTCGATAGCAAAAAGTATACCTAAGTTGCTTCCAATTTTACATGGAATTTCTTAGGTTCGTACAAGTGCATAAGGATAGGATTACCAAATTTCCTGAATAAATTCCTAGCCAATAATTTATATAAATTCAATTACTGAAAATTAAGATTTTGCAATAATACTAAAAATATACATATAAATGGAAATGTGCTTCTGCAGAAAGTTTAGGGATGCCATTAAATGATCCCTGAGCAAGTTTCATGAATTTACCGCTTATATTTATTTACTTATGAATTTATTAAGCAAATTAGGGTTGTAACTTTAGGGAATTTAATACATTAATTTGCTGCATAACCCTAGACTTCAACTTATTTTTCTGCTGGAGGGGGATTTTATGAGTCGAACAAAATTGGTTTCATAATTTTTGGACTTTTATTTCACGAGTTATTGAATTTCAAAGTTCAAACCGAAGTTCACTGATAATTACAAAACTGCCACTGGCAGAAAATTTGAACTGCGGGCGCGTGCGCTGGGCTGCTCGCCGGAGCGCTCGCCATGGCGCGATTCCGTGGGGGAGATCGCTCGGGACCGGCACCGATCGGCCGTACACTCGACGACGAGCAACCCTAGGCGGTCGTCGACCGACGGCGGTGACCGGAGCAATGCCGGCGGCGGCGGCGGAGGCAGGGGGTGGCTTCGGTGATGTCGCACGCTCTACACAAAGGTCGAGAAGGAATGGGGTGGGGTCGGTGAGCTTCACCTTGGCCCGTAGACGACTGGCGTCGAGGAAGAAGGTGACGGGAATGACCGGAGGGAGGTTCTCGTCGGCGGGGCGGCCGGATCTCGACGACGGCGACTCCCGACTTCACGAATTCTGGCGAGGACACTGCACAGGGGAGGGAGAGGGTCAGGGGGCTGCGAGAAGGTTCCTTGGCGCATTGATTTGCCAAAGAAAGAGAGAGGGGAAAGCTACCTAGGCAGGGCTGGGCGTGACGGCGGCCATGGCGAAGGAAACAGGGCTCTGGGCTCAGGTTCGCTGGAGAGAGAGGAGGAGAGTTGGTGCCGGTGCTTGGGGCGTTCTGGAGGGTGTGAGGGTTGGTTGCGACCTGAGAGAGCGCGAGAGCTGAGGACCAAGCGAGCTGCTGCCCTTATTTGCTGATCGGCAGCAGAGAGAGAGAGAGAGAGAGAGAGAGAGAGAGAGAGAGAGAGAGAGAGAGAGAGAGAGAGAGAGAGCAGAGGACGGGAGTGCTGCGCTGTCGGCCAGGGGATGGTTGCCGGTAGGGAGGGGCTTCAATTCTGGCCGGTG